>CM066034.1:278170568-278795568 GCA_033557465.1 Ichthyophis bannanicus | reverse complement strand
CAGGTCCCGCCCACCAAACATTGCGGTCTCGTCAGCATGACACAATATGTGGCTGCTCTCTTTCTTGTTTCTCTTTTCTTTAACCCAAGATACAAACAGGTGAAGTAAAGTCAATATAGGGCAAAATAAAGACCGTAATATTAATTTAAAAAAATAAATAAATAAAATAAACAAACTTGTAAAAGGAAAAAACAATATAAGACTAAATAAAAACCTTTCTACACCAATCTCGCCTCAATTCCCCCCCCCCCCCCGCCAGAACCCTCTGAGAAAATCAAACACAAGCGCCTGCCAAGCGAGGAGACTCAAAACTGTGTGAAAAGGGGGAAGGCCTAAGCAACCCAACACCACCAGCACACTGCTAGGCCTCCAAAACCATGTGGTCGGCAGCCGCAAGGCTTCCTTACCCCACCATGCAGTCTGCTGTCACGTGCTACAGTGTCTATGCCGGCGTTTTCAGCTATCTGAAGACTCTCTGTGCCGTCCTCATGCTGCTGTCCCGCTCGCACATTCAGTCGCGTTGTGGTGCTTCGGCACTGGCACCTCACCTGCTAACGGGTTCGGGAGCCACTCCGGTCAATTGGACCTCTGACTGGTGCTCACTTCCGACCCAAAGCATCCTCCTTAACCTGGCCTGAGGGAACTGAGGGGGATGGGGAATTCTCTTTCCTTCCCCTGTCACAAGCACTTCCGATTGTAGATAAGGCTTGCCGGCTGCAGCTCAATCAAGACACGAAATGCAAGTAAGAATTATAAAGGAGAAAAAATATAACAAAACCCTACTCTCTCCTTAGCTGCCTCTCCAGGAAGTCTAGCACTCTGGCTTACTGCTCCCTCTAGCTTCTTGGAGACCAAGCATACTAGAGCTGGTGGGAAGTGCCAACGGTATATATATGCCAGGGTTATCAAAAGGATGTCGTGCTCAGTCTCCAAGCTGCTGGAAGGGGAGCACAATCCCAGAGGTATGGGAATGGACTAGAGGGACGACTAGGAATGAGTCATATGCAGTAGACATGCTAAACAATGCATTACAATAACTAGTGTGTAAAGTCTTTACAAATTCACTTAATATGTGCTGTGTGGTCATATTTCCTTGTCAGTTGGCTGGTGATGATGATCAGGTACCATGGGGACACATAGGTGACCATAATTTCTGGCAACAGCCTCAGTTTTGACTCCAAAACTGAGAGAGGAGTAGTATCCCCTTCCCTAACTAGAGGATCATTTTGCTACTGGACCCAAAAAAGATAGCTGGCAGAGCCGCAAACAGAGACTGTCGAGAGCCTGAGTTGGGCAGTAGGACACACCCCTATCACTGACATCATCACAGTGATGCTGGGACTAATAAAAGCTTTTGCAGCTGTTTGTGACAACTGGTGCCGGCACCTTACTTGAGGATGCTGAAGGGACCTGGGAAGAAGAAAAGTAAATAGTCACAAGCAGTTGGTGATGTCATCTACTCCTAAGCCAGTGGCAAGTCTCATGGACAAGCATGTGAAACAGGAGTAGATTACTCCTATTATAACTCAAGACTGGTTTGGTCATTTCTTCCTCTCCTGAAGCCTCAGGGATATCTTAAGTTCTTCTTCTAGAACCCCCAACTCCGCCAGTGGAACAGCTAGGGCTAGAGGGTGGGAGTGTTATCCCTCCCTTAATGCACCATTTAGGGAATGAGGAAAATTACCCTCTAATGCAGGGGTCTCAAACACGCGGCCCGCGGGCCGCATGCGGCCCGCAAGAGCATCTTGTGCGGCCCGCGAAGTACCGGTGAGTAAAAAAAAAAAAATTCCAAACTTGCCGCCGCAGTATTAAGCGTCCCGTGGGCCCCTCTGCCTGGTCCTCTCCTCCCTGCAGTATCAGCTCCAAAAGCGGCGGCTTTCAGAGCCGCGAAGAGAGAGAGTTTCTCTCGCGCGGTTCTGAAGAGCAGCGCGAGAGTCTTCAGAACCGCGCGAGAGAAACTCTCTCTCTCTTCGCGGCTCTGAAAGCCGCCGCTTTTGGAGCTGAATGCTGCAGGGAGGAGAGGACCAGGCAGAGGGGCCCGCGGGACGCTTAATACTGCAGCAGCAGCAAATATACATTTTTTTTTCATCTAATTTGGCTGATGGTGGGAGGGGGGTTAGGACTGGTAATGGGCTATGGGGGGGGGGGGGAGGCTAGGACTGGTAATGGCCTATGAGGGGGGTAACACTGAAAATGGGGTGATGGGGGGTTAGTACTGGTAATGACCTATGAGGGGGTAACTGAAAATGGGGTGATGGGGGTAACACTGAAAATGGGGTGATGGGGGGGTAGTACAGGTAAAGGCCTATAAGGGGGTAACTGAAAATGGGGTGATGGGGGTAACACTGAAAATGAGGTGATGGGGGGGTTAGTACTGGTAATGGCCTATGAGGGAGTAACTGAAAATGGGGTGATGGGGGTAACACTGAAAATGGGGTGATGGGGGGGGTTAGGACTGGTAATGGGCTATGAGGGGTAAGACTGGAAGTGGGCTATGGGGGGTTAGGACTGGTAATCGGCTATGGGGGGGCTAGGACTGATAATAGGCTGGGGGGTCTGCTCGGACTGGACATGGGCCGCGCGGAAGGGGGCTTGAACTGCAAATGGCTGATGGGGAGGGGGCTTGGAATGGAATGGGGCTGTGAGGGGAGGGAGCTAGCACTGGAAATGGGCTGATGGGGGGGAGCTACGATTGGAAATGGGCTGATGGGGGGCTAGGACTGAAAATGGGCTGATGCAGTGACTAGAAGGGAGGGGGTGCTGTGTGGGACTGGAACTAGAAGGGAGCTGATGTTGGGGGAGGATTAGAATGGGATGGAGCTGGGAGAGTGAAATGGAGAGGGGAAAATATTTTGTGTGGGAGGGAAGACAAATCTACAATTGGCCAGGTAAGTGGGGATTGAGGATGGAGGGGTAAAATTTGAGTGGATGAAAATAGGAATGAGGAAAGAGCAAAAGGAGAAAGATTAATATGTTAAAGCAGATGTAGAGGGAGAATGGAAAAAGCTAGAAGAGAGAAGGACAAATGGACAGCAGACGATGGAGAGTTAGCAGAAGGCACGAAGAAACCAGAAGAAAGTGGCTGGAACTGAAAAAAATGCACAAAAGGTAGAAAAATATCTTTATTTTGAATTTATTAACTGGAATATGTCAGTTCTGGGAAATGTGCATCAATAACGTCTGCGCTTTGTTTAGTACAAGAGGAAATTAATTTATAGTTTTATTTCTACAGTGTTGTTGTACATTCCAAGTTTGGCTTTTGGGGGGTCCCAGTTTAAATTGTCTTGTTTCTAAATTTGGTTCCTTGTTTGGTGATGGTGTATTCTGCATGTGTAACTGAGCTGAGGTATTCTGTTTATGTAATTCCTATTTGACATTGCTACTTGTTCTCTGTCCCCAGTAGGTCATGTATTGTTATTCTCTGAAATGTATTGATTTAATATTTGCAGTGTTGCCTTTTGATAGGTAGGGTATGGTGCTTTGTGAGTCCTGGTAGTGCTGTTAGGATATGGCGGGTTTGCTATGGGTTCTAAATGGGCAGTGTTTGTTTGTAGTAGTTCCTAATGTGCCTGGCGGTTGGTACTGGATTATAGTAATGTAGAAATCTTTTAGTCTTTCTTTATTCATGCACTCATTAAGAGGCATGTTTACTAAAAGTTAGGGTATGGTAACATTATGCAAATATTTATGCAAATGAGGTCCCTTATGCAAATGAGGTCCCACGTCTCATGCGGCCCCCGGGTTATTTTACAAGTCCTCATTTGGCCCTCAAAGCAATTTGAGTTTGAGACCCCTGCTCTAATGGATGCACCACAGGTTTCTAGGGAAGGTGTATTAAAAAGTAATTAGTCCTTACCTGCTAATTAGTGTTCCTGAAGGAACTCCAGTCCAGTCCCTTTACTCTCGGGTTGCGCAACCCTTCCAGCAGCTTGGAGGCTGAGCCCATCATCGTTTTGATGATGGTGTGGTATAAATACCACTGGCACCACCCATAGGCACCAGTAATCTGATGAAAAAGCAGACCTGACAGGTACCCGTAACTATAATGCGTAAAACAAACTCAAAACTAAAGAAAACAGGAAACCAAAGTACTTTTTTTTTTTTTTTTTTTTTTTTTTAAATGACTGACAGAACAGTGGAAAAAGGAGGGAGGGGAGGGAAGGAGAAGGCTCACCCGAGGCCGCCCCAGCCCTTGGACACTCATCCCCGAACCTCCCTAGCTCTTAACCCCGCCGCTTGGGCTCTTCCTACCGGAGTCTTCAGCTTCCGCCCCACTCCGTGCCGACTTCGGTCCTTTATTCCCTTCTGACCACTAGAAAGCCGAACCTGGGCGGGATCAGGGACTGGACTGGAGTTCCTTCAGGAACACTAATTAGCAGGTAAGGACTAATTACTTTTTCCTTAGCAGAACTCCAGTCCAGTCCCTTTACTCTCGGGATGTAACAGAGTAGTTCATACCTGGGTGGGGTTCGCCAACCCGGACCGAAGTACCGCACCCGCAAACCTGGTGTCTGCTCTACTCTGGACATCCAGTCTGTAGTGCTTGGAAAAGGTATGCAGCGAGGACCAGGTAGCCGCTCTACAGATGTCTAGCGGTGGAACCAAGCTATGCTCTGCCCAGGAGGCCGACTGCGCTCGAGTTGAATGCGCGCGAAGACCTGTTGGTACCTGCCTCACCTTGAGAATGTAGGCAGAGGCGATGGCCTCCCTGATCCACCTAGAAATGGAAGCTTTGGCCGCCGCTTGCCCCTTGTGTGGCCCTCCAAATTGAACGAAAAGCCGATCGGACTTGCGGAAAGACGCTGTGCGTGAGAGATACCGTCTCAGCACTCTATGCAAATCTAGTAGACGCAGTTTGGTACTCTCTCCTTCCTGTGCTTCTCCTGCGAAGGACGGGAGCGAGACTGTTTGGTTCATATGAAAGGGGGAGGAGACCTTGGGTAGGAAGGAAGGAACCATCCGTAAGACCACCTTATCCTTGAAAAAGGACAGGAAGGGAGGTCGAGAAGAGAGAGCTTGAAGCTCCGAGACCCTCCTAGCCGAACAAATAGCTACCAAAAATACCGTCTTGAGGGTCAAGTCTTTTAGGGAGGAACTCCTTGCCGGTTCAAAGGGTTCCCTGGTTAGGGAATCTAAAACCAGGTTTAAGTCCCAAGGGGGGGGATCAATGATCTTTGTTGAGGTCGTAAGCGCTTGACCGCCCTCAGGAATCTACCCACATCAGCGTGCTCTCCTAGAGACTTGCCCCGCACCTTACCTCTATAACAAGAAATGACCGCTAGCTGAACTCGTAGCGAGCTGTGAGCCAAACCTCTCTCGAAACCTGCTTGTAAGAACTCTAACACCTCCGGAACTGAGGCTTCTGAGGGTTTCTTATGGTGATCGGCGCACCACGCCTCGAATATGCGCCAAACCCTGACATAGGAAAGGCAGGTCGAGCGTTTCCGAGCGTTCAGCAGAGTCAAAATTACCGAAGCTGAGTAACCTCGCTTCACGAGCCGAGCCCTCTCAAGGGCCAAGCCGTAAGCGAGAATCGATGCACGTGGGGCATGAGTACAGGACCCTGCCGTAGTAAATCCTTTCTGTCGGGGAGCCTCCAAGGGCGATGAGCCGTAAGTCTCACCAGGTCTACATACCATGGGCGACGAGGCCAATCCGGAGCTATGAGTATTACCAGACCTGGATGAGCCTCTATTCGTCTTAGAACTCTCCATATGAGGGCCGAGGGCGGGAACACGTACAGGAGACCTTCCGAAGGCCACTTCTGGACCAGGGCATCCAAGCCTTCTGACATCCTTTCCTTTCTTCGACTGAAGAACCGACTCGCTTTGGATGATTCGTAGCGCGCCATGAGGTCCATGATCGGTACTCCCCAATGGGCTACCACTTGGTCGAACACTTCCTGCGCTAGTTCCCATTCTCCGTGGTCTATCTTGTGTCTGCTGAGATAATCGGCCGTCACATTGTCTGTTCCCGCCACGTGCTGAGCTGACAGGTCCAATAGATGTGCTTCGGCCCACTGTAAGAGGCTGTCTGCCTCCTTCTCCAGCAGAGGGCTGCTCGTCCCCCCTTGGCGGTTGATGTAGGCCACCGTGGTGACATTGTCTGAGAGGACGCAGACTGCCCTTTGCCACACCAAGGGCTCGAGAGCTGTGAGTGCTAGCGTCACTGCCCTCAGCTCTAACCTGTTGATGGACCACCGAGCTTCCCTCGGGGTCCAGCTCCCCTGTGCGAACTGTCCCTCGCAATGAGCTCCCCATCCTGCAAGGCTTGCATCCGTCGTTAGTTGTATCCATTGTGGTGGGTCGAGAGGCATCCCGCATCCAAGGTTCTTTGGGCGCTCCCACCAGAGGAGAGTCCTTCTGACCTGAAGAGGACAGGGCAGCTGCATGGATAAGGGATGATGCTGCGGGGACCATCGTCGTAACAATGCGCGTTGAAGGGGTCGCATATGTGCCTTGGCCCACGGAACTACCTCTATCGCTGCTGCCATGGTGCCCAACAGCTGAAGGTAATGCCAGGCGGTAGGGATCCGTCTTGCAATGAAGCAAGAGACGAGGATCCTCAGATCTCGTAACCTCTGTTCCGACAGGAAGACTCTTCCTTTCCTTGTGTCGAATCTTGCTCCGAGGTAATCGATCTCCTGTGAGGGAATTAATCTGCTCTTTGCCCGGTTGATGACCCAACCCAACTCCTCCAGGAATTCCACCACCGACTGTAGCTGCACGACTCTCTGACTCGGTTTTTGCCCGAATCAGCCAATCGTCCAGGTATGGATGTACTAGAATCCCTTCCTTGCGAAGAGCCGCGGCTACCACTACCATTACCTTGGTGAATGTCCTGGGAGCTGTTGCTAGGCCAAAGGGAAGAGCCTAGAACTGAAAATGACCCCTCGGCACTGCAAATCTCAGGAACTGCTGATGAGATTTTCGGACCGGGATATGTAAGTATGCTTCCGTCAAGTCCAGCGATGTTAGAAACTCCCCCTGTCTTACCGCTGCAATGACCGACCTCAGGGTCTCCATCCGAAAATGAGGAACCGAGAGGCAACGATTGACTTGCTTTAAGTCCAGGATTGGACGGAAGGACCCTTCTTTCTTTGGTACCACAAAATAGATTGAGTATCGACCGGAACCGTATTGGTCTCTCGGAACGGGGGTCACCGCTCCCAGCTCGATCAGCCTTGAAAGGGTGTCTTCTATTGCTGCTCTCTTTTCTGGAGATCCGCAGGGAGATTGCATAAAGGCTGGGGGAACTTGCTTTGTGAATTCGAAGGCATAACCCTCTCTGATTATTTCCAGTACCCAACAATCCGATGTGACTCGGGCCCAGGCGGGAAGGAACTGCCTTAACCGGCCCCCCACCAGCAGGACTTTCTCCTGGGCCCCCGCAGTTTCATTGTGTTTTCCTAGGGCCCGAGGAAGCGGAGGAAGTCCCAAAGCCTCTTCCTGCTCCTTGAAACCCCCGGAAGCCTTGACCTCTAGGCGAGGGGCGACCCCTAGTAAAAAAATTCTGTCTGATCGGCCGGAACCTGCGAAAGTCCCTCGGCTGGTTGCGAGCAGGGACCGTCGAACGGTTTTGTTTAGGTCTATCTTCCGGGAGCCTACCTCCCTTAGACTCGCCAAGATCTTTCACCAACTTTTCCAGGTCTTCACCAAAAAGTAGCTTCCCCTTGAAGGGGAGGCGACTCAGGCGAGCCTTCGAGGAGGGGTCCGCCGCCCAATTGCGTAGCCACAGATATCTCCTGGCTGCTACCACCGAGGCCATATTTTTGGCTAGGCTTCTAATAAGGTCGTACTGACTATCTGCTAGAAAGGCGGAACCAGACTCCAAGCACGCAGCACTAGCTTGCGCGTCGGTAGCGGCGCCATCCGTTAGTTGAAGCTGTTGAGCCCACCTCAGGCAGGCTCTTGCTACCCACGCTCCTGAAACTGAGGCCTGCAGGGCGAGGGCACTAACATCAAAGGCTTGCTTCAATAACGAGTCCAGCTTTCTATCCTGACTATCTTTAAGTGCTGCGCCGCCCTCGACCGGAATGGTCATCTTTCTTTGTCACCGCTGAAACCGCCGCATCTACTTTTGGGGATTTCAGCAGGTCCTTGTCCGCTTCCGGCACTGGGTACAAGCGAGACATGGCTCTCACCCCCCTTAGACTGGACTCCGGTTGATTCCACTCCTCCTGGATCATCTGGCGTACCACCCTGTGGACCGGAAAGACTTTCTGTGTTTTTCTGATGGCTTGAATCAAAGGATCCTCCAACGCTTCTTCTTCTGTAGGGATGTCTGATGCCATATTGAGCATCTTCATGGATTCATTAATCAAGGCTGGGAGCTCCTCCCGGCGAAATACTCTAACTATTCTGGAATGCTCTTCTTCTGGGATCTCCCCCTCCTCGAGCTCTTCATCTTCCTCCCCCACTTCCCTGTCTGAGCCCTCCTCATCCGGAGTGGTAGGAGAAGGAGGCGTGAGAGGTTCCTCGCCCATTAGTCTTGTGCGTTTAGGGGGGGCTCCCGGGTCATGGGAGCTTGTCTTCCCTGGACTGGGCCGGCCACCTTCTTTCGGCAGCGGAGGCCCCATGAATCTCTGCTGACGCATACAATAAGCTTTGTGTAAGAGAAGGTCAAATTCTGGGGAAAAAAACTCCCAGCCTCCCTCCGCTCCACTGGGAGCCAGGGGAAGGGTCTGCGAGGGGCCTGGGCAGACAGATGTAGAGGGCGGAGGAGTGGTGGAAGAATCCCTTCCCCCTTCCCTGGGACCTTGAGAGACCTGCGCAGTCTGATCCATGGACAACTGAATCTCCTGCTCCACAGAAGCTGCTTCTGCAGCACAACCCCGGCAGATCCCTGCCTCAGAATCCGCAATTCTGCGGGTGCCGCAGGAAGGGCAGCGTAATTTTCCTGTCATTCTTCCTCCTCTCTAGAATTGTATTCAAGAGCCTCCCCTGAGTGAGAAGGATCCGAAGGACCAAAAACAAAGAACAAAACAAACCTGGCAACCAGTGAAATAAACTGAAATTAAAATAATGAAACTAAATGGAAACAAAGTTTTCCTAAGCACATGGAGGGGGGGGGGAAGGGCCTGTGCGAGGACCCAACCAAGCCCCAAATAAATCAAATCAAAATAATAAATAGAATAAATTACATAAAATATTAAAATTAAGAATACAGTCAGGGATTTTGAGACTCTGCAATACTTGCGGTTTCGGTGACCCGATGTTCTCCGGGCCGCGCTCCTCACGCTGGATCCGCTGACTGAAGATAGACTCCACGTGGTAGGCCTCAGCCACGTGGAGTCAGTAGATGTGGCCGGCGAACTTGCTTTCGCTGTCAGATCCCCCAGCCGTTATGGCAAACGCCTCGACGATCTGCCGCCGCCTCTAGCGCTCAGCCTGGGAAGCCGCTGAAAGCGTGAGGCGGCCGTGAGGCAGGGAGAGGAGCGTTGCTGTTCCCCGTACTCAGCCCCTGAATCGTGGCTTCAGTGTGGGGATGCCTCCAGCGCTCAGCCCGCCTCGGGGACTTCGGCGCGAGGCAACAGAGAGGAACGGATGCCGAAGCACCGGATGCCGCACCCGCGGGGAGGGGGGGGGTGGCCCGAAGCGGCCTGCTGCCCAGTAAAAGCCCTCTCCTTCCCACGGACTCCGGAGAACCGGGAAGGGAGGGGAGGGGGGGGGAAAGGAGAGCCAAAAGAAGTACAAATTCAGCAACGAATCAGTTAAAGAACACCCGGGAGTAGAAAGAACTCCCTCAACTAAAATAAAGGTAAATCAAAGAAATTAAAGCAAATAAATGAAAAGGGTAACAGAGGAACTAAAGGACCAGTAAGTTCTTGGCTTACGGTAGCCCTCCAGCTGCTTGGAGGCTGAGAATACTGGTGCCTATGGGTGGTGCCAGTGGTATTTATACCGCACCATCATCAAAACGATGATGGGCTCAGCCTCCAAGCTGCTGGAAGGGTTGCGCAACCCGAGAGTAAAGGGACTGGACTGGAGTTCTGCTAAGGAATACCTGTTCCTATACAATGTCTTAAGATCCTGGGAGTGACAGACTTTTTAAACCTGATTCTACTATCTTAAATGGACATATTGAGAGCCGTCGCACAGATCAACACTTTGTTGGGGGAGAATTTGACTAAATAGTTAAGTTCTCTCTTGACACAGTAAAAAAACTTTTCTCTTTCCCAATCTCTCTCTTCTGTCCTTTGAAATATTGTAATTTCCTGTCAATTTTCTGGCCTAGTGCCTCACTCTGTTAATTTGTATATTGTACACCGCTCTGATTAATTTAGAAGGGCGGTTAATCAAGTAAATAAACAAACATTAAAAAAAAGGCTCAGGGACATGATTCGGGGACTGAACCTGCCCTTCAGAAATTGAGTAAGCTATCAACCCAGGTTGATTCCCTACAATCCACTGGTGTTTCATGTCAAAGAAAGCTTGATGAGTCTATTTAGACCAAGAATTTGTACTTTTTAAACTTTCCTAGAACACATTTGCTATCTCCACTCATTTTATTTCAGAAATATTTTAAGGAAGTTTTGTTAGTTAGTAATGCTGATTCAGATGCTGTTTCAAAACATCTATTAAATGTTCCTGTGGCTTCTGAATCAGAGTTGGATTTAATTGGTTTCCTAAAGTCATCTTTGATGAAGATTCATCTAGAGGTACATTGATTATTACTCTTACTTTTTTTTAAGAGGCAGACAAATCAAGAATTATCAAGAATTACTTTTCCAAGATTTTTTTTTACAAGCAAATATAACAGGAAATCACAGACCACAAAAGAAAAATAAGAAAAGAAAACCAAACATAATCAATAGATCATACAGGATCTGTTTCATAGCCCATGGTACGGGAGGAGGTGTGCCACCAAAATAGAGAAGACAAAATAAAACATATTCAATAATCGGAAAAACATTCCTCTCCTATTTACAACTTAGGAAATGAATGCAAATAAAGATCAGATTTGTCAGCCTACCTATTTACTAAGAAGTTCTCCAACTAAGAAGGATCAGTATAAACATACTTTACTCAGTCAACAGTTACCAAGCATTCACAAAGAAAGTGAAGAAAAAAAATCATCTTTTTTTAAGCTGCTTTATACAGCAGACAAATGAGCCAAATTGAGTCCAATGTAAGTCAATGGCCAAAACTTGAAAAAGAGAAAAAAAAGCAAGCAAGCAGAAGAGACAGCAAGAGGAAGGGGTGCCCGAGTCCAACTTACTATCCCCCCTTCAGGGACCTTGTAGGGTCTTCCAGCTCTTGCTAGGCCACAGAATGCTAGTAACCTCCGGAAAACCGTGCAAGATTTTGGGCAGCTGTCAGCTCAAGGAGACAGGAGCGCACTTTTGCTCCGAGCACTGTTGAAACATTCAAGACTCAATCCTAAAACCAATGCATGGTAGGGTGGGCAAGGAAAGTCGGGCCTAGCTGCACTAGTCCATCTTTTGCCACATGCTAGGAGGCAGACAATTACTGGCTTCTCTAAGTACCGTAGAAGTGATTATACCTTCCGATGACATCATTAAGAGATGCTCAAGTCTGCCTCCACCTGCTGGCAAGAGAGCATAATCCACTCATCTGGACAGGTCTAGCTAGATAAGAAAAGGTGACATTTTACTTACAGTTAATGTCCTTTCCTTGAGTCCTGCTAGACCAGTCCAGACAAGTAGGTTATGTTCCCCTACCATCAGATTGGTGGAGATAAAGAACCAATGAAAAGCCCAGGTTTCAATGACATCACTCCTATGCCACTATTCGCCTCAGCTAGTAGAGGTCCCTTCAGTATTCATCCCAAAGCATATAAGAGGAACACGGCAAGCCTCACACAACCTCAATCCTGGGCAACAATGTGTAATCAAGTGTAGAGAAAGCACAGTTACTTACCTGTAACAGGTGATCTCTGAGAACAGCAGGAAAGCACAGTTACTTACCTGTAACAGGTGATCTCTGGGAACAGCAGGAATTAGTCTTCACATATGGGTACGTTGGTACCGACGGAGCCTGCACGGGAACGCTGCCCAGCTTCCAATCAGAAAGCTTTTGGCAGCATCCCTCGCGCCTGCGCACTGACTTCCCGCCTTCTCCAGAGCCTCTCTTCAGTTGAGTTTCAAAGCTGAGACAAAGGCGAGGAGAGGAAAGGAAGAAGAAGATAAGAGATGCAACTCCTAGGGGAGGTGGGAGGGTTGTGAAGACTAATTCCTGCTGTTCCCAGAGATCACCTGTTACAGGTAAGTAACTGTGCTATCTCCAGGAACAAGCAGGAATGAGTCTTCACATATGGGGACTCCCTAGCTGGAGATGCCAGGGGGAGATCCCATAAAAATGCAGGAGCCTGGACCAGGGGTGCATTTTGTCTGCAGGAATCCCCGGCATCCAAAGTGGAATGGAGGGTAGGAGTTGACAATAAAGGAGCTGTGAGGAAAGAAACAGCATAGCCAAGGACTACAGGGCTCTACAGACTACAGGAGTCCTTGGTATATATGATGAGTAGCATTAAAAGACCTTTAATGTACACTTAAAATATGCAGCTTACCTACTGTATTGTAGGAAGTAGAGAGCATGATGGAGTCTACTGGATAAGCAGTGGCGGAATCTTCAAAGTGACCTCCCAGCAGTGAGGATCAAGGTCCAGACCTGGAGGTAGCAGACGATCCAGGTGTCAACTGGGTAGGATTAGACGTCAGGTCTTCAATGGAAGCTTTATGGGAAAAAGCTGAAAATTCCTTTAGGCATAAAGTCATTAACATTGAGGACTAAAGGAAGAAGATTGACGGAGTTGGAGAACTAGCCCAGTCCTGGCGGGAAGAGGGGGATTGGAAAAACCCCTATTCCCAAGGAGAACAGCTGTGTACTCAAAGATAAAGATGTACATTATTTTTCCTAGCTGGCGAGAGGTAGGAAAAATAGTGAAGCTTGATGCTTCAAGGACTTAAAGAAAAAATGGAAGATGTTAGCACCACAGCAGTTATAGGTGCATGACAGTTTCTGCATCGTAGTATGATATGCGAAGTAGGGCGATAGACTGTCTAAAACCTTTAAAAGGTAAAACATTTAGTATAGACAGTAAGGGTGATAGTGTGTAAGACATATCAACCCCTACGAAGCCCCCCAACAGACATATATATATATACACACATATGTCCATATGTGTATATTAGGATATGGGTGGAGAAATGTATGTAGATAGATAGATAGATATAAATATATCGAAATATATATACATTTGTGGGGCATGGTTTTGCACCACCAGAGTAATGATATAGGTATGTAGACATATATGGAGATGCTACATACAAGATAACAAGTTGAAGATACATGTCTGCCACCCAGCCCCATAATTGTACATGGGGAATATAAAAGAAAAAGATTCTTCGCTCTACAAGAGGGTGAACCCACTTGGGATATGCATAGAAAATCTATTTCTGTGGATTGAGGGATGCAAGAAGGCAATCCAACAAGATAATCGTGATGTTTGCGTGAGAACAGATGATCATATGAATCTGTAAGGAACAAGGCGGGAGTTCCACAGAACACTGACATGGCAGATGTGTAGAAACGCAGAAGAAGATACCAGAGGGACCTACTGGAGGGACCCAGAGGTAGCATGCGTAAACATCAGCGTTGGATTTTCACGCAGAAGAACTTATATTTCATGTTAACCCCCAGGCTTGAGGGTGTGGAGAACCCTCACAGGCATGGGAAAGGATTATAAGCTTTTCCCTACTAATAGAGAAGCTTTAGAAACAAGGTCAATGCTCTATAGCAAGGCCCTCATAGTAGAAAGCTTCTCTGAAGACTGCAGAGAGCATTGTGCAGGAGAAATATGAGATAAACTGACTGAAGTCAGGTGTGTTGCCATATCCTAGGAGAGGAGATGGATAGAATAATGTGAGAAAGCCTAAAAGAGTAGGAGGATCCAAGATAGCTGACGAGTAGCTTGGAATCACTACTGAGGCTAGACAAAATTTTGAACAAGGGACTGGAACTTATAAAAAGTACCAGTAATACAATCATTGTAACTCCTGCAGGCACAGCTGCTGACAGAAACAGCAGAGAGATTGTCCTGTGCCCAATAAAGAAAAACAGACAAGAAAGGAGAGGAGATATACCTTCTCCCTGTCTGAGGAACGAGCTTGCTAGAGAAGCCTTTCAGTATGGTACCCCTCAGTTAGGGAAAAAGCCCGGCTGAGAGGGTAGAGCAAGTAATTGGAGGGTGACGCACCCATAGGGTAAGTCAACTGAAGGAAAAAATGTTCAGTTGGGACAGAACTATCAGGGGATAGTTGCAACTGCTCTTCTAGAGAGTAAGAAGAGGAGAAGTCTGTAGTCCCTGAACAAAAATTTTCCGACAGCTTAGTACATTGAAAAAGAAAAGTACAGTGAATAAACTTCTAATGGGTAGAAGTGAACTGTAGAGTAGAATTCCCAGCCCCTATGGTTGCTGGGAATGTTGAGACTGGCCAGAGCTAGAGGACTTCAAAGTAGGCTGAGGTGTCCCTTGCTTAGGTACAGCCGAATGATGGGCAGAAGATGAATGAAACTTTCTTTTCCTAGGGAAAGAAGGTTTGGTAGGACATTTCCTACCTTTCGAAGAAGGAGGTGGCTTAGAATGGTCCTTAGTGGAAGGAGAGTCAGCGGAGCATTGAGTAACCTGACGTAAAGCCTCCTTATTGAAGAGACCTTCTCCTGTACAAGGAGAATGAGCCAATATAGTTTGTGCCCATCTGCTCAAGTCTGAAGCTTCGAGCCAGGCTCTGCGACGTGCTGCAATGGCAATAGCAGAAGATCTGCTAACAGACTCAAAAGAGTCTATAGAAGCACGAGAAAGGAACCAAGATATATTCCGGCTATGATTGAGTAACAAGGAATAATTAGTAGCCTTGGGCTCTGGCATAAAAGGGGTCAAAAGAGACAATCTCTCCGTGACCTCCTGGAGTGTGAGACTCATGTGGAAAATATATGAAAGAATTCTGGAGGCCAGCATAGATGTTTGGAAGGCTTGACGACCAAACGCATCGAGTGTTCTTGAAGAACGACCTGGCGGAAAAGAAGAATGCTTCTTTTTGCTCTTAATCTTCCTCAGTGCTGATTCCACTACAAGGGAACGATGAGGAAGTTGAGGCTTCTGAAATCCTGGGGAGGGAGGGAGGTACCCGGTACCGAACCTCAGTGGCTGTAGAAGGTAGAGGAAGCCGTAAGGGTGATTTCCAGACCCTCAGAAGGAGATCCTGCAGAGCAGGATGTAAAGGAAGCATCATATTTTCCATTTGTGCCGGTGAGCCATGAGTAGCATCACAACCAGGGATAGAGATATTAAGAAAGGTTGCCATATCCAGGAGAAAAGCCTGAAAAGACTGATCTCCTATGGGAACCATCCCTGGTAAGGCTAAAGAAAGAGGCTGAGCACCAGAGGACGTACAGTGGTGTGAAGAGAGAAACCTAGTAGATGGACAGGGATACTGGCATGTTAACTTAGAGGCAGTGGGTACTGCATCAATGCCAGGTATCGGTTCCAAACTAGGCATCGGTGGAATCTGTGCAAGAACAGGCATCGACATCGATACTGATACAGGACCAGGATCTTCGGAACTGCCTATCTGGAAACGACAGGAGTCGGTTCCGGGACGCGTCGGTACCCAGTCCTCGAGACTAGATATCGGTTCAAGACTCGGCATCGAAGAAAGCGAGGCTATCGATGCATGTCGCGAGGGTTCCGACGCCGGTGGCAGTATCGGCGATGCCGATACCACTAAAGCAGCCTGGGTTACATCGATCGGTACCAACGGTACCGAGGCTACCCGATGACCACCCCTTGCAAAGGGTAAGGTGGTCCACCTCGATGCCGATGCCAGGGTATCGGAACCGATCGACGCCGGTACCGTCGCGGAGCATGGCTGAGATATGGAAATGTCCATCGGTATCGTATCGACCGGCCCCAAAGGCGCTGAGGATGGTAGAGGATGATTCCTGGTGAAGAGTGGAACACTCGACACCGAAGCCGATGCCGGGGTATCGGTACCGCTCGAAGCGGATACCCGCACCGTACACGGCTGGGATCGAGGGAAGTCAATCCGGTGCGTATCGATCGGTCCCGAAGGTACCGAGGATGCCCGATGACGATCCCTGGTGAAGAGTGGAACACTCGACACCGGTGCCGATGCCGGAGGCTCGGTACCGCTCGAAGCGGATACCACCCCCGAGCATGGCTCAGGTATGTTCTGTGAGGGGTGAGCCCCAGGAACAACCTGAAACCCCTTTAACGCTTTGGAGCCCGAAGACTACCGCAGGGGTAATGTCAATGGATTCTTGAGGGTAAGGCCGGAGCCGTCACCATGCTGGGCATGGGACATACCACTCAAGCATTGACTAGTCTTAACAGACTGTTTGTGGGTTACCTGATCCTGTGAAGTGGAGAAACCGGTTACCCTCACTGCCGAGGAAAAAACGGTATCGAGGGAAACTCTAAAAACTGAAGGTTTCCTCACAAAATTATCCCCTGACAAGTCAGGGGAAAAAGGGTCAGGACCCACACAGTTGATACACCAACTATTGGTGTCTAAAAAGAAACAGGTGTTTCCACATCGAAAGCACTTCTTAGGAAAAGAAGGCTCCATAATGAAGAGGCCTGATAGGCCCAACAAGTTAAGGCAAAAAAACTGAAGAAAACGTTTCTCAGAATTTAGTCAAAAATCCACCGGCGATACCGGTGGCAGCGGGGAATACAGCCACGACCACAAGAAAACACAAACTAAAGTAATTAAAGTAAGTAAAAAGAAAAGTTTCTGCGGTGACAGGACGACGTCCTGCCGGCTCCGCGGAAAAACGAAAACTGAAGAGAGGCTCTGGAGAAGGCGGGAAGTCAGCGCGCAGGATGCTGCCAAAAGCTTTCTGATTGGAAGCTGGGCAGCGTTCCCGTGCAGGCTCAGTCGGTACCGACGTACCCATATGTGAAGACTCATTCCTGCTTGTTCCTGGAGATTAAGTCTTCACATATGGGTACGTCGGTACCGACGGAGTCTGGCGGGAACGCTTCCCAGCGTCCAATCAAAGAGCTTTTAGAAGCATCCCACCACGCCTGCGTGCTGCCTTCCCGCCTTTCCCAACTGCCTCTCCTCAGTTACGTTTTAAAGCTGAGACAAAGAGAGAGAGAGAGGAAAGGAAAGATAGATAGAGATACAACTCCTGTGGAGGTGGGTGGGTTGTGAAGACTTATTCCTGCTGTTCCCAGAGATCATCTGTTACAGGTAAGTAACTGTGCTATCTCCAGGAACAAGCAGGAATGAGTCTTAACATATGGGGACTCCCAAGCTGAGATGCCTGGAGTCCGAGCATGGCATAGGTTGGAACATGCTATCCCCCACAACACCAGGCATCCTGAGGATGGAGGGTAGGAGTTGAAGAAAGAAGATGCTGTGGAACAGCTAACCTAACACAGGACTGCAGGAAAGGAGTCCATGTGTGGATAATGATTGTTGTCAATGATATTGCAAAGAATATTGCAATATGGACCTCCGCCAACAGGATTTCATAGAAGTATGGAAGTTCATGGATCTACTGGAAAGCCAGTAGAGGAACCGTGAAGAGGACCTCACTGAAAAGTGGAGGTAATAAACCTGTAGGAAAAACAGAGGAGGTCAGAATCCTGAAAGGTAACAGGCACCCCTGGTAGGAAAAACTGGGGTAGTACAAAAACAGTGGGCCTTCAGCGAAAGCTGTATGGTAAAAACCAAACTCTTTTGGCGGCAAAGTATCTCACTCTTGGGAGCAAAAAGAGAAAGGCTAACCGATTTGGACAAACAAGCACAGTCCTTGTGGGGAGAAAGGGTATGGGAACCCCTTATATCCCAGGGTGAAGACAAATGCCTGAGGTGTTAAGCCTGTGAGTAACTGAAGATCCACCATCTCTCTCCTAACTGGGGTAAGCTAGGAGAGATATTAGGTACGGAGAGCTTCAGAGGTACCTAAACCTGTTAGGTTATGGTATAAGAATTGTTGACTACCACAGGAGTGGTTGTGTGTGTAGAATCCCAAACCTGCTGAATAGCAGAGGTATGGGCAAAATCCCTCTGTCAGAAACAGATATCTATCTCACTGTCTATGCTCATATAGCTAAGTATGTGGAGACAGATCTATCTATAATAAAATATCTCATCAGATACATATACATATATATATATATATATATATATATATATATAAATATAGATATATGAGTAACATATAAGAATATATCTATAGTGAGATATGGAAGGGCATAAAATACACACAAAGATAAATATGAATATGTAGGCCTAAATATGGGTTTCTGTATTTAAACAGACAGATATATGCCTACAGCATGGTATTCACATAGGACATGTGGAGAGGAAAGATTCATCTAATAACAAGGAGGTGCAATCTACTTGAGAAGATATATAGAGAATCTATTCCCCTTGGTTATGATCCGCAAGGATGCTAGCTAGTAAAATAACCATGATAGTTATATGAAAACAGAGGATGATATCAATCTGTAGCCAGCAAGTCCTTAGTCGTCCAAGACTCTAGCATGGTAAGTAGACAGAAGACAGATAAGGATGAGGTATCATGTTGACCTGCTTAAGGGCAAAAAGTATCATACGTTCTTACCATGAGGACGAGCTGCAAGGAGAAAGAGCATATCCCCGATTGGGAATGCTATGGACCAAAGCAGGGAATTGGCAACTCCTTAAGCCCTTAGGTAAGAGAAGGCCTATGTCCTTTAAGGCAAAAGGAGATAGTAAAAGAAGGGAGGACCTTCTAGTCATGGGAGACATGACTGAAAAGCCTTTTCTAACCATCTAAGATAGCTGTTGGAGAAAAAAAACCCATGCTCTCTAGCAAGAGCCCATAGTGGAAAGCTTCTCTGTAGAATTGCAGAGAGCATGATGCAGGAGAATGAGGAGATAGAACTGGCTGCTAGAGAGCCAGTATCTCTGCCAACTATGCTTCCAAACCCAGGAGAATGGAGATGGCAGAAATAGAAGACCATCTAGAAAGCTTGTAGTGAGATAATCTCCAAGATAGATGGAAGCACTGACTTGGAGCCACTACTAAGACTAGACAGAATGTTAGTGGAGGACAAATCTGGTTGTTTGTGGACAAGAACCAGTGGTCGAAACATTAAGGCTCCTGCATAGGCAGCTGCTAGCAGATAGCAGAAAGAATCTTACTGTTGAAAAACAGAAAGAACAGACAGAACAGGAGTAGAAACTCTGGACATGTCTGATAAGCTGCCCCAAAGTAAGATTGAAACAGAGGAGGTAACTCAGAGAGGAAAACGCCACACTGGAAAGTGAGAAAACTAGAGAGGCTGAAGAAAAAAGCCCTCTGTGATTAATTCCGCTCTTACAGAGGAAAAGGCTTGGTAAGAGGGTGAAGAGAATGGAGCTGAAGAAGACTTACCAAGTAGTAAGTCTATAGAAAGGAAAAATATATGCTGGCACAGGAATTACCATTTAATAGTGGTCAGACCTCTTTCCTTAGCAGGAAAAGAGGAGAAACCTGTGACCTATAGGCATGAACATCCTGACAGCTCATAGAAATATAGAAAAAATGGATGTCTTTTGGAAAGAGATCCATGTGTAGGGGTTAGAATGAAGCAGTGGATTGCCTCTATTGAGAAGAAGCAACTGTAGATTCTAACCCCAAGAGTCACAAGCATTTGATGATGACTGATCAGAAACCCTGCAGAGGCCGGGTTTGCTGAGCCTGGTGAGAGGTTGGATTCTTCAGACCAGGACGATGGCTCCCCTGTAGGGGGAACATCTGTATGATGGGCAAGTGAGGAATAAAACCTTCTTCTCCTGTGGGAAGAAAGTTTGGTAGGACATTTCCTACTTACTGGGACAGAAGAAGGTGTAGAAGAACCCTTAGGAACAGGTAAATAATCAGTGGACAACTGAGTAACCTGACGTAAAGACTCCTTGTTGAAAAGATTTTCTCCAGTGCAAGGAGTATGTCCCAGTCGTTGTTGTTCCCACTTGGCCAAATCTGAAGCTTGGAGCCAGGCTCTACGTCGTGCCCCTATAGCTATAGCAGAAGTCCTGCTAACAGACTCAAAAGAGTCTAGGGAAGCACGAGAAAGAAACCAAGAGATATTCTGGATATGCTTAAGCAGTGAGGAATAGTCTGTACCCCTGGAAACTGGAAGGAAAGGAGTCAAAAGATGTAATTGCTTTGTGACCTCCTCAAGAGAAAGACTCATATAAAATATATATGAGAGAATTCTTGCAGAAAGCATAGATGTCTGGAAGGTTTGACGTCCAAAGGCATCTAGTGTCTTAGACTCACGACCTGGCGGATAAGAAGAGTGCTTTTTCTTACTCTTTATCCGCCTCATTGCTGATTCCACTACTATGGAATGATGAGGAAGTTGAGTCTTTTGGAACCCTGGAGAGGGGGGCACCTGATATAAGAGATCAGTTGCTCTGGGAGGTGGGGGTACCCTTAAAGGTGTTTCCCACATTCCTAGAAGGAGATCCTGCAAGGAATGATGCAAAGGAAGCATTATGTTGTCCTTTGCTTTGGTGGAAACAGAGCCTGGTGCAGGATCATGTCCTGGAATAGGAATGGCAAGGGATCTTGCTATATCCAGGAGGAAACTCTGAAAAGAGGGATCCCCAACAGGAATTTCCCTTGGACAGGTTAGATCTAAAGAACTAGCCTGAGCACCCACAGAGTTATCCAGAGATATAGAAATAGAAGATCCTGCAGGGTGCAGTGTGGAATGTTTAAGGGATGGTTGCTTGGACTGGTTGTCAGGAACAGCAACCGTCCTTACCACATTGTCCATGCCAGGTATCGACTCCAAGCTTGGTATAGAATGGAGCGATGCTGTTGTAAAAAGCATGGTAGGAGTTTGCCACGATGCTACTGTGGATACCGGTACTGAAGTCAATACCGGTACCGATGTCGGAGTCGGGCTCGACAAAGACATCTGAGTAGTCATCGGTGATACTTCAATCGGTACCGAGGGAAACGAAAACCTCCGACTGCTATCCTCGGTACCGAGCCACCGGTATTGATCGGTGTCGGTACCAAAATCTATTGGTACCCAGTCTTCCAGACTAGAAATGGATTCCAAACTCGGCATCGAGGGTAAGGAGCCTGAGAATCTAAGCATGGAAGGCACCGACTGTGAGGGTAATGAAAACATCGGTACCGACTTCGGTACCGTGTCCGATACCGGTGAATGAAGGTCTACCAGTGGCAACTCAAGCGGCCTCAGGGGAACCGAGAGTTGCGGATCCGAGTCATCGGAACCGAGCCTTCGGTACCGCCGCGAGACGGTACCAAGGCGAGTCGGTACCCAGTCCTCCAAACTGGAGATCGATTCCAGACTTGGCATCGAAGGAAGCGAGGCTGTCGATGCACATCTGGAGGGTACCGACGTCGGTGGCAGTATCGGTGTTGGAACCGATAAGGGAAAGACAATCTGGGACGTATCCAATCGGTCCCGAAGGCACCGAGGAGGCCAGATGACGATCCCTGGTGAGGAGTGTTTCATCCAACACCAGTGCTGATGCAGGGGTATCGGTACCACTCAAAGCGGATGCCACCACCGTGCACGGTTCAGGTATGTTCTGTGGGGGGTGAACCCCAGGAACAACCTGAAACCCCTTATCCGCTTTGGAGACCGAAGACTCCCGCCGGGGTTTTGAAGCCAGGAGGCCATCGAGGGCAAAGCCGGAGCTGTCTACATGCTGTGCATGAGACGTACCACTCGAGGACTGGCTAGTCTTAACAGACTGTTTGTGGGATACCTGAATCAAAGTGGAAGAAGGGGACGGTGCCCCGAAGTGGGAGGGCAACCGTGTATCGAGGGATTCTCGATGTTGAAGACGTCTTCTCACCAAACTGTTGTCAGGACCCAAACAGGTTAGACACCGACTTCGAGGGTCTAAACATAAAGTTGTACCGCCACAAACTGAACATTTCGTGGCCATGAAGGAAAAATAGGGGAGGCCTGAAAGGCCTAAGACCCCGTGACACTATGAAGAAAAAAGTATTCCGTTGAAAAGGAAAATCTTAAAAGAAAGAAAAGAAAAACACCGGCGGTACCGGTGGCGTCGAGAAGACAGCCGCGACCACAAGAAAAATAAAAATAAAAAATAAGAATTTTCTGCGGTGACAGGACGATGTCCTGCCGGCTCCGCGGAAAAACGAAAACTGAGGAGAGGCAGTTGGGAAAGGCAGGAAGGCAGCACGCAGGTATGGTGGGATGCTTCCAAAAGCTCTTTGATTGGACGCTGGGAAGCGTTCCCGCGCAGACTCTGTCGGTACCGACGTACCCATATGTGAAGACTCATTCCTGCTTGTTCCTGGAGATCTAATATAAAGGAAATCCTAAACAAAAGGCTGTCAGTAGAAGATGAACCTGCAAAGACAAGTATAAAAATCATAGTGGACCCAAGGGTACCACAGCAGAACAGATACAGTTTCAGGGGTGGGCCCCAGACTGGTCTAGCAGACCTCAAGGAAAGGACATTAAGTACAATTTATTGATTTATATACCACCTTTTCCAGAGATTAAATGCGGTTTACAGTAAACAAGATTAATTACATGTAACAGTTCAAGTAACTATGTACAATGGACAATAAACTTGGGACTGAACTTGTAGTCCAATTGTGAGCTAATTATAATGAATGGATGTTTAATATGGGAGTGTAGAGAGTGTTTTGCTTTCATATACAGAGTGTGCAGTATTGCCTAGTCCTGCACTAATTACAGCACATTTGCTAGTTGCAGAAAATGCTCTTTTATGGTGTATATATACACAAGTGTTGTTAGGATCTGGCGGCATTATGTTAGGGGAAATGAGACATATTGGGGTAGCCAAGACCTATAGACTAGGCCATAAGCCTGAACCTGAAAAATGACAGGCCTAAGACCAAGCCTGGATTTCAGTAGTGCTGAGACATAAAATTAAAAGACAGAATTAAATGCTGCTTTAGAATGAAATGCTGCTATTGCAAAGTTTGCACAAAGCGAATACAATGCCTGTATGTTAAATCGTTACTCCAGAATTGTTACTTACACATTTTAGGAGCTAGATATAACCTTGATGAAGAAAAGTAACCAGGTTTGAACCAAACCATTGTTCAGCTAGCTGGAGAAAGCAGAGCAAAGGGCATAGATCCTGATTGGTCAAATTCAGGGAAATGTCAGACCAATAGAAAGTTTGTAGAAATTAGCATGAGACCAATAGAATGTTTTCATGTATCAAAATGTTTTGGCTGTATAAAATGAACATGTTTCCGCTAAAGCGGGGCTCTGTCACTTTTAGACTGCCTTGTGCACAATAAACTGGCTTGAACCTTGATAAAGACTCCTGGTGTAATTGGTTTGGTGGCGTTCCGCCACTACAATATGATTACAGAGAGGGGTATTTTAGGTGTAGTATTAGGTAGGGTTGGTATTGAGAGATTCCAATATATTTCCAAATGCTGTTTAAAAAGATGTGTTTTGAGTTCTTTACAGAATGTGGAGAGATTGTTGATTGCTCTTAGTTCATCAGGTAATGTGATCCAGTGTGTGAGAATGCTCTGTTGCTAGTGGCTCGGTTGGATTTATGGAAGTCTGGTGGGACTGCTAGTGCATTCTGGGTGCATCCTCTTCTTAGTCGTGAGTCTACTGGTTTGGTGATGAGGGAGGTGAGGTAGGATTGGGCTATTTCCCTGATGAGTTTAAATGCTGTCATCAGCGTTTTGTAATTTATACGGCTTTGGACTGGAAGCCAGTGTAAGTTACATAATATGGGTGTGTTGTGGTCTGTTATATGGGCCTTCCAGGCTATGTGTGCAGCAACATGCTGGACCTTCTGCAGCTGCTTAAGGGCTTGTTTAGATAGACCTTGCAGGATGCTGTTGCAAAAGTCAAAGTGTGGAGTAATTAACACCTGGAAGACTGATCTGAAGTCATGGTTTGGGAGTAGTGGTCTTAGCTGTTGTATCATTCTGAGTTTATAGTAGATTTTTTTGATGGTGAGTTTTATGTGTGTGGACATACTGAGAAGTCTGGTCTAAGGTAACCCCAAGATATTTTACTTCATTTTTTACTGAAAGGTCAGTCTCACTAAGGCTAACTTTTGGGGGAGGAGAAAACCTTGGTTCCTTGTTATGTATAACATCTCAATTTTGCTGAAGTTGATCCGGAGGTTATGACTGTTAAGCCACTTTGATGCTTCATTGAAACAATCTAATTTGGTGGGGGATGGGATTTGTGATGTTAAAAGGAAGACATAGCATTATATCGTCCACATAAATGTGGTAACCTACACTGATTTTTTTTTTTTTAAGATAGTGCAGATGGACTGAAGGTATATGTTAAAAAGAAGGGCTAATAGGGCAGAGCCTTGCGGTAGGCCTTGTTCTTGTTTGTATGGTTTGGATGCGTGTTGACCAGTTTTCACCTGTTGGATTCTGCCTGACAAGTATGACTGGAAGACAGCCCCTTATCTGTTGGAGTCTGGTAAGCATTATGTCATGTATGTTTGTCTAGTGCAGTCTATACCATGTATCAGATTGTAAAATAGCACAAGGAGGAGAGTATCCACACCATGGTGTGGCCTGAAGCCATATTAGTGTTCGTCTAATATGCTTGCCCGCATGCTTGCCCACATAGTCCTGGAGTTGAATTTTAACTATTTTCTCAATTACTTTGGCCATAAGTGGGAGGCTTGAAATTGGTCTATATGATGTGGGATTGTTTTTGTCTAAGGAATTGTTCTTCAGGATAGGGTGTATCATTGCTTGCTTTAAATGTCAGTGGCATGTGTCCTTGTTTCAAGGACGAGTTAACAATTTTGAGAATGATGGGAGATAGTTTTGTTCTAGTTGCCTTTATCCAGTTAACCGGGCATGGGTCAAAACTAGATGTTGTCTTATTGGTTATTATGTTGCTGAGTGCTTCTAGCTTGGTCTGTGAGAATGTTGACCAAGTGAACCTGGTTATAGGCTTGTTATCCAAGGAGAGAGCTGTATCTATAGCTGGTAGTTTTAGTTTTCCCTTATAGTAATTAGCCAGGATTTGGAGTTTGATTGGGGTTTTTTTTATATCATCATTGTTGGGGTTGCGAGTCAGGGTTTTGATGAATATGTTGTGATAGGCGATGGCCTAGCATGTAGCAGAGCTAGGTCTGAAGCCCTTTTTCTCCTGCTTTAAAATGTTATTGCTGAAGCCCTTTCTCTCCTGCTTTAAAATGTTATTGCTGATTTTGGAAAATTATAGAATGCTGTTAGCTGTTAGAAAGAAATACTGTTCTATTCTGGTTTGATAACATGTTCTGCTCTCCTGGAGATAAGAGAATTAAAACTTTTACTGTTTATTGTTTAGGTAAGCCAGATGTCTGCTTTAGTAGGAATGTCCTCCACTGTATCTTTGCTAGATATGCACTGACCTCGTAATTAGGATGAAAATATAGTAGAGAAGCTGAACAGTGTAAGAATATTTTGTCTAGCATTATGAAGATTGTTTAGTGTTTTGAGCCAAGGCTAGAGATACGTCTTAACCTTGCTTTGTTTGGCCTCGCTTTGTTTTGCTTTTGTTAAGAATGCTTCTGATATGCCTTCCACTATCTTTGCAAGCTAACTGACCTTGCAGAAGTAGCAAAATATACTGTAATAAAAGTATTATGTTTAGTGTTATGTCTAGTTGCTGACCCGTGGCTAGTAAGACCCAAGCAAGGGGAGCGAGTCCTGGGCCCGGTCAGAGATGTCTATTGGATGAGAGTAAGTGGGCAACTGTGGCCAATGAGGAGTTTTGCCTGTATTAGACTGGAGAAGAAAAGTATATAAACTGTCATTTTTCTGAGCCCTGTGCTCAGACATTTTGTATGCCAGTGCTGAGACTGTATATACAATAAAAGGGAGTTGAATCCTCGTCCATTGACTCCAGGTATTATTGGGGTTGCGGGCCCTTCGCTATTACAATGTTAGAATAGTACTCCTTTTTATTATCAATATTAATGAAGACTTTGCAGAGTTGTAGGGATACTCATATATAGGGATACTCATATATAGGGATCCGTGCTCAATGGACTTTGTGATCCTCCAAATACACTCAATCTTCCGTAAGTAGGTTTTTATCTTTCTTAGATATTGAAAGTACCATTCTGCTCAATGTTTTTGTCTCCTAATCTGTTGTGGGCTCATTGCAGTGGCAGCGTTCTCTATAGAGTCATTCCAGTTGGCTACTGTATCTTCTAAGTTTGTTAGGTTAGGGTTGATTCGCTGGAGCGTTTCATTTATGAATCTATTCTTTTCAAATTGCTTATATCTTCTGAACGGGGTGTCCCTAGTTTTTGCTGATGATGTAGGGATATGGGATGGTAATTGAAAGTTTATTAAATGGTGGTTAGACCATGGGACTTGTGTCTGTGGGTTGGAAATGTTTGCAAATTTCATTGGGTATGAAAACTAGGTCTAAAATGTTTCCTCTTTTGTGAGTAGGGACATTGACTATTTGGTGATAGTCCGCATCAGCCATAGAGTTTAGGAATGCAGTAGCATTAGTATTGTTTATAGAGGCTAGGTTGAAGTCACCTAAGACAATAAATGGTCTTTTACTTGAAGAGGTACAGACAGATTCTATGAGGGCATCTAGACTGTCAGGGATTGCATTTGGGGTTCTGTATAAAAGACAGGATAGGTGGTTATTCTCAATAGTAAGGATGTCTTATGTCCTCAACATTTTTAGATGTGAGGAGGGATGCTTTCAGCTCCTCCTTTATGAAAATGAGAACATCTCCACGTTGTTTTGTTAACCTGGGGCAGTGGAATAAGTTATACCCTGGGATCCTAAATTGGTTGAATAGCACGGTGTCTGAATCTAAAAGCCATGTTTCTGTGATGCAGATGAGATCAGGGTTGTTATCAGTAACAATGTCTCAGATTATAGGTATTTCCTTACAGATCATGCATTAGCAAGGTAACATGTATAAATCTTTGGGTTAGATGTGCCTAGGCTGGGGTGTGTACTGGTCCTGTTTGGTTCAATAAAAATTAATCTGTTCGGATTCTGTTTAAATCCAGTAGTGGTTCTGTAGTCCATGGGAATGGGGATATATCAAATCTGGTTATAAATTATGGATATGAAGTGCTGTTGTGAATGTGGGTGGGAATAGCTCTGTACTATGAGGCAGAGGGTAATGCATATGCTGTAGAAGAGCCAGAAGGAGGGTTTATTCTCCATGATCAATAGGAGGAGTTAGAGCTGATAGTAACAGGAGAGGGGAGAGCAGCAATGTGATGATGCAGACGGTTGTCTACCACCATGGTACTAGTGATAGGGAGGTTAATCTTCCTAATCTGTTAGAATATCACAATTGGTAAGTATGAGAGAGTTAAAATCCTGAAGGAGTGAGCATTCAGTTCAGAGCACTGAGTATAGAACATATAGTATTCAATGATTAACAGACTGTGCCATAAGGGCGGCGAGTAATTATTTTACTCCTAACGAGTTCTCACAAAGCTGTACTTACTATATAAGCTGATAAGTAGTATGTGATTATAGTATGCAGCTTAGCTTGTCTCTTGGAAGTAATGTCAAGTTGCTGCTGTTAGTGGGCTCACCTATCCCCATAATGCAGTCAATGTTATTGTTGTTTACTTGCTCTGTGTCGCTTTGAGGCTCTCAGGATTTTGGGTAAGAGCACTGCTTGATGTTGAGCAAGATGCCTCCCTGGCGAAGGGGATTCTCCCTGACAGTTTGCAGGTATTAGCACACTTGGACTTCGCCTAAGGGCCATGCCAAAAGGGCCATGCCTAAGGGCCATGCCTTTTGTCTTGCTTCTGTGAGGCCGGTTTGAGGGGGAGGGGCTTACCTCCACACTTCCTGCAGCCAGCAGAGTTTGTGGCCTTGTTTGTGGCCTTAGGGCTTGGCTGTCCCTCGTTGGTCAGAGCCAGTGGTGTCTGGGTGGTCAGAGGCAGGATCAGTGGTGACGGTGGTGAGAGGGGGTCCCATTGAGCGCTGCCCTTTTTCTTGTTTCTGGGATACCGGCTTGATGTGGCTGCAGGGGGAAGAAGGGCTTACTTCCATACTTCCTGCAGCCAGACGATATGTCACCTTCCATATCATCCTGCTAGACCAGTCCAGACAAGTGGGATGTACCGAAGCTACAACTCCACTGGGCGGGAAGAAGACAAAGCAACTCGCAAAACCCTTGAGCCAAAGGCCACGTCCACTTGCGCATGGACATCTAAGCGGTAATGTCTGACAAAAGTGAAAAGCGATGCCCATGTATCTGTCTGACAAATGCAGGGGCTACTGAACTCTGCTCCACCCACGAGACGGCTTGGGCTCAGGTGGAATGGGTACACAACCCCTCTGGAACTGGTCGGTTCCACAACAGATATGCTGAGGCAATGGCCTCCTTAATCTAGCACCCCAAAGTCGACTTGGCTGCTGCTTCATCCTTGTGCGGGCCGGCAAACAAAAAGATGGTCTGCAGAAGCACCATCTGGACACTGACAAGGCGAAGATCCTTATCCTTCCCCTGAGACTGATCCTTAGAGAAGGAGGGTAGGCAAACCACCTGGTTCATGTGAAAGGGAGAGCCAATAGTAAGCGCCAAGCACAGGAAAAAACAGATACTTTTGCTGATCTGTCGATCAGGATATGAAAATACACTTCGGACAGGTCCAAAAAAGCAAAGAACTCACCTTGGTGTATTGCTCGAATCACAGAGCGCAAGGTTTCCATCCGGAAGTGCAGGTCACGCAAGTGCTCGTTGACCCCCTTGAGGACCAAAATGATCCAGAACCGTCCTTTTGGGCACCACAAAAAATATGTGCGCCAAGGCCTTTAGGTGTAGCAACCTGTCTAAGGTGGTTCGCACAGTGGCACTTTTGATCACAGATCCACAAGGGGAGATGACAAAAGCATCTGGAATCAGCTCCTTGCATTCCAGGACATATCCGATTTGAATGGTGTCTAGCATCCAGCTATCTTTGATAATCTGGGGCAATTCCTGAAAGAAAAGGTGAAGCCTGCCTCCAACTGGATCGATGGAATGGGCCCCAAAAACCGAGTCCCTGGGCCAAGGCGCTCCACGAGAGGACTGAGAACAAGCCCAAAGACCGGAAGCAGAGGGAAAGAAAGGTTTTCCAAGTCAGTAATGACAAGAGATCCGAGACCCCCGGGGATCCAGACAGCAGACTCTCGGTGGATGGGTGGAGGCCGACAAGAAAGGGGCACCAGCCCGTTTCATAGGCCCCTTGGACTTGTCTTCCAGAAGGCAGCACAATTTTCTCTCATCCAGGTACTTCACCAGTTTCTCCAAATCAGCTCCAAAGAGAAGCTTCCCCTTAAAAACCAGTTGGGCCAACTGGGCATTGGAGGATGTATCCACCGCACAGTGTTGGAGCCAAATACAATGCCATGACACCATTGTCAGGGCACCATCCCTGGCCACCAAAAGTACCAGGTCATACATGGCATCAGAAACGAAGGCCGTAATAGACTCCAAATGAAGGGTAGTATCATCCAGCGTAAAAGACTGAATCCACTGGAGCAGGGCCCGAGATGTAAAGCTGGTACATACTGCCAGCTGCAGAACAGCAACCGCCATGTCGAACTGGCTCCTCAACAACAAATCCATTTTATGACCCAGAAAATCTTTTAAGGCCGATTTGCCCTCAACAGGAATGGTGGTCTGTGCATCCACCTTGAGAATGCCAAACCACTCAACACACTGCTCGGGGAGAGCATAGATCTTCTTACACGCCCTTAACCCTTTAAGCAGGGGACGGGAAGAGTCCCACTTCGACCAAATCATATCCTGGAATAAGAAAACAGTGGTGGATTTGTGCATTCTTGAAAGAGTAGATGCACCCTTTGGCTCTTGCTCTATGCCAACAGCATCTGTCAAATTCAAGATGGATGAGACCCTGGCAATCAATGCTGCCAGCTCCTCCTTCCTGAATACACAGATCACTCTGGCCTGTACACAATCTTCTGAAGGCAAGAGTACTTCTTCATCCACATCAGAGCTCAGAACCGAGCCACCTGAATCAGAGCCAGTGTCAAAATCTCAGACAGCTCCCAGCTGTTCCCCATCTCCAGGGGACACCCCTTCCCAGGGATGTTTAGCCAAAGGTAATCAAACAGAGCTTCCACTCTCAGTCTGCCCTGCATGAGACTGGGTCCAGGGGCATTCAAGAGGCCGCAGGGTCTGAATTTCCACACCAGAAAGAATTCCGGGGACGACAATCCGGAGACTGGAAGCTCTCCTCTCAGAAATGACCCCCCAGCACCAGGGGATACAGCCACCACAGTCACCCCCTAGAGGACAATGAGGGACTCATAGCAGTGTTACTGGATCCTCCGGTCAGCTGGATATCCTTACCCATAGTGCCATCCATAATCTCCTGCCCTGAGGCAGGCAAGTCCGGACTAACTGCATCCCCCATCTGGGAGAGGGGAAGCAGGCCCGCTAGGGACAACTTAGAAGCTGCCATGCAAGAAGAGAAGAATCCAAAATCTGGAGACGAGGCACCCCGCTTGCCACAGGTCAAACAATTTTTCCTGGAAGAAGACAGAGTTAAGGCAAGCATCACAACAGCACATGCTAAGGTTGTGGCAGCCCGAAGGCACACGTTAACTGTTGGAGCTGCTAGGATTATGTGACCATCAGGTGCACAATAGGTAAAAACGCTTCTAACGCATATAGAAGATGGTGGGAAACCCCCACTCCACACCAACTGTTACCAGCGGTCCACCCCAAATTGCGTCCTAGGGAGATGGAATCTGGAGCCCCCAACAAGGACAATAACAAAATCAAGTCTTGGTCTTCACCCCATGATAGCCCGAGGTAGAGAATCCATGCCGTGCTCAGCTCTGCTCCCTTGAAACTGTTTGGCTGGCTTTGTAGCATTTAAGGTGGCTAGAAGGCAAATCCCTCCAAGAGCCTTCTGTGCTCTTCGGAAGAGAGCAGGGGAGACAGGGAAGGAGGGAGGGGGTGCCGAGGTTGAGGGAGGCTGCTGCAGGGGCGGCTCTATAATGAGGCTGAGTGAGATGATTGCCTCAGGCGATAACATTTTGGTGGCAGCAAAAATTGCCCCCAAAAAGACCACCTCTCTCGGCCTTCAAAATAAAAACAAAAACAAAAAAACGAACGCAGAAGCTGTTGCTGCTGCTGCAGCAGCTTCTGCATCCTTTTTATTTTCCTTCCAATTCCCCTTCAAAAGGTCTTGGGCTGGGCTGGGGGAGGGGGGGTAGCCCTGAAAATAGTAATGGGCTGATGGGGGGGGGGGGGTAGAACTGGAAATGGGCTGATCTGGAGGGGGGCTAGGGCTGGTAATGGGCTGATTGGTGGGGATAAGCCTAGAAATGGGCTGATTAGGGAAGGCTAGGACAGAAAATGGGCTGGATTAGGGGGTTAGGACTGGAAATGGGCTAATGGGGGCTAGCATTTGAAATGAGCTAAGACTGGTAATGGGCTGATTGGGGGCTAGGACTGGAGTGAGCTGATAAGGGGGATAGGACTGGAAATGAGCTAATGGGGGAGAGGAGGACAGTGCTGCTGGCCCTGGAAGAAAACTAGAGGCTAGGGCTACAAATGGGCTGATGTAGGGGGATGGGAGAATAGATCTGGAAGGGAGAGGATACGGAGAGGATCTGCCAGGGAAAGGAGGGGGCAGGAATGGAGCCGACACCTGGGATGTATTGAAGGGGGACTGAAAGGCAGCTGGCACTTGGGGATGGGAGTGGTAGGTGGCTGGGTAATGGGGAGGAGGCTGGAAGGGAGCTGGACATGTGCGAATGGCACTGGAAGGGGGATGGACAGAGAGTAGGGTGACTGGAAGGGAGCTGACTAGGGGGGTGGCACCGAGAGTGGACGTGAGCTGATACCTGGGATGGTATTTGGACTAGAAGGAGCTGGACAGTGGGGAAAGAGGGGGACTGGAAGGGAATGGATACCAGTGGCAGTCATGGGAATACAAGGCGGTTGACATTGGAAGGTACTGGGAGGGGAGGACTAGAAAGGGGGCTGATACTGGGGAGGGTTACTGGAACTGGAAATGGGCTGCTGGAAGGAAGTGAAGAAAACAAAAGAAGAGATAAGAAATGGCAGATGTGCTTCTCACCACCACCAAAATATTGTCTATTAGACAACTTTTTGGTGGTGTTGAGAATCTAGGAGGAATGTGACACATTCTATCTACCCTTTTGATGTCTAGAACATCTGTACCTTGCCCACTCACAATCTTAAATGACAGAGGTGTAAGGCAGGAGTCTCCAAATCCAGCCCTGGAGGGCCACAAACCAGTCAGGTTGGCAGGCTATCTCTAATGCATATATATCTCATGCATATCATTAGGGATATCCCAAAAACCTGCAGGGTTGCAGGCCACCAGGACTGGAATTGAGTAGCTCTGTGGTAGGGGAACACAACCCGCTTGTCAAGACTGATCTAGCAGGACTATATGGAAATGAGCATTATCCAACCAAGTGAAATGTCCTTTTGCAAGCAATGGGAATGGAAATTCTGAACAAGGTCTCAAAGACATAAGCAGTCCCAAGGAGGCAGTGGGGGCGGGGAGGGGAAGCCCGTTTTATTTTTAGCAATTTGAAAAACCTTCACGGGAGAGCTTAGTTTCAGATTGGACACACAAAACTGAGCCACTGAGGAGACTACTGCACACGGGAAGGGCCGCACATGCTTGGAACTTTATACTACGTTTTGAACAGTGGGAAAGCAGTTCCATCCCAGTGCCAGTGAATGACAATCGCCCTACTTGTGTGCACGACTCAATCCCACTTATCTATGGAGGGGGGGGGGGAGAGAAAAACCAGATCAATGTAAAGATCTCAGTTCTACTGGATTAACCAGTTCTACGGTGAAACTAAAATGCAACCACACGTACATGGCAATCCTAAGTAAACAAATGAACAATTAAACAAATTATACCTAGTATCAAGGGTGATGTAAAAAGCTTACGTCTTGGATAAGAAAACAAAGTTCTTCAGATGAACACACTAATACTGCCACAGGGAAAAAAAGCATAAAGAAAAACACAGCTAACCAGAAAGAACTAAAAAGTCTTATTTTCTGTGCAGCCTCCTTTTATGGGAAAGATTAGACACCACTACACTGGAGGGGGCAGACCCTGCTCTGCCTTTTTCCTTCCTCACCCCCTCCCCCTCCTTGCCAAGCTTCTTTAACTTTTTGTAAGCTGCCCTGCAGCTGTGGTGAGCAGAAGAATATAATGCATGCCTGTTTTAATGATTTTAATATTAAGAAGGGCGTGTAATATAAAGTGTATGCTAATCCAATAGATACATTATCCTTACTCAAGTCCAATTCCAAGGCCCATTATTCTTTCTTAAACGTTCAACATTATATTGAGTTATGTAACCTCTTCCAACCTAGGGTCCCTCAACCAAAAGGTTCAACTGATGCTATCATAATAAAAATACTAAAACACAGTGAAGCTCATAATATTTAGTTAAAGGCTTTTGAGTCCATGTCAATCCCTAGAGACCCCTTGGTTAGATGCCTATATGACTCCTCTCTCCTGGGTTTTCTTGCAATGTGCAAGTATACTGCCAGGCTATTCTTTCACATATTAAGCTTACACCATTTGGTATGCCAAGCTGGTCTCCCATCCAATTACTAACCAAATCCGATCCTGTAGATGCAAGTACATTTTAAATAAAATAGTCTATTTTGCATGTATTGGAGAAATCAAACTGAAAACAGAGACAGTATTTATGATGATTTATTTACTATGTTTATTGAAGAAATTTACCCAAGGCAGTGTATAAAAAGTATAACCTGAACACAGACAAACACAAATTAAATATTCATATACACATATTTATTATGCATGTACACACTATAGCATATAAAAAGTCACTTTGTAAATAGCATGCCTTAAATTATGTCAACACAATACATATTAAAATATATTAACAGACAATAAAAAGGTAGTTATTCACCTATAGCAGATGCTCTTATTCCTGCTATATCCATGGAAAACACCTGTACAGGTGAGTAACTATCTTTTCTCTACATATGGGACTCCCAAGCTACAGACTACTGAAAATCGAGAAGGCTGAGAAGCCCAACAGAGGCAAACCGAACGAAAAACTGAAGAATCAACCATGTACAGCAGTCGTAGTCCCCAAAGGGGAACTCATCTGATTCAGCTTCTTCATACTGATAAGCTTTTCTTTTTGTTAGCCTAGATGAACAGAAGGGCCTTGGGGGGGGGGGGATGGAGATAGATTTTAATCCCCAAACAAATGTCAGAACACAGATTGGCCAATGTTGCTGTCATGTCAAGAATCCTCATCCAGACAACAGTGAAATGTGAATTTGTGGATAGAAGACCACGTTGCAGCCCTGCAGACTCTTCCATGGAGACCAAGTGCAAGTTGGCCACTGACGCAGCCATGGATCTGACATTGTGAGCTGTGACATGACCATCAAGGCTCAAGTCAGCCTGGGCATAAGCGAAAGATGCAGTCCACCAGCCAAATCAAAAGTGTGCATCTGGAAATGGCAGCTCCTAGCTTTCTGGGGGTCAAAAGAGAAACAGCTGGATGGACTTTTGGTGGACTTTCATCCACTCTAGCTAGAAAGCCAAGGCTCGCTGGCAGTCCAGCATGTGCATCACCACTTCCCCTCTATGGACATGAGGCCTCGGAAAGAAAGTTGGCAAAAAAACTGACTAAGATGGAAAGCCAATACCACCTTTGGAATCGAGGAAAAGTACATAGGACCACTCTATTATACTGGAACCTGGTGTACAGTGGATAAGCTACTTGAGTCTGGAGCTCACTAACACGGTGTGCTGAAGTGATCAGGTCAAGAACTTCAAAGAGGAATTGTCAAATGGCTCAAAAGGAGCTAACACCAGAACCACATTGAGGTCCCAAGCCACCGTCAGAGGCTTGAAGGGAGGTTACGAAAAAAGCAAATCTCACATGAAGCAAATCACTAAAGGCCGAGTCAATATGGACTTTCCCTCCAACTGCAATGGCAGGCCCTAATCATGCTGAGGTGGACTGACCGAGCTGCACTTGAGACCAGACTCCAAGAGGTGTAGGAGGTACTCAAGTAGTCTGTCAATGGAACAATTAAAAGGTATCCAGCCCTCATGCTGCACATCAGGAAGCAGATTTCTTCAATTTTAAAGCATAAGATCTTCTCATCGAGACCCTCCTAGAGGCAAACAGAACATCTGTTATGCTGGTGGGCAGGTTAAGCTCCAACAGGACACACCTATCAACATCCATGCAATGAGGGCAATGGATCCAATGTTGGGGTGCAGCAGACTCCTGTGATATAAGGTCCAGGGCAGAACCCAACTACAGAGGTTCCTACTGGGAGAGTTGAAGAAGAAAGGGGAAACCATGATTGCCTAGGCCAGCGATGGCGAACCTATGGCACGCGTGCCAGCTGTGGCACGCGAAGGCCTTGCAGCTGGCACGCGGGAAGGTCCACAAAAAAGAAAAAGCTGGCTCTGACTGCTGCCGCGGACGCGGCAAGGGCAGAATGCAGTGTCCCGCGGGGCCCCCTCCGCCCGCTAAGCCCCTCTGCAAGGGCTTTCAGATTCGCGAGGGAGAGCGTCTCCCTCGCGTCTCTGTTAAGCCCGCAGGGGCTAATGGGAAATTTCCCATCAGCCCCTTTAGACGCGAGGGACTGATGGGAAATTTCCCATTAGCCCCTGCGGGCTTAACAGAGACGCGAGGGAGACGCTCTCCCTCGCGAATCTGAAAGCCCTTGCAGAGGGGCTTAGCGGGCGGAGGGGGCCCCGCGGGACATTGCATTCTGCCGCGGCAGCGGCAGCAGCCAGAGCCAGCTTTTTTTTTTTTTAATTTGCCAGGGGGGGGGTTAGGACTTCTAATGGGCTAGGGGGGGAGGGGTTAGGACTTCTAATGGGCTAGGGGGGGTTAGGACTGTTAATGGGCTAGGGGGGGGTAGGACTGCTAATGGGCTAGGGGGGGTTAGGACTGTTAATGGGCTAGGGGGGGGTTAGGACTGTTAATGGGCTGGGGGGGTTAGGACTGCTAATGGGCGGGCGGGCGGGCGGGGGGGGGGGTAGGACTGCTAATGGGCTGTGGGCTGATGGGGGCTGTCTGGAAATGGGGTGATGGGGGGTTAGGACTGCTAATGGGCTATGGGGGGGTTAGGACTGCTAAAGGGCTAGGGGGGGTTAGGACTGCTAAAGGGCTAGGGGGGGTTAGGACTGCTAATGGGCTATGGGGGGGTTAGGACTGCAAATGGGCTAGGGGGGGGTTAGGACTGCTAAAGGGCTAGGGAGGGTTAGGACTGCTAATGCGCTATGGGGGTGATAGGACTGCTAAAGGGCTAGGGGGGGGTTAGGACTGCTAAAGGGCTAGGGGGGGTTAGGACTGCTAAAGGGCTAGGGGGGGTTAGGACTGCTAATGGGCTATGGGGGGTTAGGACTGCTAATGGGCTATGGGGGGTTAGGACTGGTAATGGGCTTTGGGCTGATGGGGGCTGTCTGGAAATGGGGTGATGGGGGTTAGGACTGGTAATGGGTTATAGGGGGGGCTTAAACTGAAAATGGGGTGATGGGGGTTTAGGACTGGAAGTGGGTTGATGGGGGGGGCTAGGACTGGTATTGGGTTGGGGGGTTGCTAGGACTGGAAATGGGCTGATGGGTTGCTAGGACTGGAAATGGGCTGATGGGGGGCTAGGACTGGAAATGGGCTGATGCAGGGACTAGAAGGGAATGGATGCTGGGTGAGGTTGGAACTAGAAGGGAGCTGATGTTGGGGGAGGATTAGAATGGGATGGGGCTGGGAGAGTAAAATGGAGAGGGGAAAAATATTTTGTGTGGGAGGGATAAAAAATCTACAATTGGCCGGGTATTGGGAGAGTAAGTGGGGATTGAGGATGGAGGGGTAAAATTTGAGTGGATGAAATAGGAATGAGGAAAGAGCAAAAGGAGAAAGATTAGTATGTTAAAGCGGATGTAGAGAGAGAGAATGGAAAAAAAAACTAGAAGAGAGAAGAAAGGACAAATGGACAGCAGATGATGGAGAGTTAGCAGAAAACATGAAGAAACCAGAAGAAAGTGGCTGGAGCAATTGCAACTGTGTAACTGAGCTGAGGTATTCTGTTTATGTAATTCCTTTTTGACATTGCCACTTGTTCTCTTTCCCCAGTAGGTCATGTATTGTTATTCTCTGAAATGTATTGGTTTAATATTTGCAGTGTTGCCTTTTGATAGGTATGGTATGGTGCTTTGTGAGTCCTGGTAGTGCTGTTAGGATACGGCGGGTTTGCTATTGGTTCTAAATGGGCAGTGTTTGTAGTAGTTCCTAATGTGCCTGGCGGTTGGCACTGGATTATAGTAATGTAGAAATCTTTTAGTCTGTCTTTATCCATACACTCATTAAGAGACATGTTTACTAAAAGTTAGTGTATGTTAGCATTATGCAAATATTTATGCAAATTGACGTGCTGGCACTTTGAGGAAATTATTTGGTTTTGTGCGGCAGTTTGGGCACTTGGGCTCAAAAAGGTTAGCCATCACTGGCCTAGGCCAATATGGCATGATGAGGATCATCAACCCCCTCAGTCTGTTTGCAGCTTCAGCAGGGTCTTCGCTATGAGAGATATGAGAAGATATGTGTATAGCTTGCCCTCCGCACAGTGCAGGAGGAAAGCATCTGGAGCTAGCCTGCTGCGCGAGGTGACCCTGGAGCAGAACTGATCCACTTGGGAATTGTGCTGAATGGCGAACAGATATATCAAGGGGGTACCCCATTTCAGAAAGATCTGGGCTGCAACATCCCTGTCACAGTCCACTAATGCAGCTGAAGGACGTAGCTCAGTTGGTCCACTAGGGTATTCTGCTCCCCTGGCAGATACGTGATCCTTAAATCCATACCCTGAGTGATGGCTAATCTCCACAACTGGACCACCTCCTAGCACAGGAGATACAACCCTATGCTCCTTGCTTGTTGATCCAGTACATCGTGACCTGAATGTTGATCTGAATCAGAACAATCTGGTTGGCCAGGCGATTCCAGAAAGCCCTGAGGGCATTCACTATGGCTCATATTTTCAAGAAATTGACCTGGTCTAGGCTCTCCTATTCCAACCAGATGCCTTGAATGTGGAGGCCATCCAGATGCACTCCCCAACCCAGCTTGAATGCATCTAAGAACATAAGAACATAAGCTATGCCATACTGGGTCAGACCAAGGTCCATCAAGCCCAGTATTCTGTTTCCAACAGTGGCCAATCTAGGTCATATGTACCTAGCAGTTTCCCCAAGGGACACAGGTTCCACAATGCTTGTATTGGTTCAAGCATTGATATCCTGGGTCCCTTCTTAATAATGGTTTATGGACCTTTCCTCCAGGAACTTGTCCAAACCTTTTTTAAACCCAGCTACATTAACATCCTTTACTACATCCTCTGGTAACAAATTCCAGAGTTTGATTACACGTTGAGTGAAAAAATATTTTCTTTTATTAGTCTTAAATAGTTTACCCTGTAGCTTCATTGCATGTCCCCTAGTCTTTCTATATTCTGATAAGGTAAACAATCAATCTACGTTTACCCGTTCCACTCCGTTCATTAATTTATAGACTTCTATCATATCTCCCCTCAGCCGTCTCTTTTCCAGGTTAAAGAGCCCTAACCTTTTTAGCCTTTCTTCATAGGAGTATCCTTCCATCCCCTTTACCATTTTGGTGGCTCTTCTCTGAACCTTTTCTAAAATCGCTATATCCTTTTTAAGATACGGCGACCAGAATTTCATACAATATTCAAGGTGCGGTCTCACCATGGAACGATATAGAGGCATTATAATATCTTTTGTTTTATTTTCCATTCCTTTCCTTATCATACCTAGCATTCTATTTGCTCTCTTGGCCGCCGCTGCACACTGGGCCGAGGGTTTTAACATGGTATCCACAATGATGCCTAAATCTTTTTCCTGGGTGGTGGTTCCTAATGTGGAACCTTGCATCGTGTAACCATAGTTTGGGTTGTTCTTCCCTAGGTGCATAACCTTGCACTTGTCCACATTAAATTTCATCTGCCATTTTGATGCCCAGTCTTCCAATTTATCAAGATCCTCTTGCAATTTTCCACAATCCTCTTGGGTTTTAACAACTTTAAATAGTTTTGTGTCATCTGCAAATTTGATAACCTCACTCGTTATTCCACTTTCCAGGTCATTTATGAATATGTCAAAAAGCAGCGGACCCAGCACAGATCCCTGGGGTACACCACTATTCACCTTTCTCCATTGGGAAAATTGGTCATTTAGCCCTACCCTCTGCTTTCTATCTTTTAACCAGTTCCTGATCCACAATAGTACACTGCCTCCTATCCCATGACTCTTTAGTTTTGCCAAAAGTCTCTCATGAGGGACCTTGTCAAAGGCTTTCTGAAAGTCCAGATACACAATATCAACCGACTCACCTTTGTCCACCTGATTATTCACTCCTTCAAAAAAAACATAACAGATTAGTAAGACAAGATCTTCCTTGTCTAAAGCCATGTTGGCTGTCTCCCATTAGGTCATGACTATCTACATGCTGAGTAATTTTATTCTTTATGATGGTTTCTACCATTTTTCCCGGTACTGATGTCAGGCTCACACCGGTCTGTAGTTTCCCGGATCACCCTTGGAACCCTTTTTAAAAATTGGTGTTACATTGGCGATCCTCCAATCTTCAGGTATTAGAGATGATTTTAAAGATAGTTCACAGATTACTGATAGCAGGTCTGCAATCTCGTATTTCAGTTCTTTCAACACCCTTGGATGTATACCACCCGGCCCAGGTGATTTGCTACTCTTCAGTTTATCTAATAGTTGTAATACATCTTCCCAATGTATCGATATTTCCTTCAATTCTTCTGCACCTTTAAATACCACTTCAGTCATGGGTAACATCCCTACATCTTCCTCGGTAAAGACTGAAGCAAAGAATTCATTCAGTCTCTCCACTATCGCCTTGTCGCCTCTTAGTGCTCCTTTAACCCCTTTATCATCTAATGGACCAACTGACTCTCTCACAGGTTTTTTGCTACGAATGTACTTGAAAAGGTCTTTACTTCGCGTTTTTGCTTCCGCAGCAAGCTTCTTCTCAAATTCTCCCTTTGCCTGCCTTATCAATGCCTTGCATTTGACTTGCCAGTGCTTGTGCTGTTTCCAGGTTTCGTCGTTTGGCTCTTTTTTCCATTTCCTGAAAGATGCTTTTTTGGCAACAGCCTCTCTGACCTCACCTTTAAACCATGCTGGCAGTTTTTTGGACTTCCTTCCACTTTTCTTAAAGCGTGGAATACAGCTGGTCTGTAGTCAAGTGTCTTCTGTGGTGGCATCTTCTGAAATGGAAGGCCCCCTAAGCAGGTTCTGGGGATTCAACCACCAATACATGGAGTGGAAAAGAAGTATGATGACCACCACCTGGTCCCAGAGGTGGCTGGTGGTCTGCTTCCACTGGGTACTCAGAGTCCACTGAGCTTGTCTCATTGACAGATGAGCCAGAAGAGTGAAGTGCACCATGAAAGCCATGTGACCGAGCAATGTCAGCATCCCACGAGCCGTTGTCTGCTGACACTGCTGGGTATCGTGGACCAAAGCAGTCAATCTCTGGAGAGAGTCCAGTGGGAGAAAGGCCTTTGCTTAAGTCACGTCAAGGAGAGCCCCTATGAACTCCAATCGCTAGGTGGGCTCAAGGTGGGACTTGGCAATTCACTATGAAACCAAACAGCTCTAGCAATCAAATGGTCAACTGTGATTTTGATGAGCCAGTCATCCAGGTAAGGGAAGATAAAAACTCCTAGTGTTCCGAGATAGGCCGCTACCACTGTAAGGCACTTTGTGAAGACTCGGGATGAGACGCCAGTCCGAAGTGTAACATTCGGTATTGAAAGTGTTGTCCTCGAAGGACTAATCTGAGAAATTTCCTGTTGGCTGGATAGATTGGTACGTGGGTATACGTATCCTTTAAATTCAGACAGCATAGTTAATAGTCTTTCTGACGATAAGGGAGCAGTGTCCCTAGAGAGACCATCTTGAACTTTTCTCGCACCAGGAAGGTGTTGAGGTTTCTGAGATCCAGGTTGGGCTGAACCCCCCCCCCCCCCCCAAATCTTCTTGGAGACCAAAAAGTACCTGGAGTAAAAACCCTGTCTGATCTGCTCCCGAGGCATGGGCTCGATGGACGGAGATTTCCCCCTGAAGGAGGTTTAGATTTAGAGGGTCAAGGGGAAACATCCTTGGAGGGCAATGAGGCAGCAGTTCGGTGAAGTGCAACATGCAGCCACTTTGGACTATTTGTAGCACCCACACGTCCGATGTCATGAGTGGCCATCTGTGGCCAAAGAGAGTAAGACGTCCCCCCACTGGAGGGTTACACTCTGTGGTCACTGGCAGATTGCCTATGCTCCGAAGGAACCAGTCAAAAACCCAACCCAGGTTGCGGAGCAGGCTGAGCCTTTTGGGTCTTCTCCTGATGTTGTGAGCAAGGAGCCTGTGACTTTTGCTGGGAGGATCGAGGACAAGGAAAGTACCTGCGCTTTCACAGGTAGTGGCCTTCTTCTGGCCTCCCCATTGATATTTTCTGCAATAGGGATCGGATGTGCGTCTCGAGAGCATAGTGAGGATGATGTGCTACTTCTCTATGATAATACTACCAAACAAGAAAAAACTTTAACACACCCTCACACCTAATAAATCAACAGAAAAAAAGGGAAATGGTGCTTTAAACAAAATCATTAACATCTAAGCTCCTTAGCAACAAGAAAAAATTTGCCTTGCTGCGACACAGATCCTGTAACCATGTACCCCTCTGACTGGGAAATTTTCTCGAGTGGAGAGGGGGCCTCAGTACCCGAAAGCACAATGTACAACACCTATTTGGATCATTCATCGGCCTCCCCATACAGAGCGCTTGTTTTTTTTACAATTTTCAAATGCATTTAAAAAATAAGAAAAAACACTTAGCTGTAACTCAATGGTTCCCAGAACAGAGGAACAGAATTGCTGTATGACAATAAGTTGACTCGAGTTTCGCCCGAATGTTTCCTGGGCTGCATCAAGACTTGTCATAAACAGCTAGTGAGCCATAAAGATTAATACTAAACTCACACCAGTGGCTATAGAAATAGCGGAGGCGGCAAACACGTAAGCAAACCCAGGCCAATGAAATCATGCTACTGCAAACCATTCCAGTGTTTGGTTTAATCCCATTAACTGAATTGTGTTAAGGGAAAAGATCCATTTTTGTTCCCCGCATGGGGCTCTGTCAGTAACATCGCCCATACGCAAGGATTTCACTCCTGTTTGTCCATGGGGAAAGTTCTTGCCAACAGTAACAAGGTGCCTCATATTATAAAGGAGTAAAGCGTAGTTACTCACCTGTAACAGGTGTTCTCCAGGAGCAGCAGGAATCAGTCCTCACATATGGGTGACGTCGGCGCCGACGGAGCCCTCGCGGAGCAATTTTCCCCAGCTTTCAAAGAAAGCCTTTGGGAATTGCAGCGCGCATGCGCGGTCCCCTTCCCGCCCAAAGGTGCCATCTTGGCCAGTCTGATGACATAGCGAAAAGACAGCAAAAAATTTGCAAAAACTAAATCATATGACTGCAACTCCACGGGGAGGAGGGAGGGTTGTGAGGACTGATTCCTGCTGCTCCTGGAGAACACCTGCTACAGGTGAGTAACTACGCTTTCTCCAGGACCAAGCAGGAAGTCAGTCCTCACATATGGGACTCCCAAGCTTAAGGCTACCGGAGACCCTAAGCACAAAAATGAGCTCCCTCTAGCTCAGCAGCACAGAAGGAAGGAATCTTCTCTGACTAATCTCCAACCGGTAGCCCAACATCCGGGATGGAGGGTAGGAGTTGCTTAAACCTCGAAGAGATTACAGAGGACTGCCTGTCCGAAAGCACTGTCCCTGCGGGACTCCCTCTCGAGGCAGTAATGGGTTGCAAAAGTCTGGCTCGAAGACCAAGTAGCGGCCCGGCAGATGTCTGCCAATGGAACAGAGCGGAGGTAAGCCACTGACGCAGCCTTCGCCCTAACCCGATGAGCCGTGACTCGACTTTCCAACGAGAGGCCTGCCGCCCCATAAGTCCAAGCGATACAGTCAGCTACCCAGATGGACAGAGTACGCTTGGAGACAGGGAGCCCTAATTTATTAGGGTCGTAAGACAGGAAGAGCTGAACAGTCTTACGGTGCTCCCGCGTACGATCAAGGTAGAAGGTTAACGCCCTCCGACAGTCCAGGGTATGCAAGACCATTTCAGCTCGGCTGGAGTGTGGCCTGGGAAAGAAGGTCGGAAGCACCACCTCCTGATTGATGTGAAAAGGGGAGACCACTTTTGGAAGAAACTTAGGGTGAGTCCGCAGGACTACCCTGTTCTTGTAGAACCTAGTGTAAGGGGGATCAGACACTAGGGCCTGCAGTTCACTAACGCGTCTAGCGGAAGTGAGGGCTACCAGGAATAAGGTTTTCCAAGAAAGAAAATGGAGAGGACAGGTAGCCATGGGTTCAAAAGGCGGACAGGTGATCCGCTGTAAAACCACGTTCAGGTCCCAGTCGGGGGCTGGGGGGCGCAAAGGTGGTTTAAGGAGAAGGAGACCTCGGGAGAACCGTGCCACGAGAGGGTGGCCGGAAAGAGGTCTGCCTTCCACCGGCACATGATGTGCAGAAATAGCACTGAGGTGAACTTTGACCGAGTTGGACTTTAGTCCAAGATTGGAGAGGGAAAGCAAGTACTGCAAGACCACCGACACCGAGCAGGAGAAGGGGTCTTGAGACTGTTGAGTACACCAGGTGGAGAAGCGACGCCATTTAAGGGCGTAGGATTTCCGGGTAGAGGGTCGCCTGGAAGCTAGCACGACCTCTTCCACCTCTGGAGGCAGCAGGAGGGGAGCAAGGACTACCCTTTCAGCAGCCAGGCCATCAGATGAAGAGATCTGAGGTTGGGGTGTAGGAGAGACCCCTGATCCTGGGTCAGGAGATCGGGTTGAAACCCCAGAGGCAACGGAGTATCTACCGCCAGTTGCATCAGAAGCGGGAACCACGGTTGCCTGGGCCACCGGGGAGCTATCAGGATCATCGAAGCCTTGTCCTGGAGAACCTTGAAAAGTGTTCGAGACACCAGCGGCATGGGAGGAAAGGCATACAGAAGGCCCGTGGACCATGAGAGCAGAAAAGCATCCGCCGCTACTCGGAGGGGATGCGGTTCCCGAGAGCAGAACCGAGGAAGTTGCCTGTTCAGAGGACTGGCAAAGAGATCCAGCGTGGGGAGGCCCCACTGGAGAAAGATCCTTTGAACCACCAACGGGTCCAATCTCCACTCGTGTGGTTGGAGGATTCTGCTCAGTTTGTCTGCCAGGTAGTTTTCTTGACCTGGGAGATAGACAGCTTTGAGGAGGATTCCTCGGCTGACGGCCCAAGCGCAGAGCTTTTGTGCTTCCCGACAGAGAAGGAAGGAGCCCGTGACCCCTGTTTGTTCACGTAGAACATGGCCACTTGATTGTCCGTCTGGACGAGGACGGACTGGCGAGTGGTAAGGTGGGAGAAGGCCCGGAGAGCCAGGCGGATCGCTCTGAGCTCCAGGAAGTTGATCTGCTGGGCAGATTCCCACGGGGTCCAGAGACCCCGAGTACATGTCCCTTGGCAATGTGCTCCCCAACCCAGGAGAGAAGCGTCGGTCGTCAGTACCTGAACAGGCGGAGGAGACTGAAAGGGCATTCCGAGCACTAGGTTGGGCAGATGAAGCCACCACCGTAGAGAAGAGACCAGCGGGCTGGAGATTCGTACTGAGTCCGCTAGTCTCCCCGAGGCCTGACGCCATTGTGAGCGAAGGCACCATTGAGCAGGCCGCATATTCAGGCGGGCATTGGGGGTCACATGGACCGTGGAAGCCATATGGCCGAGCAGTTTCAGAAAGTGCCTGGCTGAGACCCAGGAATGGCTGCGGAAGTGGCTGGCAAGAGCCATGAGCCGTTGTACCCTGTCGAGCGGCAGAAAGGCTCGCGCTTGAAGCGTGTTTAACCTGGCGCCGATGAACTCGAGATCCTGAGAGGGGAGCAAAGTGGACTTTTCGAAGTTTATGACAAAGCCCAGGTACTGGAGCAGAGTCACAGTACGTTGCGTGGCGCGAGTGGCCTCCGTGGAGGACGGTGCTCTGATGAGCCAGTCGTCTAGGTAAGGGAAGACAAAGAGGCCTTGAAGCCGGAGATAAGCCGCCACCACTGCGAGACATTTTGTGAAGACTCGTGGTGCGGAGGATAGGCCAAAGGGCAGTACTCTGTACTGGCAATGATTGCCTGCCACTACAAACCTTAGGTATTGTCGGTGGCTTGGGTGGATGAGGATGTGAGTGTAGGCATCCTTTAGATCCAAGGAGCATAGCCAATCTCCCTGCCGGAGGTAGGGCAGCAGAATTCCAAGGGTAAGCATCTTGAACTTTTCCCTTTCCAGGAACTTGTTGAGGTTCCGCAAGTCAGGATGGGTCTGAGGCCTCCAGTTCGCTTTGGTATCAGGAAGTACCTGGAATAAAAGCCTTGACCTCTCAGGTGGTGGGGCACCGGTTCCACTGCCTGTTCCTGAAGACTTGACAACTCTTGAAGGAGTAAGTCCCGGTGAAGAGGGGGTCGCAGAGGCTCCCCTGGAAAGTAGGGGGGAGGTACCTGGTGGAAGTGTAGAAGATAGCCCTCTCGGACTATGTGGAGCACCCAGGTATCTGACGTGATGTTGGACCACCTGTGGGCAAAGTGGACCAGCCGGCCTCCCGTGCTGAGAGACACCAGTGGAGGGGGAGAGGCTATGCTGAAAGAGTCAAAAACCCCCACCCTGCGGAGCAGGGGCCGGTGGCGCAGGCTTGGGGGCTTGCTGCCTACAGGACCCGTTACCCCGTCCCTTGGCCTGCTGACCCTGTTGGGGAGCTGCGGAGGCCTGATAATGAGGGTAGTGTTTATAGGCAGCCGCCTTCCTCAGGTAAAAGGGCATTTTCCCCGAGCCCTTCTTCTTCTGGGAAGGGGCAGAGGTTTTCCTGGAGAGCCGAGTCCTAGTGAGAGTCTCTGTCTCGAGTTGTGCAGCCTTCTCGTCCATAGGTTTGCCAAAGAGGTTTTCACCTCTGCAGGGGACATCGACCAACTTGTCCTGCACCCAGGGCTCGAGGTCGGATGACTGAAGCCAAGCCTGTCGACGGGCCCCGATGCCGGCTGCGGCTACCCGAGCCGATGCCTCAAAGCCATCATAGGCTGCTCGAGAGATAAACTTTGAGCACTCTCGAATACCGGTGGACAAGGCCAGGAACCTCCGCAAAGGTTCCTCGGAGAGACCAGCAGAGAATCCGGCTATTTCTTTAGTCAGGTCCCTGAGATACATGCCCATGTAGAGCTGGTAAGTCTGGACCCGACAAGCAAGCATAGAGCCCTGGCAACACTTCTTACCGATGCCATCCAGGCTGCGGGCTTCCCTGCCGGGAGGCACCGAGGAGTGCATCTTCTGGCTCTTGAGCCTATGCATGGCCGAGTCCACCACCATGGAATGGTGCGGCAGCTGTGCTTTTTGGAAGCCAGGGCTCTTGCGGACTCGATATATGGCATCGACCCGCTTGCTTAATACCGGCGACGACGCCGGGCTCTCCCACATGCGGAAGAGAAGTCGTTCCAGCATCGGAAGAACCGGTACAGTAAAATGCTCCTTTGCAGGAGAGTCATACTGGAGGGCATCGAGCTCTTCGGCTCGAGGCTCCTCCTCGGGATCCGCAGGGAAGGCCAAGGCCTTGGCCATATCCCTCACGAAGTCCGAGAACCGTGCATCCTCCGGGGGGGACTGTCTCCGAGGTTCGGACTCGGGGGAGTCCGAAGGGATACACCGAGTCCGAAAAGAATCAGGTGACTCTTCCACCTCGGATTCCCAAGCGGACTCCTCGTCGGAGGAGTCGAGCGGCTCTGGCCGGGTGGGCACAGACGCCGTCCGCCCCGATGCCGAGGGAGTCGGCGTCGACGACCTCGGCCCCGAACGGGAGGCCGAAGGGGACCTCGACCGAGGATCGACTCGAGCCCGCATGGACTCGAGGATCGGCTCGGTCTCCGGGGTCGACTTAGACGTCGACGTCCCGGCGGTCAGGGCAGAAGCGCCAGCGAGGCCAGCGATCAATGCCCGCTGCTGGTCCATGAAGGCAGCCAGGCTGCTCTCCAAGGCCGTCAACCTGAGTTCGGACTCAGGAGACCCTGCAGCCCCCGACTCGGGCCCCGACGGCGTCGGGCCCGACGTCGGACCCCTCGGAGGCGAGTCCACGAGGACAACAGGACTTACGTGAGCAGACGAGTCCATCTCCAGACGAGGCTGTTTGGACGGCCGCTCCAGCTCCAAAGACCCGGGCCGGCTATCGGGGCTATGCGACCTGGCCCTCGCGGAGCCAGGAGCATCCACCGACGCCATCCTCGCGGGTTTCTTCCTCCGATGATGCTCCCGGGTAGGAGACCCCCTCTCAGAGGAGCTCCGACGGTGTTCAGAGCCAGATTCCCTGGACACCGAAGCTTCTGACGAGGTCCGGGTACGGCTGGGGTCAGAGAAGATTCTCTCCCGCTGATGCTGCCGACTCCGCAAAGATTTCGCGGACATCTTGCCACAGGCTCCACAGATCATTTCTTCACGATCTGGGCCCAGGCAACAGAGGCAGCAATCATGTGTGTCAGTGAGAGACATAAGTTTCTTACACTGAACACACTTTTTAAAAGCCACAGGCGGCCATCGGGGGAAAAAGGGCCCCTGCGAGGTCAAACGTTCGTGCCGCCAGGGAAAAGTGAAAAAAGCGCGAATTTGTCACGAAGGACAGAAAAACCGAAAAGAAGGGGAGGCCTCGCAACCGGCGTCGCGAGGCCGGACGGAAAAGGGACCGGCGTCGAACCGAAGAAAATACTAAAATAAAGAAAGAAAATCAACTTTTCAGCGGTGACTTGTAGACAGCGTCTGTAGGGCTCCGCGGAAAAAAGAAGACTGGCCAAGATGGCACCTTTGGGCGGGAAGGGGACCGCGCATGCGCGCTGCAATTCCCAAAGGCTTTCTTTGAAAGCTGGGGAAAATTGCTCCGCGAGGGCTCCGTCGGCACCGACGTCACCCATATGTGAGGACTGACTTCCTGCTTGGTCCTGGAGAATTTTGGCATACTTGATATTTCATTCCTTGAATCCTGCTAGACCAGTTTAGCAGGTAGAGGAAGCCTCGAGCAGATTTCAGGGCTGAATTCACTGGTATATCCTCTGGTACAGCACTGAGAGAAGCCAGTATGATACTTCCCAAGCAGTAAACAAGTCTGAAAAACTTTAAGGGGCTTGTTTACAAAGCCGCGGTAGTGGTTCGCGATCGCGATCGCAACCGCGGCCCCATTGAAATCAATGGGGCCGCGGCTCCGATTACGATCGCAAACCGCTACCGCGGCTTTGTAAACAAGCCCCTAAATGTCATTATGCAAGAACTATAAACCCAAACATCTATTATCTTAACTGACTCTGTCAGTCACTGAACCGGACCATAAAATTCAAAAAACGGCAGCAGGACTACCAAAAGATGCAGGGAAGTCTTCCAGGATTGGATTGGTCTAGCTGGATTCAGGGAAAGAAAATGATCAGGTATGTAAAATTTCTCCTTCCTTATCCTGCAAGATCAGTACAGATAAGAAGGATGTACCAAGCAGTCAGGACCCAGGGTAGGAGAAAGACTATGTTCTAGACAAACTGCTCTACCACAGACATCTCCTCCAGCTCCCACCTGCAAACTGTAGTGCTTCAGGAAGATGCTCAGAAATGGCCAGTTAGCCATATGCTCCCCTCTTATTCCCCTTCTGCTCTATTGTCATGAATATAGAAAAAACAGGGAACATGCAATGAAGCTACAGGGTAAACTATTTAAGACTAATAAGAGAGATCACGTGATGCGGTGAGGACAGCAGACGTGTGCTGCATGTGCTCCAGTCCCCCGCGCCTCAAACCGGCAGATTATTGTGATAGGAGCGAGTCAATCCGACTTAACGTGCCTCGGACGCCTTCCCTTACTAACTAGGCATCGGATTCCAGATCGGATTGCCGGGGGCTGGATGGCAGCCTCGACTAAAATGACTCGGCGGGAGAGAGAGCGAGTGGCTTCTGCGGCAAAAATGGCCGACAGCAATACCTTGCCCCGCTCCCCGTCGTCTCCGGCCTTCTTGGAGGAAGTGTCTGCCGCAGTGGCTGAGGCGCTGTCGAACCAATTTGCCGCCCTCCACAAAAAAATGGACGCCCTTCAGAGCTCGGCCGGGGCTCTGGGGAGTCGTGTCCAGGAGGCCGAGGAGCATATCGGCAAGACGGAGGACTCTATTGAGAAGGCCACCCAAGAGTTGTCCACACTGAAGGCCCAGGTACTGGCACAGGCGGCCAAAATCGACGACTTAGAAAACCGGTCGAGAAGGAACAACCTGCGACTGATGGGCATCCCCGAAACGATAGCTGACAAAGACCTCAAGCGATACGTGGAGACTCTGCTCCCCCAGCTCTTTGCGGGTAGTTTGGAGAGCGGAGATCTACTCATAGAGCGGGTCCATCGAGTCGGTAGCAAACAATCTCAAGACCCTCGGCCGTGGGTGGTCTTGGCCAAGTTTCTTCAGTACCCGCAGAAAAAGGAGATCCTTCGAGCCGCCCGCCAACGGAATGGACTTACTTATGAGAACTTTACTCTCCGGATTGCCCAAGATTACTCTGCCTCCCTCAGCCAGCGACGGAGAGCGTATGCCCCTCTCTGCAAAAAATTGCTGTCGGCCAACATTAAGTTTTCAGTTCAATATCCTGCCCGCTTGCATGTGCTCCACGGAGGGGCCCATCGGGTGTTTGACTCGGCGGAGGAAGCTGCAGCATATGTAGACCGCATTGTTCGAGAGGGGAGCCCTTCTACTTCAAGCTCCTAGCCGGAAGGGTATTTTGGTGACTGCCGCTGAGACTGGCTTATGCTTTGGGAGGTCCCCGAGATGGACACAGGACCCGATGTGCTGCGACGGAGAGAGCTTGGGGCTCCCTCTCCTGCCAAAGAGCGCTGACCGGAGCCACCGGAGTAGTTCGATCTGGACTGAGTCAGAAGTGTCGGATTACCAGACCCCTGCTTTGCCCCGTGAGACTCCAGGAGAGTGTGGGAGTGGAGCGGGGTCTTTGTGTGGCTCAGAGCAGGGGAGAAAGCACGGCTAGGCCTGTATTTGGCTCGGACTCTAAAACTGTGCACAGTTTGCTTGATACAGGTGGTTTCGTTTAATTATTAAATAATGGAGGTGCAGATAAACTCTGGGTTAGTTCTTTCACTGTTGCTGACTGTGCTGTTTGCTTCTTTGCCCTTTTATTTTGCCACTGTTACTTTAACTGTGCCCTGAAGCCTGTGGGGGAGGGACCCTTGGCGATCGGGACCGGACTTTCGACGGGGCGAGAGAGGGGACTGGGGGGCATAGGAGGGGATCCCATGGGAGACGAATCAAGGGGAGGTAGAGGAGGGGAGGGATGTCGAGAGTGGGCTGGAGGGGGGGGAGGAGGCGGGAATCTGGGGGAACTCGAGGGGAGTGGGGGGTGGGATATAGGAGGAGTGGAGAGGAGTGGGGAGAGCCCCTGGGCCCGGTTCCCCCCTCCCAGCCATCCCGGTTGCGGGGTTGGGGGAGAGGGGGGTTCATTGGAGCCGGATGATTAGCTAGGGGACGGCCCCCTTTTGTCTGGGTGCGGTTTATAGGCTATACTAAGGATATGGTAGGGCCCCCAGGGAGGAGGGGAGGTGGGGGGTGGTAGGGGATGGGGGCTAGTTCTTTGCCTATTTCTTACCTCCTGTTTTTTATGCCACATCCTAGTTCCTGGAGGGGAGCCCATAATTCGGTAGCAGGTGGTCAGATATCACCATGACTTTTCTTAGGATGTAAGACGGTCTTAGGATAATATACAAAGTAATATGCATGTTGTATGCTAGAATATGTTTGTATATTTCCTGGGCTCTGTTGGATGGCGGGTTAGAGGGAGGGGGGGTGTCCTTTTCGTATGCTGGCCGCTTTTCTGTTTCTCACTCCTTGCCCCTGGGGCTCGAGCTCTTTTTGTGCCCCGAGCTGTAGGAGGAAGGGGTGCGGGAGACTGGACGCATCCAGGTGATCTCTAAAGGTGGTTTAAGCTACCTGGGTGAAGTTAGGTGGATGATGAGAGGCCACTAAGTGGCGGGGGTGGTAGAGTGTGGGGAGGGGGGAGGGAAGGGGAAAGGGGGACATGATCACGCCCGTGCGGGAGTCTTTCTTTCTGGGAATTGCTGTTCTGGAAGAGCGTGGAGGGAGCCCCAGGCTGGGGGGGCTCTTTCTAGACTATTGGATAGTATTTTGGCAAAGTACCGATTTCCACCTATGGTGCCCTGAGGATTATTTCCTGGAATGTATGTGGGTTAGGAAGCCCAACGAAGCGCTCAAAGGTGTTGCAGACCCTGGCCAGGCACAAACTTGACATAGCGATGCTCCAAGAGACCCATCAGTCGGCGGTAGAGCACAGTAAATTGCATAGGGCGTGGATAGGGCATGTATTTGGGGCCCCGGCGACGGGGAAGAAAGGTGGAATTGTTATTTTGATTCATAAGACTGTAAGATTTGATATAGTGAGGGAGGTTCTTGATCCTTTTGGGAGATTCTTGCTTTTGCATGGTATGTTGGAAGGTAAACTGGTGACCCTGGGGAACCTTTACTCCCCTAATGTTTTTGAAGCTGGGTTTTATACCAGGTTGGCCTCCAAATTGGAGCTTTTACCGGACACTCCTGTCATCTTGGGGGGCGATTTTAATGGAGTGATGGACGTGGATCTGGATACCACTACTGGGGGGTCGTGGGAACGACGACAATCTACAAGGGCGATCCGGCGGCTGTGCACGCATTTGGGGCTGGTGGACCCGTGGAGGTTGCTGCATCCCTCGGAGAGGGACTTCACACATCAATCGCGGGCCCATGGCTCCTCGGCACGCATTGACTACTTGTTGGTTACGGGTGCTCTGTTTGCTGCAGTTCGCGATGCTCGGATTGGGCCGGGGGAGATCTCGGACCACGCGATAATCTGGTTGGACCTTCAATGGGGGGAGGCGACGCCTAAGACGCATTTATGGAGATTTCCTTTAGAACTTTATACGGATACACACTTTCGTGCTTTCTTACGGAGGCGCTGGCAGGAGTTCGAATTGGATCATAGTAGTCATCAAGATGATTCTAAATTAGTCTGGGAGACCGCTAAGATGGTACTCCGTGGAGACATTATAGGTTTTCAGGCTCGGAAGCGGCGATTAATGTCTGAGCGGATTATTCGCTTGGAGAAGGAGGTCGTGACGCTGCGGAGACTCTTTGCCCGTCATCAGACTGTTGCATACCGTAAGCAGCTGATAGAGACTCAGACGTTGCTGAATGAGGTCTTGCACCAACGGGCAAAAAAAAAATCGGTTTTATATTACCGTTATAGGTTGCATACCCAGGGGGACAAACCTGGGAAAATGCTGGCTCGGTGTTTGCGGGGTCCCCGGGGATCCCGATTAGTCTCGGCTTTAAGAGACGACGGGGGAGTGTTGCATAGATCTAGTCCTCAGATTGCTAAAGTGTTTAAATCCTTTTTTCAGAACCTCTATGCTGCGGGACCGGATTCCCCCCCGGAGCGGAGGGATTATTTTACAGATTTGAATCTTCCTCAACTAACTAAGGTGCAAAGAGAACAGCTAGATCAACCGATTACGGTGCGTGAAGTGCAGACTGTAATATCTAAGGCGAGTTGTTATAAATCCCCTGGGCCTGATGGGCTGGGGGCAGAGTTTTATAAAATTTTGAGTGATCTGATTTCTCCGTCTCTCCTTGCGGTGCACACTCGTACAGCTGCACAAGGCTCCTTTCGGTGGGGCGCTAACCAAGCCTATGTTACTCTTATCCCAAAGCCTGGGAAGGACCCGCTGAGTGCAGCATCGTATCGTCCGATTTCGCTGCTTAACTTCGATCTTAAGTTGCTAGCCAAAATTCTGGCGGAGAGGTTGGCAGGAGTTCGACCAGCTGGTTCATCTGTCACAAGTTGGTTTCGTGAAGCACCGGTATGCGGTGTGTAATTTGCGGAAGATTGTGGCGTCGCTAGAATGGGTGCAACGAAAGGCTCAACAGACTTTACTTATAAGTTTTGACGCTGAAAAGGCCTTTGATAGGGTTAGTTGGTCCTATTTGGAGGATGTGCTTCCGCGCTACGGCCTGGGGGAGTCCTTTTGTAAAATGGTGCGCTGTTTATATGCAGATCCTCAGGCCGCGATCCTGTGTAATGGGCTGCTCTCAGAGGCCTTTCCCCTTAGGAGGGGCACTAGGCAGGGCTGTCCCTTGTCCCCCCTTCTATTTGTTTTGTCCCTTGACCCTCTGATCCGTAGGGTGGAAGGCTCTCCTGAGATACCGGGCATAGTCATGGGTAGGCAGGTCTTTAAAGTGTCGGCCTTTGCGGACGATTTACTCGTACATCTGTCAGCCCCCCAGGATTCGTTGCCGGTGCTATTGCAGGAATTTCAGGCCTTTGGTCGGGTTACCGGCTTCTGTATTAATCATGAGAAGTCTGAGGCCTTAGATGTTTCAGGTTGTGTGAGACCGATGTGGCGGGGCGTGTTCCCCCTTCGATGGGCTGCTGACTCTTTCGTATATCTGGGGATCGTCCTGACATCCCGTTCAGCATAGCTATATCCGGTTAACTTAAACCGGGTACTGACTAAATTACGAGATCAGCTGCATACGTGGAGCTCCCTCCCTTTGTCTCTATCTGGGAGAATTGCAGCAATTAAAATGGTAGTCCTTCCTCAGCTACTTTACTGGCTACAAACTCTTCCGGTCTGGGTCCTGCGGCAGGATTTACTCCGAGTTGAAGGGATGTTGAAAGATTTTTTGTGGCAAGGGGCGAGAGCCCGCATACCATTTGTGCGACTGAGAGGGGGTTGGCGACAGGGGGGCATGGGGCTTCCGGATTTGAGGGCCTATGCCTTGGCTTGCCAAGCTCGGCACTTGGGAGACTGGCTGGGAGGGACTGAGATATTTACGCCGCGGCAGGTCGAGGAGGCTTGTGTCGCTCCGTTCTCCTTGTTGGCCCTTTTGCATCAGGAGGACCGCCTGTTGCCACCCTATATTACTGACAGTGTGCTGTTGGGGGCGGTGCGACGGACTTGGCGCCAGCTTAATAATTTCTGGAAGCGAAGTTGGAAAGTTTCCAGTTGGCTCCCGCTCCAGGGGAATGTTAATTTCACACCGGGTACAGAGACTGCCCCTTTGCGTGCTTGGGCAGCGCAGGGGATTCGTACTATTGGGCACGTGGTGGATACTTTGGGTCGGTGCAAGCCTTTTTCGGCTCTTAAGGCGGAATATGGCCTGGGCTCGATGCACCCCTTGTCATTCCTGCAGCTTTCCCATTACGTGACTTCCTTGCCGGAGGATGAGCTTAATGCCGACCGCTCGGCGCAGATAATAGAATTTTTTGATCTGGGAGGGGACTTTGTACCGTCCATACGGCGATTCAGAGCACGGTTAGATGGGTTTTGGCAAATCCCAGACTACTGGTCTGTGGAATTCGCGTGGGCTACAGAGTTGCAGCGCGAGGTCCCCCCAGGTACTGTTCTTAAGGGCCTTCGACGTATGGCCCACTTAGTAGAGGGGGTGCGGTGGCGAGAGATACATTTTAAATCGCTGACCAGGGCATATTTCTCACCGCGGCGGGCCTTTCGTAGCCATCTGACAGTAGATGGCAGTTGTCCACGATGTTCTGCACCTATGGCAACCCTTCTGCATATGTGGTGGAGTTGTCTGCAATTACGTTCTTACTGGACACGGATTTCTTCGTACATGCAAGATTTGCTGGGTCAACAGGTGGGGTGGGATGCCTCATTTGTCACTTTGGATAGCCTGGGACTTACATCACCCAAAGGCAAATGGGGGCGGTTATTGGTGCGTAAGGCCTGTTTGGTGGCTAAGGGGCCCCTGCTTCACCGGTGGCGAGATCAGGGGCCGCCGTCCTTTTGGGAATGGCGGAATCAGTTTCATCAATTGATGTTGACTGAGTGTTGGAGCGCTCGGGGTAATCCCGCGAGGTGGCTTACCTTTAGTACATTGTGGGATCCCTACATTCAGCAGTTGGGTTCCCGAAGTCGTAATGAAGTTTTACAATGGGCGGTACCAGAGTAAAGACTGCTGATGTTAGCTGCCTTGGTACAGGTTAGGTGGTCGACCGGGTCGGTCTCCTTGGGGGGGCTCTTGGTAGGGGCGTGATCATGTCTCCCGGGGGATGGGGTGGGGGGGCGGAAGGGGTCTTTATTGTTTTCTCTCACTGGAAAAATTTACACCAATTGTATATTTTTTTATCCCTGATGTGGGGATCAGAAACCCACCCCACTTGGGGACTGTTGTGGCTGTTGGACTTTGCTGTGTTAACTTGGTGTTTAAATAAAGTTTTGAAAAAAAAAAAAAAAGACTAATAAGAGAAAATATTTTTTCACTCAACGTGTAATCAAATCTGGAATTTATTACTGGAGGACATAGTAAAAGCTGTTAGTATAGCTGGGTTTAAAAAAGGTTTGGACAAGTTCCTGGAGGAAAGGTCCATAAACCATTATTAAAAGGGATCCAAGAAATCACTGCTTGACCCAATACAAGCATTGTGGAACCTGTCTCTTTTGGGGAAACTGCTAGATACTTATGACCTAGATTGGCCACTGTTGGAAACAGGATACTGCGCTTGATGCACCTTGGTCTGACCCAATATGACATATCTTATGTTCTTATGTTATTGAAATCAATATGATCATATATTCCGACTGCATCTACTTCAGTGAACAGCTTATAGATGATAGGTATACAAGCAGGGATGGCCCAACAGTTTCTGCCACCCCAGGCAGAAGCCCCGGCCATGCCACCCCCTCTGTCGCCAGAGGGATCGGCTCGGAAGCAGGCCATGTGCTTTGGCGCACATGGCCTGCTGCATCTGACCCCCCCCCAAAGATGTGTCAAAAGTGGGTCAGAAGCGGCAGGCTATGTGTGCCGAAGCACATGGCCTGCAGCAGGCCATTGTCATTGAGCCTAGCTACCCCCACCGCCAGAATCAGTGACACCAAGAGGGGAGTAGCGGTCACCTAACAGATGGGTGAGCCCTGCAGACAAGTTATTAGTCTGTAATTTTGGTAATATTATTTTGATCCCCCTTTGGAAGACGTGTTCTTCCTATTACAAGCCATTGCAGTGTTAGGTCTGGCTGATCAATTTATTTTTGTAGTTTACCAGAGAAATGTTAACTGTTTGAAACAAATGTTGGTCACTCCATCTGAGCCAGGGCTCTTCCAATTTGGGGCTCTTTTAAACCTGCTTTCCAACTTTCTATTATTTCAGGCCATCCCATAGGTTGGATTCAGTCATTCTCAATGGAGGAGATATCACCTCCAAGGAGGCAAAAGTTGAGCTGGGTGGGAGGGGGGGTGATAGTAAAAATGCCCCCCTTGTACTGCACATGTACCTTCAATCAAGCGGGCTCCCTGATCTGCCGATGAAGAAATGCCCTGAAACTTCAATCAAGCCAGCTCCCCGATCCTTGCTGTCATCAGTGATCGCTGGCTGAGGGCAGCAAGAGAGAGACATGAAAACAGCAGCAAACTCTCCTGCTAGACCTGGAACAGCTCTATTGTGTGAAGCTGAGATGCTACTATTCTGACGAGAAGGTACACCACTGTGTCTTATATGTAATAGCTCATTTTCAAAGCCATCAAGACCTTCAGAACATTTAAAAAGAAAACATCCTGATAAAATTGACAAACCCATCGATTTCAAAAATTTGAAAAAGAATTTTGAACGAAAAACTGTCCCTTCTTTAATTACAAAAAGTACACAAACAAATGCAGGTGCAATGACTGCCTCTTATGAAATTGCACAAATCAATGCAAAAACTGGAAGTGTGCATACAGTTGCTAAAAAGAAGAAATTAGGTCTTACCTGCTAATTGTCTTTCTTTGAGTTCTCTCCGGGCCAGTCCAGGAACGTTAGGGTAGTCGTCAATCCCCTTCAGCAGCTGAGGACTGAACCACCAGAGTCTTGCTGACAGGCTATCCAGCTCCCCTAAGCTATAGTCTAAAAACTTCCCTAAACAACAACAATTATATACACACCCCACATACTCTCTTCCAACTCTCTGGTTGGTATCCGGGGCCGCCGTTGCCTCGCCTCTACACCTTATTTTTTTTCTCACAGATTTGGAATAACGTCCCCTTCAATCCCGAAAGGGACCCCCAAAGTTCAAACCTCTTTAGCAAAAAAACCCCGCCTCCTTACAGCACCCTTCAACTTCATCTAAGATGCCTAACGAGACAGTCACCTGCGAAAAACTAAGCTATTCTCTAGCAGTTCCCGCCAACTTCTGTGCCAATGACCAACTCAGGTGGGTCCTGGACTGGCCCGGAGAGAACTCAAGGAAAGACAATTAGCAGGTAAGGCCTAATTTCTTCTTCCTCTTTGTCTCTCCGGACCAGGCCAGGAACGTTAGGGAAGTACCAAAGCAATTCCTAGACATGGGAGGGCCCCACTAGACCTGACAATATAGCCGAAGACCCCACATTTGCGTCTCCCCGTGCCTGAACATCCAATCGATAATGCTTTGTAAAAGTGTGGAGCGACAACCAAGTAGCCGCCTTACAAATATCCACAGGAGGAACCAAGGCGAACTCCGCCCACGAAGCCGCCTGCCCCCGGGTACAATGCACTTTGAGCATCGCCGGAGGAGCGACCCCCTGCACCGCATACGCTGCCCCGATGGCCTGCTTAACCCATCGCGCAATAGAAGCTTTGGAAGCCGCTTGCCCCGGAGGTGCTCAGTGCTTTTTCCTGTGATTCTTTTTGGACTGCCTAATTGTTTCCCGATGCCTGCAAGGGCTGTTCTGATTGGGGCAGCTCTGTAAGAGGGCTATATCAACCTGCTCTCATCGCGGGACGCGAGAGCGGGTGCGTTCCCGTGGTGCATGACTGAAGGGGCGTGACCAAAGGGGCAGGTCCCACCCCTTTGGCGCTCCTTCGGCATACTTCGGCTTGAGGTGGATTCCCTGTAATGGGGAAAAGGAGAAAACGCTATCCACAACCTGTCCAACCTAAGATGGTTAAGGTGTTGAGACCAATGGATGCTCACATTTCTGTGGATGAGGCTGTTCCTCCTGCCTCGACACAGAGTTGGAGCAGTGGATATATCAACCATGAGTACCCCTTCCTCTCAAGCTGTTTCCCGTGATCTGGGACTTACTCCTCCCAGGCAAGAGACTATACAAATACCTGCTAATTCTCCTTTATCCGTGGTTAGTACAAGTGATAAGGATATGGATTTGCTTCCTGTGTCTTTTTTGAGAATGGAGGAGATATCTCCCCCCCTACCATCGGTGATTATGTTTGGTTCGGTTGGGGAAGCCCAAGCTCCACCTATAGATCTATCCTTAAAAGATATTTGGGTTGTGATCTCCCGTATGGAGTCCATGTTGGGGGCTTCATTACAGAAAATCTCGGACTTTTCTAAAGCTACGGTTCAAAAACTCTCGGATCATGATAAGCGGTTGATATCTGTGGAACATAAGATCGAATCATTGGAGGCAGATAAATTAGCCAAGGAGGATGTTTTGGCCACGTTTGTCCAGGATTTTGACTCTTTGCATCGTCAAGATGAGAAGCTTGAAAATTCTCTGCGATCTAAAAGTCTTCGTTTATTGAATTTTCCACTGACCCATTATTTATCCCCATTATTGTTATTTCAAAAATATCTTAAAGAAATACTATTGATTACTGATTTTAGCTCAATCGCTGTGTCTAAAATATATTATATTATGTTTCTGTGAGAAGAGTAGTTAAGGAACCAGGTGGTGAGGGTGAGGAACTTACTCCATTTGAACATGTAATTTCCTCTACTTTAGATATTTCTGCTTTCTTGGAATCAACTTGTGATGCTATTCCTTCTAGGGCCACTTTAATTGTTACGTTAGTTTTGGAGACAGATAAAGATAGAATTTTACGGGCTTATTTTGCAAAGAAAGCTGAAAGGTTTTGTGGACAGAGTATTCAGATGTTTCCTGACGTCTCCAGGGCCACGCAAGTGCAACACAAGGCTTTTTTAGAATTGCGTCCAAGTGCGTTGGCTATTGGAGCTGTTTTCCATCTTAAATTTCCTTGCAAATGTCTTGTAATATTCCAAGGTAAAAGATATATTTTTCTTGAGGTAAATCATTTGTTGGAGTTCTTAAAAGACAAGACGTAGGGTTGTAGTCTCTATAGGAGTATTGTTTAATTTACCGGGAACTGGTTAGGTGTTAATTTTTTTTATTATTACTGGCCCCTCCTTGAAGTGGTCTTGTTTCTTTTTGGTGATTTATGTCATCTGTATTATGTTGAAATGATATGTTTATTTTTTTCTTGTTATGTAATCGGAAAATTTTATAAATAAAAAGGAAAAAAAAAGGAAGCCGCTTGCCCCTTGCGCGACCTCCAAAAACTACAAAGAGCCTGTCTGTTCTCCGAAACGAATCTGTGCTTTTGTTATAGTGTCGCAGCAGCCTGCCGAGGTCTAGTTTCCGAAGTGAACGATCCAAGTCACTCCATTGGGATACTCGAAAAGTCGGTAGCGAAACAGACTGGTTCAAATGAAACTCTGACACTACCTTTGGCAAATAAGATGGCACCGGCCGCAACATCACTTTTTCCGCTGAAAACTGAATATACGGTTCCCTAAAGGAAAGGGCCTGTAAATCTGAGATCCTCCTTGCCGAACAAAGCACCACTAGGAAAGCGGTCTTCCACGACAATTCGCGTAGACCCACTGAAGTCGCTGGTTCAAAGGGCGGTCACGTCAAAGCCTCCAATACTAAGTTCAAATCCCAAGGCGGAACCACCAGCCTCACTGGTGGCTGAATAAGCTTAGCCGCTCTGAGAAACCGTCGCACATCCGGAAGTGCCGACAAACCGCCCCCCTGCACCTTACCTCTATAGCAGGATAGGGCCGCCAACTGAACCTTGATTGTATTGAGCGCTAGACCTTTCTCTAAGCCCCCTTGCAAGAAGGACAAGATGTCTGGCAAAGAGGCGCTCAACGGTCGGACGCTCCGCTCCTTACACCAACCTTCAAAAATGCGCCAAACTCGCACATACACCAGAGATGTTGACCTCCTATTGGACTGCAATAAGGTAGCTATCACTGCCGCCGAGTACCCTTGACGTCGGAGCTTCTGCTGCTCAAGAGCCAAGCCGTAAGCAAGAACCGATCCACCTGAGGCATAAGCACCGGTCCCTGACTCAGTATGACCTGACCTGATCGCGACATTGTCGGAGAATATGCGCACTGACTTTCCTTCCACTAGAGCGTGGAAATCCTGCAGCGCCAGCCACACCGCCGCCTTCATCTCCAAACAATTTATCGACCACACGCTTTCCTCCACGGACCAGACGCCCTGTGCCACGTGAGATAGACAATGAGCCCCCCACCCGGAGAGACTGGCATCCGTGGTGACCAACACCCACTCCGGCTGCTCCAGCGACACCCCCGCCTGAAGCCGCTCCGGATCCAGCCACCACTGAAGACTGTCGCTCACGAAACCAGGCACTCCAGCTTCCGTGACAGAGAATGCTCCTGCGGCGACCATCTGGACAACAATGCATTCTGAAGCGGGCGCACATGAGCCCTGGCCCATGGCACCAGGTCCAACGCTGCCGCCATGGACCTCAGCAGCTGTAAATACCTCTATGCATTTGGAGCCCGCAGCCGCAAAAACGCTCTTACTTGCGCCAAGATTTTCTGCACTCTGTCCTCGGGTAGGCATACCAAACCTACCCTCGTGCCGAACACGGCTCCCAGGTACTTTATCCGCTGTACTGGTTGTAACTGACTTTTGTCTTGGTTTAATCACCCAACCGAGTTGCTCCAGAAACTGCACTACTCGCCTCATTGCCGTGACCGACTCCTCCTGTGATTCTGCTCGAATTAACCAATCGTCCAGGTAGGGATGTACCTGAATCCCTTCTTTTTGCAATGCCGCCGCAATTACTACCATCACCTTCATGAACGTCTGTGGTGCAGTAGCCAGCCCTAAGGGTAACGCTTGGAACTGAAAATGCCCCATGGGCACGGCAAAGCACAAGGACCTCTGATGATCCTTTCTGATCGGAATATGCAGGTACGCCTCCATCAGGTCTATGGAAGAAAGTACCTCGCCGGGCTTCACAGCCCGAATCACGGACCTCAGGGTCTCCATCCGAAAATGCAACACTCAGACAAGCGGTTGACCTGTTTGAGATCCAGAATGGGTCAAAAAGACCCCTCCTTCTTGGGAACTACGAAATATATCGAGTATCGACCTAAGCCGCACTGGTCTTTGAGGACAGGCACCACCGCCTGCAACTGCAGCAAGTGCTGGAGCGTGTCGCCCACTGCCTTTTTTTTTGCAGGGGCCTGGCACGGAGACATTACAAACGCCTCCTTCAGTGGCTGCGCGAACTCCAGCACATAACCCTCGCGGATGATCTCCAGCACCCATAGGTCTGTAGTCATGGTGGTCCAAACGGAGAGAAACTCCTGCAAACGACCTCCTATTTGCCCCTCCGTCCAAGCCAGCCGTATCTCAATGTGGCTTCTTAGAGGCATTCTGCTGGGAGTTGAAATACCCCCTACTGAACCCTCTAGCTCCCCGAAAGGACTCTCCCCTGGCCAGAAAGCGGCCTCTCTGATAAGGTGTAAATCTTGAACCTCGAAATCGGAGAAACTCCCTGCCTTGGCCTCTCTGGAGACCCCCAGGCTTCGCACCTCTGGGATGGTCCTCCGGAAGTCTACCTCCCTTGGAATCTCCCTAATCCTTAACTATCTTCTCCAAGGCCTCCCCAAAGAGCAGCTTGTCCTTATAGGGGAGTTTGCTGAGGAGAGTCTTAGAAGACGCGTCTGCTGCCCAATTCCTCAACCAAAGGAAGCGCCTGGCCGCAACCAGAGATGCCATAGATTTGGCCGAAATCCTTACCAAATCATAAATGGCGTCCGCTAAATATGCTGTCGCCAATTCCAACCTTGGCCCTTCAGCAAGAACCTCCCTATCCCTGTCCGGAACTGAATCCCCCTGGATCCAGCGGATAGTGGCTCTAGACACATATGCTCCGCAAATTGCCGCCTGTAAGGACAGAGCATTAGTTTCAAATGTTTGCTTAAGGAGAGATTCTAATTTACAATCCTGCAGATCCTTAAAGGCTGCACCCCCTTCCACTGGGATCACTGTCTTTTTAGTCACTGCTGAGACCAAAGCATCCAACTTTGGCATATTTAGCAACTCCTTCTCCTCTTGCGGCACAGGGTAAATTCGTCCCAGGGCGCGGCCACCCCTCAGGGACACCTCAGGAAATTCCCATTCAGATTCAATCATCTGCTTAATCACCCTGTGCACCGGGAAACACTGCTGCTCTGCTTTAAACCCCTGTAGCAAGGGGTCCTCCAGCGGTTCAGCTTGCGACGCAGGAAGCACAATATTCAGGGCCGCCAGAGACTGCTCCATTAACGCTCTCAGCTCCTCCTTACGGAACACTCTAAAAATATTGGGGTCATCATCTGCTACAATTTCACCTTCCTCTAGCTCCCCTGCACCAGGGTCCCAACTTGCCTCAGAGAAGATCTTCCCCTCTTCTGCCAACTGAGGTGACGAAAGCTATTGCCTGAAGCCATCGGACCCAGCCACTGGACCCCGTACTGCCTGAGAGGTTCCTTCTCCCGGATCCGACATACCACTGTCTGCTTTGAGGGTAGTTACCCCACCAAGAGCAGACATCTTGCCCAAGGACTGCTCCATTCTCAAACAGTATGCCTTGTGCATGTCAAGGATGAAATCAGGAGAAAACAACATTTGCAACTCTCCCTGCAGTTGAGGTAGGGGCTGAATGTCATCTGAGGGAGACTTGTTAAGCTTAGCTTTCTTTTTCACGGCCTTGCTTCGCAGAGCAGGAGAAACGGCAGGCTCTGATAAAATGGCTGCCGTTCCAGCCTTCTCCACCGAGCCGCCCATCTTCTCCGACACACTTCCTGACATCGCCTTCAGCTCCATCCAGCCCTCGAACCGGCGCTCTAAGCAGCTGCTTCGCCTGATGCACGTGCGGCAGAGCCCGAGCCCGAAAACAAAACCATGCTGGCTCCCACACTGTGCGCATGCCGCCGACAGCAGCAGCATGCGCTCAGACAAGCAACCTCCTGCGGCTGGATCTTCTGACGGCCTAGCCCCGCGACTACTTACAGAAGCCCTAACATTAAAGAAAAAGCGGCGCGCGCACACTCGCCCGCTTCCCCTGATCTTCCGCTGCTAGCGGAGACGGAGAGTCGGCGGTCAGCAGAGGTTTGAAACCTGGGGCTCCCAGATCATACCTCGCCTCACGGAAGGACAAATTGGCAGAAGTTAGGCAGGTCCTGCCTACACTGCCTCTTGACCGTCCCAACTTTGGCGGTTGCTTTTTTTTTTTTTTTTTTTAAATAAATGAGGCAACAAACTTCCCTGGACCTACTGCCCAGCTAGGGCAAGCCAGATAAATCCTTCCTGTGCACTCCTATGAACACTGTCCTGATCTCCAAACAATTCCTCTTTTCCTCTCCAGGAGCCTGTCAGGCTACGTCCGTTCAGCTGCTGAGGACTGAAAGACTGAGTCTGAAACTCTGATGGTTCAGTCCTCAGCTGCTGAAAGGGATTGACGACTACCCTAATGTTCCTGGACTGGCCCGGAGAGACGAAGAGGAATATTATATGGCCTGCCTTTGAAATTCATGAAAACTGTTGCATCAAGATTCATGAAGTGTTTTAAAAGCATTACCACTGAGCGATGATTTGATTCGGAGAAAAATTGATGAAATGTCATCTGATGTAGAAACCCAGCTTGTTGGAAAATTTGAAAAAAATATTAAATTCAAATTTGATGAATCAACAGTTAGTGATAGTAGAACTATTCTTATGGCATACGTCAGTTTTATAGATGGACTACAAACAGTGTGAAGAAATGTTGTTCCCTAAAGTCTTCTGAAACAGACACAACTGGATCATCCATTTTTGAAGCTTTCAGATCTTGGTTTGATGAAAAACAACCACCCTTTAAAAACGTAGTATTCTGCGCAACTGATGGCGCTCCATCCATATTGGGAAAACAAAGGATTTATTGCCCACTTAAAAAATGTATGTCCTTCAATTCTCACAGAACCAACAGGGAAAACAGCACCAGTCACACTTAGCAGAAACACAACCAAAACAAACACAAAGAGTGGCAGGTTCACACACAACACCTTTATTAAACAATCATAAGGTGGCCAAAACCTTATGATTGTTTAATAAAAGGTGTTGTGTGTGAACCCGCCACTCTTTGTGTTTGCTTCAATTCTCACAGTGCATTGTGTCACACACTGCCATCATTTAGTTGCCAAAAATATTAGTCCAGTTCTTCATGAATCATTGGCAATCGTTATTAAAACAGTTAATAAAATTAAATTGTGTCTGATTATCTTAAAAGTAGCTAAACAGGTAGAAAAGGCGATAGCAAAAGCTAGAAGGAGGCTTGGGTACACTGGGAGAGGAATGACTTGCAGAAAAAAGGAGGTGATAGTGCCTCTGTATAAGTCTTTGGTGCGACCTCATTTGGAATATTGTGTGCAATTCTGGATACCGCACCTTCAAAAGGATATAAACAGGATGTAGTCAGTTCAGAGGATGGCTACTAAAATGGTTAGTGGTCTTCATTATAAAGCATATACGGACAGACTTAAGGATCTTAATATGATTGAGACGTTTAAATAACTCCATGGCATAAATGCACAGGGGGAGAGCCTCTTTCGATTGAAAGCAAGTCCTGCTATGAGGGGACATGGGATGAGGGTGAAAGGGGATAGATTCAGGAGTGATATGCAGAAATATTTCTTTATGCAAAGAGTGGTAGATCCCCGTGGAATAGTTTCCCAGTGGAGGTGGTAGAGATGAGGACAGTATCTGAATTCAAAAAAGCATGGGACAAACACAGAGGATCTCTAAAGGAAAAAAAGGGGATTGCTGTAGTTCTTGATATGGAAGGACAGACTAGATAGAAACATAAAAAAATGACGACAGAAAAAGACCACATGCCTATGTTTCTAAATCTCACAGCAAGTTTGAGCAACCTTTTAGGAACTTTTGCAGTGATGATGAAGAGCAGCACATTAGACTTATTTTGTACACGGATGTTTGATGGCTTTCAAAAGGAAATTGCCTAGCAAGATTTGTAAGCTGCAATTAGGTCTTACCTGCTAATTGACGTTCCTTGAGTGAGTCCAGTCCAGTCCAGTCCCGGACCTGTGGGAAGTGTCACCTCACCAGCAGCTTGGAGACAGAGTATGTCAGACTTCTGACATCAGTGTATGCATACCGGTGGCACCTCCCACCAGAGCCAGTATCCTATTAACAAAGCAACATTGAACAGCAAAAAAAATTGTTTTTTCTTTTTTTATGTAAACTATATTCAATAATCCTTCCCCCCAACCGGAACAACCACCACCGTCCCCTGAGAGAGAGAGAGCGCGCGAGAGAGAGAGAGAGAAATCATTTACCACAGTAAAACTTTCTCACTGCTAGACCATAAAGAACACTCCTGATTATGTGGAATCGAGCTGCAGCAAAGGTCTTTGCAGTGCCCTACCACTTCTATTCCTGCCCTTAAACGTGCTGAAATTCTTGCGGACTGATCTGTAACTGTACTGGAAGAAACCACTAAATCCAGGGATGGGAACCGGGACTGGACTCACTCAAGGAACGTCAATTAGCAGGTAAGGTGAAATTAGACTTACCTGCTAATTGTTGTTCCTTGAGGAACTCTAGTCTAGTCCCGGACCTCTGGGGTTTTAGGCTCCTCCTCCAGCAGCTTTGGAGACTGAGAAAACATCACACCAGTATATCCACTCCGGATTCGCCTCCTCACACCAGTAACCTATTTGCAAAGCAGACTCACCAGAGCAACAATTAAGTAGCAGAACTACTACACTCAAACTTAAGTAAGAATTCAGAATTGTGTTTTGTTTTTGTTTTTTTAAACGAGAAATAACATTACCAACAAATCGTCTCTCCTATTACCTGACCAGCCAGAAATAATTCCGTAGGCCTGCCCCCCTCCTTTAGGGAAGATACTGACCCCACCTAATTCCCATGCCATGAAGCGTAGTAAACCTACCTGTCATCTCTCATTTGCTTCAGACCCTAGCACCCAGAAAGAAGTCAGGGCGGGATACGGGACTAGACTAGTGTTCCTCAAGGAACAACAATTAGCAGGTAAGTCTAATTTCACCTTCCTTATCGCCTTTCTAGTCTAGTCCCGAACCTCTGGGGATGTAACAGAGCAGTGAAAACACGATCAATGGGAGGGACCTGCTAGACCAGCCTGCAGCACTGCTGACCCAAACCTGGTATCCCTTTCTGCCTGAACATCCAGACGATAATGCTTAACAAAGGAATTCAAGGAAGACCAGGTAGCCGCCCTACAAATGTCCACAGGCGGCACCAAACGGAACTCAGTCCAAGACGCCGCTTGCGCTCTCGTGGAATGAGCCCTTAACCCTTCCGGAATCGCTTTCCCAGCTAAAATATAAGCTGACGCTATGGCCTCCTTTATCCACCTAGCAATGGAAGCCTTTGACGCTGCCTCTCCTTTCTTTGGCCCTGCAAACAAGACAAAAAGCCTATCTGACTTACGGAAATCCGCCGTCCTAAGCAGATACTTTTTCAATGCCCTATGAACGTCCAACAGGTGTAGACGCTCCACGGACGAACCCTCCAGCTTCCTGCTGAACACCGGCAAAGAAACTACTTGATTCACATGAAAAATCGAAACCACCTTGGGCAAAAAGGACGGTACAGGCAGGCCTCAACACTACCTTTGGGTCAAAAAAGGCTCTTTACAGGATAACACTTGTAACTCTGAGATTCTCCTATCCGAACAGATGGCTACCAGAAACACCACCTTAATAGTAAGGTCCTTTAATGACGCTGCCGACAAAGGCTCAAACAGCTTCCGGTGCAACGCCTCCAGTACGAAAGGTAGATTCCACTTTGGGACAACCTGTCTACGCGGCAGCCTCAAAAGAGAGATGGCTCTTAAAAATCTCTTAGCATCCTGATGGTTACCTAGACTTTCTCCTCCTATTTTACCTCTATATCATGACAATGCTGCTACTTGCACTCGCAGGGACGCGGATGCTAAGCCCTTATCTAAACCATCCTGCAAAAACTCCAGCACCAGCGGAATTGACACTCTCAAAGCCTCGACCTGGCGCTCCCCACACCATGCCTCAAACACCCTCCAGATGCGGATATATGTTAGAGAGGTAGACCTCTTTCTTGCTTTCAGCAAGGTGGCGACCACCGGAGCGGAGTATCCCTTCTGCTTCAGCCTAGCCCTCTCAATAGCCAAGCCGTAAGCGAGAACCAATCCACCTGAGGCATGTGCAGAGGACCCTGAGCTAACAAATCTGGCCAACATGGAAGGCGCCACGGCTTCCCCACTAAGAGCCTCTGCAGATCCGCGTACCAAGGCCGCCTTGGCCAGTCCGGCGCTATCAGGACCGCTGTACGCACTGCAGCACCCTTCCTATCAACACCCACTGTGAAAAAACACATAAAGAAGCTGCTCTTCTGGCCATAGCTGAATGAGAGCATCCAGTCCTTCCGACATCCTCTCTCTTCTTCTGCTAAAGAAATGGCTCACCTTTGCCGACTGAAAGGTCGACATGAGATCCATTACCGGTGTACCCCAACGACCCACAAGCAGCTCAAAGACCTCTTGATGCAGGACCCACTCTCCCGGGTCCACCCGTACGCAACTCAAGAAGTCGGCTTCCACATTCTCCACTCCTGCTACATGCGCCGCCGACAATGCCATCAGATGGACTTCGGCCCAAGGGAACAGCTGTTCGGCCTCGGCTTCCATTGGAACACTGGTGGTACCGCCCTGACGATTGATATTTGCATGATATAAGCTACTGCCGTCACGTTGTTGGAAAACACCCGAATGGCACTGCCCTGAAGATAAGGTTGAAAGACCTGTAAGGCTAACGTCACCGCTGGTAACTCCAACCTGTTGATCAACCAGCACTTTTCCTGATCGCTCCACTGTCCCTGGGCGAATCTTCTTCTGAAATGAGCTCCCAGCCCACGAGGCTGGCGTCCGTCGTCAGGGGTATCCAACAAGGCGCTTCCAGCAGCACCCCTTTCTCCAGACACTCTGTCCTGAACCACCACTGAAGAGCTGTTCGCGTCTCCAGCAGGCAAGGTAGTCTCCGTGACAGAAGATCATTTTGATGTGACCAGCGCCTGAGCAATGCCCTCTGCAACGGTCTCATGTGTGCTCTCGCCCACGGAACAAGCTCTAGTCACCGCCATGGTCTCGAGAAACTGAAAATAATGCCAGGCCGTGGGAGAAGTCCTGCCCAGAAACTGCTCTAGCAGCCTTCTTAAACCCTGAGCTCGTTGTGGCGGTAGGAAAAAAAAAAAAACCCTCTCCCTGCCTCCGTATCGAACCAAGCTCCCAAGAATTCCAGCTGTTGAGATGGCACTAACTTGCTCTTTGCCATATTAACGACCCAACAGAGATTCTGTAGAAACGCTACCACTCTGGCCGTAGCCAACGCACTTTCTGCTCTAGACTTTGCCCGGATGAGCCAGTCGTCTAGATAAGGGTGCACTAGCACCCCCTCCTTTCGCAACGCCGCTGATACCATCACCATCACCTTGGTGAAAGTACGTGGCACTGTCGCTAGCCCGAAGGGCAAGGCCCGGAACTGAAAGCGTCCCTGGGGCACCGCAAACCTGAGAAATTTCTGATGATCCTGTCTTATAGGGTTGTGAAAGTATGCCTCCGTCAGGTCGAGGGAAGTCAGAAACTCCCCTTTCCTTACCGCCACGATCACCGACCTCAGAGTCTCCTTACGAAAATGAGGCACGCAAAGACAACGATTTACTCTTTTGAGGTCCAAGATTGGCCGAAAGGACCCTTCCTTTTTCGTCACTACAAAGTATATGGAGTACCGACCGCCGCCATACTGGTCTGGGGTACCGGCACCACTGCATTGAGATCGAGCAGCCTTTCCACAGTCTCCTTTATCGCGGTGCCCTTGGCTGGCGCCTTGCACGGCGACTGTACGAAAGCTTCTTTCACTGGCCGCTGAAGCTCTAACGCATACCCTTCTCAAATGACCTCCAGCACCCACCGGTCTGACGTAATCTGAGCCCAGGCAGGGTAAAAATCCCATAGTCGACCACTTACGGGCACCAGATCCCCCTGGGCACCCCTGACTTCAATGAGATTTCCGCAGGTTCGAGGAGGAGGAAGAGGCTCCGAACCCTCTGCCTGCTCCACGAAACCCCTGATTTCTACTGGAAAAACGTTCTCTCTGCGCCTGATTGAACCTTGGAAAACGAAAACGTCAAAACTCCCTGTTCTGCCCTCTGTATGCGGGAGCCGACCGCCCCTGCTTCTGTTTGTCTTCAGGGAGCCTACCCCCCTTGGACTCCCCCAGATCCTTTACCAGTTTGTCCAAATTTTCTCCAAACAGGAGCTTTCCTCTGAACGGAAGTTTACTGAGCTGGGACTTAGACGACCCATTTGCTGCCCAATTGTGCAGCCAAAAAGGTACCATCGAGTCGCTACCACCGACGCCATGCTCTTCGACAACCCCCGAATGAGGTCATAATGGATATCCGCCAGGTAAGCGGCCCCTGACTCCAGTCTGGCCGGCTCCCCCGCCATGTCCTCTCCTTGCTCGTCTTTCAGTCCTTGGGCCCAGCGGAGGCAGGCTCTCGCCACCCATGCTCTGCAAATCGCCGCCTGAATGGACAGAGCACCGACATCAAAGACCTGCTTTAGCAAGGTGTCTAGTCTTTTGTCATGTGTATCCTTAAGCGCCGCACTGCCTTCCATTGGAATAGTAGTCTTTTTGGTAACCGCCGATACGGCCGCATCTACCTTCGGAGGCTTAAAACAATTCTCTATCCTGGTCCACCGGCAGATAAAGGCGGCCCATAACTCTGTACCCTTTTAACGTTGCTTCGGGTATGCCCCATTCTTCCCTTTGTTTAGAACCTCACCACACCACCTTTAAACACAATCTGAAAACCCACCTCTTCTCCTTGGCTTTCAATGTGCCCTCCCCTTTTGTGTAATTCCCATTTCCCCTGCCCCTTGCCTACCCTCTTGTTTCTTTCCCCTTCCCTTCTTGTTTCTCTTGTCTACACTATCCTTTAAGAATGAATTGTAAATTTCTTTTCCTTTTCCATGGCCTCGGCCTTTCTTTTTTTTAACCTTGTTTTTAATTGTACACCGCTTTGATTATTGGAGAAAGGCGGTTTTATCAAAAAACAATGAACAAACATTCTTCCTGGATCATCTCCCGCAGCACTCAGTGCACCGGAAAGGCTGTCTGATTCTTCCGAAACACCTGCAGCAACGGATCTTCCAAAGTAGTATCCTCCGCTGGTCCTGGCTCCGGCATATTTAGCACCCTCAATGTCTCTGCAATGAGCGCCGACAACTCCTCTCTTCGGAACAGGTGAACCACCCTCGCCTGGTCTTCCCTATCCATGATCTCGCCTTCTTCCAAATCGTCTTCTAACTCCCCATCGGGATCCCCCTCGTCGGAAGGAAGCCCCTCCGAGGCTATCAACTGATCCTTCTGTGCCTTTTCCACCCTGGCCCTTTTTGCCAAGTGCCCGGCAGCTCCTACACTTAGAGGGGTACCAGATCTCTTCTCCTCAGATTGTGCCGACAGGCCTTCCTGTCGTCCCTCGAAGGCTTGCTGAATAAGGGTAACAAACCCTGGAGAAAAGATCGCTGCCAGACCCCCTGGCAAGGCTGTCTGCGCCAAAGGAGGCTCTGGAGCTGAAGATGGCCCCGCTACCGGCTCTCTTAGCAGCACTTCTAGGGGGACGGGGTCCTGGCCAGCCGCTAGGGCTCCTTGTGCGTCAACCTCCCCCTCCAAGGTGTGCTCCAGTGCTTCAGCCACCTACACGCACCCCCTACAGACTCCTGTATCCGATACTGTCCCTCGTCTAGTCCCGAAGACCACGCACTGCGGTCTCGCAGGCATAGTGCCTATTCAACCTGTGTCTCACACTCACAACCAAAACGTGACAGCCAGAAATACATTTTTTTTTGTCAAAACTCAAGGAGATAGCGTTAGCTAAGCCCCCGAGCTAGAATATATCGCTCAGATCCCAAAACGAGGCTTCCCGCCAAAAATACGCGCCCCTGAAAAACCTGAGTGAGGCCCGACGCTTCCCGCGGTGCCACCACATTATAGGCCTGCTCCTGGACACCCAGCCTACATTCTGCACTCTCCCGCCAATCACTTTCACACGATCCGGCTAACCTGACCGCCCCATACTTACTGCGGCCCCGATTGCTGTCTCCCACTTCCCCGACCTTGTTATCTACAGCGTCGGGAGCTGATGCAGACCCGGATAGGGGAGAGAAAAAGAGATGCGCTCCATCGGCTTGCATACTACCGCATCGGGAGGTGATCCAGGCACCGAGAGAGAGAGATCCGCTCCACTGACTTGCTTTCCACAGTGTCGGGAGCTGATCCGGGTCTGTATAGGGGAGAGAGATAGAGAGCGAGATCTTCACCGTCCGATACCTCCTCGGTGTACTTCACGGCGCTGCCAGGCAGAACGTCTGAATGCTCCCGCTCCCTGGTTCCTCACCCTGTGCCGATCGGGACCCAGAGCCCATGCAAGAACTCAGCAGTTCTTTTTCTCGCTGCCCCAAAATGATCGCGGTCGGTATGAGGGAGAAGGGAGCGGAAGGAGGAGGGGAGTCCCCAATTCAGTCTGAAAGGCAGAAAAAAACCCCTTTAAAACAATTTGTTTGCATCTCTCTCTTCCCCTGCTCCCTAATCTAGTCGTTTCAACTGCTCTCAAATGATCCTTATTAGCTCCTTATTTGTTTCTCCAACGTGAGCCCGGACCTCCAGGCTCACCCGTCCTCCAGCTGCTTGGAGACTGAGACAACTGGTGTAAGGAGGCGGATCTGGAGTGGATATACTGGTGTCATCACAAGAATGTGACTTTTCTCAGTCTCCAAAGCTGCTGGAGGAGAAGCATAAAACCCCAGAGGTCCGGGACTAGACTAGAGAGACGATAAGGAAGACCTAATGTCATCGTTCCTCCAGTCCAGTCTCAGACCTGTGGGATGTACCATAGCAGTACTACCCCTGGGAGGGACCTGCCAAACCGGCTTTAAGAATTGCTACTCCAAAATGCGCATCCCCTGCCACCTGAACATCCAGTCTATAATTTTTCACAAAAGTATGCGGAGACGACTAGGTTGCTGCCCTACAAGTATCCCCAGGCGGCACCAACCGCGACTCTGCCAACGAAGCCGCCTGCGCACGAGTGTGCTTGCAATTCCCCAGGCACCTGCTTGTTTCATAGCAAATACGCTGAAGCAATCGCTTCTCGCACCTACTGGGAAATGGTGGCTCTAGAAGCCGCTTCTCCCTTACGCGTACCGCCATACAAAATAAACAGCCGATCGGATCTCCAAAAGGGCTCTGTTCTTCTCAAGTATCGGTGCAACACTCTTTATGTCCAGACAGTGCAGTAGGTGATCCCTATCCTTACCCCCTGTCCCTGAAAACACTGGCAGCGTCACCGCCAAATTCAAATGGAAAACGGACAGCACCTTTGGCAAGAAGGAAGGAACTGGTTGGAGAACCATTTTCTCGTTATTCAACACCAGAAAGGGCTCCCAACAAGATAAAGCTTGCAGCTCCAAGATCCTCATCACGGAGCAGATTACCACCAAGAATATCATCTTTAGAGTAAGATCTACTGTACATGCCCCTAAAGGCTCAAAAGGCAGTCCCATCAGTACCGACAGCACCAGACTGAGGTCCCAAGAAGGTACCACCGCCCTAAAGAGTGGATACTCCTGCTTCACTGCTCTGAGAAACCAAACTATGTCTGGGTAAACTGCCAGGAAGATCCCCTTAACGTTTCTGCTGTAACATGAAATAGTTGCCATTTGGACCCTGAGGGGTGCTGCATGTTAAACCTCTCTCTCTCGAAACCTGCTTGCAGAAATGCAAACACCTCTGGCACCAAAGCAGACAGCGGTTTACAGCGGGTTCGTGCACACCAGTCCTCAAACACTCTCCATACTCTCACGTAAGTGAGCGATGTCAAGCACCTTCTAGCTCTCAGCAGCATCGAGATTACTGGGGTCAAATACCCCTTTTTTCGCAAGCATTCCCGCTCAATAGCCAAGCTGTAAGCGAGAAACTATCACCTGTGGCATCAGAATAGGACCCTGAGCTAGTAGGTTTGTCCTCGCAGGCAGCCGCTATGGACAGTCTATCTGCAAGTACACCAAATCAGAATACCAAGGGCGTCAAGGCCAATTGGGAGCTATCAGCACCACCGGATCCAGATGCACTCCTATCGTCTGTACCACTCACCCCATAAGGGCTCAAGGAGGAAATACATATAATAGCCCATCCAACAGCCACGCCTGAGCTAGAGCATCCAGCCCTTTCTTCGGCTGAAAAAACAAGGTGCTTTCACCGATTCGTATGAGATCCATAATTGGCTGCCTCCACCGTTGGACCAGGCGAGCAAACACCTGACTGTTGAGAGACCATTCCTCGGGGTCGATGAGTACCCTGCTGAGGTAATCAGCTGTCAGGTTGTCCATCCCTGCTACATATGCTGCTGAGAGAGTCTGCAGATGCTTCTCCACCCAACCTACCTCTTCCTTCAGGTTGACACTACTTGTGCCCCCCTGACGATTGACATATGCCACCGATGTTGTGCTGTCTGAGAATACGTGCACCGCCGCCCCTAGAAGATGCACACGGAACTGCTGCAATGCTAAAAACACCACCCTCAACTTGAGGCGGTTTATCGACCAAGTGGCCGCCAGTTCCAACCAATGCCCTTGAGCGATTTGCCTCTTGCAATGCGCTCCCCAGCCAACCAGGCTGGCATCTGTTATCATATAATCCACATGGGCATTTCTAAGGGCATGCCCATCCCCAGGTTGTTGTCGACTAGCCACCAGAAGAGCAAGCATCGAACACCCTCCGGGCATGTGCCTCTGTGCTGACCATCTGCTCAGTAGGTTTGCATTGCAGAGAACGCATGTGCGCCTGCGCCCACTGCATTAGATCGATGGCTGCCGCCATAGAGCCCAACACCTGTAGGTAGTGCCATGCTGTTGGCCTCGTCATGTTGCAAAACTTCAGAATCTGTGATTGCAAGGTCTGTACTCTGATCTCCAGCAAGGAAACACACCCGATCTCTATCTGAAACCATGCCCCTACATACACCAAATCCTGAGGACACAGTTGACTCTTTGCAACATTTATTATCCAACTGAGCTTCTATGGGTACCTGATCAGCTCTGCCGTGACCAGTGTGCTTTTGGCTTCTGATTTCACCCTGATGAGCCAATTGTCCAGGTAGGGATGTAACAGAATCCCTTTTTGTCTTAGGCCCGCCACTACCACCACCATTACCTTTATGAACGTGTGTGGTGCAGTTGCCAATCTGAACGATAATGCCTGAAACTGGAAATGGCCCATGGGTACTGCAAACCTTAAGTACCTTTGGTGCTCTGCCTGAATTGGAATATGCAAGTAGGCTTCTGTCAGGTCAAGAGTGTGGAGGAGTGGAGGAGTGGCCTAGTGGTTGGGGCAAGGTACTTCAGGCCGGAAGGTCAGGGGTTCAAATCCCACTAGAGGACAGCAACCTTGGGCCGGAAGGACTGGGGTTTCTAGTCCCACAGGTGCTCCTTGTGGTCTTGGGCAAGCCACTTAACCCTCCATAGCCCATGTTCCCTGTAAAATAGTTATCTCCAAGTTATAATGCCCTGTTCAATGTAATTTCAGTTTGTTCAATGTAAACCGCACTGATGCAGAATAGCGCGGTATAAGAGAGAATGTAAATAAATAAATAAGAGAAATCAAGAAATCCCCTTCCCTGACCGCTACAATCACGGATCGAAGAATCTCCATGCAAAATCAAGGGATCTTCAGACACCGGTTGACATGCTTGAGATCCAAAATGGGCCAGAAGGAGCCCTGTTTTGTGGTCCCCAAAAAAGAGATCGAGTAAATGGAAATTACACTTACCTGGTAATTGTGGTTCCTTGAGTGACTCCAGTTCAGTCCTCCACCTCTGGGTTGTGCACCTCCTCCTGCAGCTTGGAGACTGGCCATGTCAAAATCATGACATCACTGTATACAGCCTGCTGGTCTCTCCCATCAGCCCCAGTGAACTATTGACAAAGCAGACAGACTCAAAGGAGCAACAAATAAGTAGCTATCGCATGAACTTCAACTGTATACTCAACTTGAACGTGTAACCACTAACTATGTAAACTGGACTCTCCCCCTAGGCAGAACTTTCTTGTACCCTTCCCTTCCGCCATATTCACAATTAGCAAGAAGAAAGAGTAAGAACAAACAGAAACAAATAGAAAGGATCAGAGCAATCAAAATCCCATAAATAATCATACCTACCGGTAGTCTTACAGTTCTCCCAACTGACCATCCACTGCCAACGACACCACCCCGGGCGGGAATGAGAACTGAACTGGAGTCACTCAAGGAACCACAATTACCAGGTAAGTAATTTCCATTTCCTTATCGCTCCTTCAATTCAGTCCTCCACCTCTGGGATGTAACAGAGCAGTAATCATTGGGAGGGACCTTTCCAGCCGGCTCGCAACACTGCTGACCCGAAACAGGCATCATTCGCCGCAGAAACATTCAGGCGGTAGTGCTTACTGAAAGTATGAAGGGACGACCAGGTGACCACCCTACATATTTCCCCTGGCGGAACCAAACTGTGTTCCGCCCAGGTCGTCGCTTGTGCTCTGGTAGAATGAGCTCGTAAGCCCGTTGGAACCGCACGACCTTGCAGTAGATAAGCTGATGCAATCGCCTCTCTAATCCATCTAGAAATGGAAGCCTTCGCCGCCGCTTTCCCTTTGCAGATACCTCCGAACACCACAAATAGACGGTCCGACTTGTAAAAGGTTTCTGAAACCTTTAAATATTGTCGCAATACTCGTTTTATGTCCAAACGGCGCCAACTACGGTCCAAGGCGTTCCCCTCCAGTGAACCTAGCACTGGCAGAGAAACCGTTTGATTCGGGTGAAAAGGAGACACAACCTTTGGCAAAAAAGACGGGACTGGTCGCAATACCACCTTCTCTCTGGAAAAGGACAAGAACGGTTCCCTACATGACGTTTGTAACGCCGAAATTCGCCTCGCCGAACAAATGGCTACCAAAAACACGGTCTTTAAGGTCAAATCCTTAACTGAGGCCTGGTGCAACAGCTCAAAAGGCTCTTTGGTTAACGCCCTTAATACCAAATTGAGATCCCACGGCGGAACCATAAATCTACGCGAGGGACGCAACCTGGCTACAGCTTTAAGGAAACGCAACACATCAGTATGAGCGCCTAGAGCAATTCCTTGTACTTTGCCGCTATAGCACGAAAGAGCTGCCAACTGGACTCTCAAGGAACTGGCTGCAAGACCCTTATCAAACCAGTCTTGCAGGAAGCTTAAGATCAAGGGAACGGATACCATAGCTGCCCAAACTTGCCGCCTTGAGCACCAGTCCTCAAATATACGCCATATACGGACATATGTAAGAGACGTGGATTGTTTCCATGCTCTAAGCAAAGTCGCAATGACTGCTCCGGAATAACCTTTTTTCTTTAGCCTCGCCCTTTCAATGGTCAAACCGTAAGCGAGAACCAATCCACCTGAGGCATTTGAAGCGGCTCTTGAATCAACAGATCTGCTGACACTGGCAACCTCCAGGGATCCCCGTCGAGTAGGCAAATGAGATTGGCGTACCACAGACGACTTGGCCAGTCTGGGGCCACCAATAGCACTCTCCCCTGATGAGCTTCGATACGGTGAACCACTCGGCCTATTAGCGCCCAGGGAGGGAAGACAGAGTAGACCTATCGACGGCCACTGATGCATCAGTGCGTCTATCCTTTCCGACATTCTTTCTCGCCGCCTGCTGAAGAAACGACTGGCTTTTGCTGACTGAAAGGTCGCCATTAGATCCATGATTGGCAGTCCCCATCTGTGAACTATTTGTGCAAATACGTCCGGATGCAACTCCCACTCCCCGGCATCCACTTGGACCCTGCTGAGAAAATCCGCCATCACATTGTCCTTCCCCGCAATTGTGCTGCCGAGATCGCTGTCAACCAACGTTCCACCCAAGAGAACAGTGCCTCTGCTTCCTCTTCCATGGCTGCACTTCCTGTACCACCCTGTCGATTGATGTAGGCCACCGTCGCAGAGTTGTCCGACAACACTCGCACCGCTCGACCTGTCACCGTAGCTTCGAACACTTGAAGCGCTAGACAGACTGCTCTCAGCTCTAGACGGTTGATCGACCAATTGCTCTCTCGAACGGACCAGGTGCCTTGCGCGAACCGATCTCCGTAATGTTCTCTCCATACCGCGAGACTCGCGTCCGTCAATAATGGAAGCCACTCTAGCTGCTCCAGAGGCATTCTGGCTTTCAAAGAACTCGGAAGTAGACACCAAAGAGATTGCCTGACCTTGAGTGGGCAGGGAAGCCGTTTGTTCAACGAATCGGACTGATGCGACCAACGGCAAAGCAGCGCTCTCTGTAACAGTCGCATATGAAATCTGAACCAAGGCACCACTTCCAGGGTCGCCGCCATTGTTCCCAGCATGCGAAGATCAGGTCCGCTCCGGCCCCCTCAGTGTGGACTTAACTTGCGCACCAATTGTTGAAGTACTTGAACTCGACGGTCCGGCAGGAACACCTTTCCTTTCTGAGTGTTGAACTGTACCCCCCCAGATACTCTAGATCCTGGGAAGGTATTAAGTGGCTTTTGGTTGGATTGACCACCCAGCAGAGACTCTGCAAAAACTTCACTACTTTTGTCCGTCACTTGAACGCTCTCGGCCTTGGACTTGGCCCGAATTAATCAATCATGGAGATATGGATGGACCAGAATTCCTTCCTTTCGTAATGCCGCTGCTACCACCACCATAATCTTGGTAAAAGTCCACGGTGCTGTTGCCAGACCAAAGGGAAATGCTTGGAATTGATAGTGTCCCCAAGGCAGAGCGAACCGCAAACACTTTGATGAGCCGCTCTGATTGGGATGTGTAAATATGCCTCCGTAAGGTCGAGGGAAGTCAAGTACTCTCCCTGTCGTACCGCCACAATGACCGACCTCAACATTTCCATCCTGAAATGTGGTACCCAAAGACACCGATTCACCCCTTTTAGGTCTAATATAGGGCGTAGAGTGCCCTTTCTTTGGCACCACGAAATAAATGGAGTATCGACCCACGCTGTAATCTGCCATCGGCACTGGTACGACTGCTCCCATTTGTAAGAACCGATCTAATGTAGAGCGAACCTCCAGGGTTTTCCGTTGACCTTTGCAGGGAGACATCACGAATAAGTCCCATACTGGCCTTGCCAACTCCAGCACACAACCATCACGAATTATCTCTAACACCCACTGGTCGGACGTTATGTGGGTCCAGGCAGGAAGAAACCCCCGAAGTCACCCGCCTATCGGTTGGCTTCATACCGGGACCCACCTCCTTTCATTGAGGTTTTTGAGTTGCCGCTGCAGAGGCTGCTGCGAAACCTCTATTCGCTCCCTGAAACCCACGAAACCCCTGGGCCCGAGAAGCAAACCTTCCCCTTTGGAAACCACCCAAACGAGAAGTATGAAATCTCCGTAAATCCCTAAACTGGCCCCGAAAAGCCGGTAAGGACTTACCTTGTTTCGGCCTATCCTCCGGGAGCCTCTCACCCTTGGACTCCCCGAGATCCTTTACCAACTTGTCCAGGTGTTCCCCAAACAACAACTTCCCTTTAAACAGAAGCTTACTGAGACGGGACTTGGATGAGCCATCGGCCGCCCAATTCCTCAACCACAGAGATCTCCAGGCGGCCACTAAGGAAGCCATACTATTAGCTAGTGCCCGAATCAAGTCGTAATGTACGTCCGCTAAATATGCCGACCCAGACTCTAAACGATCCAGCTCTCTTATCTCTTCCTGCTCCAGACAAGTAGACTGCCGTAAGCGCTGAGACCATCTGAGACACGCTCTCACCACCCAAGCTCCACAAATGGAAGCCTGCAATGACAGAGCATCAGCCTCAAATGATTGTTTCAATAAACAATAGACTTTCCTGTCCTGTGCATCTTTTAAGGCCGTGCTACCTTCCACTGGTATAGTAGTCTTCTTTGTAACCGCTGACACAGCAGCATCAATTTGTGGGGATCGGAACTTCACTTTGTCCTTATCTGCCAAGGGATAGAGTCTGTTCATCGTCCTAATCCCTCTTAAGGCCAGCTTCCGGCTGATCCCACTCTTCCTGGATCATCCGGTCTACCACACAGTGAACGGGAAACACTACCTGTGCTTGTCTCACCGCTTGAATAATAGGATCTTCCACCTCGTCTTCATCCGTCGCCTGTGCCGCAGCGAGATTTAGCATCTGAAGGGATTCTGTGATAAGTGCCGTCAGTTCGTCCCTTCAAAATACGCGAATGATCTTCGCCTGATCCTCAGGCTCTTGTATCTCTCCTTCTTCCAAGTCTTCCATTCCTGCATCGAGCTCCACCTCAGCTTCATCTGTCTCTGGCCACTCGCCATCAGTGGGCGAAAGCTCACGAGGCCTTGCCCTCTTTGGGGCTTTCGGGGAAACGCTCCCAGTGACTGCTGCGCATGACTAGGAAGAGACAAGGGCTCTGGTATTTTCCCCTGACATCGTAAACAAAATGCTTGATGCATAATTAACACAAAGTCCGGACAAAAATCCCTGAGTTGTGTTCCCGATCCTGAGACCGGTAGTGCCCCTGACCGACCCGCCGAAGCCTCCAGGCAGGGCCCTTGCAACGTGGCCCTCACAGCCTCACCTTCTGCTCCAGCCAGCGAATCCTGAGGCTCCTGAGCCACCTTGACCTCCATCTGCTGCTCCACGCTGGTAGACACTGTAGCACAGCCTCGGCAGATGCCAGAGTCAGCCACTGTACTTCTGCGGGTGCTGCAGACCACACACTGAGGGCGCGATGCCATAAGCCAGACACCCCAACCACTTGTATGCGACTAAGAAATAAGAATACCTCCCCCCCCCCCAATACAAAGGAAAAGGAGATAACTCACAAAACCTCCCACAAAAAGGAAAAATAAATTCTTCAGAGAAATTGACCCCTGGTTCGCTGTGCCAAATCCTGAAGGTACTTAACTACCTAACTCAAACAAAGAAACAAAATTATCAAACTAAGAAAATGAAGGAAATGAGGGAAATTAATCCTTTGAACAGGCAAGGCTAGGGCTTCCTGAAGGTCTGTGCTCCGAATCGGGAATGCAAGCCACGCGGCGCGCACGCACTCTTCAAAATGGCCACCGGCAATAACGATCGCAAAATGGTGCCAAAATTTACCCTCGTTAAAACTCCCAACTTCAGACCACAACTCCACTTGCTGGTCTGACCTCCCTGCCAATTCTTTTAATACTCTCACGCCCAAAGAAAACTCTGTGCTGCTTGCCGCTGCAACGGGGATCTCCAGCCCACGCGGCCCCGCTCAGCCCAAAAGTGAGCAGGGAGCCGCCAGCGACAACAACTCTCTGCACTCTCTCTCTCCATGATAACGGGCCTCGGCGGGATCCGTGGAGTGAGGGTGTCTGCCACAGAGCTCTTCTCTGTACAGGCAAGTAGGAGAGATCCGGCAGTTAACTTGTCCCAGAGATGCACACAGTAAAGACAGGCAGGCAGGGACCGGAGCAAGTAAGACATGCTTTTCCTTTTTTTTTTTTTTTAAAGCTACTACAGTAACCCAAATTATAAAATTCAGATGATTGGACCAAATCAACCTATTCTAATCTACTCTAATGGCTCCTTATCTGTTCCTCAAGTGAGCCAAGACCTAGGCTCACGACGTCCTCCTGCTGCATGGAGACTGGACACACTGGGGCTGATGGGAGAGACCAGCAGGCTTGTATCCAGTGATGTCATGATTTTGACATGCCTAGTCTCCAAGCTGCAGGAGGAGGTGCACAATCCAGAGGTGGAGGACTGAACTGGAGGAAAGATAAGGAATGACCATAACTGCATTGGTCGTCCGGCACCAGCTTGACCGCCTGAAGTTGTAAGAATTGTTCCAATGTTTCTCAGTCTTCATCTGCTGGAAGAGGGACACAACCCATGAGTCTGGATTGGACTGTAGGGACACTATGGAAAGGAGATTTACTGAAAAAAAGCCTGCTTCCTGCACAGCAGCATAGGCTTCAGCAATGCGGGTTCCTGCTGAAAACAGAACTGTGGGAAATTGGCTGCCCTGACGTAACAACAACTTTCAAAACAAAGGCGGAAAAGCGGTGGTCCGCTGCAGCAACGCGCACCACTCAGCTTCACAGTCTATGGCTGCAGGAGGTCCTGGAGTAGAAAAAGGACAGAGGCAGGCAGACTTCACAGCTCCTCACCCACAAGAGGGCTTGGGAGCCGCCAGAGCACAATCACTACAGAGCAGGGCCCCCTCCACCTGTCTGAAGAGTCTGCTGTCTGCCAGGAAGTTCAAAGGGTAGAAAACTGCCCAGGTAGGCTTGCTCAGACTTGTGAGCTCCGGACACCTTTTTTTTTTTTAAATGAACCCCGGCACACATCAGAGAAGGATCCCCCCCAAGGAGGGCTTTCCCCTTCCCCTTTCAGAGTACTAGTGCCTCAGCCAAAGGAAGGAAAAGGGAGGAAATAAGCTTTAATTTGGGCAGAGGATAGGTCTTGTTATTTGGGCAGAGGTTAAGATCCTTCAGTGAGATCTCCAATAGGGAGCCACGTTTCTCCAGCTGCTTGGAGACTGAAATACTGGGGGCTATCGGCTACCCAAGTATCCTGATGTCACAAGTTGTGACATGCTCAGTCTCCAAGCTGCTGGTGAGGCATGATAACCCATAAGTAATGGGACTGGACTGGATGAAGAGGGAGCTGCATCTGTACACATGGCTCAGAGCAGCAGCAGCAAAGACCATAAAAAGACAAAAAAAGGAAGAACTGCTGCGAAAAAAAGAACCCTCGCTTGAAAAAGGCAGTCCCTATAGCTGATAGACTGGCAGGAGAAGCCTGGCTGCCTCAAAACTCAACAGCCTTTATTTTTTAAACTGCTTATTGCAAGGAAAAAAGAGAGGTAATTAAAATAACAGAAAAGAACACAGAACCCCCCCCCCCCCCCAAAAAAAAAAACCAGCAAAGAAGTGAAGATATAAGACAGCGAGGGGGCGGGGGGGGGGGGTCTGGGCTTAGAATTAACTCCTTCAGGGGCCCTCTTATCCATTCCCCAGTACACCAACATCGGACATAGGGCAGCTGTCAGCGCGAAGAGACACGAGCGAACACTGGACCCAAAAGCCTCAAACATATAGGCTACAAGAGACAGCTCTTTCTGCACTGTTGCACCAGTCTGCACTGCTTTGCTGGAGGCAGAAAAATACTGGCTTCTCTCAGTGCTGCACCAGTAAATGATAATTACACTTACCTGATAATTGTAGTTCCTTGAGTGACGACAGTTCAGTCCTCTACTTCTGGTTGTCAATCTCCTCCTGCAGCTTGGAGACTGGTATGTCAATCTTCTGACATCACTGGATATAGCCTGCCACCCTTTCACTCCAACTCCAGTGTGAACTATAACAAAGCAGACTCAACGGAGCAACAAACAAGTAGATAATATTAACGTTGCAAAAAACATCGTAACTAACACTACTCACCGCCACCCCTCACTTTTTTTTTCCCCTTTTTTTTTTTTTTTTTTTGCGTGGGCAAGTCTTTCTTACACCCTACCCTGTCAGAGGGGACGGCACCATCAACGGAAGCCAAGAACGACTTACCTGCAATACGTAGCCGCCATTCACCTTGCACTTCCTGAACACCTTCAACCTCCTTCGGTTGGGATGGAGGACTGAACTGTCGTCACTCAAGGAACTACAATTACCAGGTAAGTGTAATTATCATTTCCTTATCGTTCCTCCAGTTCAATCCTCTACTTCTGGGATGTACCAGAGCAGTAATTAATGGGAGGGACCTTTCCACGCGGCGGACAACACCACCGACCCGAAACGAGCATCAGCCGCCGCCGCGACATCAAGCCTGTAATGCTTACTGAAGGCATGTAGTGACGACCAGGTCGCCGCCTTACAAATATCCACTGGCGGCACTAAACAGTGTTCCGCCCAAGAAGACGCCTGCGCCCTGGTAGAATGCGCCCGCAACCCACTAGGTACGGACCGCCCCTGAATCATGTAGGCCGATGCAATGGCCTCTCGAACCCACTGGGCAATGGATGCCTTAGCCGCCGCCTCTCCTTTGCGGCGGCCCCCGAACAAGACAAACAACCTTTCCGATTTACGAAAGGACTCCGTCACCTTCAAATACTCTTTCAATGACCTTTTTACATCCAAACAACGGGGGAAGGAAGCCGACGCGGTACCCCCATTGCTCCCCAGCACCGGCAAGCATACCGCTTGATTCAAGTGAAAGGGAGACACCACCTTGGGCAAAAAGGACGGAACCGGACGCATAACCACCTTATCTTTAGAGAAGGATAAGAACGGCTCCCTACAGGATAACGCTTGCAATTCCGAAATACGTCTCGCCGAGCATATAGCCACCAGAAACACAGTCTTAAGCGTCACATCCTTCACCGACGTGCGACGCAATGGCTCAAAGGGGGAACGAGATAACCCCGTCAATACGAGATTCAGATCCCAAGGCGGAATGCACACCCGTCGTACTCGCCGCAACCTCGAAACCGCTTTCACATAGCGCCTCACATCCGGGTGAACTCCTAAGGACACCCCATTGACCTTACCGCGATAACAAGAAAGAGCCACCGTCCTGTAGAAACTCCAATACCAAAGGAACCGGAACCGTAGCTGCTCGGACCTGCCGCCGTGAGCACCAATCCTCAAAGACTCGTTAGATCCGCACATACGCTAAAGAGGTTGATCGTCTGCGGACGTTAAGCAAAGTTGCGCCGACCGCCGATGAGTAGCCTCTCTTCTTCAGCTTCGCCCTCTCAATGGCCATACCGTAAGCGAGAATCGATCCACCTGAGGCATGAACAGCGGACCCTGAAGCAAGAGATCCGCTCTCGACGGGAGCCACCACGGTTTGCCGTCTAGAAGACGCACTAGATCCGCGTACCAAGGGTATCTCGGCCAGTCTGGCGCTACGAGCAGTACGGGCTCTGGATGAGCACCGATCTTTTGAACCACCCGGCCTATCAACGCCCATGGAGGGAAGATATAAAGAAGACCGTCGGACGGCCAGGGATGTAACAGCGCGTCCAGCCCTTCCGACATCCGTTCGCGCCGCCTGCTGAAGAACTTGCTCACCTTCGCCGACCGGAACGTCGCCATTAGGCCCATCCACGGCATTTCCCAGCAAGCTACGATCTGTTCGAACACCTCGGGATGCAGCTCCCACTCCCCCGCATCCACGTGAACCCTGCTGAGGAAGTCTGCTGTGACGTTGTCCTTTCCTGCAATGTGCGCCGCCGAAATTGCAGACAGCTTCTGTTCTACCCAGCCGAATAGCGCGTCCACCTCCTCTTCCATCGCGGCACTGCCCGTGCCGCCCTGCCGGTTGATGTACGCCACCGTTGCCGAGTTGTCGGATAGCACTCGCTCCGGACGCCCCTGCACCAAGTCCTCGAGTGCCTGCAGAGCTCTGGCCACAGCTCGGAGCTCCAGACGGTTGATCGACCAGGAGGCCTCCTGGGGGGACCAAATCCCTTGCGCGAAATGGCTCCCGCAGTGAGCCCCCCAGCCCACCAAGCTGGCAATCGTCAACAGCGGACTCCAGTCTGGTTGTTCCAACGGCATACCCGCCGCTAGAGATGTCCGACGCAACCACCATCTCAGCGATCACCTGACCTGGAGCGGACAGGGAAATCGCTTGCTCAAGGAATCGGCTTGATGGGACCACCTGCGCAGAAGAGACCGTTGCAGTGGTCGCATATGAAACTTGGCCATGGCACCGCCTCCAGCGTTGCTGCCATCGTGCCCAGTACGCGAAGGTAGTCCCACGCCGACGGCACCGACTTCGTCAAAAACTGGCGAACCAAGGTCCGCAATGTTTCGGCCCTCCGGTCCGGTAAGAACACTTTCCCTTTCTTCGTGTCAAAGCGTACCCCGGGATATTCCAGGTTTTGCGAGGGGTCCAAGCGACTTTTGAGGGGATTCACTATCCAACCGAGCTCCTGCAAGAACTGTACCACCCTGTCGGTGACCCGGACACTCTCCTCCCTGGATTTCGCCCGAATTAACCAATCGTCGAGATAAGGGTGCACGAGAATGCCCTCTTTGCGCAAAGCCGCCGCCACCACCACCATCACCTTGGTGAAGGTGCGTGGCGCCGTTGCCAGACCAAAGGGCAATGCTTGGAATTGATAATGACCCCAAGGAAGAGCAAAACGCAGGAACTGCTGGTGCGCTACTCGGATGGGAATATGCAAGTACGCCTCTGTAAGATCCAGGGACGTCAAATACTCCCCCTGACGGACCGCCACTATAACGGATCGCAGTCTCCATTCGGAAATGTGGAACCTGCAGACAACGATTTACAGCCTTGAGGTCTAAGATGGGCCGTAAGGTGCCACCCTTCTTTGGCACCACGAAATAGATGGAGTACCGACCCGCTCCGCGGTCGGCGTCGGGCACCCTGACGACCGCCTTTAACTGCATCAACCTGTCCAACGTAAGGCGCAGCTCCGCGGCCTTTTTGGGGCCCCTGCAAGGCGACATGACGAAGGCCTCGCGTACTGGACGAGCGAATTCTAGTGCATATCCATGCTGAATGATCTCCAATACCCACTGGTCGGAGGTTATGTGGGTCCAAGCAGACAGAAAGTCCCTGAGCCGTCCTCCTATGGACACTCCGTCCGCCAGGACCCGCCTCCCTTCATTGTGGCTTGCGATTTGCAGAGGAGGGGGAGGAGGAGAAACCTCTACTGGCTCCTCGAAACCCGCGAAATCCCTGCGCCCGTGATTGAAATCGGCCCCTTTGAAAGGAACCAAACCGTTGGGAACGAAATCTGCGGAAGTCTCGCCACTGCCCTCGGAAGTCTTGAGAGGACTTCCCTTGTTTTGGCTTATCCTCGGGGAGTCTGCCCGCCTTAGATTTCCCTAGATCCTTCACCAACTTATCCAAATCTTCTCTAAAGAGCAGCCCCCCTTTAAAGGGCAGCTTGCTGAGTCTGGACTTAGACGAACTATCCGCCGCCCAATTGCGTAACCACACCGAGCGACGGGCAGCTACCACCGATGCGGTACTATTCGCCAAAGCTCTAATTAAGTTGTAATGGACGTCCGCCAAGTAAGCTGTGCCGGACTCAAGGCGATCTAGCTCTTTCAAGTCCTCGGAATCCAGGTGAGATGCCTGACGTAGGCGTTGTACCCATCTCAAACACGCTCTAGCCACCCAGGCTCCACAGATGGAAGCCTGGAGCGACAGCACATCTGCTTCAAAGGTCTGCTTCAACAAACCGTCCACCTTACGATCCTGAGCGTCTTTGAGAGCAGCACTACCCTCTACCGGGATAGTAGTCTTCTTCGTCACCGCTGACACCACCGCATCCACCCTCGGCGCCCGGAACCTTTCCTTATCTTTATCGGCCAAAGGGTAAAGCCTAGTCATGGTCCGAATGCCGCGGAGACCGGCTTCCGGCCAATCCCACTCGTCTTGTATCATTTTTTCAACTACCTTATGCACCGGAAAAACCACCTGGGTCTGTCTCACCGCCTGAATTACGGGATCCTCAACTTCGTCCTCTACTGCCGACGGAGTGACCAACTTCAACATCTGTAAAGACTCCATTATCAAGGCCGAGAGCTCCTCCTTACGGAAAACCTGATGATCCGCGCTTGATCCTCGGGCTCCTGGATCTCTCCTTCCTCCAGATCCTGTGAACCCTCTTCTTGCTCCCACTCCACATCCGGAAGCCCCGGCCAGTCGCCGTCTCCTGCCGTAGAATCCATAGCCTTTGCTCTTTTAGCGGCTGGAGGCTCCTGGGCGACCTCTCCCATAGCCGCCGGGAGCTGTGCCGTCCCACCAAGCGCCCCGAGACCAGACGCCTGTCCTTGGCGCTTCAGGCAATAGGCCTGATGCAGAAGCAGAACAAATTCCGCACTGAACCCCCCAAACTCCGACCCTGACGCCTCCAGGGTAGAGCCGGAGGGCCCCGCCTGCTCCTCAAGAGCCGGGTCACGTGCTGGCAAATGCGGGGAAGCTACCCCCAAACCTGCCTGCCGCCCCTGCGTATCTGGGGTCTCATTGATATCTATTTGCATCTCCACAGCGAACGATAGGGTTGCACATCCCCGACAGACCCCCGTCTCCGCTACTGCCCCCCTCCTGGTGCCACACACCAGGCATTGGGATCTAGATGCCATAAACCCGTTTTTGGTTTTTGGTTTTTTTTTTTTACAAGAAGGAAATAAAAAGTCGAAAGCAAAGGTAAAGAACCAAAGAAGGCACAGAAACTAATGTAGGGAACGCTCCTGCACTCCCAACCCGCGAAGAATCTAAAGCCCCCCTCCCCCCAGGAAGGCTTGAAATGCCACGAAGAGACCACCCGCTTCCCCAGACCCCCAACAACGAGGAAGCAAGAAGAAGGAAAATGGGCCAGAAAAGAAAACAAACACCACTCACCAAACTTCCCTCAAAAGTGCAATTACCGAAATCTGCAGTGTATTGAACGCCATGTGGCGCTGCCGTGGCAGCGAAAATGGCCACCGGGGCCGCCGCCAACAGGGAAAAAAGGGCGCGAAAACGTCCCCACGCTGCTCCGGCCCTGAAAAGTGCCAGGTCCCCGCTAAGAGCCGTTCCTAATCCCGCAGGCCTTACCGGGCGGACTCACACTCCAGTGGAGCACAGATCAGCCCTGTGTCTCAACTCCTCCGGCGAACACTGTTTGCCCACTAAGCTGCTGCCTCCGACGCTGTCCAGGAGACACTGCAGCTGAAGGAAGGGCTGCCAGCACCAAGGGCTCTCCCCCGATCAGTCAGGGAGGAGAGAACCGGTGATCCCATGCAAGAGGTAACAACTCGATATCCTGAGTCTACACCTCCGCCTTGCCTAAGAGCACTCACAGAGTCAGGGAGCAAGAAAGCCTGTAGTCTGTCCTGTAACCCGGAGTGACAGGACCCCCAGTGCTTCTCTTTTTTTTTTTTTTTTTTTTTAATATAATCAGCAATCAAATGGTAAAATATATGCCAAATATATCAAATCTACTAGCTCCTTATTCATTACTCCAGAGAGCCCTCCCTAGGGCTCGCCATGTCCTCCTGCTGCCTGAAGACTGGTCACACTGGAGTTGGAGTGAAAGGGTGGCAGGCTATATCCAGTGATGTCAGAAGATTGACATACCAGTCTCCAAGCTGCAGGAGGAGATTGACAACCAGAAGTAGAGGACTGAACTGGAGGAACGATAAGGAAATACTAGTGATATCACTGAAAGCTGTTCTAATCTGCCTCCACCTGCTGGTTGAGGAGCATAACCCACCTGTCTGGACTGGTCTAGTAGGATAAGGAAAAGCGAGTTAAATCTAGGCGCAATCACTTACAAAAGCCCTATGACTGGTGTAAATGCCAAGATTTCTAAAGAGCATGCATAAATAGAAATTACACTTACCTGGTAATTGTAGTTCCTGTAGGATCCAGTTTAGTCCTCCACATCCGGGTAGTGCACCTCCTCCTGCAGCCTGGAGACTGGACCAATCAGAATCTTCCTTTGCCAGGATGTCTGCTGCTGGAGCTCCCATCAGCCCCCAGTGAACTATTAACAAAGCAGACTCAAAGAAGCAACACATGAGATCATGAAAGTTATATATCAAACCAGAACTTATCCCCCTAACGGATAAACAACCCCCTCCCCAAACGAGGGAGCCAAACTCTGCACAGCGCCTCCGACTCCACCAGAAGAAAGAAGCAGTCCTAAGCCAGCCACCTGAACAGGAACTGGCGAAAAGAAAGTAGAAAGTAGAAAGTAGGTCAGTACACAAAAAATCAAAAACTCACAGATACATACGGAAATATACGGAAGTAACCACTCGCCGTTCACCACAAGCGCGCCGCTACTAAGCACAGTGACACTTGGGAGGGAAGGAGGACTAAACTGGATCCTACAGGAACTACAATTACCAGGTAAGTGTAATTTCTTTTTCCTGAGCGGTAATCCAGTTTAGTCCTCCACATCCGGGATGTAACAGAGCAGTCAACACCGGGCGGGCCCCTGCCATCCGGCGCGCAACACCGCCGAACCAAAAGCAGCATCCTGAGCGGCGAGCACATCCAACCGATAATGTTTACTGAAGGTATGAAGAGAAGACCAAGTAGCTGCCCTACAAATGTCCGCAGGCGGAACAAGGCAATGCTCTGCCCAGGACGTCGCCTGAGCTCTGGTAGAATGGGCTCTCAACCCCACTGGAACCGGCCGATTTTGTAAAATATATGCCGAAGCAATCGCCTCCTTAAGCCACCGAGCGATAGAAGCCTTTGCCGCCGCCTCTCCTTTACGGGCTCCGCCAAACAGCACGAACAAGCGATCAGTCTTACGGAACGGTTCCGACACCTTTAGGTACCGACGAAGGGTGCGCTTCACATCAAGGCAATGCAAACCGCCGTCCGCCAAACCTTCCACTTCGGAAGAAAGAACCGGAAGAAAAACCGACTGATTCAAATGAAAAGGCGAGACTACCTTAGGCAAAAAGGAAGGAACTGGCCGCAGAATCACACGATCGCGCGCAAAGGACAAAAACGGCTCTCTACACGAAAGCGCCTGCAACTCAGAGATGCGTCGCGCCGAACAGATCGCCACCAGAAACACGGTCTTCAGGGTCAGGTCCTTAACCGACGCTCTCCGTAGGGGTTCAAAGGGTTTGCGAACCAAGGCCTGCAATACTAGATTCAAATCCCACGAAGGAACTGACGCTCTGCGTGAAGGACGCAACCTGAGGACCGCTTTGAGAAAACGTTGGACGTCCGCATGCGCTCCTAGGGAAACCCCCAGCACTCTGCCGCGGTAGCAGGCCAGCGCTGCTACCTGCACCTTCAAAGAACTGGCCGCCAAGCCCTTGTCAAAACTGTCCTGCAAAAAACTGAGAATCACCGCCACAGAAGCCGTAGCCGCACGAACTCCACGTCGCGAACACCAATCCTCAAACAACCTCCACACCCGCACATACGCTAGCGAAGTGGAAGGCTTCCGAGCCCGGAGGAGCGTGGTAACTACCTCAGGAGAATAACCTTTCTTCTTCAACCGAGACCTTTCAAGGGCCAAACCGTAAGCGAGAATCGATCCACCTGAGGCATCCTCAACGGCCCCTGAAGAAGCAGATCCGGAAGCGAAGGCAGCTTCCAAGCCACTCCGTGGCGTAAACAAACGAGGTCCGCATACCACGGCCGCCTTGGCCAATCTGGAGCCACAAGCATAACCCGCCCCCGGTGCGCCTCGATGCGCTGAACGACGCGACCGATCAACGCCCACGGGGTAAAGACATAAAGAAGACCGTCCGTCGGCCACGGCTGAATGAGCGCGTCGATACCCTCGGACATGCGTTCTCTCCTCCTGCTGAAGAACTGCCCTGACTTCGCCGACTGAAACGTTGCCATAAGGTCCATGATCGGCATCCCCCATTTGCAAACTATGTGCGCGAACACCTGAGGGTTTAGTTCCCACTCCCCAGGATCGACATGCACCCTGCTGAGAAAGTCCGCCATCACGTTGTCTTTTCCGGCGATATGCGCCGCTGAAAGGGCCGGTAGGCGGGTCTCCACCCAAGCGAACAAGGCCTCCGCCTCGCTCTCCATGGCTACACTGCCTGTGCCCCCTTGGCGGTTGATGTACGCCACTGTCGCCGAGTTGTCCGAGAGCACTCGCACCGCACGCCCCTGGATCAACGTGTTGAGGGCCATCAACGCGAGTCTCACCGCCCGCAATTCGAGACGGTTGATCGACCAAGCAGCCTCGAGAGGGGACCAAGTCCCCTGAGCATAGCGGCCTTCGCAGTGGGCTCCCCAGCCCAACAGACTCGCATCCGTGATGAACAGGACCCAAGAGGGCTGCTCCAGGGGAAGCCCCATCCAGAGGCTCTTCGAACACAGCCACCACCGTAGGGACAACCTGACCGATTTCGGGCAAGGCAACCGCTTGTTCAAGGAATGCAACTGGTTCGACCAGCGACGCAACAGTGCCCTCTGAAGTGGCCTCATATGGAACCTGGCCCACAGCACAACTTCCAACGTCGCCGCCATAGTGCCCAACAGACGCAGGTACCACCACACGGACGGAGCGGGAATCCCCAAGAAAACCCGCACGTGTTTCTGCAAAGCGTGAATTCGGCGTTCCGGTAAGCACACCAACCCTCTCGCAGTGTCGAAATGAACGCCTAGGTATTCAAGGGATTGCGTTGGCAGTAAGTGACTCTTTTTCTCGTTGACCACCCATCCGAGGGAACTCAGCAACGCGACTACTCTGTCCGTGACTTGCACACTCTCACCCTCGGACGTGGCTCGAATCAACCAATTGTCGAGGTAAGGGTGTACTAGAATACCTTCCTTGCGTAAGGCCGCCGCAACCACCACCATGACCTTGGTGAAGGTGCGTGGCGCTGTGGCTAAACCGAAAGGCATTGCCTGAAATTGAAAGTGTCCCCACGGGAAGGCGAACCTCAGGAACTTTTGATGTACCGCTCGGATGGGAATGTGGAGATAGGCTTCCGAGAGATCGAGAGAGGTAAGAAACTCGTCCTGACGCACCGCTACAATGACGGACCGCAAGGTCTCCATCCGGAAATGTGGGACCCGGAGAAAGCGATTCATACCTTTGAGATCGAGAATCGGACGTAACGACCCGTCCTTTTTGGGCACCACAAAATAAATGGAGTAGCGACCGACGCCGCGCTCGGAAGGAGGAACGGGGATCACCGCTCCCAAATCGAGGAGTCGAGTCAACGTCTCCCGAATGGCTTGCACCTTCTGTGCGCCCCTGCAGGAGGAAAGAACAAAGGCATCGGGAATTGGAAAGGCAAATTCGAGTGCGTATCCCTCTCGGACTATTTCGAGCACCCATTGATCTGAAGTTAGTTGGGCCCAGGAAGGAAGAAAGTCCCGAAGGCAAACTCCAATGACTAACCCCCCTTCCGGGGCCTGCCTCGTTTCATTGTGGCTTTCGAGTAAAGGAAGAGGGTGCCGAAGAGGACGCTGTGGCGAATCCTCTACCAGCCCCTCGAAAACCGTGAAATCCGTGGCCTCTGGTACCATACCGACTGCGCTGGGAAGGCCAAAGGCGGGACGAACGAAATAGACAAAAGTCTCGAAACTGACCCCGCACCGGCGGCATACTTCTACCCAGCTTAGATTTATCCTCGGGCAGTCTACCACCCTTGGACTCCCCAAGATCCTTAACCAATTTATCCAAGTCGTCCCCGAACAATAACTTACCCTTAAAGGGAAGTTTACTAAGCCAGGACTTGGAAGAACCATCGGCCGCCCAATGTCGCAGCCAGAGAGACCTGCGCGCCGCTACCAAAGAGGCCATACTATTCGCCAAAGTCCTAATCAAATCATAATGCACATCCGCCAGATATGCTGACCCCGACTCCAGCCGAGTCACCTCCAGCAAGCCCTGCTGATCTAAGCCAGACACCTGTCGCAAGTGCTGAGCCCATCGCAAGCAGGCTCTAGCCACCCAAGCCCCACAAATGGAGGCCTGCAAAGATAAGGCATTGGTCTCAAAGGACTGTTTCAACAAGCCATCAATTTTCTTGTCTTGCGCGTCCTTTAAGGCCGCACTGCCCTCCACCGGAATAGTGGTTTTCTTAGTAACCGCTGACACTGCGGCATCAACTCGCGGCGATTTAAATCTTTCCTTGTCTTTATCCGCCAACGGATAAAGGCGGTGCATAGTCCAGATCCCCTTAAGGCCAGACTCGGGCTGATCCCACTCAGTTTGAATCATCTGTTCTACTACACGGTGCACTGGAAACACTACTTGAGAGTCCCGCACCGCTTGAATGAGGGGATCCTCCAAGCCGTCCTCCTCGAGAGGACGAGGAGCAGCGAGATTGAGAGCGTGGAGAGATTCCGTAATTAGAGGCACCAGTTCCTCCTTACGGAAGACCCGAATAATCCGGGCTTGATCCTCAGGTTCTGGAATTTCTCCATCCTCCAATTCGTCCATAGTGCCTTCCGGATCCCCCTCAGCATCAGGATCCTGCCAGGCCAAGTTGTCATGGTCCAGATCCATGGGACGTAGGCGTTTGGCCGAAGGCTGGCCATCCTGCTTGGCCTCCACGCCCGGAAGGGATGAAACAGGCACCGGCCAGGCGTCGGGGAACTTACCCGAGCGGCCCAAGCAAAAGGCTTGGTACATGAGCAGAACAAAGTCAGGAGAAAAATCCGGGAAGGCAGATTCCGCCGTCTCCATCGGCCACGAGCCCCCCTGCCCTTTAGGAGGGGCGGTAGAGCCAGACGCCAGAGGGTCAGGAGAGGGGGCATCGCCCGCCGGCACCGTCGGACTTCCAGGACCGGATAAGGCCTTGTGTTCCATTTGGTGTTCCAAATCGGTGGAAACGGAGGCGCATCCTCTGCAGACCCCAGAGTCATCCACCGCCCCCCTGCGCGACCCGCAGATGACACACTGCGGTCTGGAAGCCATGTCAAAACAGGCCCCACAGAAATAGGCAAGGCAATGAAAGGAAGGCCCCGTGAAGTAAATATGACCGTTTATTATATATATATATATTTTTTTTTTAAGACCCAGCAATCGGGAACTGCAAAGGCCCCCTCCCCCAGCAAAAACGCTATGCTAAAGGGGCCGAAAAAGAAAAGGCAGAGTCGGTGCAGCCCACAACAGGTCGGGCGGGAGAAACACCAGGGCTTCAAAATGGCCGGCGGCACATTTAGCCGGCGGGAAAAAAATGGCGCGAAAAAAACCCCAACGCGAAGGAAATCAAAATAAAGTAAATTAAATAGCCCAAGAAAAAGGAAGGGAAGGGGCAAGTAGCAGCACCGCCTCCAGAAGAAACTCACCGCACCTTGTCCAACACCACCGCAGACAACGCTGAGGGAGGAAACAAGGAAACCGGCTGACAGAGCACAGAATGACTGCCGCACGGAGCGTAAGGGAAAAGCCAGTCTGCTGCTGGAAGGCTGCCCGAACGCTGTCAGATGGCCGGAAAGACTGAGCCCCCCTCCGAATAGTCTTGGAGGAAGGTGCTAGCCTCAAACTGCAGAAAGAAAATCTTCAGAAAAAGGAGACAGCCGTGCAGTGCAGAACTGTGCTCCCTATCGTTGTGAGCCGGCTCTCTGTTCTATCTTTATTTTTAAAGAGATAGCTACCTAAAAACAAATAATGGAACTCAAAGCCAAAAAATAGCAAAAGAAATAACAAAAGAAACTCTCTAGTGTTGCCTCTAGTTGTCCCTAAGTGTGCCTAAGCCCAGGCACACACGTCATCCAGCTGCAAGGAGACTGGACACACTGGGGGCTGATGGGAGCTCCAGCAGCAGACATCCTGGCAAAGGAAGATTCTGATTGGTCCAGTCTCCAGGCTGCAGGAGGAGGTGCACTACCCGGATGTGGAGGACTAAACTGGATTACCGCTCAGGAAACTATAGTATTTTATAAGTTTCCATGGGTGAATTTGCACTCCAATGCCACTCAGTACAGATCCACACAAAGTCCATGCAATCGGCTCAATGGATGTGCTTCCAAAATAATGGCTGCCTAGGTATGTGCCCCAATGTCATATTCGTGCACCTAAACCACTAAAATACTGTGATTTATGCATGTACAAACGGCACATAATTCTCCACATCTCCTTATAAAAATTATCTCCATACTATGTTCTTCATCTTTAAAGAGAATTTATGATGTTTCATTTTATATACTATGTAAAACAATGATGGGAATTTTGCTTAAGTTTTTCAGGGTTTTTTTAGATGCCTAATTCCCCAGGGTGTATGCAATGTTTTTCTGAAGTACAATAGTCAACTTTTTGATTTTTGGTAATTATCTTAAACCTTAATCTCATTGCAAATTATGTTTAACATGAAAATTACACAATAGGTCTCAAATGAAAGCCTAGAAACTGCAACAATTGAATTGCATTTCCAAAACTATCATCTAACAGATATGTAAATAAAGCTAGAATTGTTCCACGGTTTCTCAAAGACACCAAACTAGATTGAGCATTTTATCCAATGTGCAAGTCTTCACTGATGCAGTACAGAATATAGTAACAGACGGCAGATAAAGACCAGCATGGTCCATCTAGTCTGTCCAGTAAGATGGCTGGATTAAGATGGCAGGAGTAGGTGCCACTCTGTGCAGGCCACCCCTCCCCACCGCTCCATGCAGGACACCCCTATTTGTTGAGAAATTAGATGGTTCAGTTTATTTTGATTTTATTCTGTTGCTATAAATGGATCCATTGTGTCTGTCCCATGCCATTTTGAATTCTGTCACTGTATTTGCCCCCACTACTTCCATCGGGAGGGCATTCCAAGCATCCACCACCCTCTCAAGCAGTGCTTTGCTGATTTCGTGTACAGCTCTCAAAAAAATGGCATGAACTTTTAACCAAATTTTTTTTAAAACAATGAACAGTTCAATATCTGCAGATTAATATAATATTTACATTAAGGGACATGTTTACTAAAGGATTTAACATGCATTAATTTCATTAACATGTTAGGTGCCCAGAGCCCACAAGCTTTAATGGGTCTTGACAAATTTTCTTTCAATCTAGAAGCCAGTCACTGAAACTTAAGTCACAGTGCACGAGACCCCCTCTCTCCCCCCCAAACATACACACACACAAACACACACACACACAAAAAAGATGATATATTGCAGTTTCTTTTCGGGCCCATTTTACTAAGACTTTTTTCCATTTTTTTTTAATGTAACAAAAACTTAGTAAGTCAGGCAGTGACATTTTACTTACCAGTTAACGTCCTTTCCTTAAGGCCTGCTAGACCAGTCCAGACAAGTGGGTTGTGTTCTCCTTCCAGCAGGCTCGTAGAGACAAAGAACCGATGAAAAGCCTAGGCTTCAATGACATCACTCCCATTCCTCTAGTCACCTCAGCCACCAGAGGTCCCTTCAGTATACATCGCAAAGCATATGGGAGAAACATGGCAAGCCTTATAGCCTCAACTGTGGGCAACAGTGGAGTGATCGACACTAGAGAACTATGTACAGGAAAGCATAAACAGAAGGCAGTCAGTAGACAAACCTGCAGAGCCACGTATAAAAATTATAGCAGACCCAAGAGGTACTGCAGCAGAAGAACAGAGCAATACAGTTCCAGGTCAAGTCCTGGAATGATCTAGCAGGACTCAAGGAAAGTACATTAAATAGTAAGTAAAATGTCACCTTCCATATTGTCCTGCTAGACCAGGGGTCTGCAACCTTTAAGACGTAAAGAGCCACTTGGACCCGTTTCCGAAGGGAAAAAAAAACTGGGAGCCGCAAAACCATTGCGACATTTAAAACAAATATAACACTGCATATATTGTTTCTTACCTTAATGCTATATACGACCCCCTACTTTTCCTGTTAAAATATAGGTGTTTGGCCTATACTCGCCGTATAAGACTACCCCTCTTCCTTCACACACCAAAAAAAAAAAAAACGCCAGAAAATATCACAACAACAAGTAACAATATTTGATTTCAAAATTATGATGATTTTGTAGTCAAATCACTAATATGAAATAAAATTATTTTTTCTACCTTTGTTGTCTGACCAATTTATTCTTTGATCATGCTGGTCCCGATCTGAGGCTTCTGCTTTCCTGTCTTCTCTTAGCTCTCTTTCTGTGGTCTATGGTCCATCTGCCATTTCTTATCTCTTCTTTCGTTTTCTTCACTTCTTTCCATCAGCCTATTTCCAGTCCCAGTAACCCTCCCCAATATCAGCCCCTTTCCAGTCCTCACTCCCAGTACCTTCCAGTGCTAATCCCCCCTCAACCCCATTACCAGTGCTAGCCTCCCCTAATCAGCCCAATACCAGTCCTACCCCCCATCAGCTCATTACCAGTCCTAGCCTCCCCTAATCAGCTCATTTCCAGTGCTCGTCCCCTCAACCCCATTACCAGTGCTCCATCCCTCCATGTCAGCCCCCTCCCTCCCTCCATCCATATCAGCTCCCTCCCTCCCTCCATCCATATCAGCTCCCTCCCTCCATGTCAGCCCCCTCCATCCCTCCATGTCAGCCCCCTCCCTCCCTCCATCCATATCAGCTCCCTCCCTCCATGTCAGCCCCTCCATCCCTCCATGTCAGCCCCCCTCCCTCCATCCATCCATATCAGCTCCCTCCCTCCATGTCAGCCCCCCTCCCTCCATCCATCCATATCAGCTCCCTCCCTCCATGTCAGCCCCCTCCATCCCACCATGTCAGCCCCCTCCCTCCATCCATACATATCTTCTCCCTCCCTCCATGTCAGCCCCTCCCTCCATCCATATCAGCTCCCTCCCTCCCTCCATGTCAGCCCCCTCCATCCCTCCATGTCAGCCCCCCTCCCTCCATCCATATCAGCTCCCTCCCTCCATGTCAGCCCCCCTCCCTCCATCCATCCATATCAGCTCCCTCCCTCCATGTCAGCCCCCTCCATCCCTCCATGTCAGCCCCCCTCCCTCCATCCATATCAGCTCCCTCCCTCCATGTCAGCCCCTCCTCCCTCCATCCATCCATGTCAGCCCCCCTCCCTCCATGTCAGCCCCCTCCCTCCATCCATATCTGCTCCCTCCCTCCATGACAGCCCCCCTCCCTCCATCCATCCATATCAGCTCCCTCCCTCCATGTCAGCCCCCCTCCCTCCATCCCTCCTTGTCATCCCCCCTCCCTCCATCCTTTTCTGATACCTCCCTCCATGTCAGCTCCCCTCCCTTCTTCTGCAGCCGCGGCTCCCTGCCTCTTACGGAACCGCGGCTGTGCTTTTAAAATCATCTCGGAGCCCTTCCTGTCTTGACGGGCTCCGTGCAGCATTGTCCCGCCTCCAAACTTCCTTTAGAGGCGGGACAATGCTGCACGGAGCCCGTCAAGACAGGAAGGGCTCCGAGATGATTTTAAAAGCACAGCCGCGGTTCCCTAAGAGGCAGGGAGCCGCGGCTGCAGAAGAAGGGAGGGAGCCCATAACGCCATAAATACCGGGCGGGCAGTGTGCTCCGGAGCCGCGGCAAAGGTGAGAAAGAGCCGCATGCGGCTCCGGAGCCGCGGGTTGCCGACCCCTGTGCTAGACCAACCCAGACAAGTGGGATATATCAAAGCTACAACTCCAGTGGGCAGGAAGAAGACAGCAGCTCGCAAAACCCTTGAGCCAAAGGCCGTGTCCACTCATGCATGGACATCCAAGCAGTAATCCCTGACCAAAATGGAAAAAGTAATGCCCACTGTTTACAAGGACCACTGAGCTCTGCTCACAGGGATGCTTGTGTTCCCTTAGAATGGGTGCCGACCCTCTGGAACTGGCTGGTTCTGTAACAAATATGCCGTGGTAATGACCTCCTTAATCCAGCACCCAAAAGTTGACTTAGCTGCCGTGTCACCTTTACCAGGTCATTAAACAGCACAAAAAAAAGAGAGTGCTCAAACTTATGAAAAGAATCCGTAAACTCCAAGTACTGGAGAAGCACCCTCCAGACATCCACAAGGCAAAGCTCCTTAACCTTCCCCCAACACAACTCCTTAGAGAAGGAGGACAGGAATACCACCTGGTTCACGGGAAAAAGAAGGCACTTTAGGCAAGAAGGAAGGCAAAGGACGCATGGTAATAGCCTCCTTGAAAACAATAGATAAGGATCTCAGCAAGACAGAGCTTGTAGCTCGGAAATCCGCATTGCGGAACAAATCACAACCAAGAAGACCGTCTGGGGGTGTCAAATCTTTTAAAGTATCATGCTGCCATCAGGGCACTGAGCACCAGACACAGATCTCAAGAAGGGATATCAGACCGGAGGGGAGGACGCAGAAGCTGAACCCCCAGGAAAAAAAAAAAAAGCACGAAACATCCAGGTGGAAGGCTAGAGACTTACCAATCACCATACCTTGGAAACAGACCAAAGCTGCTATCTGAACTTTCAGGAACCAAGGGAAAGGCCAATAGAAAAGTGAAATTAGACTTACTTGATACTTTTCTTTCCATTAGGACCTACAGTCCAGTCCAGACTCCTGAGTTGTATCCCCTTTCCAGCAGATGGAGACTGAGCATTCCAGCTTTTGGTGATATCACTGTATAAGGAGCCAGTGCTCCTCTCATCAAGCTAGTATTCCAATGTTAAAGCAGACCTTAAGAACCAACAACGGCCCACCGGCCAACTATATACACTCACCTTTAAACCTCCTGTGGTGACTGTGCACAGCCCAAGCAGACCTAGGCTACACCTGGAATCCTTTGCCTCGAGAACCTAATTAGTCAGCCTCAGATCCCCTTCTCCAACTCAACTGGAGGATAAACGCCCTTATATGTTGACCTTCATAACCGGGCTTGCCACCACCTGAAACAGGCAGGCTCTGGACTGGACTGTAGGTCCTAATGGAAAGAAAAATTAGCAGGTAAGTAACTTCATCTTCCATAACGTCCCTACAGTCCAGTCCAGACTCCTGGGATGTATCAGAGCAGTACTCAAACACGGGCGGGACTGGCAAGCCCAGCCTCCAGCACCCGAGCCCCAAAACGCGCCTCCGAATATGCCTGCAAATCGAGCTTATAATGGCGTACAAGAATACCAATGTCGTTGCCCTGCAAATATCCGCTGGCGAAACCAAAGTGTGCCAGGACACCGCTTGCACTCTGGTGGACGGCGCCCGGAGCCCCATGGACACATTCATAGCCTTCAAAAGATATGCCGACTCAATTGCCTCCTTTAACCACCTGGCAATGGAGCCTTTGATGCTGCCTCCCCTTTGCATGGCCCCCGAAGAGGACAGACCAACCTCCATGGCTTTCAAGTACCAACGGAGGACCCTCCTTGCATCCAGAGCACAGAGCTGCTGCTCTCCGCCCCTAGGAAAAGCCAGGAGAACCACAGTCTGGTTGATATGAAAAGGGGAAATTACCTTGGGCAAAAAGGACGGCACCATACACAAGATCACCCAATCATTTGCAAGAAGCAGGTACAGCTCCCTGCATGACAGGCCTGCAGCTCCGAAATCCGACAAGCCAAACAAATGGCCACCAGGAAAACCACCTTCAGGGTAAGATCCTTAAGAGATGCTAGAGGCTCAAACTGTGCTCCTGAGAGAGCTCCGAGAACCAAGTTGAGGTCCCAGGCTAGAACACAGTGCTGCAAGGATGGCCGCAGCTGCTTGATCACCTGGAGAAACCTAACCATATCAGGGTGAGCTGCCAAGGAGACCCCCCTGGACTCGCCCCCCGATAGCATGCTACCACTGCAACCTGCACCCGAAGAGAGTTCAATGCTAACTCCTTCTCAAATCCGTCCTGTAGAAAGGCTAGGATGTCTGAGATAGAAGCCCCGAAGGGCCGTCGCCGACTCTTCACACCAGGCCTCGAAGATTCTCCAGACCCACACATAAGCTAAGGTTGTAGACCACCGCCTCACTTTCAACAAAGTGGCAAATCATTGTCGGTGAATAGCCACTATGCCTTAAGGGTGCCCTCTCAAGAGCCAAACCATAAGCAAGAATCAATCCACCTGAGGCAACAGGACTGGTCCCTGTGACAACAGATCTGGCCTCACTGGTAGCCTCCATGGCTTGTCCACCAGTAGTCTCTCCAGATCCACATATCCCGGCCTTCGCGGCCAATCTGGAGCTATCAAAATCACCAGACCGGCATGGGACTATTCACTGAACCAGATGTCCGATAAGAGGCCACAGCAGGAAGGCATAAAGCAGGCCCTCCGCCGGCCAGCCTTGAGCCAGCGCAGAGGCTCTTGGACATGCACTCCCTGCGCCTGCTGAAGAATCACGCCATCTTGGCATTTTCTGCCAACACCATGAGATCCAGGATTGGCTGGCCCCAATGGCAAGTCCGCTGCCTGAACACTTAACGCCAAGGACCACTCTCCGGGATCCAGCTGATGTCTGCTTAGGTAAAGCGGCCTGCAGGTTGTCCTTTACGGACACATGAGCTGCTGAGAGTAGCTGGAGATTGGCCTCCACCCACTGAAGAAGCAGGCAATTTCCTCCACCAGACTAGCGCTGCCTGTCCCTCCCTGTCTACTGATGTAGGCCACCATGGAGGCATTGTCCGACAGAATTCGCATGGTCTTGTACCAGAGCAACTCTTCAAACCTTCGGAGAGCCAACCTGACCGCTCACATTTTGAGCCTGTTGATGGACCACTGTGTCTGGTCCAGTGCCCAACTGCCCTGTGCAATCTGCCCCTTGCAGTGCACCCCCCCAGCTTAAGAGACTGGCATTCATCGTAACCAGAGTACACTCTGGCGACTCCAATGGCATGCCCCTGGTCGGCAACAACCACCATGCCGTACTGCATCGCACCTCTAATGGCACAGAAGACGTCGACAAGAAAGCATGTGCCGCTGAGGCAACCAACGAGAAAGAAGAGCCCTCTGCAGTGGTCGCATGTGAGCCTACGCCCACAGTACAAGATCCAGAGTCAAAGCCATGGACCTCAGGATCTGCAGGTAAGACCACACCGACTGCAACCGCTGCCTCAAGAATGGGCAGATTCGCTGTTGAATTTTTCGGCACCTCTCGTGTCAAATCGAGCACCCAGGTAGAGAAAACTCTGGGAAGGTGTAAGATGACTCTTGGTACATTCACTACCCAGCCCAGCTCTTCCAGCAGGCCGCAGACCCACCGAATGGACTCTATACTCTCTTGGCGGGACTTTACCTGAATGAGCCAGTCGTCCAGGAAGGGTTGCACCAGTATTCCTTTGCTCCTCAACTGAGCTGCCATCACCACCATGACCTTGGTGAAAGTTTGTGGAGCCAAGGCCAGGCCAATGGAAGCGCCTGAAACTGGAAATGCCCCCGAGGCACTGCAAAGTGCAGGAAACGCTGATGCTCTGTCTGGATAGGGACATGCAGATATGCCTCTGTGAGGTCCAGAGAGGAGAGAAACTTCCCCCCCAACACACCACTACAATCACAGACCACAACGTTTCTATCTGAAAATGAGGCATGTGCAATGCTTGATTGACATACATTAGATAGAGGATGGGACAAAAGGAACCTTCTTTCTTGGGTACCACGAAGTAGATTGAGTAACATCCCCACCCCTGCTGATCTTGCGGTACGGGCACGACCGCTTGCAGTTGAATCAACCAACTGAGCATCTCGTTGACTGCCCATGCCTTCCCTGGAATGCGACAGGGTGAAACCAGAAAAGCCTCCATGAGAGAAACTGCAAATTCCAGGGCGAAGCCCTCGCAAATAACCTCCAGCACCCATCGGTCAGAGGTAAGGTGGACCCAGGCTGGGTAAAACTGCCATAGACAATGGCCTATTGGCGAAGATCCTGCCTGACCCTCCCTCATCTCATTGAGACGTCTTTGAAACTGGACTGGCCCCTTCTGGTACCTCTTCTGCCCCGAAAGGACTGCCCCCAGGCTTGTTATGCAGACTTCTGATAAGGGCAAATCTCGCTGCCCTGAACCTATGGAAATCTCGAGAGTACCCCCTCCCTGCGGATGCCGTCGGTTTCTGCATCTTGGCTTGTCCTCGGGCAAACGATCCGGCTTGGACATTCCCAAATTCTTGACCAATTTCAAGAGCTTCCCTAAAAAGAAGCTTGCCCCGAAAGGGCAGCCTACTTAGGCGTTGCTTCGACGAGACATCCGCAGACCATAGCAATTTCCGGGTGGCCACAACCACGGCCATACCCCTAGCTGAGGCCCGCAGCAGGTCATAGAAGGCATCCGTGAGGTAGGCGATCCCTGAATCAAGCCGGACCACTTCCAGGAGGGTCAAGACGAGACTTGTCTCTGTCTCCGACAGTCCCTGCATCCAGCACATGCAGGCTCTAGCGACATAGGCCCTGCAGACTGAAGCCTGCAAGGCCAACGCATTAACCTTGAAGGTCTGCTTCAATAGTGTCTCTAGCTTCATATCCTGAGGATCCTTCAACGTGGCCCCCCCTTCCACCGGAATAGTGGTCCACTTGGTGACTGCTGAGACTAGGGAATCCACTCTGGGCAGTTGAAAATGCTCCTGTTCCTCCGCTGGCATCAGATAGAGACGCTGCATGGCCCTTGCACCCCGCAAGCCCACCTCTGGAGCGTCCCACTCCAATTCGATCATCTGCTTCAGGGATCTGTGCACCAGAAAAGCTATCTCTGATGAACGGATTCCTTGAAGTAACAGATCCTCCAAAGGAGGATCCGTCACCGGTGTTTCCGCCAAGAGATTCAGTGCCGCCAGTGAGTCTGTAATGGAGACCAGCTCTTCCCTGCATTAGACTGACTATACTGGGGTCCTCCTCAGCGAAGACCTGCGGACCCTTCCTCAGCCTCCCGACCAGAGAGGCCCTCCAAGGAATCCTCGGACCCCAGAGAGTACTCAGACTCCAGTTCCTCCTCCGGAGCCCCTGATCCAGCCATAGCTCTGACTGCCAAAACCTTCCTTGAGCCCCCCTCGCACCTCTGCTCTCTTTGCTGAGTCGCCTGCCGCCTCCCTGATTCCTGAGGCTCCATCAGGCCCTGTCTGATACAGTAAGCCTGATGCAACAACAGGACGAAGTCTGGAGAAAATGGAACCACGGAAGAGGCAAGCGACATCTGAAACAAGGGAGAATCTGCCTGTTGTGGCAGAGAAGGTCTCTGCTCCGAGTGCCACGTTAGCCTTGAGGCCGGGGAAATATCTGCCATTGACAATGTCAAAATGGCCACGGTTCCTGCCAAGAGTGCTGGAGCCGCAGCTGACAGAGCTGCCGAGATAGAGGCCGCCAGGGGGATCTGCGCATGGCAAACTATCTTCCAGAGATGGTGCTTCTACAAATGAGTTTCCCACCTTGCAGGCCCAGCAGAGGTCGACTGAGGAGATATGACTTTGCCTGCTAGTGCACCTGACAGAAAATAAACTGTCGGCCGGCAACCCACGACTGAACAAGGCCGCTCTTTGCTCTGCTGAAGGAATCCCCATGGGGTGCAACTAAACCAGAGGGCCCCCCCCAAGCCAACTATGCAACGTGTCCCTCCGATCACAGCAGCAAGTCCAACAGCCTCTTACCTACCAAAGAGTGCAGAGGCTGTAGGCAAGAGGTCTGTTCTCCGATACAGTGGAAGTAAGCAGCCCCCCCCCCCCCCCAACTCCTCCTCCGAAGGACCTAATGCCAATCAAATGGCCTCGGTCTCTCAGAGCAGACCTAGTCACCACAGTTGCTACCCCAAATACCAACCTACATCATGCACTTTTGGCACCAAAATATCTGTCAAGGCTTTTGTTGCTCCTATTTGTTTTATTTTTTTTAACCCTCACTGCAGTCTAGAAATCCCAGTATAGCCCAGGCTACCAAGGGTTCTATCCTATCTGCTGGAGACTGAGGATATTGGCTTGGTGGAAGGAGCGCTGGCTCCTTATACCGTGACATCACCAGAAGCTAGAATGCTCAATCTCCATCTGCTGGAAAGGGGACACAAACCAGGAGTCTGGACTGGACTGTAGGGACGTCATGGAATGACAGTTTTGCGCCTCAGGAGCCTACTGCTGCACCATCGCACAAAAGGAGGCACCAGATTTGCACCTATGCTAGCTTGTTAGCCCACCACTAGGCTCCGAGCAGAGTGAAGACCACAGTCATAAAATAACCCTTACGTGCTAGCCATTTCCTTTTAAGAGTCAAGTCATAAGCCAGAAGGGAACCGGGTCCTCCGAGACAATTGATCCCTGCTGCAATAGGTCCCGAGATGGAGGCAACCGAAGAGAGGTGTCTGCAGAAGCCACATCAGGTCTCCAAACCAGGTTCTCCTTGGCCAATATGACACCACCAGAGCAATGCAGCCCAGGCAGCATTCTATACGCCAAGGAGGGAGGAGTGGCTCAGTGGTTGGGACAGGTTACCTCAAGCCGGAAGGCTGGGGGTTCAATTCCCGCATGGGGACAAGCAACTTCAGGCCGGAGGGACTGGGGTCTCTAGTCCCATGGCCACTCCTTGTAGCCTTGGGCAAGCCACTTAACCTTCCATTGCCTCAGGTACACTTAGATTGTGAGCCCTTCGGGGACAAGGGAATAAAAAGTACCTGTTAGTATACATGTAAAACCGCACGGATTCTAAAGAGCGTGGTATAAAAAAAAAAAAAAAAATCACATGCCCCACTATGAAGGAAACACACATAATGAGTGCTGACTTGGCCAAGGCTGGGCCAGGGCGTTAAGCCCTCTGACCCCATCTTTGTGTGGCGACTGAAGAAGTGGCAAACTTCAGCACTGGAGTGGGTCACCATCAGATCCATTTCAAGATGACTCCAGCGGTGCAGAATCAGCTGAAAATGCCTCCAGACTTAATTCCCATTCTCCAGGATCCAGAGAATGCTAGCTGAGGTAGTCCGCTTCCAGTGTCTACCCTGGCAATGTGCCAAGTCGACAAGGCTAGGAGGTTCTTCTCTGCCCAACCAAACTGGAGAACCACCTCCAGAGCAGCCTCTGTACCCCTTGTACTGCCTGGTCGACTGACACAAGCCATTGCCATTGCAATGTCTGAAAATACTCAAACCACCCAGCCTTCAATCAGAGGCTGGAAATGCAGAAGAGCCAACCTGATGGAACTGTAGGGAAGCAGTGTAATCCATCAACCTCCTCGGGGCAAGGACCAATGGCCCTAGGCTGTATGGTCTTGGCAATGGTCTCCCCAGCCCAAGAGATTGGCATCTGTTAGCAGGAGAATTCAGGAGAACTTGTCCAGTGGCACACCCTTTCTCAGATGATGGGGCTGCTGCCGCCACCACTGCAGGTTGGACTTCACCATCAAATGGGAGCAAGAGCCTGTGCTCGAACTCATGAGAACCCAAGGACAACATTGTCAATAAGGACCACTGGAGTGGTCACATGCGAGCATGCACCCATGCCACCATCTCTATGGGTGCTGCCATCAATTCAAGAAACTGAAGAGAATCTCAGACTCTGGGAACATGCTGCGCACAGAACAGTGCAAGGCAATCCAACAGACCGACATTCTCCTTCTCCTCTGGCAAGAAAACTCTGCCCACTCAGAGTCAAAATACGCTCTGAGAAACTCCACGGGCTGGGAAGGCCATAGATGGCTCTTCCCTAATTGCACCCAGCTGAGGCTGTCTAAGGAGAATACAGATCTCTTAGTGCTGCTGCAACCACCACCACCATGACCTGGGAGAACATCTTCAGGGCGATGGAAAGCGGCAAACTAATAATGAAAGCCAAGCACAGCAACACTCAGATACTTTGTGAACCTGCCCGGATTAGGATATGAAAATACGCCTCAGCCAGATCCACAGAAACCAACTCCTCTCCTCAGCGCACTGCTTGAATCACACAGTGCAAGGCTTTTCATCTGGAAGTGCAGGACACACAAGTCCTGCACCTCCTTGAAATCCAGAATGGGCTGGAAGGAACCATCCTTTTGAGCACCACAAAACGGATGGAATATCTGCACTAGTCTCACTCATCCGGCGGAAAGGGCATCACTGCCTTTAGCACAGCAACTTGTCCAAGGATGATCCATACAGTGGCACTTTTGAACGCAGACCCACAAGGGGAATGACAAAAGGCACCCAGAATTGCATTTCAGGACAGAGCCAAACTGAATGGTGTCTAGCACCCAGCGTTACTCGGTAACCCAGGTCTATTTTTTGAAAGAAAAGGTGAAGCCTGCCTCTAATTGGAGGAACCAGTGAATGGGCCTCCAAACCTTTATTGCGCGGCCCGGGAGGATCCTACTCTGGAGGTGAGAGTCCCTGGGCCCATGCGCTCCATGAAAGGACCGAGAACAAATCCAACGCCCGGAAGCAGAGGGGAAAAGGTTTTTTCAGGCTGGTAACGACAAGAGTCCAGAGACCTCCGGGAATTTGGCTAGTGCACCCTCAATGGATTGGCAGAAGCTGACGAGAAAGGGCACCAGCCTGCTTCACAGACCCCTTGGACTCACCTACCAGAAGGCCACAGATTTTGTCTCACCCAGATCCTTCACCAGCTTCTCCAAATCAGCTCCAAACAGAAGCTTCCCTTTAAAAAAACAAAAAGCACACAGAAGGATCAACCAGACTATTGTTTACGAATATTTCAAATCAATCTTTTCCTCTCAAATCCTTATAATCAAACGATGACATAATCAGTCTCCAAGCTGTTGAAAGAGGTGGATTACTCAAAAGGTGTGGGAATGGACTGGAGGGATGATAAGGAAGTGCCATTGCACAGTGTCAACAGAAAGCAGTAGCCCCTCTCATCCTTCCTCTACCACCATCACCCCAGACCTTTTATAGCTGCACCAGAGGTAACTTACTTTTTTGCTTCACATATCACCATGGCCAGGTGATATGTAAAAGGTGGGACAAAGTCTTATACCTCCACCCCTTGCCTTCACACACTGCCTTAAGTACAAACTTAGATTGTAAGCCCTCCGGGGACAGGGAAATACCTACAGTTCCTGAATGTAACTTGTCTTGATATGCTACTGGAAAGGTGTGAACTTAATACAGTATATAAATAAATAATCAAGTCCAAACTTCCAACGCATGGCTGAAGCATGCAGAGCACTGATCGTGGTGGGGAAGTGAGGATCACCATGCTTTTCATCAGCACCAGCAAAAAAGAAATTTGGGGCATGAAATCCCAGGCAGCAGGATGCAGTTTTTAGGAATCATGGCAGCCTGGTGCCCAGGATTTGTCAGGCTCTGTATAAATAACAAATTAATTTGTTACCACAAATTTAAATACAAATATTTAAAGACAGCTCAACATACGTCAATATCCAAGTAGTTCTATAACACAACTGAGTCTCATAGAAGGAATCATGTGCCCAACATGTTTCAGGTAGCATCTCCCTCAAGAGATTTCATGAAAAGGTTGGATGTTGAGTGGGACAGTTGGAAACAGCCCACTGATAATTCAGAATCCCTAGGAGGTCCATTTACCTGTGGGCTCCCAATGTATAAATGCCAATGGAATCTCAGGCTATGTCACTGTTTGCAAAACTGCCACAAATACAAGCCACAGAAAATGTACCGTCAAAAACAATGTTATATATAGCTCTCTCCTCTAACCATGGGAAACCCTGTCAAAAAGCTCCATGCTTAGAGGAGAAAGCCATATAAAACCATTTACCTGGTTTCTGAATTATCACTGGGTTATTGTTTCCAACTGTCCCACTCAACATCAACCCCCCTGGGTCAGGTACGTGTGCCCTAGATGTAGTGTATTTAGATTTCAGTAAAGCCTTTGACACCGTTCCTCACAGGCAACTAAACAAACTGAGCACCCTAGGGATGGACCCTAAAGTTACTGCTTGGGTTAGAAATAGGTTGAGTGGGAGGTGACAAATGGTACAGATAAATGGAGCTCACTCTAAGAAGGAGGCTACCAGTGCTGTGCCCCAGGGATCTCTCCTTGGTCTGATCCTTTTTAACATCTTTGTTAGTGATATAGCGGAAGGGCTATAGGGTAAGCTTTGCCTCTTTGCGGATGATACCAAAATCTGCAATAGAGTAGACACCCAGGAAGGTATAGATAACATGAGGATGGATCTAGCTAAGCTTGAAGAATGGTCTAGAATTTGGCAGCTGAGATTTAATGTTAGAAAATGAAAGGTCATGCATTTGGGCTGCAGTAATCCAAGGGAGCCATATAGTATAGGGGGTGAAGTTCTTTTGTCCACTAAAGAAGAGCAGGACCTAGGCGTGATTGTGTCTGATGATCTTAAAGTAGCTAAACAGGTAGAAAAGGCAAAAATCTAGAAGGATGCTTGCATGCATGGGGAGAGGAATGACCAGCAGAAGACAGGAGGCAATAGTGCCTCTATATAAAATAGTCTTTAGTGCAACCTCACTTGGAGTATTGTGTGCAATTCTGGAGATCACACCTTCAAAAGGATATAAACAGGCTGGAGTCCGTACAGAGGATGGCTACTAAAATGGTTAGTGGTCCTCATTATAAAGCATATGAGGACAGACTTAAGGATCTTAGTATGTACACCTTAGAGGAAAGGCGGGATAGAGGCTACATGATTGAGACATTTAAATACCTCCAAGGAATAAATGCACAGGAGAGCCTCTTACGATTGAAAGCAAGCTCTGCTACGAGGGGATATGGGATGAGGGTGAAAGGGGATGGATTCAGGAGTGATAAGTGGAAATATTTCTTTACGGAAAGCGTGGTGGATGTGTGGAATAGTCTTCCAGTGGAGATGGTAGAGATGAGGACAGTATCTGAATTCAAAGAAGCATGGGACAAACACAGAGGATCTCTAAAGGAAAAAAGGGGAATGTTGTAGTGGTTTATATGGAAGACAGACTAGATAGAAACATGACGACAGAAAAAGACCACATGGCCTATGTTCCCATTGTCCTCCTTCAGCCTTATCCTTTCCCTGGACTGATCATCTTGGTAATTTTTTCCACATCTCACAAGTCCCTTCTGACTGCTCCCCTCCCCCACAAGTCCTGCCTCACTTTGGCACCCAATTACAGACAACACCCTTCTCACTTCCCTCACCCCCTGACTGTTTCGCTCTAATTTTGACTCTTTCGCAGACACTTGGAATAAGGTTCTTTGTACAACTGGCTCAATTCTTTCAGGATAAGATCCAGAGGTGAATTCATGCTGTAATTTCAGGAATTCCTTCCCTACCTTCCTGTTAGAACTTTCCTCTCCCCCTTTCAGATGGACATACTCCACCCAGTTACGCTCTCTCACACACCTGGTCTTTGTTTAATCCTATTCCCATGAAAGCCACCAGTCCCAATTCACACCGGAGGAGCAAGCAAGAGCTACAAACTCCGCCTGCTTCCCCTCCAGAGACCAATCGGGAGGTTCATAGGACCGCACAAGAAGGAAGCATGCGGCAGGCTGCCTGTGCCAGAGGGCCCTTTGGTGTGGCCCTTAGGCGTGGAAATTAGGCGCTTCAGGAAAACGCAACCTAACTAAAAGGTATGTCTGTACCAGCAACTGGATTGCACCCCTCAACAGAAAAATACCTTATCTCGACAAAAGCTATATTCTGTATCAGCCTAATTGCATAATGATTAAGTCTGAATAACTTTAAGCTTCTTCTTTTGTAATACGCTATTATCCCATCATAAAATCCAAGGATGGTCGGATCGCGGCCGTTCCAGCTGCCCTCCACACGGGAAGAGCATGAACGAGCCTATCCTCGATCGAGCAAAATCAAGCGCAAAGCTGACACGTGATATCTCCAACCCCCATTGGTCAGACGTTAACTGGACCCAGGCGGAAGCAACCCCCTGAAGTCACCCTCCTATCAGCAGGATTCCTGTCTGGACCCGCCTCGCCTCATTGTGGTATACGAGAAGTCATTGAGGGGGAAAAATACGACCCTCTGCCCCCCCCCCCAACAAATCCCCAAAATCCTTTTACCTGACCTCGTCTTCCAGTACTTTATCTGGATAGTGAACTTTTCAGATTATTGATATTTAATTGTTATTGTTGAGATTGTTTTGCCACAATGAGGGAAATTTTAAAAGTCTAAGCCAAGAATCTTGGAGAAATCGTACCTAGAACTAATTTTTTTTTTTTTTTTTTAACAAAAATCTTTCAAGAACATCCCTGGCGCAAAGGCGTCCACGTAGATAGCGGACCAGGCAGAGGCGTGTTTGCAAAGATACAATGTACTTAAGTCCCACTTGATCCCAAATACGAAGGGGATGTCTGCGACCCCATCCATGCTTAGCACTGCTCCAGACCCAAATGGACACCAGGACAGTGGTGGGACTAGCCTAAGATCAACGGAAAGGAACCAGGATCAGCACCCTGGTCATCCTGGCCCCAAGTCACTACTCTAACCATTAGGCTGTAAGACATCTCCCTTCTGAAATACTATTCTGGTAATGTCTATAAAGACAGCTATATCGCACATGTGGTCCTCTGAGAAATCGTGCCAGGACTTGGATGTACCTGCTTGCTATTCCCACATTTTAGCTGTATATCTCAGATTGCCCTTGGACAGCTTTTCTAAAACGTGTGGTGATGTCTTATAACTACTAACCATTTTACTTGAACCTCCTCAGTGAAAGGAGTAAATTATTAAATTAAACACAGGAAAATAACACCTTTTAGACAATCCTAAACACCTATGAGAGTCTTACAAAGCTGCTGTACATGTTCTCTTTGGCATTTAGGCACCTTAGACCCACGCTACCCCCTAATGATTTCCGAACCATTTTCCAGGCCCTCATACTACCACACTTTGATTATGCAAATGTAATGCTGTATGGTCTCCCCAAGAACACCCTCAACGAACTGCAACTCGCGATGAACGAAGATGTTAAATAAATAAATAAATAAACCTGCAAGTCACAATAGTGGTTGCAGACTTTGCCCCTACCTAAATGTTCCATACAGACCCAAAATGGAAGAACATCCTCAATACAAGCGGCCAGTATTCCATGAATGACAGGAGACTTCCATTCAAATACTGGTCAAGATTAATCCTGCTGAAAGCTTATTAATCCAGAGCCCAAAAGAAAAGACATGATCACCAATAAGGTTTAATGTACCCCTGGCAGAACATGCTACGAGGTAGGACTTTACTCAGTGAAAACAAGGCTTAAAGCTTTAGACACGGGTAAAATCTTGAACTAGTCTTCCGATGATCAGCTGCTGCAAGATCCATCAATAGCAGAATTGTGCTCCTGCTGTGACTTTGCTTCCGAAAGGAATCACAACCACATCTCTGCAGACCGTCCTAGTAGGTCAGATTCACCGCTTTGTGGTAGGAGGAAATCCTGGATCTTTGAGTTACCTTGTTAATCCGAGGCAGCATGGATTCACCAGAGGCAGGTCTTGTCAGATAAATCTGATTGATTTCTTTGACTGGGTGACCAGGGAGTTGGACTGAGGGAGAGCCCTAGATGTGGTGTATTTAGATTTAGGTAAAGCCTTTGACACTGTTCCTCACAGGCGACTTATAAACAAACTAAGCGCCCTAAGGATGGACCCTAAAGTTATTGCTTGGGTTAGAAATTGACTGATTGAGTGGGAGGTGATAAAGAGTACAGGTAAATGGAGTTCACTCTGAGGAGAAGGAAGTTACCAGTGGTGTGCCCCAGGGATCTGTCCTTGGTCGGATTCTTTTTAACATCTTTGTTTGTGATATAGCGGAAGAGCTGTCACGTAAGGTTTGCCTCTTTGCGGATGATACCAAAATCTGCAATAGAGTAGACACCCAGGAAGGTACAGATAACATGAGGAGGGATCTAACTAAGCTTGCAGAATGGTCTAGAATTTGGCAGATGGGATTTAATGTTAAAAAATGTAAGGTCATGAATTTGTGCTGCAGCAATCCAAGGGAGCAATATAGTAAAGGGGGTGAAGTACTTTTGTCCACTAAAGAAGAGCGGGACCTAGGCGTGGTTGTGTCTGATGATCTTAAAGTAGCTAAACAGGTAAAAAAAGGTGACAGCAAAAGCTAGAAGGATGATTGGGTGCATACAGAGAAGAATGGCTAGCAGAAAAAAGGAGGTGATATACAGAGGCTCTAAGTCTTTGGTGCGACCTCATTTGGAATATTGTGTGCAATTCTGGAGACCGCACCTTCAAAAGGATATAAACAGGCTGGAGTCAGTACAGAGGGTAGCTACTAAAATGGTTAATGGTCTTCATTATAAAGCATATGAGGACAGACTTAAGGATCTTAATATGTACACCTTAGAGGAAAGGCGGAATAGAGGTGATATGATTGAGATGTTTAAATACCTCCGTTGCATAAATGCACAGGGGGAGAGCCTCTTTCAATTGAAAGCAAGTTCTGCTACAAGGGGACATGGGTTGAGCGTGAAAGGGGATAGATTCAGTAGCGATATGCGGAAATATTTCTTTACGGAAAGAGTGGTGGATCCGTGGAATAGTCTCCCAGTGGATGTGGTAGAAATGAGGACAATATCTGAATTCAAAAAAACATGAGACAGAGGATCTCTAAAAGAAAAAAAAAGGGGACTGTTGTAGTTATCGATATGGAAGGACAGACTAGATAGGCCATGAGGTGTTTTTCTGTCATCATTTTTCTGTGTTTCTAAATATGCCTCCGAGAGATCCAGAGTGGACAGGAACTGTCTCACTGTTAAAATGACCAAGCATAGGGTCTCCATGCGAAAGTTTGGAACGCGCAGAGCATGGTTGACATGCTCGAGCTAAAAAGGAGGGTTCCTTCCAATCCATTCTCCGAGCACCACAAAATAGATGGAATATCGATTGGAGCCACACTGGCTTCGAGGGACCGGCACCACCGCATCTAGTTGCAGTAAGCATTGATGTGTGTTGTGTATTGCCTTTGCCTTCGCTGGCGCTTTGCAAGGTAAGGACAAAGGCTTTGGAGAGTGGCCATGCAAACTCCAGTGCAAAGCCCTCTTGGACCCACTGGTCGGTTGATTAATGGCCCAGGAGGGAAGAAATTGTTGTAACCGACCACCAATTGCCACCTCAACCTGGGCTGGCCTGGCATCATTGCAGCTTCTTCGCTGCAGCCAGTGAGGTGGAGAAGGTACCCCGACTAGACCCTCCGTAACCACGAAAGCGCTGCCTTTTCAGTCTGAGCCGATCCTGCTGATACTACATGAACTGTGTTGTGTGGAACCGCATGAAATCTCTGGGTTGCCCCCACTGAGGAGCCCCATTTGGGTCCTTTTGACTGGTAAGCAACCCCCCTTAGAGTCCCTCAGATCTTTGACCAGCTTCTCCAGAGCCTTCCCAGACAGCAACTTACCCTTAAAGGGAAGCTTACTAAGCCTAGTCTTGGACACTGCATCTGCTGACCAGTTGCGAAGACACAGAAACCTCTGTGCCACTATGATGTAAGCCATGGACTTAGAGGATGCATGGACTAAATCATAGATGAACATAAGAACATAAGATATGCCATACTGGGTCAGACCAAGGTCCATCAAGCCCAGTATCCTGTTTCCAACAGTGGCCAATCTAGGTCATACATAAATGATAATTACACTTACCTGGTAATTGTAGTTCCTTGAGTGACAACAGTTCAGTCCTCTACTTCTGGGTTGTCAACCTCCTCCTGCAGCTTGGAGACTGGCATGTCAGATTCATGACATCACTGGATATAGCCTGCTGATCTCCCCCCTCCTTCCCAGTGTGAACTATTAACAAAACAGACTCAAAGGAGCAACAAATAAGTAGCTAATCATAAATAACATAACCTAACTGTGCTAGTCCCAAAGGGACAACTTTACAACTTTTTGCAAGGCTTTCTTACCCCTGTCCCCTCCATAGCAAAAGTGGAGTGAAACAGAATGAATGAAAACTAGAGTAACCTACCTGTAATAGCCGACACTCGGCCCCTAAGGCCAATCTGCTACCTGAAAATCTCTGGGCGGGATGGAGGACTGAACTGTCATCACTCAAGAAACTACAATTACCAGGTAAGTGTAATTATCATCTCCTTATCGTTCCTCCAGTTCAGTCCTCTACTTCTGGGATGTACCAGAGCAGTAAACAATGGGAGGGACCTAGCAAACCGGCCCGCAACACCGCCGACCCGAAACGCGCATCGGTCCCCGCCGCTACGTCCAGACGGTAATGCTTACTAAATGTATGCAACGACGACCACGTTGCCGCTCTACAAATGTCTCCTGGCGGGACCAGACTGCGTTCTGCCTAGGAGCACGCTTGCGCTCTAGTAGAATGCGCCCGCAAGCCTACGGGCACGGCTCGACCCTGAAGCAGATAGACCGAAGAGATGGTCTCCTGAATCCACCGGGCAATTGACGCTTTAGCCGCCGTTTCTCCTTTGCGCAAACCGCCGAACAGCACAAACAAGCGATCCGATTTATGAAAACACTCTGTCACCTTTAAATACTGCTGTAAAGACCTCTTGACATCCAAGTGGCGCAAACTGCGATCCTGTTCACCGCCCTCCAAGGAACCTAGCACCGGCAGACAGACAACCTGATCCAAATGAAAGGGAGACACCACCTTAGGCAAAAAGGAAGGAACCGTTCGCAGCACTACTTTTTCCTTTGAAAAAGACAAGAACGGCTCTCTACAGGATAACGCTTGCAATTCCGAAATACGCCTAGCTGAACAGATGGCCACCAGAAAGACCGTTTTCAACGTCAAATCCTTCAGCGACGTCCGATGCAACGGCTCAAAGGGGGGCTTGGCTAACGCCACCAACACCAGATTGAGATCCCAAGGCGGAACCAACACCCTCTGAAACGGCCTCATCCGCGAAACGGCCTTCAGAAAGCGAACCACATCCGGATGAGCCCCTAGAGGTACCCCCTGCACCCTGCCGCGATAGCAGGCAAGTGCTGCTAATTGAACGCGCAAGGAACTAGCTGCAAGACCTTTCTCAAAACAGTCCTACAGAAATGCCAAAATGGATGGAATCGAAACCGTAGCCGATCGAATCTGACGCCTCGAACACCAAGCCTAAAAGATACGCCAGACCCGAACGTACGCCAGCAAAGTGGACTGTTTCCACGCCCTAAGCAGGGTACCAATGACGGCCGCCGAATAACCTTTTTTCCTCAACTGGGCCCTTTCAATGGCCAAACCGTAAGCAAGAACCGATCCACTTGGGGCATGAGGAGAGGCCCCTGAAGCAACAGATCTGCTCTTTGAGGGAGCCGCCACAGCTGCCCGTCCAGAAGGCGGACTAGGTCCGCATACCACGGCCTCCTCGGCCAGTCTGGCCCACTAGGAGCACCCTGCCCAGATGAGCGCCGATCTTTTGAATTACCCGGCCTATCAACGCCCATGGCAGGAAGAAGTAGAGGAGCCCCTCGGACGGCCACAGATGCAACAGAGCGTCGATGCCTTCGGAATTCTTTCTCGCCTCCTGCTGAAAAACCGGCTGACTTTCGCCGACTGGAAGGACGCCATCAGATCCATTATGGGCATGCCCCAGCGAACCACTATCTGTGCAAAGACGTCGGGATTCAGCTCCCACTCCCCCGCATCCACCTGCACTCAGCTGAGGAAGTACGCCATGACATTGTCCTTTCCTGCAATGTGCGCCGCTGAAATCACTGTCAATCGCTTCTCCACCCAGGAGAACAACTGATCCGCCTCCTCCGCCATCACTGCACTGCCCGTGCCGCCTTGACGGTTGGATGTAGGCGACTGTCGCCGAGTTGTCAGACAGAACGCGCACTGGGTGACCCAACACAAACTCCTCGAACACCTGCAATGCCCATGCCACCGCTCGAAGCTCCAACCGATTTAAATCGACCAGGCCGCCTCCAGAGGAGACCAAACACCCTGCGCGAACCGGCTCCCGCAGTGGGCTCCCCAACCCGCTAGGCTGGCGTCCGTTAACAACGGGATCCACTCCGGGAGTTCCAGTGGCATGCCGGCTGAAAGCGATGACCTGAGAAGCCACCACTGAAGGGACTGGCGAACCCTGCGCGGACACGGTAGCTGCTTGCTCAAAGGATCTGTTTGATACGACCAACGGTGCAGAAGAGCCCTTTGCAAAGGCCGCATATGAACTTTGGCCCACGGCACTGACTCCAAAGTTGCTGCCATCGTTCCTAACACCTGAAGATAGGCCCACGCCGACGGCGCCGGAACTGATCTGAAACGGAGAACGAGGTTCCGAAGAGCCTGGGCCCTCTTGTGTGGCAAAAACACCTGGCCGCTCTTTGTATCGAACCGAACACCTAAGTACTTGATGTCCTGCGAAGGGTGCAGCCAGCTCTTGGCCGGATTTATTACCCAACCAAGACCCTGCAAGAACTCCACTACTCTGCTTGTCACCCGAAGACTTTCTGCCTCTGATTTGGCCCGAATCAACCAATCGTCGAGGTAAGGATGCACCAGAATACCTTCTTTGCGCAACGCCGCCGCTACCACCACCATAATTTTGGTGAATGTGTGCGGCGCCGTGGCCAAACCATAGGGCAAGGCTTGAAACTGATAGTGGCCCCACGGGACAGCAAACCTGAGAAACCGCTGATGCGCTGCCCGAATAGGAATGTGTAAATAAGCCTCCGAGAGATCCAGAGACATCAAATACTCCCCTTGACGCACCGCCACTATGACCGAACGCAAGGTCTCCATTCGGAAATGCGGAACCCGCAGACAACGATTTACCGCTTTCAGATCTAAAATAAGCCTTAACGTTCCGCCCTTCTTTGGCACCACAAAATAGACAGAGTATCGACCCACGCCATACTCCGCTTTCGGAACTTCTATAAATCGCCCTCAACCGAAGTAGGCGAGCCAGAGTTCCACGAATCTCCAGTGCCTTTTTCTCGCCCCTGCACAGCGACATGACGAAGGAATCCCGTACTGGTCGCGCGAACTCCAGTGCATAGCCGTGCCGAATTACCTCCAACACCCACTGGTCGGAAGTGATGTGGGTCCAAGCAGAAAGAAACTCCCGCAGGCTCCCTCCTATGGGAGCCCCCTCTGCCAGGACCCCCCTCAGTTCATTGCGACTTCCGAGCTGCGGGAGCGGAGCTGGAGGAGAAACCCCTATTAGCTCCTCTGAATCTGCGAAATCCCTGGGCTCGAAACTGAGCACGTCCCAGTTGAAAACTAGCGAAGCGCGCTGAACGAAATGGCTGGAAACTCCGAAATTGACCCCGAAAGGCTTGACCGGACCTCCCCTGCCTTAGTCTGTCCTCCGGGAGCCTACCCGCTTTGGACTCCCCAAGGTCCTTTACCAACTTATCCAGGTCCTCGCCAAAGAGCAAACAGCCCTTAAACGGTAGTTTACTGAGATGAGACTTAGAAGAACCGTCCACCACCCAATTTCGCAACCACACTGACTGGCGGGCAGCCACCATGGACGCAGTGCTATTGGCCAGAGCTCTGATCAAATCATAATGCACATCTGCCAGATAGGCCGCTCCGGACTCCAGACGGCCGAGCTCTTTGAGCTCTTCCATACCTACGTGCGAGGACTGCTTCAGCCGTTGCACCCATCGCAAACACGGTCGAGCTACCCAAGCTCCACAGATGGAGACCTGCAACGATAGAGAGTCGGCCTCAAAGGTCTGCTTCAGCAAACTATCAACCTTGCGGTCCTGAATATCTTTTAACGCCGTACTACCTTCCACCGGGATGGTCGTCTTTTTGGTGACCGCCGACACCACCGCGTCCACCCGCGGCGTCTTGAACCGCTCTTTATCTTTATCTGCCAAAGGATAGAGCCTATTCATAGTCCTTATGCCTCGAAGGCCAGCTTCTGGCCGGTCCCATTCGTCCTGGATCATCCGGTCAACTACTCTATGCACCGGGAACACCACCTGTGTCTGCCGAACCGCCTGAATCACCGGGTCTTCCACCTCCTCTTCCACAGAAGACTGCGAGGACAGATTTAGCATCTGCAAGGACTCCGTGATCAGCGCAGAAAGCTCTTCCCTACAGAATACCCTAATAAACTTTGCCTGATCCTCCGGCTCCGGGATCTCCCCATCCTCAAGATCCTGCGGACCCTCATCGCTCTCCCAATCTATTTCTTCACCTTCAGGCCAGGCCATGTCTGCAGATGCCGCAGCTCGGGTCTTTGACCTTTTAGGAGCCGGCGGTCCCTCGGCCAACCCCACAGTTGATTCCAGCACCTGGGATTGCCCCAAAAGCGACAAGGAACCTGGCAATCCACCCTGCCGTCGCAAACAAAACGCCTGATGCATCAACAACACGAAATCAGGACTAAAATCTCCTAAATCTGCTGACTGCGACAACAGCTGAGCTCCAGAAGGCCCTGCGACGTCCTCAGACATGGTGCCTTGCGCAGGAATCTGAGGAAGTACAGGCATTTCTCCCACCGAAGGACCCTGCGCCTCTGCGGACTCCTTAACGTCCATTTGCTGCTCCACCACGGACGAGAGGGAAACAACCACGGCACACCCCAGAATCCGCCACAGTGCCCCTTCGAGTCCCACACACTATACACTGCGGTCTGGCCGTCATGGCAAAGGAGCAGAAGAGATATCCTTGAAATATTTAATTAGCTATGCTTCTGATAGAATATTGACCTTTTTTTTTTTTTTTTTTTTAGACTGGATACATGAATCTCTAGACCAAAAATCTCTCAAAACATGCTAAAATGAAAGCTGAACAGTTTTGTCCCGAGAGAAAAGGAGCAGCCCCCCTCTCACAACAAACTCCGTTTCGCCAAAATCAAATAAAGAAAAACTTAACAAATCAAAGAAAATAAAAGAAAGGGAAATCGCTGAGGAAAGAAATCACCTGTGGTCTTCCAACTCCGAAACTGTTAGGCGCCCGGCAGCCACGAGGTTTGTCTGCGGAGAAGGAAAATGGCTGCCGCAAGCTGCTTCGATGAAAAGGCGCCAAAATACACACCGGCCCTCTCTGCGGGCCTTAAGTCGACTGCCTGCGTTAACGCTGCCTGAAGCCGGTAAGAGCTGACCGGCCAGCTCTGCGCCGCGGCCCGGGCACTCACCCCCGCAACTGTCCGGTGTCTGACTCCGCCGTTGACCGGTAATCAGCACTCCACTTCCTCTGAGCTGAGGACCGCAGTCAGCCCTGCTCTTTCAGGCAAACGCAGTAAGGCAATGGCTCTTCCCCGAAAAGTCCGGGGGGAGAGATCCTTTGACTCCAATAGTAATTACAAAACGGCTACACCCTAAGGAGCCCCCTAAACTGGTAGACAAAAGAAAGGAAGGAAAGAAAATAAAAGTCGTCGTCGGTTTTTTTTTTTTTTTTTGAAAGGAGAAAGAACGCCAATAGCTGGGGTTAAGAAAGAAGCTCTCAGCCCTCTTTATCTGTTTTTTTTTTTTTTTTTTAAACACCTATTCTAATGAAATCTAACCTCTACCTACAAGCTCCTTATTCGTTTCTCCAGGGAACCTCTACTCAGGCTCACCACGTCCTCTTGCTGCATGGAGACTGGTCACACTGGGAAGGAGGGAGGAGATCAGCAGGCTATATCCAGTGATGTCATGAATCTGACATGCCAGTCTCCAAGCTGCAGGAGGAGGATGACAACCCAGAAGTAGAGGACTGAACTGGAGGAACGATAAGGAACTAGCAGTTTACCCAAAAGACACAGGTTCCACAATGCTTGTATTGGGTTAAGCATTTATATCCTGGGTCCCTTTTTAATAATAGTTTATGGACCTTTCCTCCAGGAACTTGTCCAAACCTTTTTTAAGCCCAGCTGCACTAACAGCCTTTACTACATCCTCCGGTAAATTCCAGAGTTTGATTACACGTTGAGTGAAAAAATATTCTCTTATTTGTCTTAAATAGTTTACCCTGTAACTTCATTGCATGTCCCTTAGTCTTTCTATATTCTGATAACGTAAACAATCGATCTAGGTTTACACGTTCCTCTCCGTTCATTAATTTATAGACTTCTATCATATCTCCCCTCAGCCGCCTCTTTTCCAGGTTAAAGAGCCCTAACCTTTTTAGCTTTTCTTCATAGGGGTAATCCTCCCATCCCCTTTACCATTTTGATGGCTCTTCTCTGTACCTTTTCTAATAACGCTATATCCTTTTTAAGATATGACGACCAGAATTGCACACAATATTCAAGGTGCGGTCGCAGCATGGAACGATACAGAGAACATAAGAACATAAGAACATAAGATATGCCATACTGGGTCAGACCAAGGTCCATCAAGCCCAGTATTCTGTTTCCAACAGTGGCCAATCTAGGTCATACGTGCCTAGCAGTTTCCCCAAGGGACACAGGTTCCACAATGCTTGTATTGGTTCAAGCATTGATATCCTGGGTCCCTTCTTAATAATGGTTTATGGACCTTTCCTCCAGGAACTTGTCCAAACCTTTTTTAAACCCAGCTACACTAACAGCCTTTACTACATCCTCCGGTAACAAATTCCAGAGTTTGATTACACGTTGAGTGAAAAAATATTTTCTTTTATTAGTCTTAAATAGTTTACCCTGTAGCTTCATTGCATGTCCCCTAGTCTTTCTATATTCTGATAAGGTAAACAATCGATCTACGTTTACCCGTTCCACTCCGTTCATTAATTTATAGACTTCTATCATATCTCCCCTCAGCCGTCTCTTTTCCAGGTTAAAGAGCCCCAACCTTTTTAGCCTTTCTTCATAGGAGTAGCCTTCCATCCCCTTTACCATTTTGGTGGCTCTTCTCTGAACCTTTTCTAAAATTGCTATATCCTTTTTAAGATACGGCGACCAGAATTGCACACAATATTCAAGGTGCGGTCTCACCATGGAACGATATAGAGGCATTATAATATCTTTTGTTTTATTTTCCATTCCTTTCCTTATCATACCTAGCATTCTATTTGCTCTCTTGGCCGCCGCTGCACACTGGGCCGAGGGTTTTAACATGGTATCCACAAGGACGCCTAAATCTTTTTCTTGGGTGGTGGTTCCTAATGTGGAACCTTGCATCGTGTAACCATAGTTTGGGTTGTTCTTCCCTAGGTGCATAACCTTGCACTTCTCCACATTAAATTTCATCTGCCATTTTGATGCCCAGTCTTCCAATTTATCAAGATCCTCTTGCAATTTTCCACAATCCTCCTGGGTTTTAACAACTTTAAATAGTTTTGTGTCATCAGCAAATTTGATAACCTCACTCGTTATTCCACTTTCCAGGTCATTTATGAATATGTCAAAAAGCAGCGGACCCAGCACAGATCCCTGGGGTACACCACTATTCACCTTTCTCCATTGGGAAAATTGGCCATTTAGCCCTACCCTCTGCTTTCTATCTTTTAACCAGTTCCTGATCCACAGTAGTACACTGCCTCCTATCCCATGACTCTTTAGTTTTGCCAAAAGTCTCTCATGAGGGACCTTGTCAAAGGCTTTCTGAAAGTCCAGATACACAATATCAACCGACTCACCTTTGTCCACCTGTTTATTCACTCCTTCAAAAAAACATAACAGATTAGTAAGACAAGATCTTCCTTGTCTAAAGCCATGTTGGCTGTCTCCCATTAGGTCATGACTATCTATATGCTGAGTAATTTTATTCTTTATGATGGTTTCTACCATTTTTCCCGGTACTGATGTCAGGCTCACCGGTCTGTAGTTTCCCGGATCACCCCTCGAACCCTTTTTAAAAATTGGTGTTACATTGGCGATCCTCCAATCCTCAGGTATTAGAGATGATTTTAACGATAGTTCACAGATTACTGATAGCAGGTCTGCAATCTCAAATTTCAGTTCTTTCAACACCCTTGGATGTATACCATCCGGCCCAGGTGATTTGCTACTCTTCAGTTTATCTAATAGTTGTAGGACATCTTCCCGATGTATCGATATTTCCTTCAATTCTTCCACACCTTTAAATACCACTTCAGTCGTGGGTAACATCCCTACATCTTCCTCAGTAAAGACCGAAGCAAAGAATTCATTCAGTCTCTCTGCTATCGCCTTGTCGCCTCTTAGTGCTCCTTTAACCCCTTTATCATCTAATGGACCAACTGACTCTCTCACGGGTTTTTTGCTACGAATGTACTTGAAAAGGTCTTTATTTCGCGTTTTTGCTTCCGCAGCAAGCTTCTTCTCAAATTCTCTCTTTGCCTGCCTTATCAATGCCTTGCATTTGACTTGCCAGTGCTTGTGCTGTTTCCAGGTTTCATCATTTGGCTCTTTTTTCCATTTCTTGAAAGATGCTTTTTTGGCAACAACAGCCTCTCTGACCTCAGCTTTAAACCATGCTGGCAAGTTTTGGACTTCCTTCCACTTTTCTTAAAGCGTGGAATACAGCTAGTCTGGGCTTCCAAGATAGTATTTTTCAACAACACCCAAGCTTGATGTACGTCTTTAACCTTTGCAACTGCTCCTTTTAGTTTTTTCTTAACTGTTTTCCTCATTCTATCATAGTCTCCCTTTCGAAAGTTAAAGGGTAGTACTGTGGATTTCCTTACTATCCCTCCTCCACTAATTAAATCAAAGGCGATCATGCTATGATCACTATTGCCAAGTGGCCCCAACACCCTTATCTCTTGCACTACATCTGGTGTTCCACTAAGGACTAGGTCTAATATTGCTTCCCCTCTGGTCGGTTCATGAACCAGCTGCTCCAAGAAGCAGTCATTTATTTCATCTAGGAACTTTATCTCCCTAGCATGTCCTGTTGTGACACTGACCCAGTCGATGCCGGGGTAATTGAAATCACCCATTATTATTACTGCACTGTAACTTTTGCTAGCTTCCTTGATTTCTTTGAGCATTTCATCATCCATTTGTTCATTCTGGCCAGGCGGACGATAGTACACCCCCACTGCCATCGCCTTCCCCTTTTTACATGGAATTTCAATCCATAGAGATTCTACAGCAAATTTTGTTTCTTGCAAAACTTTAATCCTTTCTGACTCAATGCCCTCTCTAACATAGAGCGCAAACCCCTCCACCAATTTGATCAGCTCTATCATTTCGATATAGTTTGTACCCAGGTATCACAGTGTCCCACTGGTTGTCCTCCTTCCACCATGTCTCTGATATTCCAATCATATCTAACCTCTCGTTTAGTGCTATATATTCTAACTCTCCCATCTTGTTTTGTAGACTTCTAGCATTTGCATACAAGCATTTTAGAGACTGTATTTTATTCATATTAATTTGGCTATTGGTAGACATGGGTAATTTGGGATCTTTAAGTTCTGTCTGCTCCATACTCGAGGGCATTTGGGCTACTTTATTCTTTTTTGGAACCTCTCTGCTTTTTGTAGTATCCTTCAAGGATACATTCTTCCGAACCATGCGCTCTTGGGCGACTGTCGGCTTTCCCCTATTATCTAGTTTAAAAGCTGCTCTATCTCCTTTTTAAAGGTTAATGCCAGCAGCCTGGTTCCATCCCGGTTAAGGTGAAGCCCATCCCTTCGGAAGAGCCCCTCCTTTCCCCAGAATGTTCCCCAGTTCCTAACAAATCCGAACCCCTCATCTCTGCACCATTGTCTCATCCATGCATTGAGACTCCGGAGCTCTGCCTGCCTATTGGGTCCTGCGCGTGGAACGGGAAGCATTTCGGAGAATGCTACCCTGGAAGTTCTGGATTTCAACTTCCTACCTAAAAGCCTAAATTTAGCTTCCAGAACCTCCCTACCACATTTTCCTATGTCATTGGTACCAACATGTACCAAGACAGCAGACTCCTCCCCAGCACTATCTAAGACCTTATCTAGGTGGCGCGTGAGGTCCGCTACCTTCGCACCAGGCAGGCATGTTACCAGGCGATCCTCACGTCCACCAGCCACCCAGCTATCTACATGCCTAATGATCGAATCACCAACTATAACTGCTGTCCTAACCCTTCCCGCATGGGCACATGGCCCTGGAGAAACCTCCTCGGTGCGAGAGGGGTTTACGTCCACCAGCCACCCAGCTATCTACATGCCTAATGATCGAATCACCAACTATAACTGCTGTCCTAACCCTTCCCGCATGGGCACATGGCCCTGGAGAAACCTCCTCGGTGCGAGAGGGGTTTACATCACCTGGAGGACAGGTCCTAGTTACAGGATCACTTCCTGCCACACCAGGGTGATGCTCTCCTGTCACGTGACCTCTCTCCTCCATGGCAACAGGGATGCTGCCAGACTGGAGGTGGGACTTCAGGACTATATCCCTGTAGGTCTCGTCTATGTACCTCTCTGTCTGTCTTATGTTTTCCAAGTCTGCTACTCTAGCCTCTAGAGAACGGACTCGTTCCCTGAGAGCAGAGAGCTCCTTGCACCTAGTGCACACGTAAGACCTCTCACCAGCTGGGAGAAAATCATACATGTGACACTCAATGCAAAAGACTGGAAAGCCCACATCCCGCTGCTGGACTGCTGTCTGCATCTTAGTTTTAAGTTTGTGTTTAGATCTTTAAGTTCTATATGTACTAAAGGGTGCAATGGATATTTATACCACTAAAACTGTACCTAAGAAGTTTAATATACCTTGTTCACCTGAAGCTTAATTAATCTCAGGTCCTTGGTGTATGACTGATTTGGGTAATGAGCTTCACCTGAGAGCACCTCCTGTCTTTTAAGTTGTGCAAGTACCTATAAAGCTGTGATTTTCCCAGGGGAGGGTGGGTGTGGGGAGGGAGGGAGGGATATAACACTTATTAAAAAAGGGCTGCTACACAGTACCTTGTCCTGTGCTGCTGAGGAAAACTATATTCTGATTTGATTTAAATTATAGCTCTTTGCTGCTACTAGGCTCTAACCTATTATGAAATTTAAACTACAAGCTCTCTGCTGGATTCTAAATTTAACCAGAAAGCTCTCTTCTGTGTTTTAATTTGAAACTAAAAGTACTTTGCTGATGCTAGGCCCTGAGTGACTATGAAATTTAAACTACAGCTGTCTACTGGGTATGAAAGGTAACCAGAAAGTTCTCTTCTGTGTTTTTAAATTGAATCTTAAACTGTTGCTACTAGGCCCTGACTGATTTAACAAAAAAAATAGTGGGTTCACAGATTAATTAGCTTTAAAAGAAAAAAAAAATTCCTTTCAGAAAAATTCCCAGAAGTATATACTCACAATTTCAGATTTCTCTCCAGAAGTAGCAGCCCCCCTTTCCAGTCCTTCAAGAGGCATTATAATATCCTCTGTTTTATTTTCCATTCCTTTCCTTATGATACCTAGCATTCTATTTGCTCTCTTGGCTGCCGCTGCACACTGGGCAGAGGGTTTTAACATGTTATCCACAATGACGCCTAAATCTTTTTCCTGGGTGGTGGTTCCTAATGTGGAACCTTGCATCGTGTAGCCATAGTTTGGGTTGTTCTTCCCTAGGTGCATAACTTTGCACTTGTCCACATTAAATTTCATCTGCCATTTTGATGCCCAGTCTTCCAATTTATCAAGATCCTCCTGCAATTTTCCACAATCCTCATGGGTTTTAACAACTTTAAATAGTTTTGTGTCATCTGCAAATATGATAACCTCATTCGTTATTCCCTTTTCATTTATGAATATGTCAAAGTAGCGGACCTAGCACAGATCCCTGGGGTACACCACTATTCACCTTTCTCCATTGGGGAAATTGGCCATTTAGCCCTACCCTCTGCTTTCTATCTTTTAACCAGTTCCTGATCCACAATAGTGCACTGCCTCCTATCACATGACTTTTTAGTTGTGCCAAAAGTCTCTGATGAGGGACCTTGCCAAAAGGCTTTCTGAAAGTCCAAATACACTATAGCAACCGACTCAACTTTGTCTACCTGTTTATTCACACCTTCAAAAAAACATAACAGATTAGTAAGACAAGATCTTCTTTGTCTAAAGCCATGTTGGCTGTCTCCCATTAAGCCATGACTATCTACATGTTCAGCAATTTTGGTCTTTATGATGGTTTCTACCATTTCTCCCGGTACTGACATCAGGTTCACCGGTCTGTAGTTGCACGGATCACCCCGGAACCCTTTTTAAAAATTGGCGTTACGTTGGCCATTCTCCAATCTTCTGGTATTACAGATGATTTTAATGATAGTTCACAGATTACTAATAGCAGGTCTGCAATCTCATATTTCAGTTCTTTCAACACCCTTGGACGTATATCATCCGGTCCAGGTAATGTGCTACTCTTCAGTTTATCAAACAGTTGTAATACATCTTCCCGATTTATCGATATTTCCTTCAATTCTTCCGTACTTTTAAATGTTCACCATGTATGTTGCCACAGACTCCAGGTTGGCTCCCTCTGCTGCCTCAGACTCCTCCAGGTCAAATGGAGGCCTAGAGTGACAAAGCAATGGTATCAAAGGCGAGCTTGAGGAGAGATTCAAGCTTACGATCCTGAAGATCCTCCAGGGCCGCTCCTCCGTCCACAGGAATGATGTCTTTTTAGTAACTGCCGAGACCAGAGCGTCCACCTTAGGCATTCTGAGAATTTCTTGCTCGTCCTGCAGAATGGGGTACAGGCGCCCCATCGCTCTGCTCCCTCTCAGCATAGCCTGAATTCCCATTTCAACTCTATAATTATTTTTAATCACCCAATGGGCAGGGAAACACACCTGCGCTCCCATGAACCCCTGCAGTATGGGATCTTCCAGGGGTTCTTCCTTAACTGTGGATGGAGGCGGAATGTTTAAAAGCTGCCAGGGAATGACGAATGAGGGCTGCTAGCTCCTCTCTATGAAATACACAGAGGATGTTCAGGTCATCCCCCGAGGGTCATCCTCTAGATCCTTGACCCCCGGCTCGCTCCAGAGGGCCAAGTGTCCCTCCCCCAAGTCCTCTGAGGCCTACGGTTGTGGGGAGTCCTGGACCAGCCAGGTCTCGGGCTCCCCCTTGTGCCTCTTTACTGGAAGGGTGCCCTCTGCAGAGCCAAATCTCCTGCAAGACCTCCCGGTAACTCCAAAAGCTCCTTCACCATGAAAGGCCCAGTCTGACAAGGAACCGCTTGCTTCCTCTAAACAATATGCGCTACGGAGAGCCAAAAATAAAGTCCACAGAGAAGACCTGATCCAGAGACTCACCACAAAAGTGAAATTAGACTTGCCTGCTAATTGTTGTTCCTTGAGGAACCCCAGTCCAGTCCCACACCTCTGGGTGGAGCCCCTCTTCCAGTAGCTTGAAGACTGAGCATATTATCTTTTGATGACACCCGGTATATATGCAGCTGGCACCGCCTACCAGCCCCAGCAACCTATTGACAAAGCAGGCTCACAGGAGCAACAATTAAGTAGTAACAAATGTAATAGAAACACAGAACTAAACTTGCTCCATCTCCTAGGAAGGATATCCCTAACCCTCCCCCACAGGAAAGGAAGTTCAGGCGCTCACTAACTGCACTATACTCCAGCCTCTCCCCAACCCCTCAGCTTACTGCTTCTCCCATGGAATCAACTTCAGGCCCGGGAAACATCACGTCCAATCAGCCCGGCAATAGGGAGGGATTCAGGACTGGACTGGGAGTTCCTCAAGTAACAACAATTACCAGGTAAGTCTAATTTCTCTTTCCTTATCCCTCCATCCCAGACCCGCACCTCTGGGATGTATCAGAGCAGCTTATGAATGGGAGGGACCCGCCGCACCAACCTGAAGCACTGCTGATCCAAAGTGAGCATCTCCTGCCACCTGGAGATCCAAGCGGTAATGCTTAGTGAAAGTATGAAGCGACGACCAAGTAGCTGCCCTGAAGATATCCACTGGCGGAACTAAACTATACTCTGCCCAGGAAGCCGCTTGCGCTCTCATGGAATGCACCCTCAGACCTGATGGCACCAGCTTACCCTTCAGAATGTGTGCCGATGCTATAGCCTCACGGATCCACCTAGAAATACAGGCCTTTGCTGCCGCCTTGCCTCTACGTGGCCCCCTAAAGAGGACAAATAACCGATCTGTCTTCCGAATAGCCTCTGTCCTCTTCAGATAGGTCCTCCGGAAGTTTCTCACATCCAAAACGTGCAACAGTCGCCTGGCCAGCCCCTCCTTTCCCAAAGGCAGCGCCAGCAAGGAGACCTCCTGGTTCACATGAAAAACCGACACTATCTTAGGCAAAAAGGAAGGAACCGGTCGCAATATGACCCTCTCCTTGGAAAAAGAAAGGAAAGGTTCCCGGCAGGATAAAGCCTGAAGTTCCGAAATCCTGCTCACAGAACAAATCGCCACCAGGAAGACCGTCTTCAGCGTTAGGTCTTTCAGGGAAGCCTGCCCCAAGGGCTCAAAAGGCTCCCCTGCCAGTGCATTAAGTATGAAATTTAGATCCCAAGAAGGCACCACCATTCTCCGTGGAGGCCGGAGATGTGTCACTGCCCTCAAAATCTTAAGCATGTTGGGATGTGTACCCAAGGGCACCCCACGGATCTTCCCACGATAGCAGGCAATCGCTCCCAGTTGTATGCGCAGACAGCTAGTGGCCAGACTCTTGTCAAAGTCAGCCTATAGGAAAGCCAGGCCGTCCGGGACTGAGGCAGCGGACGGACCCATCTGCCTGTCCTCGCACCATGACTCAAAATTATCCTCTCTTTCATTCTCAACCTTGCCCGCTCAAGAGCCAGGCCGTAAGCGAGAATCAATCCCCTGAGGCATGCAGATGGGACCCTGCATTAGTAGATCCCTGCGCATCGGGAGATGCCATGGCCGAGCCACCAGGAGCCGAACCAGGTTGGCATACCAGAGGCGCCAAGGCCAATTGGGAGCGACCAGTATTACTAACCCCCGATGTGTCTCTATCCGCTGCAGCACTCTGCCTATAAGTACCCATGGAGGGAACACGTATAGAAGACCCCCCTCGGGCCACCTCTGGACTAAAGCATCGAGTCCCTCTGACATCCGTTCTCTTCTTTTGCTGAAAAACCTTCTGGCTTTGGCCGATCCGAAGGTTGCCATCAGATCCACGACTGGCTTGCCCCAGCGTTGCACCAGTTGCCCAAACCCTTCCTAGTTGAGGCACCACTCTCCGGGGTCCATCCGAACCAGACAGATAGTCCGCCTCCACATTGCTTACTCCTGCTACGTGAGCCACCGACACTGCCTGCAACCGGGTCTCCACCCAGCCTAACAGTTTTTTGGCCTCCTCTTCCAGAGCTGCACTGCCTGTGCCTCCCTGCCTGTTTATATACACGACCGTGGTCGCATTGTCCGAGAAAACACGTACTGCTTTTCCCTGCAAGAACTCTTCAAAGCTGCGCAGGGCCAGAGACACTGCCCTCATTCTCAAGTCTGTTTATCGACCACCGAGCCTGCTGAAGGTCCCACTGATCCTGGGCAAAGCGTCCCTCACAGCAGGCTCCCCAGCTGGTCAAACTGGCATCCCTCGCTTCAATGTCCTTTCTTGTGTCCCATGGCGGCTCCAAAGCCCCGTCCTGCTCCTCGGAAACCCCGAAAACCCTGCCCTCTGGCAGGGAACCTACCCCTCTGGGTCTTGAGTGAAGCGAGGGGTACAAAAAACGTTTAAACTCCCTCGGCTGGCTACGAGTCAAAGCGGTATTACGGCCCTGCTTATGTTTATCCTCGGGTAACTGAGCCCCTTTGGACTCCCCCAAGTCCTTCACCAACTTCTCCAAGTCCTCTCCGAAGAGGAGCTTCCCCTTAAAGGGGAGCTTACTCAGTCGGGACTTAGAGGAACATCTGGACATCCAGACGATACTGTTAAGGAATGCAGAGACGACCAGGTAGCCGCCTTACAAATCTCCATCGACGGCACCAGGCTATACTCCGCCCACGAGGCTGCCTGAGCCCTCGTAGAATGAGCTTGCAACCCTACTGGTACCAGCTTTCCTCTCAAAAATGTACGCCGACGCTATAGTTTCTCTGATCCACCTGGAAATCGAGACCTTCGCTGCTGCTTCTCCCTTACGCGGGCCTCCAAACAGCGCATCTGATTTACAGAAAGGCGCCATCCTTTTCAGGTATCTCCGCAGAACAGGCTGAACATCCAGGAGGCGTAATTGCTGCCCAGCTGAGTCCTTCTCCCCGCTGCCTAAAACCAGTAGTGTGACGGCCTGGTTCATATGAAAAACCAAGACCACTTTGGGAAGAGGGAGGGAACCGGCCTCAGGACTACTCTCTCATCTAAAAACAACAGAAATGGCTCCCGGCAAGACAAGACCTGCAGCTCCGAAATCCTGCATGCTGAACATATGGCCACCAGAAAGACTGTCTTGAGGGCAAGATTCTTGAGCGATACTCTGCCCAAAGGCTCAAAGAATTCCCGCAGAAGCGATTCCAGCACAAAATCGAGATCCCATGGCGCCCTACTCTGTGGGCGCAGAAGATTCACAGCCTTTAGGAACCTTCCCACATCAGGGTATGAACCCAACACTATTCCCTAGATCTTACCTCGATAACAAGAAAATCGCTACCAGCTGAACCCTCAGAGAGCTAGCCGCCAGGCCTCTCTCAAACCCAACCTGCAGAAACGTCCGACATGGAAGCCTTGGACAGTCGAATCTGTCTGTCCAAGTTCCATGCCAAGAAAAAGCACCAGATCCTAATATAAGCAAGAGAGGTAGACCATTATGTAGCCTTCAACAAAGTGGAAACCACTGCAGACGAATATCCCTTCTTTGTCAGCCGCACCCTCTCAAGAGCCAGGCCATAAGCGAGAATCGATCCACTTGCGGCATGCATATTAGTCCTTGAATTAGCAGATCCTCCCTCACTGGGAGACACAAGGGGCAATCCTCCAGAAGTCGTGTGAAATCTGCATACCATGGCCTCCTTGGCCAATCTGGAGCGATGAGAATCACCAGACCCCAGTGTGCCTCGATTCTCTGTATGACCTGCTTTATCAAGGCCCATGGCGGGAACACATACAGCAGACCTTCCTCGGGCCACCGCTGCATTAAAGTGTCCACCCTTCCGACATCCTCTCCCACCGTCGGCTGAAGAAGCAGTTGACCTTGGCTGACTCCGAAGTTGCCATAAGTTCCATGACCGGAACACCCCATCGGCGCACTACTTGGACGAACACCTCCTGATTGAGCACCCACTCTCCAGGATCCACTCGCACTCGACTGAGATAGTCCGCCGTCACATTGTTGACCCCTGCAGGTGCGCAGCCAATAGGTTCTGGAGGTGCTCCTCGGCCCAACCTAACAGTCGGTCAGCCTCCTCCTCCTCCAAGGGCACGCTGCTCGTGCCCCCCTGGCGATTGATGTAGCCTACCGTGGTTGCACTGTCTGAAAGAACTCTGGCTTCCATTCCAAACAGGGTTGGAAACTCTGTAGCACTAGGACAACCGCTCGCATTTCCAGCCTGTTGATCGACCAACTCCTCTCTTGTGTGCTCCATTGTCCCTGGGCAAAGAGCTCCTTGCAATGGGCTCCCAGCCGGACAGACTGGCTTCCGTCATTAGAGCAACCCGCGACGGCGATTCCAGCAGCATCCCCTTTTCCAGACTCCCTGGTCGAAGCTACCACTGGAGCGACTGCCTGGTCTCCAGCGGAACAGAGAAGAAACATGCTGTGGAAGCAAAAATGCGTAATAAATACTTTTTCAAGTACATTCGCACCAAAAAAACTGTGAGAGAGTCAGCTGGACCATTAGATGGTAGAGGGGTAAAAGGGGCAGTAAGAGGGGACAAGGCTATAGCGGAGAGACTGAATGAATTCTTTGCTTCGGTCTTTACTGAGGAAGATGTAGGGATGTTACCAATGACTTAAAGAGTACTTAAAGGTGCTACTGCAGAGGAATTGAAAGAAATATTGATACACCGGGAAGATGTATTACAACTATTTGATAAACTGAAGAGTAGCAAATTACCTGGATCGCATGGTATACATCCAAGGGTGTTGAAAGAACTGAAATTTATTTATTTATTTTATTTTATTTATTTACATTCTCTTATATACCGCGCTATTCTGCATCAGTGCGGTTTACATTGAACAAACTGAAATTACATTGAACAGGGCATTATAACTTGGAGATAACTATTTTTCAGGGAACATGGGCTATGGAGGGTTAAGTGGCTTGCCCAAGACCACAAGGAGCACCTGTGGGACTAGAATCCCCAGTCCTTCAGGCCCAAGGTTGCTGTCCTCTAGTGGGATTTGAACCCCCGACCTTCCGGCCTGAAGTACCTTGCCCCAACCACTAGGCCACTCCTCCACTCCAAATATGAGATAGTTCACAGATTACAAATAGCAGGTCTGCAATCTTCAAAATCATCTGTAATACCTGAAGATTGGAGGATCGTCAATGTAACGCCAATTTTTAAAAGGAGTTCCAGGGGTGATCCAGGAAACTACATACTGGTGAGCCTGACGTCAGTATCGGGAAAAATGGTAGAAACCATTATAAAGAACAAAATTACTCATCATGTAGATAGTCATAGCTTATTGGGAGACAGCCAACATGGCTTCAGACAAGGAAGATCTTGTCTTACTAAACTGTTATGTTTTTTGAAGGTGTGAATAAACAGGTAGACAAAGGTGAGTCAGTTGATATAGTGTATCTCGATTTTCAGAAAGCCTTTGACAAGGTCCCTCATCAGAGACTTTTGGCAAAACTAAAAAGTCATGGGATAGGAGGCAGCGTACTATTGTGCATCAGGAACTGGTTAAAAGATAGAAAGCAGAGGATAGGTCTAAATGGCCAAAATTCCCCAATGGAAAAAGTGGAGTACCCCAGGAATCGGTGCTGGGTCCACTGCTTTTTGACATATTCATAAATGACCTGGAAAAGGGAATAACGAGTGAGGTTATCAAATTTGCAGTTGACACAAAACTAGTTAAAGTTGTTAAAACCCAAAAGGATTGTGGAAAATTGCAAGAGGATATTGATAAATTGGAAGACTGGGCATCCAAATGGCAGATGAAATTTAATGTGGACAAGTGCAAAGTTATGCACCTAGGAAAGAACAACCCAAACTATGGTTACACGATGCAAAGTTCCACATTGGGAACTATCTCCTCCCTGAACGTGTACATTCAGCCAGTATGTATGATATTCCAGAAACACAATATCAGCTACCACATATATGCAGATGATATTATGATGTATACGCAACTCGATGTAAACGACCCTAATTACAACCAATTAGAAGAATGCCTAAACTAAATGCAAACCTGGCTCCAACGAAACAACATGTCTATAAACCACAAAAAAACAGAAGTAATGTTCATCTCTGGAAAACAGGACTTCAATCCTCCTGCAACTATCACCCTGAACACCACCACCTATCACTCTAAAAATGAGATCAAATATCTTGGTGTATTGATTGATGATAACTTAAAAATGGACAAACACCTCCGGAAAACCAACCGAGCAATATTTCACAAGCTGAGAGTTCTACAACCACTACGCAGCATCATTGACCACTCGGACTTCAGAACAGTAGCTCAGGCTCTCATCACTCCCCACCTTGACTACTGTAACGCCATCTTACAAGGTCTACCGAAGAAAACCTTAAACATCCTACAAATGGCACAAAACGTATCAGCCAGGATTATCATGAACAAGAAGCTGGTGGACCACATCACACCAGTCCTGATTGAGCTCCACTGGCTCCCCATCATTGCACGCATAAAATACAAAGTGCTAGTTACAACATTTAAAATTATTCACAACGTATCCCCTTCTTTCCTCACTAACCTAATCACCACACAACCCCACAACAGAAGCAGACGGACCACTAACCTTAACACCCTCTGCGTACCAAGTAGCATAAGAGCAGTCAAAGAACTGACGAGCAACAGAACTTACACGTACTCAGCACCCATGCTCTGGAACCAGCTGCCTCACGAGATACGTCTAATCAAAGACCTAAAGGACTTCAGGAAAAAGCTCAAAACCCACCTTTTCCAAACTCATTACGGCATCACCTAGGCTGAATTACCACTTCTCTAAACCCCTCTTGCCTACCTTTCCTCTGAACATTGAATAATGGAATTTCCATCCGAGATATAGAAGACTATTTTTATGTAAATATTCAGGCGCCTATGTCTCATTAAAAGGCTTGCCTGTGATCTTGTAAAATGTATATATATGTAGATATCTACCCCCCCATGCTCATCTGCAAATCTACTATACTACCCCATTGATCAAATGTATAACCTGTACCATATTTTGTTGTGTGCTACTCCCTGAAATCAGATTTGTATACTTAAATTGTACTGTACAGCCACCCTTGCTACACAAGTAAACCGCTGCTGATCGCTGGAAGTAGCGGTATACAAATCTATGCCAAATAAATAAATAAACCACTACCCAGGAAAAAGATTTAGGCGTCATTGTGGATAACATGTTAAAACCCTTGGCCCAGTGTGCAGCGGCGGCTAAGAGAGCAAATAAAATGCTAGGTATCATAAGGAAGGAATGGAAAATAAAACAAAGGATATTAGTGTAGCTGGGTTTAAAAAAGGTTTGGATAAGTTCCTGGGAGGAAAGGTCCATAAACCATTATTAAAAAGGGACCCAGGATATCAATGTTTGACCCAATACAAGCATTGTGGAACCTGTGTCTTTTGGGGAAACTGCTAGTTATGTATGACCTAGATTGGCCACTGTTGGAAACAGGATACTGGGCTTGATGGACCTTGGTCTGACCCAGTATGGCATATCTTATGTTCCTTATTTGTCCCTCTAATGAGCCCAGAACCCTGGCTCTCTACCTCCTCCAGCTATTTTAAGACTGAGTAACTGGAGCTGGTGGGCGCGGTCCCTCTAGTATTTATACTAGGATTATCAAAAGATGACGTGCTCAGTCTCCAAGCTGCTGGAGAAGGTACTCAACCCCAGAGGTTCAGGACTGGACTGGAGGGATGATAAGGAATTGCCGATTCCGTCCTCCTCACTGAGGAGGAACCCTCCGCAAACTTCCCTTAGTTCTTCCCGCATTTCAGCGGCTTCTGGTACGATGGGGATTTGTGCCAAAATGGCCAAGATTCCTGCCAAAACTGCCGGAACCACCGGCTCCAAGGATTCCCCTGCTGCTATCTCCGCTGGATCGCTCATAGTCCTAGCACTTGAGCACTCCAGTGACCTTCCCTGCCGAATGTGGCACAGACCAGCTGGAGTCAGATGCAGTTCCCAGCACAGAGAAGAGAAGCTGGCAGGCCAGATAAAGAGAAGTTAGACTTACCTGCTAATTGTTGATCCTTGAGGAACTCCAGTCCAGTCCCTCACGTCTGGGTAGTGCACCTCCTCGCGCAGCTTGGAGACTGGGCACGTCAGAATTCTGAAGCCACTGCATATATCCTGCTGGCATCTCCCACCAGCTCCCAGTGACCTAATGATAAAGCAGACTCAAAGGAGCAACAAATAAGTAGCTATACTATTAAAATAGAACAACTTAACTCTCAAACTGAACTGATTCCCCCTAAAAGAGGATAACTCTTCCTCTCCCGTTTGAAGGAAATTGGACAGAAAGGAGAGAGAAGAAAGAATACAGAGCATACATTGCATGAGCAGAGAAAGAATTTTGCTGTCTTTCAACACCAGGGGTGTTGTTACCCCACACAAAACAAAAAAAAACACTGCAGAAGCTGACAAAACCCTGGGCGGGAATCGGGACTGGACTGGAGTTCCTCAAGGAACAACAATTAGCAGGTAAGTCTAATTTCTCTTTCCTTATCGTCCCTCTAGTCCAGTCCCTCACCTCTGGGATGTAAGAGCAGTAAATTACTGGGAGGGACCTGTCCAACCAGACTGCAAAACCGCAGACCTGAAACAGGCATCCCCCGCTGCTTGAACATCTAGGCAATAATGTCTACTGAAGGTATGCAAAGACGACCATGTGGCTGCTCTGCAAATTTCAACCGGAGGAACCAAGGTATGTTCCACCCACGAAGTCGCGTGCGCTCTAGTATAATGAGCCCGCAACCCCAAGGGAACCTGACGAACTTGTAAGATATAAGACCCCCAAAGAGAACAAACAAATGCTCAGACTTGCGGAAGGACTCCGAGACCTTCAGGTATCGAAGAACCCTCTTTACATCCAAGAAACGCAAAACTACGGTCTGAGGCACTATCTCCTGAAAATACCAAACACTGGCAAAGAGACAGACTGATTCACAAGAAATGGCGAAACTACCTTTGGAAGAAAAGACGGAACGGGATGCAACACCACTTTTTCCCTAGAAAAGGTCAGAAACATTTCCCGAAAGGACAACGCCTGCAACTCAGATTCGATGCGCAGAGCAAATGGCTACCAAAAAGACTGTCTTTAAAGTCAAATCTTTCAGCGAGGCTTGATGCAAAGGTTCAAAGGGCTCCCTTGTCAATGCCCCCAAAACCAGCTTGAGATCCCACGAGGGAGACACCACCCTACACGAAGGACGCAAACGGGATACCGCCCTCAAGAAACATGCATGGGCACCCAAGAAGATCCCTTGAACTTTTCCTCGATAACAAGAAATAGCTGCCAACTGTACCCTTAACGAACTAGCTGCTAGTCCCTTATCAAAACCATCTTGTAAGAAACTCAACACCATTGGAACTGACACCTTGGCAGGACACACCTGTCTTTGCTCACACCAATCCTCAAAAATACACCAAACGCGGACGTATGCTAAGGACGTTGAGCTCTTTCTGGCCAAAAGTAAGGTGGCAATCACCGCACTAGAATAACCTTTCTTCCTTAACCTCGCCCTTTCAATGGCCAAGCCGTAAGCGAGAACCGATCCACCTGAGGCATTTGAAGAGGACCCTGAAGCAGAAGATTCTCCCTTGTCGGCATTCGCCACGGTTTCCCCATCGAGAAGGCGCACCAGATCGGCATACCACAGCCGACAAGGCCAATCTGGAGCCACTAACACTACTCTCCCCTGATGAGCTTCTATGCGTTGAACCACACGGCCTATGAGGGCCCAAGGGGGGGAAAAAACATAGGTGAGACCCTGCGTGGGCCATCGTTGTAGTAACGCATCCAGGCCCTCCGACATTCTCTCTCGTCTTCTGCTGTAAAAGTGATTTGCATTGGCAGACCGAAACGTCGCCATGACATCCACAACAGGAGCTCCCCACTTGTTGACTATCTGAGCAAAACCTTCCGGATGAAGCTCCCATTCTCCGGGATCCACGCGGACTCAGCTGAGAAAGTCCTCCATCACATTGTCCGATCCCGCAATGTGCGCCGCTGACAGTGCCTGAAGTCGAGGCTCCACCCAACTGAACAGGGCTTCCGCCTCTGACGGTTGAGGTACGTGACTGTCACGGCATTGTCTGACAGCACTCGGACCGCTCGACCCAGTAAGTTGGACTCGAAGGTGCGAAGCACTAGAGCAACCGCTCGCAACTCCAGACAGTTGATCGACCATTGGGCCTCCTGTTTGGTCCAGCAGCCTTGCGCGAAGAGCTCTCTGCAATGAGCCCCCCAACCAGCCAAACTGGCATCTGTTAAAACAGGAACCCACTGCGGCTGCTCGAGGGGCATGCCTGCCGCCAAATTTTGTGGACGAAGCCACCACTGAAGAGACGACCTGACCCACATCGGACAGGGAAGATGTTTGGACAGAGAATCCCTCTGGTGAGGCCAGTGATGGAACAGCAACCTCTGTAAGGGACGCATGTGCGCTCTGGCCCACGGCACTACTTCCAGAGTCACCGCCATCATCCCTAGAACACGGAGATAGTGCCAGTCCAACGGTGCTGGACGCCTCAAAAAACTGCACTCCAAGAATCGAAGGCCCTGGGCTCAGAGTTCTGGTAGAAAAACTGCTCCCATTCGGGTGTCGAAGCAAACCCCCAAATACTCCAGAACTTGCGATGGAACCAAATCGGCTCTTGGCCGTATTGACTACCCAACCGAGACTCTGTAGGAGCTGCACTACTCTGCCTGTCGCTCATACACTTTCCGCTCTGGATTTTGCCCAGATCAACCAGTTGTTGAGATAGAGATGAGCCAATACTCCCTCTTTCGAAGAGCCACTGCTACCACCACCATAACCTTGGTGAAAGTCCGAGGAGCCATCGCTAGTCCGAAGGGCAATGCCTGGAACTGAAAATGCCCCCATGGCAGCGCAAATCTTAGAAACCTTTGATGATCTGGCCTGATTGGAATGTGGAAATACGCTTCGGTAAGATCGAGAGACGTCAAAAATTCCCCTTGATGAACCACTACTATAACCGAACACAAAGTTTCCATTTAGAAATGTGGTACCCGAAGACAGCTGTTTACGCCTTTGAGGTCGCAAATTGGGCGGAAGGCCCCGTCTTTCTTTGGCACCACAAAATAAATAGAGTATCGACCGTAACTGCAGAGTTCTCGTGGAACCGGAATCACTGCTCCCAGCTGTAGAAACCGAGCCAGTCTCCCATACCGCTATTGCCTTTTCTCGCCCCCTGCAGGGAGACAGGACAAAAGAGTGGACCACCGGTCGGGCAAACTCGAGGGAATAACCTTCGCGAATGACCTCTAACACCCACTGATCAGATGTTATTTGGACCCAGGCTGTTGAATTCCCACCTGGGTCCTCCTCGCCTCATTGGGCCATTCTAAATCCCGAGGAAGAGGGACTAGCGAACCCTCTGCCCGCTCCCCGGAATCCCCTAAAACCTTGACCTCGAGAGGGAAACCTTCCTCTTTGAAAGCCTCCCAAACAGGAGGTACAAAAACACCTGAAATCCCGAGGTTGACCCCACAAAGCTAACGTGGTCCACCCAGGCTTTGGCTTATCCTCCAGCAAGCGACCACCTTTTGAGTCCCCCAAATCTTTGACTAGCTTGTCAAGATCTTCTCCGAACAACTTCTTCCCCTTAAAAGGACGTTTGCTAAGACGAGACTTGGAGGAACTGTCATCCGCCCAATTCCTTAGCCAAAAATAACGGCGTGCTGCTACCAAACGAAGCCATGCTATTAGCCAACCCTCTAATAAGGTCATAGTGGACATCGGCTAAATAAGCTGATCCCGACTCCAACCTTGTTACATCCGCTAACTGCTCTTGCACTTGTTGCACTGGCTGTTGCAAACGCTGCGACCAGAAAGGCATGCTCTCGCTACCCAAGCCCCACAAATAGATGCTTGTAGAGATAGAGCATTAACCTCAAAAGCCTGCTTCAGTAATGCATCCACCTTCCGATCCTGTGCATCCTTCAAAGCTGTACTGCCATCAACCGGAATGGTAGTCGACTTCATGACTGCTGAAACTGCTGAATCTACATGCAGAGAATGAAACATCTCATGTTCTTAAATCAGACAAGGGATAGAGACGATTCATAGACCTCACACCAAGTAATCCTGACTCCGGCAAATCCCACTCATCCTGAATCATCTGCTTGACCACACGGTGAACCGGGAAAAACAGCCTGAGACTTCCATACTGCCTGAAAGAGAGGATCTTCTAAACCCTCATTTTCCGCTGGCGCCACAGCTGAGAGGTTGAGAGCCTGAAGCGACTCCGTAATGAGAGCTGTCATCTCCTCTCTCCTAAAGACTCGGATAATTCTCGCCTGATCTTCAGGCTCCAGAATCTCACCTTCCTCGAGCTCTTTCATTCCGGCTTCCGGCTCCATATCGAAGTCCTCTCCGTCTGGCCAGTCTGACCCAAGAGGCTGATCCTCCATGGAACGAGCCCTCTTAACCAGTCTAACGTCAATGCTTCCGAGCCTTTCTGTGACCACTTGGACACCCCGGCCCCAAGCAGCGAAACAACCGAGACAGCTCCCTGTTGCTGCGAACAGTAGGCTTGATGCAACAGAAGAACAAAATCCAGGGAAAACCCCCCAAGAGCTGCCCCTGCCACCATCGTAATGTTGGAAAGACCTGGCAATGTCAGGCTCGTAGTAAGAGGAGCGGATGGATACATTAGAAGAGACCTCCCCTCCATAGAGCATGCGGGACCCTGCGCCAAAGGAATCCCCTCTTTAGACTTATCTTGCAGTTCCTGCTCCAAATTAAGCGCTTCAGCTGCGCAAGCGCGACACACACTCGTGTCCAAGACTGTCCACTGACAGATACCACAAACGAGGCACTGTGGACGTGTAGGCATTAGAACCCTAGCACTACCGAATTTGACAGCCCGGTTAAAAAGGCTACCGCTGCCAAAAAGAATGGAAAAACAAAAACGTGGAGGTTTTTTTTTTTTTTTTTTTACTGGCCCTTTAAGTAATCAAACAGAAATAATTAAAAGAATGTTCTTCAAATTAACAAGAAAGCCAAACCGTTTGCTATCTGAAGCTGTGTGTGAGGAAAAACAGGCATCCTGAATAAAAAACACAGGATAAACGGCCCGCAAAGCTCCTCAGCACTGCTAACTGGTCTAAAGTGTTCCCCACGCGGTAGCAGGCCATGATCTGTCCCCCGACCTAAAATAAAACGATTCGAAGACTCACCTCTGCCTAAAGGACCTTTTACAGCCCCCTCTTCACAGCGCCGAAACAGGAAGCTCTTGCAAAAAGCACAGCCGGCAGAGAAACCCAACAATGGCTCTTCACAGAATCGCGAGGGATACGGAGAGAAACACGATCCGCGGAACCTACGAAAATCTCTGCCGTGACCTCTCTGCACGGATGACATCTTTGCCGCTCTCGGACGGTCTTCGGGAAGACGACCCCCTTTGGAGTCCCCCAAATCTTTAACTATTTTCTCTAATGCTTCCCCGAACAGCAACCTGCCTTTGTACGGAGGTTTACTGAGACACGCCTTAGAAGACGCATCAGCCGCCCAATTCCGTAGCCAGAGGAAACGCCTGGCAGCAATTAACGATGCCATGGACTTCGCTGAGATACGCACCAAATCATAACAGAGATCCGCCAAATAAGTCGCCGCCGACTCCAACTTGGCGCCGTCTGAGGCATTTTCTACCTTATCTGGACTCTGTTCTCCCTGGAGCCAACGGATAGAGGCCCGGGACACATAGGCGCCACAGACCGAAGCCTGCAAAGCCAAGGCGCTGGAATCAAAGGCCTGCTTCAGCAGAGCCTCCAACCGACGATCCTGCAAATCCTTAAGCGCTGCCGCGCCTTCCACGGGAATGGTGGTCTTCTTACTGACCGCTGAAACTAACGCATCCACCTTAGGCATACGCAATAAATCCCGCTCTTCCTGGGGCACGGGGTACAGGCGAGCAATAGTGCGACCACCCCTCAGAGATGCTTCCGGGCATTCCCATTCTGATTCAATCATTTGTTTAATTACTCGATGAATCGGAAAACATCTTTGCTCAGAACGAAAACCCTGCAACAAGGGATCTTCAAGTGGCTCCTGCTGTACTGCCGGGAGCACTATATTTAGGGCCGCTAGCGACTGGGCTATCAACGCCCCTAGTTCCTCTTTACGAAAAACTCTAAAGATATTGGGATCTTCACCTGGCCCCAAATCACCGTCCTCCAGCTCTCCGGGGCAGGCATCAAAACCTGAGTCTGAGAGAATCTCGCCCTCCTCAGCTACCTGGGACAAAGCACTAGGCACCACACCTGCCTCCAATAACAGAGCCGAAACCTTTTCCCCGGAAGAGCAGCCTTCCCCAGGGTCTGCCACAGTCTGTACCACCTTTTGGGACTCAAACAGGCTGTCTGAGGAAGAACTGTGAGACACTTGGTCCCTCCTTTTTAACAAATAGGCCTGACAAAATAAACTCGGGGGAGAAGAAGGAACCTAAAGTCGGCGGCAAGGAGGAGGAAGCCTGCTGCCTTGATTCCTCCGGCGAAGGAGCTCTACGGGACTTAGCTTTCTTTTTCTGAGGCTTCCCCTGAGGCGCGGGAGAGACGGCCGGCTCACACAAAATGGCCGCCGTTCCCGCTCTTTCTGAAGAGCCGTGAGACAGTGCCCCACCGGTCTCTGCTCCTTTGCCTTCCATGAGCCCCCAAACTCAAAGGGACCCCAGCGAAAATAAGCCCGAAGAAGCTTGCAAAACCCCGAAGGAGTCTCGACTCGCTAAAGAGCTGCACCCGGATCCCCGAGGCAACGCCGCTAGCTCAGCTCTCTCACAGAAAACGAACCGTCAAGCCAGAAACCGCGTGACTACAACTGCTAACCCCGCGGCGCTAAAAACCACCCTGGAGTAACTAAGGGCTGCTCTCGCCCCCCTCGAGGAGCAGAAATCCCCCTGAAATGCTGAGCCGCTGCTAGCGGTAAGCCGGGGAAGGGCTGTAGTCGGGGATGAGGGAAAGGATCCTGGGGCTCCCAGGCCTCTTTCCACTACTGCGGGCTGCTAACCCCCTAGGAGACAGGCTCTGCCTCCCCCAGCCGGACACTCCGCCGGCAGAACTGGGGCTCCCGAACCGCTGAAGAACTGCCCTGCTAGGACAGAGGATTCAGCAAGGAGAAGCACAAGCAGCGCCCTACTATATGACTAAAATTGTTTTTTTTTTGTTTTGTTTTGTTTTGTTTTTTAAGCAAGCCCGACAGACAATAGCCGTTCTCTTAGTCTGATGTTCTGATTTCCTTTTCATTAGGTAGGCATGTTCTCATATAGCTACCAAAAAAAAATAAAATGTCCAAATCGTCTCACAAGGGAGCTGGTGAAATCAACGTCCTATCCAGCTGCTGAGGACTGAAAGACTGATTCTCTGACACCAGGGGGAGCTGGGTAAGCTGTCAGGAAAAACCGTTCAGTATTCAGTCCCCAGCTGCTGGAGCGGATTGACCACCCAAATGTCCTGGACCGGAGAGACGATTAGGAAAGAACTACTGCACAGCTCCCCTCTGTACAAACAAGGAGGGGAGAGCCGGCAAAGAAGGCAGAAGTCAACGGGAGAGAGAAAAGTGATCCTCCCGATTGCCCTCCATTTCCCTTTTCTGTTTTTTATTTTTGTTGGTTTTTTCAGCTTTAAAGAGACAGGCCAGCCAAATAAAGGTAAAGGAAGAAATTAAAGCCAAAACCTATATCTATCCTGACTAAAGCTCCTTATCTGCTCCTCTAATGAGCCCAGCACCTAGGCTCACTACCTCCTCCCGCTGCTTGGGAGACTGAGCACACTGGGAGCTGGTGGGAGGTGCCAGCAGGATATATGCAGTGGCTTCAGAATTCTGACATGCCCAGTCTCCAAGCTCCGAGAAGAGGTGCACTACCCAGAGGTGAGGGACTGGAGGGATGATAAGGAACATGCAAAAAACACGTGAACAGGAAGATGCAGTCAAATGCAAAGAGCAATTGCAGAGACACCCTGACAGAAACGTTGCAACCGAAGACCTAACCCAACAAGAAGTAGGACAGACTACTACATGAAGAAGTGTCAAGCAGCTGTTTGCCTACCTTCTCCTTGATATGAGTTTTTTTGTGGGATTTGTTTTTTAAACCGAATGCCAAAATCCAGCACAAACCAGGGGGGGGGGGTGGAGGGGATGGGAAGGGGCTTGGGAACCTGCAGCTCACAGGCACAGACGGTCCTTGGCTGGCGGAGGTAGAAGAGAAAGGAAGGGACCTGGGGCACCTAGGTAGTTTAACCCCTTAAGGTTTGACAAGCCCGGCCAGCTCTCTAGCCCTTACTCACCACCCAGCTCCCAATTAGGCAAAATCAACACAAACACCCCAGCTACCAAGGATTGCTAGCCTCTGAGTTACCTGCCAGACAACCCTTTCCACAGCCAAATGCCTTTGACCAAAATAAAGAAACTGAAGTAATCGTGCCCTCAGGGGTGTCCACTACCCAAGAGCTCTTCACTCAGCTACTGAGGACTGATCCTGAAGAGGGAGCTCTTGTACTGGAATGTCAGGATTCTGTCATGCTCAGCCCTCAGTTGCTGGTGGGCGGTGGCAACCCATGCATAACTGAACTGGTCTGGATGTACGATTAGGAACTAACTTTCTTCACCCTAGACAATCTGGTTTCTGTACTGGACACTGCATGGAAACCATTCTTTTCTCCATCCTCAGCAAAACTCACTGGATAAAAGTAACATAGCTAGATATATTTCTCTTATCTTTCCTCAGTTTTTGATATTGTTACTCACCCACTTCTTCTTTCCCCATCTGCAAGTTGCCGGCCTTCATGGTTCTGTCCTGTAATGGTTTCATTCTTTTCTCTCCAGACAGTCTTATTCCGTCATATTCCAGTCCTGTGGTGTTCCCCAGGGTTCAGTTTTGGCTCCCCTGTTCAATATTTTCCTTGCCCACTCTTATCCAACAGCATGGAATCTCAGCCTATTATTACGCTGATGCTATCCTGCTGCTCTTTCATGTGCACCTTGTGATAAGGAAGCTTATCATAGCTCAGGAAGGAGCTATAGGAAAGGTGAAGTGACTCTGAACAAGCAACCTGTCAGTTCTGGTAGAAATAAGAAAACAGAATTTTCCCATAAAAGACTACCAGTCCCAGAATGCACCAGGTTTCCAACAGCCATTAGAGGAGCTGAAGTGGGGAAACGTGTGTTCAATCAGGAGGGCTATGAGGTAATCCCTAAGCACTCATCTCAAAGGGCAGGGCCTGATTCAGCACAGCTGCGCTGTGTTAGGGAGGAGCACTCATCTAAGCAGAATAAAGGTAGAGTTTATTCTACAGAGAATGAGCTTGAGCTTGATCATCTTCATCATCAAGAGGATCATCAGAAGCAGAAGCCAAACCGGACGGACAGAGAGGGAAAGAAACCCTTTGGAAGAAAGAGGAGAAAAGCCTTTGAGAGGTCTAGAAGAGTCCAGAGCAGTACGTATACTGGGAGGCATTCCAAGGGCCAGCATACACCATTGGACTGGGGAAAGCCAGAGGAATGGTGCTGCAGAGCTAGGAATCTCCAGACGGTACCTGTGAGGGAGACGGCTGCACGTGGAAGGGACCCTAAGACCCGTGCCAGAAGGTATGTGAAGAGAGATCCAGTGTCCAGGGATCTGGATTGGAAGGCTGGACATAAGAACTGGACTACATACTGGCCAGGCTATATAGAGAGGAACTCTAACAGCAATGGAAGCTCAGGTATGAACACTGATCTATGCCCTAGCTATAACCTTGAAAGACAGCAGGGAAACAAGTATTCTCCTGAAAGTGCTCCATTGGGAGATTCATCTGTGCCAATCCATGATATTGAACCCATGCTTGTTGAAGAAGAGGGGGTGATAGCAGATGAAGAATCTGTTTACATGGACTGCTCTCTGTCTAAACTCCTTTGGTGATTTTCTGTTACAAAGTACAGCAACCATCACAAAGAAATACAAACTTGTTCTTTAATCTACTCAGAAAAGCTCCTGAGTAGGATTTTTAGCCACGCAGTAGAAAGCAAGCCAGCTAAGGGGTTTCAGCTGGATAACTGCTGGCAATTGAGCCTTACCTAATTGCTTGTATGTGCTCTGAGAGAATCACTTCTGAATCTATGTAGGAAGATATAAGAAGTTAACCTGAAAAGAACAGTTTTTCCTTTCTTTGTGGCTTTTGGTTTGTTGTTTGATACATTGCTAAGAGAATATTAGCTAAAGCCTACAGAAAAGACCAGTTTGTTACCAACCAGGTCTTATTTCTTTTGCTTTGATTGCCTGACAAGTTCAAATGTTGTTTTTCCTGATTTTTGTTTTTCCAAGTTTAACACTGAAAGCAAGTAACCTGATTTATGTGCTACCAAGCATATCTGTGTTGGGAGAAATAACCCCATAAATAAATATCTTATTGGCTTTACCCAAAAGCACAACTAATTATTGTGAGCAGCTGTGTCTGGTGTGAATGAACTGCATTGCCCACAATCCCTTGCAAATCATATAGATATATGCACTTGCCAAGACTGTGAGCATTCTCACCCAGGCAGCCGTCTGACAACCTGACCTCTCCGAATCTCACTATCATTAATTTATGGTATCAAACAAAAAGCTATATCTCCACAAGTATTCCACCGACGAATCTTAAACTTTACCAAAGTTAGTTTGAATCATTTAAGATTAAACACACAAAGTTGTGTTGAAATCTGTGATGGTGAGGTGGGGCACTTTTCTAAAACTAGGCCACTTCACATGGAATGACCCTCCTGTCTTTCCCAGGTTGCTCTCTGGCTGCATTCCAGTCACCTAAATCTGAATCCTTCAAAAAAACAAAAAACAAACAAACAAAAAATCCACCTCTGCCATCTGGCTCATTGGTTCCTCTACTGCTCCTTCCATGGCCCCCTCACTTGATCATTTCCAGATTTCCTTAGTGCCCTCATTTAGGTTTTTTGACTGTGGTCTCACTTTTCAGGACCAGATCAGTGCTGTGGTCAAACTTTCTTTCTTCACCGTTCATCAGATTATTTCCATTCGCTTACTCCTTCCCGACTCCGCTATTCCTACTCTATTTCTGGTCCTAGTCATAGCCCGTTTAGATAACTGCACTATCATTTACGACAGCCTTCCAAACTATCAGATTAAGCACTTACAATCCAGAACACAGCCATCCATAAACTTCACACCACCAAATTCGAACGTGTCTCCCCCCTGCTCATCAAAGTCTCACTGGTCACCTCTTACATATCAAATCCAATTCAAGCTTCTTACCTTTGTTCACACAACCTTGCATACTGAGACCCTGCTTATCTTTACACATCATTTCCTATGCTCCAATACAACTTCTACAATCCAGTCACACTAATCAATCCCACCTCCCTTTTCCCCTCACGTGCCTATTACCAATCTACCTGTCATTCTGCTTTTTAATTTTTTGGGTCCCATCCTTTGGAATTCACTCTCTGCTGATCTCCACCTGGAACTCTCTCTAAATTCATCTCTCAAGACCCATCTCTTTCAGTTAGCTTTCAACTTACCTTCACAAACCACCCAGAATTCTGCCTCTCTCCTCCCCTGCAGGCTCTTCCCTCTTTCCTCCCTTCTACATTTCTGTTGTACACTTTCTTACCTTTACTATGATTTTATTGGCACTCTCTTTTATTTTGTTTTTATTGTACGCCGCTCTGCTGTTCCAAAGGGCGGTATAGCAAGTTTTAATAAACCATAAATGAGAATTACACTTACCTAGTAATTGTGGTTCCTTATCGTTCCTCCAGTTTAGTCCTCCACCTCTGGGTAGTGTACCTCCTCCTGCAGCTTGGAGACTGGGCATGTCAAAAACGTGACATCACTGGATGTAGTCTGCTGGTCTCTCCCATCAACCCCAGTGAAATATTGACAAAGCACACTCAAAGGAGCAATAAATAAGTAGCAAATATAGTATTTTAATTTCATAACAATCATGAACTGATAATCACTAACTACATACAACGGAACTCCGCTGTAGGATGATAGGCCTTTCCACTTGTGCCGTCTCCTCCTACTTCATACAGAATTATAGACCTGAAGAGTAAGAACAGAAATAAGTGTACCTACCGGTAATCACAGACTCTTTCCAAATGAACCTTCCCTGCTAAATGACATCATCCCGGGCGGGAATGAGGATTAAACTGGAGTTCCTCAAGGAACCACAGTTAGCAGGTAAGTGTAATTCTCATTTCCTTATCGTTCCTCCAGTATAGTCCTCCACCTCTGGGATGTAACAGAGCAGTAATCATTGGGAGGGACCTTTCCAGCCAGCATGCAACACCACCGACCCGAAAAAGGCATCACTTGCCACTAGAACATCCAGACGGTAGCGTTTACTGAACGTATGCAGAGTACCAGGTGGCCGCTCTACAAATGTCCCTTGGCGGAACTAAACTGTGCTCCGCCCAAGAAGTCGCTTGCGCTCCAGTAGAATGCGCTCGTAGCCCCGCTGGCACCGATCAGCCCCCCAGAAGATATGCTGAGCCGATCGCCTCTCTAATCCATCTAGAAATGGACGCCTTCGCCGCCGCTTCCCTTTGCGAGGGCCTCCGAATAACACAAACGGTCCGATTTGCGGAATGTCTCCGAAACCTTTAAAAGTACTGACACAGCACCCACTAAGTCTAAACGGCGCAATCCTCTGTCAGTCTCGCTGCCCTCAAGCGAGCCTAGCACTGGAAGAGACACCGTTTGATTGAGGTGAAACGGAGAAACCACCTTAGGTAAAAAGGACGGCACTGGTCACAACACCACCTTTTCCCAAGAAAAGGGCAAGAACGGTTCTCTACAAGAAAGCGCCTGCAACTCCGAAATCCGTCTCACCAAACAGATGGCCAACAAAAATAGTCTTCAAAGTCAGATCCTTAACGGACGCTTTGTGCAATGGCTCAAAAGGTTCCCTAGTCAAAGCCCCTAACACCAAATTGAGATCCCACGGGGGCACCACAATTCTAAGAGAGGGCCGCAGCCTAGTCACTGCCTTCAGAAAATGTAAGACGTCAGCATTGGCACCGAGCGCCCAATCTTGCACCTTGCCCCTATAGGACAACGCTGCCAACTGAACTCTCAAGGAACTGGCCGCCAGGCCCTTATCAAACCCTTCCTGCAGAAAACTCAAAACAACAGGAACCGACACCGTCGCAGCCTGAACTTCCCTCCGCGAGCACCAATCCTCAAACACTCGCCATATGTGAACATAGGCCAGAGAAGTGGACTTTTTCCTTCCCCGAAGCAAAGTAGCGATGACTGCTGCCAAATAACCTTTCTTCTTCAGCCTCACCCTTTCAATGGCCAGACCGAAAGCGAGAATCGATCCACCTGAGGCATCCGAAGCGGACCTTGTACTAACAGAGTCTCTGACGTCAGCAATCTCCACGGCTCCCCGTCAAGCAGCCTTATGAGATCTGCGTACCACGGCCGCCTTGGCCAATCCAGAGCCACCAACAACACTCTTCCCCGATGAGCCTCGATATGCTGAACCACTCGACCTATGGAGCACCCACGACGGAAATACATAGAGAAGACCTGACGCCGGCCAACGCTGCATCAGCGCGTTGATCCCCTCTGACATCCGCTCTCGTCGCCTGCTGAAGAAACGACTGACTTTCGCAGACTGAAAGGTCGCCATGAGATTCATGACCGGCGGCACCCATCTGCGCACTACTTTCGCAAACACTGCCGGATGCAACTCCCATTCTCCTGCATCCACTTGAACCTTGCTGAGAAAATCCGCCATCACGTTGTCCTTCCCTGCAATGTGCGCTGCTGAGATCGCTGGTAGCCGCAGCTCCACCCAAGCAAACAAGGCCTCCGCTTCTTCCTCCATGGTTGCACTTCCTGTACCGCCCTGTCGATTGATGTAGGCTACTGTTGCGGAGTTGTCCAACAGCACTCGTACCGCCCGACCTGTCACCGCCGCTTCGAATGTTTGCAGCGCCAGAAACACCGCTCTCAGCTCCAACCGGTTGATTGAGCAGTAGCTCTCCTGAACAGTCCAAACACCTTGCGCATAGCGCTCTCTGCAATGTGCCCCCAGCCTACCAGGCTTGCGTCTGTCAGTAATGGGAGCCACTCCGGCTGCTCCAGAGGCATTCCCACCTCCAAGGAAGCCAGGAGCAGCCACCACAGAAGAGCGTGCCTGACCCCCAGGAGACAGGGAAGTCGTTTGCTCAACGAGTCGACCTGATGCGACCAACGACGAAGCAGTGCTCACTGTAACGGATGCATATGAAGCCTGGCTCATGGCACCGCTTCCAAGGACACCGCCACCGCCATCGTTCCGAGCACCTGCAGGTAACTCCACGCCAAGGGCGCCGGAGCGGCTCTGAACTTGCATACCAGCTGTCTAAGGACTTGAACTCAACGATGAGGAAGGAACAGCGCCCCTTTCCGTGTGTCGAATCACATCCCCAGATATTCGAGATCCTGAGATGGCACCAAGTGGACTTTTGTTCACATTGACTACCCCCAACCGATATTCTCCAAGAACCTCACTACTTCGGCTGTCACCCTGATGCTCTCTGCTTTGGACTTTGCTCAAATTAACCAATCGTCGAGATAGGAATTCTGGTGCATCCCTTTCTTTCGTAATGCTGCCGCCACCACTACCATGACCTTGGTGAAAGTGTGCGGCGCTGTCGCCAGTCCGAATCGCAACGCTTGGAATTGATAGTGTCCCCAAGGGAGAGGGAAAGCAAAAACCTTTGGTATGCTGCTCTGATCGGGATGTGCAAGTACGCTTCCATAAGATCGAGAGACGTCAAGTACTCTCCCTGTCGAACCACCACTATAACAGACCATAACGTTTCCATCCTGAAATGAGGCACTCTGAGACAATGGTTCACTCCTTTTAGGTCCAAGATAGGACGAAGAGCGCCGTCCTTCTTTGGCACTACCAAATAAATGGAGTATCAACCCCTGCCGTAGTCTATAGGCACCAGAGTGACCGCTCCCAGTTGCAACAGTCGATCTAACGTTTGACGGACCGCCAGGGTTTTTCTCTGCAGGGAGACATTACATACAACTCTCGGACTGGCTTCGCAAATTCCAGCGTATAACCATCGCAGATTATTTCCAATACCCACTGATCTGTCGTTATTTGGGCCCAGGCAGGAAGAAATCCCTGAAGTCGCCCGCCTATCGGGTTGCTTTCCACCGGGGCCCGCCGCTCTTCATTGGGGTTTTGGAGTTGTTGCGACGGCCGCTGCTGCAAAACCTCTACTTGCTCCACGAAACCCCTGGGCTCTAGAAGCAAATCGTCCTCTTTGGAATCCGCCCAAGCGAGAAGTCCAAAATCTTCAAAAATCTCTAAACTGACCCCGAGAGGCCAGAGCGGACTTCCCCTGCTTAAGCCTATCCTCCGGGAGTCTTCCACCTTTTTTGACTCCCCTGAATCCTTAACTAACTTGTCCAGATCTTCTCCGAATAACAACTTTCCTTTAAACGGAAGTTTACTGAGTCGCGACTTCGAAGAGCCATCTGCTGCCCAATTCCTTAACCACAGGGATCTACGGGCGGCCACCAAGGATGCCACACTATTAGCTAGTGCCCTCATTAAGTCGTAATGTAAATCAGCCAAGTAGGCCGACCCCGACTCGAGGCGATTCAGCTCCCGCAGACTCTCCTGCTCCAGCTGCATAGTCTGCCGTAAGCTTTGTGACCATCTCAGGCAAGCTCTTGCCACCCACACTCCACAAACGAAAGCCTGTAATGACAAGGCATTGATTTCAAAAGACTCCTTCAATAAACCATCCACTTTCCTGTCCTGCGCATCCTTTAAGGCTGTGCTAACTTCCACCAGAATAGTGGTCTTCTTAGTTACGGCAGACACTGCTGCATCAACCCACGGAAAACGGAACCTTTCTTTGTCCTTAACCGCCAACGGATACAGCCGGTTCATAGTCCTCATTCCTCTCAGTCCCACTTCTGGCTGATCCCATTCGTCTTGGATCATATGGTCCACCACACGGTGAACGGGAAACACTACTTGCGTTTGTTTCACGGCCTGGATAATAGAGTCTTCCCCATTGTCCTCCTCCGTAGGTTGTTCCGTAGCCAGCTTTAGCGTCTGTAGGGACTCCGTGATAAGGGCTGCTAGCTCTTCTTTCCGAAAGATCCTAATAATTTTTTCCTAGTCCTCTGGCTCGGGAATTTCTCCCTCTTCTAACTCCTCCATTCCAGTTTTGAGATCCACATTGGTTTACTCCGACTCCTGCCATTCCACCTCTGAAGGCGAAAGCTCTGGGAGTCTGGATCTCATGAGACTGCTACCCGCATGAGCTGTGCCAGCCTGCTGCGTCACCGTAGTCAGAGGCAAGGGATCCGGTAACTTCCCCTGCCTTCTTAAACAAAACGCCTGATGCATGATTAAAACAAAATCTGGACAGAAATCTCCAAGTTGTAGGCCCAACCCCCAAGACGCCGCCACCACCCCCAAGGGTCCGGCTGGAGTCTCCTGCCCGACTCCTGGCGGGGCAGCTAGCATGACTTCTCTGTCCGCCTCAGCCGAGGCACCCTGTAGGTCCTGTCCCACCTTAACTTCCATCTGCTGCTCTACGCTGGTAGAGACCGCCGTGCAGCCCCTGCAGATTCCAGAGTCATCGATAGCCCCTCTGCGGGTACCGCAGAGCACACATTTTGGGCGTGCTGCCATAGGCTCCAGTCCCTAACCGCCGAAAATGGTGAATAATCAAGAGCCACTCCATATTATTCAGATCTCCTTTTTTTTTTCTACCGCAATAACTAAACCCCCTTATTAGTTAACTCGCCCCTGAGAGACAACCCTCGGACCCACTGCAACCTACCCCCTCAGAATCCCCAAAAGGTGCAGGTCGCGCAAAAATGGCAACAGAAACCAAAGAAATCAAAATAAGCCCAAGGGAAATCAAAGTAATTTAACCGAAGTCAAAATCCAGGAAATTAAACTAAATGCAATAAAGGAAATGAAACCGTGCGATTCCCAACGCCACACAGCTTACATGCTGCCAAAATGGCCGCCGCTGGGCTTCTAAGAAAGGTGCCAAACTCCCCGCGCCTATCTGAGCCCTGCTGCGTGTGTAAACCTGCTTGTAGGCCCGACTGCGTGCCTCTGATCGCAAAGAGAATAAAACCTCTCACCGCGGCTCTATTCCTTCTGCTATGCCGCGGATCTCCAGCCCGTATGGCTCCGCTCAGCCGACAGCGAGCTGAGAGCCGCCGGACAAGCTTCCTGCCGCTGCGGCCACCGAACAAGCAGGATCGCGGCTGCTCAGAACGCTGCTGCCGACAGCTGCAGAGCTCTGCCCCGTACTTCCAAGGGGCAGAAATCTGACCAAAAGGCAATATTAGCAGAAACAGTAGTACGAGAAGGCAGGCAGGAACCGGCACAAGCACACAAGCAGATGGATTTGTTTGTTTGGGTTTTTTTACAGCGACAATAATCAAATTAATAAAATTGAAAGGATGAGGGCAAAATTAAACATAACCTATACTAATGCTATGCTAACCGCTCCTTATCCATTCCTCAAGTGAGCCCAGCACCTAGGCTCACTACGTCCTCCTGCTGCATGGAGACTGGACACACTGGGGCTGATGGGAGAGACCAGCAGACTACATCCACTGATGTCACATTTTTGACATGCCCAGTCTCCAAGTTGCAGGAGGAGGTACACTACCCAGAGGTGGAGGACTAAACTGGAGGAACGATAAGGAACTTAACATTCTTACAAACTATTTAATGGAAAAGTATTATTGATTTTAATTTGTCTACAATTCATTTGTTCCTTGCGTGCTCTTTTTCTTCTTATTGTAGTTTGCAGGAGAGTTTGCCTTGCTTTAAGGATCTTTTACTAAATGTTAAACTTGTGTTACGTGCCCATCCACCCTTTTTATTTCTATGTGGGCAATGGCACTTGACTTATGCCGCTTTAATTAACGTGCGTCAAAACCTTTACTAAAAGAGCCCCTTTGTGTCTGCTGCTATTTCCTCAGAATAAATTAGTATTTTATTTGAAGCATGTTTTAGAATATTGCATCTTTGACTAGGAACAAATAGTTCAGTATTACACAACTCAAATTTATCACTAGTAATATTAATATATTTAATTATCAGGAAATTTAAAATTTTATATGGATTACACAAGCAGTCTCCACCAGACACACAATTGGTGGAAACTTCTCAATTATTTAACCTTACAAAAGTACAAACTCAACAGTGGTTGAAGAAAAATCTCTTTTCACAAGAAATAAAGCTGAATAATGTATTCTCGTATATATATTTGGTAGCAAATGAAATTATTTTGTCATACAACTACATGGCATGTCAATCCCATGAGTAATTCACACATTTGTGAAAAACAATAGAAATACCATTTGAACAGGAAACAGCAAGTGACTTCAGTGCTGCTGTAAAAAAGTACTCTCTCAGAAACCAACTGGCAATTTAAATTTTGTAGCAAACTTATACAAACTAGAATAGTTCTTTTTACACTATAACATAGTGCTCTACCAATTTCGCAAAAGGATTTAATGAGAACTGGAATTTAGGAACTGTGTTTCACTGGCACAACTATTAAGTGTAAATTAAGTCCAGATGTGAGAAAAATAGCTTACATCTTAACATACTATTCAAAGCTGTATGTTCAAGTGAGAAGCTTGAGCATTCTTCTTTTTTTTCTTTCCCCTTGTAATCATTTTGCCTGATATTTGGCCATATTCTTAGATATTTTTTTTAGTACCTGGAATGATTTGGGATAACCCTTGTACTGAATCAAATATCTGAGGGCAGACAATAGCCAGTAAATAGTCACTTTGTAAATAGTCTTAAATTCCATTTATAGCACTCTTTGTCTTATTCATTTCACTAATCAAAGGGTGTCAGTCTTTAGTAAAAAATGTCATCAAATCTTACAGATTAGCAGGACAGCACATCACCCTGCAGTTTTCTCAGGTATCATAATTTCATATGAAATATATTTGTGGGAGCATAGCTTCAAATGTTACAATTTCTTGAAGGTAAAATCCAATGACGTCGGCACAAAATTCAAGTCCTGTTAATACCCTCTCGTTTTTTTGTTAAAGGAGACTTCTTCACCAATCTTTTCTCCAAATTCCCTCTCTAGGAATAAAAGCTCCATTCAAACATCTAAGAGTTTAATTTACTCCTATTCAATTTTTCCACCTCATCTAGACTCCTGAATTACGTGTTTTTAAACGTCACAACTGCAGATTTCAAAAATATTCTGAACTGAACTTAAAAGGGGGTGTGGGGGGGGTGTTCAACTAAAGGCAATGACACATCGACTGAATCCTAGGGTGTGGAAGAGTCAAGCATCCAACCGCTTTTTACTAGCGGCAAAAAAGCGTGTTAAAAGCTAGCACAAACGATTACAAGACCACCACCCATCGTCATTGTGTCTGGCCACGGAGGTCACCTGCTCCGAGAACATTGTGGTGCTCAAGACAGAAATAGGACATAGAATCAAGTCAGTAGGAAACAGAAAATACGAATCAAACCACCCGGTGAAGAGAATGAAAACCTCTTCACACGGAGGAGTAATTCCCCCCAGTCCACACCGGACAAAGAGAAGAGGGGGGGGAGAGGGGGGGGGGACAGAAATCTATTCATAGGAAACAGAAAGGTGTAAAGGAAAGGAGTCACATTCCTCCCCTGGCTCACATATAGAGAGCAGGAAACAGAGCATTCCTCCCTTCCCCCTTCACACACAGTAGACAGAAAGATAATGGAGACGCTCCTCACACCATCCTAGTCCCCCATCCCCCATCACTCACTTCGGCAGAGCAGTAGTAGTACCAGAGCCACGAAGCCATAGGCAGCGGAATCCATGGCCAGCAGCGAAGAGCCAGGCACAGAGCACCTCATGAAACGACACCGAGAAAGCGTCACGATTACTGCCACCGCCTCAGCTTCAGCCAACGGTCCTTCTCTCCGGAGTCCTGTGCCAGCCAGCAGGTGAACGCTTGCGTCACGTCCGGTGGCGTTTGTGGTGCCCAGCTCCGCCTCTCTGTCCCTGCCCTCACCCTTCACCTCACCATCCTCCTTTGCTGAAGATGGTACGAAAGTTAAATTATTCCCTTTTCGTCCTAGGGAGCTTTCATATGAAGGGAATGAAGGACGGGGCTAATGCAAGATTAAGTAAGGAAGGTGGAACGATCCAAAACTGGGCATCCTTCAAGTTAATCTGTGTCTGGCTAGTAATACTCTTATTTGTAAAGCCGCCCACTTTAACAGAGTTGTGGACGTTTTCTCTTCAGTAGACTATTTTTTTTTTGTTTCGCAAATGTTATTTTTTATTCCCTGCTTATTGGAATTTAAATGTTTGCCGATATAAATTTATTATAATGAATGTGACTGCTCTTTTTCTAAAGTCTCCCTGCAAATATTCGCTTGTGGTACTAGCCCGACCTTTAAGTTATTTGATGACTTTGAAAATATATTTCAAATCTTACCCTTTTATTATTTTAAGACAACTTTATTTCTTTTAATATTGCTTGTTCCAGTCAAAAGAAGTTCCATTCCATTTTTTTTTTCATTTGACTATACCGCTTCTTACAAGCATACGGACTGATGCATTTTCTGGCACTTTGTCCGTGCTAGGCTTGTTCTCCGATGCAGATTGCAAGGAAGCACTGGAAAAGAAACAAAAATAAGAATAAATAGCAATGCAATAAAACGGGGTGGGAGGTGTCAAGCAATGTTCCCTCTAATTTTCTGTAGGCTGTGTGCGCATAAAATATCAGCTGTGCAGCTTTTGAAGGAAGATTACATTTTTGTGCGCCACATAACGACACTCGGAGTTATATACTTTAAAATTTGACTATACGTCAGAATACAGTATGTACACCACATTGATTGCACTAGAAAATATTGTAGAACTTGTGAAAACCGTAAATACACAACAACTTTTCAATTTTAAGGACATCTGTGTTGTTTTCTATCAGAATCAGAACCGTAATTTTTGTGCGCTCTGTTGTAAAGTATGTGCGTGCGCACAGCTTAGAGGGAACAGTGGTGTCAAGATATTTTTCAGATGTCTTAGCCAGAGGAAGAAGTGTAAAAATGGTATTGTTAGACTCAAATATAAAGGGGAGGAAAATTTATGAATCTGATGAAGATAAAGTGAAATTGCTTAACAGATATTTTTATTCAGTGTTCAGAGATGAAGGGCCAGCAGTAAGACCTAAGAAAACACCCACAAATGGAAACAGAAGTGACTGGGATCTTGAATGATTTTCAGAAGACTGTGCTCATGAGAAACTAGCTAAACTAAAAGTAGACAAAGCGATAGGAACGGATGGAATACATCCAAGAATACTGAAGAAACTTCAGGACATTCTAGCGGCTCCACTGACTGATGTTTTCAATGCTTCTTTAGAGCTGTGGGTGATCCCAGAGGACTGGAGAAAGGCACATGTGGTCCCTTTACACAAAAGTGGAAGTAAGGATGAGGTTGAAAACTACAGGCCAGTTAGTCTAGCCTCTGTGGTGAGTAAATTTATTGGGAATGTTGCTAAAAGAGAGAACAGCGAGGTTTCTGGAGTTCAATGGATTGAAAGATCCAAGGTAGCTTGGGTTTAACAGAGGCAGGTCTTGTCAGACAAATCTGATTGATTTTTTTGACTGGATAACCAGAGAGTTGGACCGAAGGAGAGCCCTAAATGTGGTGTACTTAGATTTCAGTAAAGCCTTTGACACTGTTCCGCATAGGTGACATAAATAAACTGAGCACCATAGGGATGGACCCTAAAGTGACTGACTGGGTTAGAAAGTGGTTAAGTGGGAGGCTACAAAGTGTACAGGTGCAGTAAATGGAGCTCACTCTGAGAAGAATGTTACCAGTGGTGTGCCACAGGGATCTGTCCATGGTCTGATGCTTTTTAAAATTTTTGTTAGTGATATTGCGGAAGGGCATTCAGATAAGGTTTGCCTCTTTGCCAATGATAACCAAAATCTGCAAGAGTAGACACACAGGAAGGAGTAGGTAACATGAGGAGGAATATAGTTAAGCTTGAAGATTGTTCAAGAATTTAGCAGCTGAGATTTAATGCTAAAAAATACAGGGTCATGCATTTGGGCTGCAAAAATCCAAGGGAGTGGTACAGTGTAGGAGGCAAAGTACTTCTGTCCACGAAAGAAGAGTGGGACCTGGGCGTGATTGTTTCTGATGACCTTAAAGTGGCTAAATAGATAGAAAAGGTGACAGCAAAAGCCAGAGGGATGCTTGGGTGCATAGGGAGAGGAATTGCCAGCAGAAAAAAGGAGGTGATAGTGCCTCTGTATAAGTCTCTGGTGCGATCTCACTTGAAGTATTGTGTGTGTTCTGGAGACCACACCTTCAAAAGGATATAAACAGGATGGAGTCTGTGCAGAGGATGGCTTCTTAAATGGTTAGTGGTCTTTGTTATAAAGCATATGGGGACAGACTTAAAGATCTTAATATGTATATGTTAGAGGAAAGGCCAGATAGAGGAGATATGATAGAGATGTTTAAATAACTCTGTGGCGTAAATGCACAAGAGGAGTGCCTCTTTCGATTGAAAGCAAGCTCTGCAACAAGGGTCATAGGATGAGGGTGAAAGGGAATAGACTCAGTAGTATAAGGAAATATTTCTTTATGGAAAGAATAGTAAATGTGTGGAATAGTTTTCCATTGGAGGTAGTAGAGATGAGGACAGTATCTGAATTCAAGAAAGCATGGGACAAACACAGAAGATCTCTAAAGAAAAAAAAGGGGCTAAAGTATTTGATATAGAAGGGCAGACTAGATAGGCCATACATTCTCTTTCTGCTGTCATTTTTCTGTTTAAAAACGCCAAAAAAACAACCGTGCTAAACTGCGGTAAACTTGGCGTGCAAATTGCTGCATAAGTAATTGCACCCAATGTAAAAAGAAAGTGTGCTGGAACTTAGCACATTTTTCATATTGTTTTTTAATGCTGGATCTTCATGGAAGTATAAAGATCCAGCCAGGTGCAAAAGTATCATTTGAGATGGTTTGACACTTCAGCTCAGATGATCCAGGCATCGGGGAAAGCCCTTGATGTTATCAGAATACTGTACAGGGGCTAGTGCCCCCAATGCTGATCCCCCGGCAGAAACCAAATCCCTGGCGGCCCCAGTTGCCGTCTGATAAAAAAAAATCCCAGGTGGCCCAGTGGTCCTGATTCTCCCCCCCCCCCCCCCCTAACCACTCACTCACTCAAAAAGAATTCCCTGGTGGCTCAGAGGCCCCAATCCCCTCCCACACCCAATTTAAAAAACTCTGGTGGCCCCAATCCCACCTACCCAATAACAAAAAGGCCTGGTGGCCCCCGAATCCTCCACTCCCCTCCCGACCAATGTTCCCTCTAATTTTCTGTAGGCTGTGTGCTCATAAAATATCAGCTGTGCAGCTTTTGAAGGAAGGTTAAATTTTTGTGCACCACATAACGACACTCGGAGTTATATACTTTAAAATTTGACTACACGTCAGAATACAGTATGTACACCACATTGATTTTAATCAAATTAAATGAAAATAGACGATTACTAAATGAAGCGAAACATTTCTAGTAACTACAATCACAACTTTTAAATTTTAAGACGTCTGTGTTGTTTTCTATCAGAATCAGAACCGTAATTTTTGTGCGCTCTGTTGTAAAGTATGTGCGCTCACTCGGCGAGGTGTGTGCGCACGCACACGTGCACAGCTTAGAGGGAACAGTGCTCCCGACACCTTTAATCTGGAGCGGGAGTGTTACCCATGTGCTCCTGCCTCTGTGACACCATCTTGAAAGATGACAGCGCCTGGCCCCGCATAGTGCATCCTGGGATATATAGCAGTCTGATCCCACCAGTTGCATACCAGAATGCACTGCGTGAGGCCAGGCACTGCCATTTTTCAAGATGGAGGCATGGGGTGCTATGAAACTCTGCACTAGAGTTTTAAGCACTGGGCTCTAGCGCAGGGTTTCTGCATCAGCCTGATAATGCATCAAACAATACATAATAAAAATAAAAATTTTAAACATAATACCTCAAGCAATACATACTCCCTCATCGTTACTCCAGTCCAGTCCCGACCTGTGGGTAGTTGCCTCTCACCAGCAGCTTGGAGACTGAGCATGTTACACTTTCTGATCTCACCATAGATAGACAGCTGGCACTTCCCACCAGCCTCCAGTATCTCAGTTTCCAAGAGTTGGTGAGATGTGAAACCAGAACAAGGACTCACTGAAGGGACAAATAAGGCTTTTATGAATGAGAAAAAAAAAAGATATAAGATCAACTGGAGTTTCTGTATTGGGGTGGAGAGCTGGCACAGAGGAGACTTGTAAGCACAGTAAAGTTTTAAAACACACACAAAAAAAAATACAGCAGAAAGCCGGGGAAGGCAGTAAAACCCTTGGCAGGGAAAGGCAATTACTGCTGTCAGCTGGGTTCTCAGTTCAGCGGCTCCCAACTCTTTGGTGGGGTGAGGAATCATTGGCTTGAAGCAGGGCTTCTCCTGGATTGGAATTGGTGCGCTTTTGTTCCCCAACGCCACCGATGCTCTTCCGCTCAGCTGAGCAGTGAATCAGGAGGCTCTCCACACTAGATTGCTGCCGTGAGCAGAGGGATTTCCTGCTTGCACAACAAAGAGGTACAGGCTGTCATTTTGCTGGGTTCTTGGGCCGCAGCAGACAGTGGGGAAGCCATGGCTGAGGACAGCTTCTCCCCGTCTTGAGCGGGAACCACTGCTATTTTAGGTGCAGCCTTTGCCAAGTGTAGGGAGGACTCTGGGGATGGGCCATTCAGGGGTTCCTTCCTTGTATTTTTGTGTTTTCTGTGGGTCTGGATAGGAGCAGTGAGTACGTTATAGAGTTTTTGGTTTTCCTTAAGGAGGTATTTTTTTTTCTTTTTTCCTTTCTTTGCTATCTTAGCAGTTTGAAAAAAGAAAAGGAGAAAAAAGAAGATGCTAGGCTGGGACCAAAGGTTGGGTGGCCATAGCACTTGCTTAAGGGAGGGAGCGTAGCAGTTTAATTTGCGGCACACTATGCCCCCCAAGCCTATCTAAGTTATGGCTCCCGTAGGGGCGCTGTCTCTGCAGCGGGCTTCTGCCATGGCTACGAGGCAGAGTCCAGGTCAATTGAAGAGGGCCTGCAGGATGAGAGGGTGTACCAAGCTTCTAGTGGCCCCAAGGTCTGGCACTCACTGGGGGGGGGCCACCCTTCCCTGGCAGCAGACAAGATTAGTCCTGAATTGCTGATGCAAGAGTCGAGGGGGATGTCTCTGGGGTCCCTCAAGCCCTCCACTTCTAGGGATTTGTCAGTGGAGGCACTCCCAGGGGTTTTTTTGCCCAAATATATTCTCCTTATGCATAAGACCTTTTGCCTGAGGCAGCGGGGGGAGGATGGTCCATGAGCTCCCAGGAGAGAGTGAGGAAGCAAGGGTTATCTAAATCCCTCTCTGAAACAAGGTGGAGGAGGAGCCCTGACTTAGCAAAAGGCAGGATTTAGGGTTTGTCCATTCCAGTGAGTTGGATGACCCAGATGGGGAGGCTGCTATAGATACTGAGCCTATGGAGCTTGAAGAAGGTGAGATTCCTCAAGGCGAAGTCCTGCATAGTTTGCGTTTTTCGCAGGGAAGAGCTGATTGCGCATTCCTCCAAGACTCTGAACATCGAGTTGAGCGCTCCAGCGGAGGATGAGCTCTCAAAGATCCGTTGTTTCAGGCAATGTGGAAGACTCTGTTGGTGTTCTCGCTTCATGGAGTAGTCAAGCAGATGATTCAGGATGAGTGGGACGTGGGTGTAGACCCATTTGTATCCCTTCCCCATTCAAGGTAAGGAACTTTTCTGGTCTCCGCGCGTGGATGAGGTGGTTTCAACTGTCACAAAGTAGACCACCATTCCCGTTGAGGGAGGCTCGGCCCTTAAAGATGTGCAGGATAAGAAGTTGGAAACCCTGCTCAAGCAGGTCTTTGATATTAATGCCTTCTTTACAGGTATCCGTCTGTAGAGTCTTTGTGGCCCGCACATGTTTATATCGGCACAAGCAGTGTTGGACAATGTGGGAGAATCCTGTCCTTTGCCTCCAGAGGTGGAGAAGTTGGAGTCTGGAGTAGTGTACTTGGCATACGCCTTTTATGATCTCATTAGGGGCAAGGGTATGGCCTCGGCGGTGGCCGCTCACTGCTATCTGTGGCTACGAAACTGGTTGCGGACATCTCTTCCCAAGACATAGTTGAGCAAGCTTCTTTTCAGGGGGAAGCTTCTCTTTGGAAATGATCTGGATAAGTTGGTGAAGGATCTCAGGGAATCTAAAGGTGGGAGGCTCCCTGACAATAAACCAAAACCGGTATGGTTCGCAGCCCCCGTGAGGGGTCAATCAAGAGACTTCCGGCATTTCCGGGCGGTTCATTTTACGCTCTACCAGAGAGGGCAGTTCCCTTTATGGGAAAAAGCCTTTCGTGGTTTTTGAGGAACAGGCAGGGGTTTTTACTCCTCTGTGGACTCAGCTACCAAAAAGACACAATGATGCCAAAGCAGTCCAGGGGAGTGTCAGTTCCCATAGGCAGTCGGCTGCGGGACGTTTACACTGCCTGGACCAATATCATTACCAACCAGTGGGTATTCTTGATCATCTGAAAAGGCTATGCACTGGAATTTGCCTGGCCTCTGCGAGACGCCTTCGTCAGTTCCCCTTGCAAAGCACTGCAGAAGGCCACGCAGGACATGCTGCAGCACCTAATCGAGCTGCACGCAGTAATTGAGGTGCTGGAAGACCAACATAGTTGTGGTTGATACTCCATTTACTACGTGGTCCCCAAAAAAGAAGGTTCTTTCCAGCTCATATTGGATCTCAAGCATGTAAATTGGTGTCTAATGGTACCCCGCTTTCACATGGAGATGCTTTGCTTGGTCATCATGGCAGTCAGAGAAGAGAATTCTTGACCTCCTTCAATCTCATGGAGGCTTACTTGCACATTCCCATTAGGCCGGAACATCAGCAATTTCTGTGCTTTGCAGTGTCAATGGGTCACTTCCAATTTCAGGCCTTGCCATTTGGCCTGGCGACAGCACCGCGAATGTTCACCAAGATGATGGTGATGGTGGCAGCGGGGCTCAAGCAAGAAGGCGTTCTCGTACATCCCTACCTGGACGATTGGCTGATCTGGACCAAGTCCCGAGAGGAGAGCCTGCAGGCCATGGAACATGTGATCTCGGTTTTTTGCAGAGTCTAGACTGGATCATAAATGTGGCGAAGAGCCGTCTCCAATCATCTTAGGATTTGGTATATATGGGTGCCAAGTTTCAAATGGACATAGGCAAAGTGTCTCTGCTGTTGGAGAGGATGGTCACTCTGCACACTCAAATCCGAATTTCTCCGCATGGCCGTGCCAACAGAGTGGTGTTGTCTGCAAGTATTGGGCTCGATGTCCGCATTGATCGAGTTGGTACCCCGGGCGTGCATGCACATTTGACCATTGCAGCGGGCACTGTTGTGGAGGTGGTGGGCTTAGTACCATGAGCTTTCTCAAGCGTTACCCCGTCCATAGCCAGTTTTGACATCGCTTCTTTGGTGGTTGCGACCAGACTAGCTGATGGCAGCACTGCCTCTAGAGACCCCACGATGGATTCTGTTAATGACTGCTGCCACCTTGTAGGGATGAGGGGCATACCGTGAGGCCGATATAGCCCAGGGGGTATGGACTGTGGCAGAAAGCATATGGCCGATCAATTGGCTGGAGATAAGATCAGTGTACCTGGTGGTGCAGAGCTTTCAGCCCTTCCTTCAGGGGAGGGCGGTGGGAGTGCTCTCAGAAAATGCCACTACAGTAACATACATCATTCAGCAAGGAGGCACAATCAGTGTGCAGTTAGAAGAGGAGATCAACCCTTACTGGCATGGGCAGAGGAAAATTTGCAGGCACTCTCGGCAGCCCATGTAGCCGGCAAGGATAATGTGACAGTGGAATTTCTTAGCTGGGTTCCACTGGATCCCAGGAAATGGACTGTCAGTGAGGCCGCCTTTGCGCAGTTGGTGTGTCGCTGGGGGCAACCAATCATGGACCTGATGGCAACCTGCCAGAGTGCCAAGGCGGACCGGTTTTACAGCAGAAGAAGGGAACGAATGTCGGAGGGACTCAATGCACTGGTGCAATGGTGGCCAGTAGAAAGTCTCCTAATGGGCCCTAATAAGGAGAGTAGTGCAATGAATTGAGGTGCACCGGGGGTTGGTAGTTCTCGTTGTTCCCGATTGACCACAGAGACCATGGTATGCCAATCTGATCTGGTTAACAGTTGATCTTCCCTGGCGTCTACCAGTTTGGGAGGACCTATTGGTACAGGTCCCATCCAGATGCCTTAAGTGGGTCGATTCTCGCTTATGGCCTGGCTCTTGAAAGGGCTAGGTTGAGAAGCCGCAGTAATCTCAACCCTGCTGAAGGCTCGCAAGCATTCTACTTCCCTGGCTTATTTCAGGGTGTGGAGAATCTTCAAGGAATGGTGCACGGAGCATGGCTGTCGTCCTCTTTCAGCCCCAGTACCCAAGATTCTTCCTTTCTTGCTAGCAGTCTTTGACAAGGGTTTGGCCTGCTGCTCATTACATGTGCAGGTGGCAGCTATTACCTGTTATCACGGTAGGATTCAAGGGGTCTCCCTGGCGTCACATCTGGATGCTGCTTGTTTTTTGCAGGCGGTGAGGCATCTTCGCCCCCCAATCCGGACAGTAGTTCCTCCTTGGGACCTTAATCTGGTACTGTCGGCCTTTCGAGCCTTTGAAGGCCACTATCTTGAAGGATTTGACTTTGAAAACTGTGTTTTTAGTGGCTATTTGTTCAGCCAGGAGAATTTCGGAGCTACAGGTGCTATCGTGTTGGGCACCATTTCTCTGCTTCTACAAGGAAAAAGTGGTGCTGTGGCCAGTGTCTTCCGTTCTTCCTAAGGTGTTGTCAATTTTTCATCTCAATCAGTCAGTCACACTCCCAGTTTTTGTGGGGGCACAGGACTCTCTTCTACGGCTCTTTGATGTTAGCCGTGTTTTGCACTATTAACTAAAGCGAACAGAGTCATTTCACAAATCAGATCATCTTTTCGTTCTGTTCGGAGGCCCACGCAAAGGTGAAGTGGCCTCAAAGGCCTCAATCACGTGCAGGGTGAAGGAAGCCATCTCCTCGACTTACCTTTTACGTCACAGAGCGTTGCCGAAAGGGCTGAGGGTGCATTCCACCCATGCGCAAGTAGCTTTAGGGCAGAATCCAGTTTGGTTCCGCCAGCGGAGATTTGTAAGGCGGCAACTTGGTCGTCATTACATACATTTGTGAAGTATGATTGCTTGGATGTGCAGGCATCGAGGGATGTGCATTTTGATTCAGGCAGAGATTCAGGCCGGGCTCGCAGGTCTCTCCCAAGGTTGATACTGCTATGGTACATCCTACAGGTTGGGACTGGACTGGAGGAACGATAAGGAAGGTGAAATTAGATCTTACTTGATAATTGTCTTTCCTTGAGTTCCTCCAGTCCAGTCCTGAACCCTCCCTGATTTCTGTTTCTCAATGATTCGATGGAATTTCCGGGCAAAAAGAAATCTATCGGTTTACATTTGGTCTGGAAGTTGAGCAGGGAGCAGTCAGTGTGTGCAGCTTCATGAAGGTCACACAATTCCTTCCCGGGGGAGGTGGTCTGTAGGAAACACTGTGACAATTTTGTCATGTAAGTGTGTTTTTCACTACAATTTTCTTATTTGGGGGAGAGGGTTTTCTGCCTGTTCTCTTCTAGCTCTTCTAGAAATACCAACCTAATCTAACTGTGTTTGATGTACATATGTATATAGTTACCCTGTTACTCCAAGTTTAAACCCCTGTTATAATGTAAACACAGAACAGTTTCTGACTGTGCAACCTTTGTTATATGTAAACCGCGCTGATGACAAATAGAGCGGTATATAAAAAATTGTTTAAAAAAAAAAAGGTTAATTTTATAAAAGAGACCCTTCTTATTTGTTGCTCCCATGAATCTGCTTTGTCAGTAGGATATTGAAGGCTTGTAGGGCTGGCACTTGTTCAGGAACTAATGCCTGAACCACTAGTGGGGCCTTCTAAGAACCAAAGCCTGAGCCATGGGGCCTGCTGTGAACCAAAGACTGAATCAAACCAGATGGATTCCTGTTTTGTTATAACTCCGCATTGAATCTTACAAATCAAGCAATTCTGCCAGTTTAAAAGTATTTTTCCAGCTGACTACGTGCAGAAGATCATGGCTGAGACCTTCATTGTGCTAGCATTTGCAACAAAGTATGAACCAGCATCTCAGCAACTTTCGCACCATGGACCTTTGTTTGCAGAAGGACCACCTATTAGCTGTTACCAGATTTGCTGAAGATGATATACAGGGTTCAAGACCAGCCAATCACCAGGTTTTCAGGACAAAGAATTATATGGCTGTACACCGGAACCCAGAACTCAGAAAGAAAGAACTGAGAAGGACGTGGAGAAGAACTCTGGAAGAGAACAGAACAGACACAGATGCAGCCCAACAAACACATCTGCAGTACTCTGAAACATGGACAGAGACTGGCAGAACACCTGAGAACTTTAAATGTCTGACACAGACTGTTTGCTTGCCTTCTCTCTCTGGCTGAAAGGTCAGATAGTGTTCAAGGGCAAAACCTCGGGATGGATTGAATTTCTCCCACAGACCAGCAGCTCCATGTGTGACCATGCAGTTCATCTCAGCTGACGTTGGATCTCTGCCATACTTTGACTTCGTGCCATTCCTGAGACAATTCCTCGGACCCCAGCAGCTATGAGTGTTTTGGCACGAGTTAAGGTACTGGTCTTTAATTTCTCCCTGAGGTTGGGGCTAGCTTAGACAGACAGATAATTTATGGTACATCTGAGTGCAGAGCAAATCAGTGACATTGGTTTCTAAAACAGAAATTAGATCTCTTGGTAATTGTAACATAGGGCTGAATAACATACTACCTCAGAAAGCTAATTTATTCTAATATTTCCACTATTTTTGCTGTCAGAAATAAAGTCTAATTTTCATACAAACAGGGCTGGTTTTTGTTTTATCACGTGTTTTTGCCAGGTAGTCCTATGGAATCCTGGAAAAAGGAGCGTAGCAGTATCCCCTAGACCAGGGGTCGGCAACCCGCGGCTCCGGAGCCGCATGCGGCTCTTTCTCACCTTTGCCGCGGCTCCGGAGCACACTGCCCGCTTTAAACGTCGCGTTATGGGCTCCCTCCATGTCAGCTCCCTCCCTTCTTCTGCAGCCGCGGTTCCCTGTCTCTTAGGGAACCGCGGCTGTGCTTTTAAAATCATCTCGGAGCCCTTCCTGTCTTGACGGGCTCCGTGGAGCATTGTCCGCCTCTAAAGGAAGTTTTGGAGGCGGGACAATGCTGCACGGAGCCCGTCAAGACAGGAAGGGCTCCGAGATGATTTTAAAAGCACAGCCGCAGTTCCGTAAGAGGCAGGGAGCCGCGGCTGCAGAAGAAGGGAGGGAGCTGACATGGAGGGAGGGAGCAGATATGAATGGATGGATGGAGGGAGGGGGGGGGCTGACATGGAGGGAGGGAGCAGATATGAAAGGATGGAGGGAGGGGGGCTGAATTGGAGGGAGGGGGGCTGACATGAAGGGAGGGAGCTGATAAGAAAGGATGGAGGGAGGGAGGGGGGCTGACATGGAGGGATGGAGGGGGCTGACATGGAGGGAGGGGGGCTGACATGGAGGGAGGGGGGCTGACTTGAAGGGAGGGAGCTGATATGAATGGATGGAGGGAGGGGGGCTGACATGGAGGGAGGAAGGGGGGCTGACATGGAGGGATGGAGGGGGCTGACATGGAGGTAGGGGTGCTGACATTGAGGGTTGGAGGGGGCTGACATGGAGGGAGGGAGCAGATATGAATGGATGGAGGGAGGGATGGAGGGGGCTGACATGGAGGGAGGGGGGCTGCCATGGCGGGAGGGAGCTGATATGAATGGATGGAGGGAGGGGGGCTGACATGGAGGGATGGAGAGGGCTGACATGGAGGGAGGGGGGCTGACATGGAGGGAGGGAGCTGATATGGATGGATGGATGGAGGGAGGGGGGCTGACATGGAGGGAGGGAGCTGATATGGATGGAGGGAGGGGGGCTGACATGGAGGGATGGAGGGGGCTGACATGGAGGGAGGGGGGCTGACATGGAGGGGGCTGACATGGAGGGATTGGGGAGGCGGGCTGACATGGAGGGAGGGAGCTGATATGGATGGAGGGAGGGAGGGGGCTGACATGGAGGGATGGAGCACTGGTAATGGGGTTGAGGGGACGAGCACTGGAAATGAGCTGATTAGGGGAGGCTAGGACTGGTAATGAGCTGATGGGGGTTAGGACTGGTATTGGGCTGATTAGGGGAGGCTAGCACTGGTAATGGGGTTGAGGGGGGATTAGCACTGGAAGCGAGCTGATTGGGGGGCTTTGACTGGGCATGGGCTGATTGTGGGGAGGGGAGGATAGAGCTGCTGGCCCTGGAAGATAACTGGGGGCTAAGGCTACAAATGGGCTGATATGAGGGGATGGGAGAATGGAACTGGATCTGAGAGGGGCTGCCATGGTATTTGTACTAGAAGGGACTGGTCAGTGGGGAAGGAGGGGGACTGGAAGGAAATGGACACCAGTGACAATCATGGGAATGAAAGTTGACATTGGAAGGTACTGGGAGTGAGGACTGGAAAGGGGCTGATATTGGGGAGGGTTACTGGGACTGGAAATAGGCTGATGGAAAGAAGTGAAGAAAACGAAAGAAGAGATAAGAACTGGCAGATGGACCATAGACCACAGAAAGAGAGCTAAGAGAAGACAGGAAAGCAGAAGCCTCAGATCGGGACCAGCATGATCAAAGAATAAATTGGTCAGACAACAAAGGTAGAAAAAATAATTTTATTTCATATTAGTGATTTGACTACAAAATCATCATAATTTTGAAATCAAATATTGTTACTTCTTGTTGTTATATTTTCTGGCGTATTTTTTTTGGTGTGCGAAGGAAGAGGGGTAGTCTTATACGGCGAGTATAGGCCAAACACCTATTTTAACAGGAAAAGTAGGGGGTCGTATATAGCATTAAGGTAAGAAACAATATATGCAGTGTTAGATTTGTTTTAAATGTCGCAATGGTTTTGCGGCTCCCAGTTTTTTTTTTCCCTTCGGAAACGGGTCCAAGTGGCTCTTTATGTCTTAAAGGTTGCAGACCCCTGCCCTAGACAGACTGAGTATTTATACATGTGCTTTATCTGCTACTGATAATATCTCCTACAGGCTGGTAGGAGGTTCCAGCTGTCTAACTATGGTGAGGTCAGAAAGCGTGACATGCTCAGTCTCCAAGCTGCTGGTGAGAGGGACTACCCACAGGTCAGGACTGGACTGGAGGAAGTCAAGGAAAGACAATTAGCAGGTAAGATCTAATTTCACTTTGATGTATTGCTTGACATTATAGGGCATGTTTCCTAAGGTTAAGGTGCATCAAGTACTGCCACTACTCATTCATTTCTAGGGACCATTGCATCACTTAAAGCACATTAACTTTCATTAACACCCGTTAACCTTTAGTAAACATGCCCCTATGAGTCACCACTCAGGAAAAGGATTTAGGCCTCATTGTGGATAATACCTTGAAGTCCTCTGCTCATTATGTAGTGGTGGTCAAGAAAGCTATTAGAATGCTAGGAATTATAAAGGAAAGACATGGGAAATAAAGCAAAGGATATCATAATAACTCTGTATCACTCCATGGTGTGAAAAGATTTTACAGTATTTATTTTTTTTATTTTTTTTTTTTTATACCGTGCTCATTAAGTGGCAATTTAGAATGGAGGTCCAGGTGCAGTCTGAGAAAACCCTGGGGATGTTTACATTTGGCCTGATTTTAAAAACATGAACATTCCCAAATGGACCATCACAGAACAACTTCATAGACGTCCTGGCTGGCATTTTCCAGAAGGGAGACATCCATGTTCAGTGACATTGCAGACACTCAGACATGCAGTGGCAGGTTAGTAAACTGTTGGCATTTGTATTTACATACCAGTTTCTTTGCCTGGGAGATATTGACATTGATGATGATGGTTCAATTTGCTTTTTCTCCTCGTGGCACTGCCACCAGAAAATAAGCACTTTTTAAACTTCTTATTTATGGTCAGGAGCAGGTATAGGCATGAAGGCCTCACAAACCAGGGCTAATGTGCTGGTGCTATTCTGAAATCGTACGGCAATGTTCATCTCCCTTGCTCCACCCAGGCCATACCTCCATCATGCCTTCGTTCTACTTGGATATCCTCATACTTGGGACATCCTGGTTTCTTAAAGGGCTCCAGGGGCACCTTTGTGAATTGGATGTCTGTGTACCCATTTTCAGAGTCCAAAACACAAATAGGACTTCTAAAATAAACCCCTCCCCCCTTGAGTGCTGCATACAATTCTGGTTGTTGCATCTAAAAAGAGAGAGAGAAAAGAATTTAAAAAGTTACAGAGTAGGGCGATCAAAATGATCAAGGGAATGGAAGGATATACCTATGAAGAAAAGCTTAAAAGGTCAGAGTTCTTCAGCTTGGAGAAGAGATGGCTGAGGGGAGATATAATAGATGTCTATAAAGTAATGAGTGGAGAGGAACAAATACACATTTCAACTGTTTACTGCTTCAGAAAGTACAAAAACTAAGACTCATGCAATGAAACTACAAAGTAGTGCATTCCATATCATCCTGCTTGGCCACTCCAGACAAGTGGGTTATGTTCCCCTACCAACAGATGTGGAAACAGAGAAACATTCCAGAGGCTTCTTATGATATCATTATGCCATTAACAGCTAAACTGCGCAGAGGAAGGGCACGGCAGTCTGTATCTTGCCATGAAAACCCATCTGGGCAGCAGCAGAATGGGTCGGTGTTGGCAGCGGAGGATCACATTTCTGTGACAACGGCAACAACACTAAACTTAAACTGCATGCAGGAAAGGCCTGGCAATCTTCTTCTGTATCTTGCCATGAAAACCCAATGGAGAGTCACAAGAAAACAAATTGCACTATAGTGCTGGAAGATGAGACCACCAAGTCGGAAGGCACTCAACTAGCTACAGCATTTATGATGTGGATGGATCAAAGCCCTTGGGACGTCTGACCGCTGATGTAACTGCGTATGAAATGAGAGTCAGAAGCTGTAAAGATGTCTTACATATTGAAACATGGAACGTACGAAGCATGAACCAAGGGAAGTTGGAGGTGGTCAAGAATGAAATGGAACGTGTACAACTCGATCTGTTGGGTGTGAGCGAACTGAAAACTGGCATCGGGCACTTTGCATCAGATGATCACATGGTCTACTATGCTGGAAATGAAAGACAAAGAAGAAATGGTGTTGCATTTATAATAAAGAAGAAACTTGCAAGAACTGTAATGAAATACAATGCAGTCGGGGAATACTTAATATCTATTCGTCTGCGAGGAATGCCAATCAAAACAACTATAATTCAAGTATATGCCCCAACAACATCTGCAGAAGAGGATTAAATTGAAGAGTTCTATGAACAAGTAAAAGCTGAAATTGACAGAACATGCAAGCAGGATATCCTGATAGTCATGGGTGACTGGAATGCAAAAGTTGGCAACAAAGAAGAAGGCAAAGTGGTTGAAAAATATGGACTTGGCAACAGAAATGAAGCTGGAGAAAGACTGATAGAATTCTGCAAGACCAACGATCTATTCATCTCAAACACCTTCTTCCAGCAACACAAGCAGTGACTGTATGCATGGACTTCACCCAATGGATTGTACAAAAATCAAATTGACTACATCTGTGGAAGTCAACGATGGAAAAGCTCTATAACATCAACAAAAACAAAACCTGGAGCTGACTGTGGTACAGATCATCAACTACTAGTATGCAAACTCAAGCTAAAGTTGAAAAAGAGCAAACCACTCATGAATGTAGCAAAATATGACCTTGCGAATATACCACTGGAATTTAGATACAAATGACAGAGCTCCAGAAGAGTTATGGAATGGCATCAAGAAGGTTGTGTTGGAAGAAAGCGAGAAGTCTCTACAAAAGGTGAAAAAGCAAAAACGGCCAAAATGGATGATGGAATAAACTCTGAAAATTGCCCAGAAACAAGCTAAAGCCAGAGGAGAAAGAAATACAATCGCAGAACTCAACAGAGATTTCCAACATGCAGCAAGACAGGACAAGGAAAAGTACTACAATGATACATGCAAGGAAATAGAAGCAGAAACTATTAGAGGAAGAACAAGATTGGCTTTTCTAAAGCTACGAGAGTTAAAGAAAAATTCCAGCCTCGAATTGGAATGTTACAAGATGCTCAAGGTTCTATGTTGAATGATGCTGACAAGATCAAGAAAAGGTGGAAAGAATATACAGAGTTTTTATATGATAAAGATCAAGTGGACCAACAGCCATTTCAACCTGTACCTTATGATCCTGAACCACTGGTGATGAAAGAAAAAGTTGAAGCAGCATTGAAAGCCTTATCAAAGAACAAAGCACCAGGCATTGATGGCATTCCCATAGAAGTATTACAGCAATCTGATGCATCTGTTACCTTACTTACAAGGCTCTGCCAAGAAATTTGGAAGACAACATCATGGCCAACTGACTTGAAAAGATCTGTGTTTATACCAATACTAAAGAAAGAGGATCCAACTGATTGTGGAAATTATCGCACAATCAATCTGATCCCACATGCCAGCAAGATTCTACTGAAGATTATTCAACAGAGACTACAACCATACCTGGAACAAGAACTACCTGAAGTGCAAGCAGGGTTTAGGAAAGGGCGAGGAACGAGAGACATCATCGTGGATGTGAGATGGATCCTTGAAAAGACTAAAGAATACCAAAAGGATATCTATTTGTGCTTTATCGACTATAGCAAGGCTTTTGACTCTGTAAACCATGAGAAACTCTGGGACACATTAAGAAGCATGGGTATAGCAGAACACCTGATCATTCTCTGGCACAATCTGTACATTGATCAAGAAGCAACAGTTTGAACGGAACAAGGAGAAACAGAACTGTTTAAAATAAGCAAAGGTGTAAGACAAGGCTGCATACTTTCCCCATACTTGTTTAATTTATATGCAGAACAAATCATCAGAGAAGCAGAATTGTATGAAGACAACAGAGGTGTGAAGATTGGTGGAAGACACATCAACAACCTTCGCTATGCTGATGACACCATATTACTGGCTGAAAGTGAAGATGATCTGAAACATTTGCTTCTCACGATCAAAGAACATAGTCTCAAAATGGGCCTGCACCTTAATGTAAAGACGACAAAGATCATGACAACTGGCAAAATCAACAGGTTCATCGTTGAAGGAGAAGAAATTGAAATCATGAACAACTTTAACCTACTTGGATCAACTATCAATAAACGACGACACATTGCTCTTGACAGAATGGCTATGAAAGACCTAGACAAGATTCTCAAGAGCAGAGATGTCTCTCTCCATACAAAGATTTGACTTCTTCAAGCCATGATATTTTCAATAACATCATATGGATGTGAAAGCTGGATAGTGAAAAAGATAGACAGGAAGAAAATTGATGCCTTTGAATTATGGTGCTGGGGGCGAATACTGCATATACCATGGACTGCCTGAAGAGCAAACCAATCAGTACTAGAGGAGATCAAACCTAAGCTTTCTTTAGAAGCTCAGATGACAAGACTTCGACTTTCATACTTTGGACACATCATGCGAAGAGAGAAATCATTAGAGAAAAACATCATGGTTGGCAAGATAGAAGGTCAATGCAAAAGAGGAAGGCCAGCAATGAGATGGATTGATACAATAACAGCAGCTATGGGTACCAGTCTGTCAACAATGAGCCGCCTGACTGAAGACCGAACACAATTTAGGACAACTATCCAGAGGGTCGCCATGAGTTGACACCGACTCAACGGCACTTAACAACAACACCCCTTGGGGGACACACCAGTGTTTCTCTGTCTCCAGCACATTCACCATGGCTATGTTCTGGAATGTGAAGGACTAGAAAAGGGGACTGCTACGTCTGGAGAGAGACCTGCAATTGTAAGTATTACTTCTGGGAATTTTTCTAAATTTTGGTGAAAAAGAAATTCTTTAGATTAAAGCTGATTAATCTGTGAACCCAGTGCATTTGTTAAATCAAGCAGGGCCTAGTAGCAGCAAAGAGTTTCAGTTTAAATTTAAAATACAGAGGAGAGCTTTCTGATTAACTTTAGAACCCAGCAGAGAGCTTCCAGTTTAAAGTTAATAGTCAGCCAGGGCCTAGTAGCAGAAAAGAGCTTTAATTTAAATCAAATCAGAATATAACTTAGCATAAAAGGCAAAACAGGGTCAGTATTCCTTGAGCAATAAATTATTTCTAGAGACCCTTACAAAGAAGCCTTCTACATAGGGGGCAAGAGACCTGTGAGGTTTTTTAAATAGGTGTTAAAGCCAGGCAACAGATCAAAAGGCCATTTTGAAAGACTCCCACTTTCCAGCAAGGACAGCGTTAATCACTCAGGAAATTGGTCACAGCTTACCTCAGAAGCACAGGCATAAATAGCTCAACCAGAGTGCTGTGCTGCTCTTAGTCTTGAAGGACTAGAAAAGGGGACTGCTACTTCTGGAGAGAGACCTGCAATTGTAAGTATTACTTCTGGGAATTTTTCTAAATCTTGGTGAAAAAAGAATTCTTTAGATTAAAGCTGATTAATCTGTGAACCCAGTGTATTTGTTAAATCAAGCAGGGCCTAGTAGCAGCAAAGAGTTTCAGTTTAAATTTAAAACACAAAGGAGAGCTTTCTGGTTAAATTTAGAACCCAAGACTATCTCTATCCCAGCAAGGGCTGTGGGACTCCCTCTGCCGATTGGTCACAGATTACCTTAGAAGCACAGGAGAGGGTACTGTGTAGCAGCCAGCTTTTAATAGGTCTTTTTCCCACCCCTGGGATAGTCGTAGCTTTATAGGTGCTTACACCTCTTAAAGGAAAGGAGGTGCCATATTCACTCTCAGGTGCAGCTGTTCATTCTCATCAGCATACATTAAGAACCTGAGATTAATTAAATTTCAGGTGAACAAAGTACATTAAACGTATTAGGTATAGTTTTATTAGTATAAGTATCCCCAACAACCCTTAGTACATAAAGAACTTAAATATCTAAACACAACCTTAAAACCAAGATGCAGACAGCAGTCCAGTAGCGGGATGAGGGCTTTCCTTTCTTTTGCATTGAGTGTCATATGTATGACTTTCTCCCAGTTGGTGAGGAGTCTTACGTGTGCACAAGGTGCAAGGAGGTCTTTTCTCTCAGGGAACGAGTCCGATCTCTAGAGGCAAGAGTAGCAGACTTGGAAGACATAAGGAAGACAGAGAGGTACATAGACGAGACCTACAGGGATATAGTCCTGAAGCTCCACCTCCAGTCTGGCAGCATCCCTGCTGCCTTGGAGGAGAGAGGTCACGTGACAGGAGAGCATCACCCTGGTGTGGCAGGAAGAGATCCTATAGCTAGGACCTGTCCTCCAGGTGATGTCAAACCCTTTCGCACTGAGGAAGTTTCTCTAGGGTCAAGTGCTCATGAGGGAAGGGTTAGGACAGCCGTTATAGTTGGTGATTCTATCAGGCATGTAGATAGCTGGGTGGCTGGTGGACGTGAGGATCGCTTGGTGACATTCCTGCCTGGTGCGAAGGTAGCAGACCTCACGCGCCACCTAGACAAGGTCTTAGATAGTGCTGGGGAGGAGTCTGCTGTCTTGGTACATGTCGGTACCAATGACATAGGAAAATGTGGTAGGGAGGTTCTGGAGGCTAAATTTAGGATTTTAGGTAGGAAGTTGAAATCCAGAACTTCCAGGGTAGCTTTCTCCGAAATGCTTCCCGTTCCACGCGCAGGACCCAAAAGGCAGGCAGAGCTCCGGAGTCTCAATGCGTGGATGAGACAATGATGCAAGGATGAGGGGTTTGGATTTGTTAGGAACTGGGGAACATTCTGGGGAAAGGAGGGGCTTTTCCGAAGGGATGGGCTTCACCTTAACCAGGATGTAACCAGGCTGCTGGCATTAACCTTTAAAAAGGAGAGAGAGCAGCTTTTAAACGAGATAATAGGGGAAAGCCGACAGTCGCCTAAGAGTGCATGGTTCGGAACAATGTATCCTTGAAGGTTCCAAAAAAGAGTAAAGTAGCCCAAATGCCCTTGAGTATGGAGCAGACAGAGCTTAAAGATTCCAAATTACCCATGCTTACCAATAGCCAGATTAATATGAATAAATTACAGTCTCTAAAATGCTTGTATGCAAATGCTAGCAGTCTAAAAATTAAGATGGTAGAGTTAGAATATATAGCACTAAATGAGAGGTTAGATATGATTGGAATCTCAGACATTGTGGAAGGAGGACAACCAGTGGGACACTGTGATACCTGGGAACAAACTATATTGTAGTGATAGAGCTGATCAAATTGGTGGAGGGGTTGCGCTCTATGTTAGAGGGGGCATTGAGTCACAAAGTATTAAAGTTTTGCAGGAAACAAAATTTGCTGTAGAATCTCCATGGATTGAAATTCCATGTAAAAAGGGGAAGGTGATGGCGGTGGGGTGTAATATCGACCGCCTGGCCAGAATGAACAAATGGATGATGAAATGCTCAAAGAAATCAAGGAAGCTAACAAAAGTTACAGCACACTAATAATGGGTGATTTCAGTTACCCTGGTATTGACTGGGTCAGTGTCACGGCAGGACATGCTAGGGAGATAAAGTTCCTAGATGAAATAAATGACTGCTTCTTGGAGCAGCTGGTTCATGAACCGACCAAAGGGGAAGCCATATTGGACCTAGTCCTTACTGGAACACCAGATCTGTTGCAAGAGATAAGGGTGTTGGGGTCACTTGGCAATAGTGATCATAGCATGATTGTGTTTGATTTAATTAATGGAGGAGGGATGGTAAGGAAATCCACAGTACTACCTTTTAACTTTTGAAAGGGAGACTATGATAAAATGAGGAAAATAGTTAAGAAAAAACTAAAAGGAGCAGTTGCAAAGGTTAAAGACTTACATCAAGCTTGGGTGTTGTTGAAAAATACTATCTTGGAAGCCCAGACCAGCTGTATTCCACGCTTTAAGAAAGGTGGCAGGAAGTCCAAAAAACTGCCAGCATGGTTTAAAGGTGAGGTCAGAGAGGCTGTTGTTGCCAAAAAAAGCATCTTTCAGGAAATGGAAAAAAAGAGCCAAATGACGAAAACTGGAAACAGCACAAGCACTGGCAAGTTAATTGCAAGGGATTGATAAGGCAGGCAAAGAGAGAATTTGAGAAGAAACTTGCTGTAGAAGCAAAAACGCATAATAAAGACTTTTTCAAGTACATTCGTAGCAAAAAACCTGTGAGAGAGTCAATTGGTCCATTAGATGATAGGGGGTAAAAGGGGCAGTAAGAGGGGACAAGGCTATAGCGGAGAGACTGAATGAATTCTTTGCTTCAGTCTTTACTGAGGAAGATGTAGGGATATTACCTATGACTGAAGTTATATTTAAAGGTGATACTGCAGAAGAATTGAAAGAAATATCGCTACACCGGGAAGATGTATTACAACTATTAGATAAACTGAAGAGTAGCAAATCACCTGGACCGGATGATATATATCCAAGGGTGTTGAAAGAACTGCAATATGAGACTGCAAACCCGCTATTAGTAATCTATAAACTATCATTAAAATCATCTGTAATACCTGAAGATTGGAGGTTCGCCAATGTAACGCCAATTTTTAAAAAAGGGTTCCAGGGGTGATCCGGGAAACTACAGACCGGTGAGCCTGACTTCAGTACTGGGAAAAATGGTAGAAACAATCATAAAGAACAAAATTTCTCAACATGTGATAGTCATGGCTTAATGGGAGACAGTCAACATGGCTTTAGACAAGGAAGATCTTATCTTACTAATCTGTTATTTTTTTTTTAAGGTATGAATAAACAGGTAGACAAAGGTGAGTTGGTTGATATAGTGTATCTGGACTTTCAGAAAGCCTTTGGCAAGGTCCTTCATTAGAGACTTTTGGCAAAACTAAAAAGTCATTGGATAGGCGGCAGTGTACTATTGTGGATGAGGAGCTAGTTACAAGATAGAAAGCAGAGGGTAGGGCTACATGGCCAATTTTCCCAATGGAGAAAGGTGAATAGTGGTGTACCCCAGGGATCTGTGCTGGGTCCGCTGCTTTTTGACATATTCCCTTTTCCACGTCATTTATGAATAACGAGTGAGGTTATCAAATTTGCAGATGACACAAAACTATTTAAAGTTGTTAAAACTCATGATGATTGTAGAAATTTGCAAGAGGATATTGATAAATTGGAAGACTGGGCATCGAAATGGCAGATGAAATTTAATGTGGACAAGTGCAAAGTTATGCACCTCGGGAAGAACAACCCAAACTATGGTTACACGATGCAAGGTTCCACATTAGGAACTACCACCCAGGAAAAAGATTTAGGCGTCATTGTGGATAACATGTTAAAACCCTCTGCCCAGTGTGCAGCGGCAGCCAAGAGAGCAAATAGAATGCTAGGTATCATGAGGAAAGGAATGGAAAATAAAACAAAGGATATTATAATGCCTCTGTATCGTTCCATGGTGCGACCGCACCTTGAATATTGTGTGCAATTCTGGTCGCCGTATCTTAAAAAGGATATAGCGTTATTAGAAAAGGTTCAGAGAAGAGCCACCAAAATGGTAAAGGGGATGGAAGGAATCCCTATGAAGAAAAGCTAAAAAGGTTAGGGCTCTTTAACCTGGAAAAGAGATGGCTGAGTGGAGATATGATAGAAGTCTATAAATTATTGAACAGAGTGGAATAGGTAAACGTAGATCGATTGTTTTCATTATCAGAATATAGGAAGACTAGGGGACATGCAATGAAGCTACAGGTTATAAACTATTTAAGACTAATAAGAGAAAATATTTTTTCACTCAACATGTAATCAAACTCTGGAATTTGTTACCGGAGGATGTAGTAAAAGTTGTTAGTATAGCTGGGTTTAAAAAAGGTTTGGACAAGTTCCTGGAGGAAAGGTCCATAAACCATTATTAAAAAGGGACCCAGTATATCACTGCTTGACCCAATACAAGCATTGTGGAACCTGTGTCTTTTGGGGAAACTGCTAGGTACGTATGAGCTAGATTGACCACTGTTGGAAACAGGATACTGGGCTTGATGGACCTTGGTCTGACCCCATATGGTATATCTTATGTTCTTATGTAATCCAAGATGCTTTCCTCATCTCCCCATGTAGTCTATAGCCGAAAGAACATAAGAACATAAGAAATGCCATACTGGGTCAGACCAAGGTCCATCAAGCCCAGTATCCTGTTTCCAACAGTGACCAATCTAGGTCATACGTACCTAGCAGCTTCCCCAAAAAGACACAGGTTCCACAATGCTTGTACCGAGTCAAGTATTGATATCCTGGGTCCCTTCTTAATAATAGTTTATGGACCTTTCCTCCAGGAACTTGTCCAAACCTTTTTTAAACCCAGCTACACTAACAGCCTTTACTACATCCTCCGGTAACAAATTCCAGAGTTTGATTACACGTTGAGTGAAAAAATATTTATTAGTCTTAAATAGTTTACCCTGTAACTTCATTGCATGTCCCCTAGTCTTCCTATATTCTGATAACGTAAACAATCGATCTACGTTTACCCGTTCCACTCCGTTCAATAAATTTATAGACTTCTATCATATCTCCACTCAGCCGCCTCTTTTCCAGGTTAAAGAGCCCTAACCTTTTTAGCCGCTCTTCATAGGAGTATCCTTCCATCCCCTTTACCATTTTGGTGGCTCTTCTCTGAACCTTTTCTAATATTGCTATATCCTTTTTAAGATACGGCAACCAGAATTGCACACAATATTCAAGGTGCGGTCTCACCATGGAACAATAGAGGCATTATAATATCTTGTTTTATTTTCCATTCCTTTCCTTATCATACCTAGCATTCTATTTGCTCTCTTGGCCGCTGCTGCACACTGGGCCGAGGGTTTTAACATGGTATCCACAATGACGCCTAAATCTTTTTCCTGGGTGGTGGTTCCTAATGTGGAACCTTGCATCATGTAACCATAGTTTGGGTTGTGCTTCCCTAGGTGCATAACTTTGCACTTGTCCACATTTAATTTCATCTGTCATGTTGATGCCCAATCTTCCAATTTATCATCAAGATCCTCTTGCAATTTTCCACAATCCTCTTGGGTTTTAACAACTTTAGTTTTGTGTCATCTGCAAACTTGATAACCTCACTCGTTATTCCACTTTCCAGGTCGTTTATGAAAAAAGACCAAATTTTCTGTGGTGACAGGAATTTCTTGCCAACTCCGTGGAAAATGAAGAACTGAGGGAGAGCTGGAAAAAGACAGGAAGGCAGCTACGCAGGCGCAGTGGGATGATCCCAAAAGCTTTCCTATTGGATGCTGGGGTGTGTTCCGGCATGGGCTCAGTCAGTACTAATGTCACCCATATGTGAAGACTACATTCCTGCTTGTTTCTGGAGATAAACTGCATGGCTGTGCGCTGCAACAGCAAGAAGAGGGAGAAAAGACTATGAAAGAAGCTTGCTGGGAAAAAAAAAAAAAAAAAAGCACAAGGACATCCCAGTATCTATCAGTATGACAGGGGAAACCTGAGCTGAGAAGCCCCAGATGTCCTGGGAGTTTTTTTAAACGTTAGAGTTGTTTATTACAAGAGATAAAAATAAATGCAACCCATCCCATTCAATGCGAGGAAAAAATGAAATCAAGAAAGGCAAAAGACAAAAACAGAGGTAGCAAGAGGGAAAGGGGGCCTAAATCCAAAACTTACCAACATCCTTCAGGGACCCCATGGGATCCTCCACTATACGTCTCATCCAGCACTAGAAACCCATGGATGAAGAAATTTGACCTTACCTGCTAATTGTCTTTCCTTGAGGACTCTCCGGGCCAGTCCAAGAAAGAGCCACAGGAGCAAACAAGAAGTCGGCATCAGGCATTGGAAGGGATAGAAGCAAACAGCCCCACCAGGGCTAGCTGAAGGAGGTGAGATGCCCTAGGCGAACCTCATCCCTTGCGTCCCGTCCCCCCCATGGCATCCCCCTCTCCGCAGCATCCATTGCCACCACTGCCGTCCCTCTCCGGGACCAACAGCAGCAGCAATAGTCACAAACAGCCCCACAGAGCTTACCTTCAAACTTCGGTGCTGCAGGGCTGTTTGCTTCTGCCGCTCCCCACTGCCTGAAACTGACTTCCCATGCAAACAGGAAGTCAGTATCGAGAGTGGGAGGGGGCAAAAGCAAACAGCCCCACTGTGCTGAAACTTGAAGGTACGTTCCATGGAGCTATTTGTGGCCATTGCCATCTCTGTTGGTCCCAGAGAGGGGCGACAGCAGCAGCAGTGGGCACCCTAGAGGGCCGGTGCTCTAGGCGACCACCTAGTTTGCCTAATGGTAGCATCGGTCCTGAGCCCCATGGCACAAAGTTGTTAGGTAAGTGCTGCAGGGCTATTTGTGGCCATTGCCACCACTGCAGGTCACGAGAGGGGCGACAACAAGACTGCAAAAGCACAGAGGTTTTTCAGCTACAGGAAGGAAGCATGGTCTTTGGGGCTGGAAATACTAATTCAGTTGTGACTGGTTGAAGTGCCTCTGTACATGTTCTTGCCTTGGCCACTGATAGAAAGAGTAATTCAAAAGATAAGAGGGCACCCAGGCTTGGTAATTTTGTTTGCTACAGGTTGGACCAGACACGCATGGTATGCTGATCTGATGAGAATCTAGTCAGGGTAGCACCTCCATCTTCCACAAGCAAGAGACCTATTCAAACAAAACTATTCTCACGAGAGAGCCCTTTCCATACTTGGCTTATAATCTAGCCCTTGAGGATGATAGAGGGGTAAAAGAGGTGCTAAGAGAGGACAAGGCTATAGCGGGAGAGACTACATGAATTCTTTGCCTTGGTCTTTACTGAAGAAGATGTAGTGAAGTTATTCATGTCTGAATTGGTATTTAAAGGTAATGTATCGGAAGAATTGAAACAAATCTCAATAAACTGGGAAGATATATTCCAACTATTTGTGAAAACACAGAGTAGCAAATCACCTGGACCAGAAGGTATACATCCCAGAAAGAACTGAAATATGAAATTGCAGACCTACTATTAGTAATTTGTGAAGTATCATTAAAATCATCTGTAGTTTTCCCTGGCTTTGATTTCTTTAAACTTTTTTTCTTTGTTAGCTTATCCCCGAGATGTGGGCTAATGTACCTGTGATGATTTATTGTGTAACAGTTATTGATGACATATTTATTTCATTGTTTCTTTTTATCTGATAATGCAATGTCAGTGAATAAAAAGTCCTAATAAATATAAGTTTAAAAAAAAAATCATCTGTAACACCTGAAGACTGGAGAATGGCTAGTGTCACCCCCAGTTTTTAAAACAAGGTTCGAGGGGTGATCCAAGAAATTACAGACCAGTGAGCCTGATGTTAGTACTGGGCAAAATGGTAGAAACCATTATAAAGAACAAAATTACATGTTTTAACGGGAGAAAAGCAATATTGATTTAGCCAAGAAAAGTCATCTTACTAATCTGTTATATTTTTTGAAGGTGTGAATAAACTGATAAACAAATGGAACTTAACAATACCTGTTGCGGCCCAGGCACCTTTAAAGGACAACTGAAGTAACCATCAGCGACTCACCCCATGGTTCTCAACAACACTGAAAGACCTGAAATGCAAGCTACGCCGCATCAAACCTAAATAGAGGAGAACTAAGGACCAACAGTTTCAAACCACATACCTAGAGGAACAGAACAAATATTGTGCAATCGCCTTCAGAATCAAACGGGAATATCTCACCAATCTGATCAAGAGTGCCATTAACAAACCCAGGGGGCTATTTGAGTTAGCCAAATCACCCTCAAAGGACCCCATCCCTGCCAACAAAAGTAACCCACGCAACCCACATCACTTGGCATTCCACCTACAATCCGCACACTATTACAGCAAACCCAAACTGCCCTTCCATAACGAATAGAATAATACTACTTTCCACTGGACCACCTTCGATAACATTAGCCATGAGCAGCTTGACAGCATAATTACCACCTTAAGCACAACAACCTCTCCACTGGATCTATGCCTGGTTTCATGGATCAAGATCGCAAGACTCCAACTTATACCATTTATCACAAATATGATCAATGATCCCCTTACAGAAGGATTCATCCCACCCCTGCTCAAACAATCCTGTATCAGACCAATCCTAAAGAAGTCTAATCTGGATCCTTGCTCCCTTGCCTCATACAGACCAATATCCAGCATCCCTTTCATAGTAAAGGTTATTAAAAAAGCAATACAAAGTCATATAGACAATCACACACCATTAGCCCAGCAACAACATGGGTTTTGCCCTCATCACAGTGCTGAAACCCTCCTCACCTCTTATTTAACTCTCTCATTACCAGCACAGAAAACATCTCGCAAAGATTCATAATGTTATTCCTAGATACAGTATATCAGGTGCATTTGACTCCGTGTTCCACCAACTACTACTCAATAGACTTCATGATATTGGACTTCAAGGCACTACCATAAAATGTTTTCTTTCATATTTCTCAGATCGCAAACAACAAATAAAAGTAGGAACCCATTAATCCCTTCTCTTCTCCCTGTATCAAGGTGTGTCCCAAGGCTCTGCACTCTCATCTATACTATAAAACGTCTACATCCAGCCTTTGTGTGATGTCATCCAAGGTTTTAATATCAAATACCAAATATACGCAGATGACATCATAATTTATATACCATTCTCCACTCCCAAACCGGACTATTCCATAATAACCAAATGTTTCTCAGCAATTACTCAATGGCTACAGAATCACAACTTCAGCATCAACTATAATAAAACTGAAATCCTGCACATAACAAGAGACCTTCATTTTGAGCCACCAGCAACAATCAAAATGGGTAACAAAGAACTCAGTCAAAACAGAGGTCAAATATCTAGGATTCACATTTGATCAGGGCCTAAACCTACAAGCCCAAATAAAGCAAACCACCTCTGTTTTTGCTGTTGTTCCTCGTACTCAACTGCACAGACTTCAGCTTGTTCAAAACATAGCAGACCATATTATTACTCATTCCACCTGCCAGGAGCACATCACCCCTCTTCTCTTTCAACTCCACTGGCTCCCATTGGAATATCGCATACACTACAAGATTCTTACTACAGTTCACCAGGTTGTCTATACTCACACCCCGCAATATTTGGCAGATCTCCTCCAATTCCACACTCCCAACAGTCAGCTGTACTCGGCACACATAAATCGTCTTCACCTCCCCTCTCCAGCCCGTGCCCATTTACAGTCCACACATCATTCAGCCTTCTTTTTCCTTGGACCTGTCCTCTGGAATTCTCTTCCTACCCCCCTCAGATTGGAATAGAACTACAGTACTTTTAAATCACTCCTCAAAACCCATTTGTTCTCCTCTGCCTTCGATCTCCCAGCTCCCGCCATGTGACCTTGTGTCTCTCAGGTTGTCTCTTCCCTCTGTCTTGTCTGCTTGACTATCTCTCTTTCCTTTCTGGAATTGTAGTTACTTTTACTTTTCTGGCCTCTGGCCTCTCTGTACTTCTGTTTTTGATTATTGTACACCGCCTTTTTGTTACGAAGGGCAGTCTATCAAATTGAATAAACATAAACATCTATTTATCAAAAACTCAGAATACTAAAGAACTTAAGCCCCCTCCTAAACCCCAAAGATTTTCGCACAGTTTGCCAGGTGATCATTACCCTTCTCTTAGATTACAGTAACTCAATTTATTAGGGCCTGCCCAAACAAACACTATATCGTCTACAACTAGCGCAAAATACAGCAGCAAGAATCATATAAGAATCAGACCAACATTACCCCAATCCTCGAGCTGCTACACTGGCTACCCATCATATCAAGAATCAAGTACAAAGTAATCCTTAATACATACAAAGTGATAAACAACCAGTCAGCTGAGTGTCTTCAGACTCTACTAAGAAGACCCACCAGCAGTAGGTCAAGAAGACGTAATACATTCAACCTCCTGGACATACCTCCCGAAAAACTCCAGAAGTCAAAGAACAAACAAAAAGACATTCTCCCTCTATGCCCCAATCTTATTGAATGCTCTTCCACCTCATCTAAGAACCACTGAATCTATGGGAGACTTCCGGAAGAAGCTATAAACCTAGCTATTCCTAGTCCATGTTATTGTACATAAATTGAGTTAATCTTCATCAACACATTTCTTGCTTTCGTTACTATATACATCTTAGAAACATAGAAACATAACAGCAGAAAAAGACCACATGGCCTATCTAGTAATAGTTGATATGGACCTATACCTTAAACCTAACTATCTTAACATTAAATGTATCTCGCACCCCTTTTATCAATTTTGTTTGAATGCATTGAGTTCCCTGTAAACCGTCTTGACTTGTAGAAAGACAGTATAAAAAAGATATTAAATAAATTAAGATGAGCCGGTAGATATGGTGTGTCTTGATTTTCAGAAAGCCTTTGACAAGGTCTCTCATGAGAGACTATTGGCGAAATTCAGAAGTCATGGGATAGAAGGCAGTGTACTATTGTGGACTGGGAACTGGTTAAAAGATAGAAAACAGAGAGTAGGGCTAAATAGCCAATTTTCTTTATGGAAAAAGGTGAATAGTGGAGTAGCACAGGCATCTGTGCTGGGCTCGCTGCTTTTTACATATTCATAAATGACCTGGAAATAGGAATAACGAGTGAGGTGATGCAATTTGCAAATGACACAAAATTATTCAATGTTGTTAGAACACAAGAGGATTGTGAAAAATTGTAAGAGGACCTTGATAAATTGGAAGATTGGATGTCCAAATGGCAGATGAAATTTAATGTGGATTAATGCAAAGTTATGCACTTAAGAACAACCCAAACAATGGTTACACAGTGCAAGGTTCCAGGAAAAAGATTTAGATGTCATCGTGAATAATATGTTGAAACTCTGTCCAGTGTGCAGCGACGGCCAAGAAAGCAAATAGAATGCTAAGAATCATAAGGAAAGGAATGGAGAATAAAACCAAGGATATTATGATGCCTTTATATTGTTACATGGTACGACTGCACCTTGAATATTGTGTGCAATTCTGGTCGCCATATCTTAAAAAGGATATAGCAGAATTGGAAAAGATACAGAGAAAAGCTACCAAAATGGTAAAGGGGAAGGCAACCACCTCTTTCTTCCCTCTCCCTCCTCGGCTCACCTGGAATCCACCTGTTGTTCTGCTTTCTTCTTCCTGGCCCCTGCCCTTTGGAACTCCCTCCCTCCTACCCTCTGCACTGAGTTGTCCCATCAACGCTTTAAGGGTCTATTCAAAATGCATCTCTTTCAGCAGGCATTCGACCTCCCAGACCCCTAATGCTTACCCTTCCCGCTCGCCTCCTCTCCCACCAACCCTCCCTCCCCTTTTTGACTATCTCTATTCTGTCTTTTCCTGTCCCCTTTCTTTCCTAGTCGATCATTGGCATTCCTTTCTTTTCTAATTTCAATTTGTTTTTATTGTACACCGCCCTGACATACACGCTTGGGCGGTATATCAAGCGATGAAATAAAGGTAAAGAAGAAAGGATAACCCTATGAGGAAAGGCTTAAAAGGTTAGGGCTTTTCAATTTGTCAAAAAAATGGCTGAGGGGAGATATGAAAGAGGTTTATAAAATAATGAATGGCGTGGAACAGGTAAACATAGATTGCTTAGCCTTTCTACTTTTTGAAGAATTAAACAGAGGACACATAATGAAGCTACAATGTAGCCCATTTAAGATCAATCAGAGAACATTTTTTTTTTCATTCAACACATAATCAAACTCGAATTCATTACCAGACGATGTGGTAAGAGTTGTTAGTATAGCTGGATTTAAAAAGATTTTTGACAAGTTCCTGGATGAAAAGGCCATATACCATTATTAAAGAGAAGCAGAGAGGTCCACTAGGATAAGCAATGTGGAATCTGTGTACCAGGTACTTGTGACCTGGATTGGCTATTGTTGGAAACAGGATACTAGGCTTGATGGACTTTGGTCTGACCCAGTATGGAATATCTTAAATGGGAGCAATGAGTGAGGTGATCAAATTTGCAGATGACACAAAATTATTCAAAGTTGTTAAATCATAAGAAGATTGTGATTATGAAGAATTGCAAGAGGACCTTGAGAAATTGGGAGACCGGGTGTCCAAATGGCAGATGAAATTTAATGTGGACAAGTGCAAATTTATGTACTCGGAGAAGAAACACCCAGACTGTAATTACATGATTCACAGTTCCATATTACAAATCACCACTCAGGAAAAGGATCTAGCTGTCATTGTCGATAATATGTTGAAACCCTCTGCCCATTGTACAGCAGGTTTGGAAGTCTTTTTGAATTTCAGAGGTACTGCATTTTTTTATTTAATAATTTTCATTATTATAAATTAGGAAAAAACAAATAAATACAAATACAAATAAATATAAATACAAATAAAAAAATAAGATATCTATAAAGAACAGAGATCAAATACAATAAAGAAACTAAAAAATATTTAGCCCACATACATGGGGAATAGCAAGAAAATAAGAAGAAATCACAAAGGAAAATAGCCAAGTCAGCCATGCATAGTACCTCTACTAATTCATATGACTCTTTTGGGGGTCTTTTACTAAAGGGTTCTAAAGTAAGTAGTAGTGTGCCAGTAGCTAAAAACCATAGCATGTTAGGTGACTTTAATCTACCCGATGTGGATTGAATATTCCTTCTGCAAATCTGGAAAGAAGTAAAACAATTGTGGATGCCTTCCAAGACATTGCTTAGACAAATGTGATGGAAGCAAATAGGGAAAGTTTGATGCTGGATTTAGTACTTGGAGAAAGTGGGTCGAACGTCTGGGTGGGTGCTCATGTGAGCAGCAGTGATCATCATATGGTGCGGTTTGAGATAAAAACCAAGGCAGAGTCTCTTCACAGCAAGCTCATAGTCCTAGACTTCAAAAACGCTGACTTCAGGAAGAAGGCCAAGCTCCTGAAGGAGGAGTTGGCAAGGTGGGAGGAGGTAAGGGAAGTGGAATTGCAGTGGACTAAACTAAAGGAGACAATAAAAGGGGCAACAGATACATATGTAAGGAAAGTAAATAAAAACAAGGAAAAGGAAACCTATTTGGTTTTCTAAAGGAGTGGCTGCACAAATAAAGGCAAAAACCACAACTTTAGCAAAATTAAGAAGCTCACAAACAGAGGAACACTAGAAAGAATACAGGATAAAGTTAAGAGACAAAAAGAGAAATAAGGATAGCAAAATCAAAGGCAGAAGAAAAGATGGCTAAAGATCTAAAGCAAGGTGATACAACTTTTTTCAGGTATATTTGGGAGACAAGCAGGGCCGGATTTACCTTGAGTGAGGCCCTACGCCAACAAAAATTGTGGGCCCCCAGAAAAGATAAAAACGAGCACGCCGGATCAGCTGCGCGCTGTTGGCCCTGAGATCATAATTAAACTGGGAATCCCAAAAGCCAAACTTGGAATGTACAACACTGTAGAAATAAAACTATACATTAATTTGCTCTTGTACTAAACAAAGCGCAGACGTTAATGATGCACATTTACCAGAGCTGACATATTCCAATTAATAAATTCAAAATAAAGAGATATTTTTTACCTTTTGTGCATTTTTTTTCAGCTGCAATTGCTCCAGCCACTTTCTTCTGGTTTCTTCATGTCTTCTGCTAACTCTCCATCGTCTGCTGTCCATTTGTCCTTTCTTCTCTCTTCTATTTTTTTTCCATTCTCTCTCTACATCTGCTTTAACATACTAATCTTTCTCCTTTTGCTCTTTCCTCATTCCTATTTCATCCACTCAAATTTTACCCCTCCATCCTCAATCCCCACTTACTCTCCCAATACCCGGCCAATTGTAGATTTTTTATCCCTCCCACACAAAATATTTTTCCCTTCTCCATTTTACTCTTCCAGCCCCATCCCATTCTAATCCTCCCCCAACATCAGCTCCCTTCTAGTTCCAGCCTCACCCAGCATCCATTCCCTTCTAGTCCCTGCATCAGCCCATTTCCAGTCCTAGCCACCCATCAGCCCATTTCCAGTCCTAGCAACCCCCCAACCCAATACCAGTCCTAGCCCCCCCCATCAACCAACTTCCAGTCCTAACCCCCCATCACCCCATTTTCAGTTTAAGCCCCCCCTATAACCCATTATCAGTCCTAACCCCCCATCAGCCCACTTCCAGTCCTAACCCCATTAGCCCACCTCCAGTCTTAACCCCCCCAGCCCATTTCCAGTCCTAGCCCCCCCATAGCCCATTACCAGACAGCCCCCATCAGCCCACAGCCCATTATCAGTCTTAAACCCCCCATAGCCCATTACCAGTTCTAACCCCCCCAACAGCCCACAGCCCATTATCAGTCTTAACCCCCCCCCATAGCCCATTACCAGTTCTAACCTCCCCCAACAGCCCACAGCCCATTACCAGTCCTAACCCCATCAGCCCACCTCCATTCTTAACCCCCCCAGCCCATTTCCAGTCCTAGCCCCCCCATAGCCCATTACCAGACAGCCCCCATCAGCCCACAGCCCATTACCAGTCTTAACCCCCCCCATAGCCCATTACCAGTTCTAACCCCCCCAACCGCCCACAGCCCATTACCAGTCCTAACCCCCCCAGCCCATTTCCAGTCCTACTCCCCCCCCCCCCCCATCGGCTCAAGTAAAATGAAATTTAAAGAAAAACAAAACCACTGGCTGCTACCAAGGCCGCGGCAGCATGGACTGTCCCGCGGGGCCCCCTCTGCCCTGCTGAATCCCTCCCTCCGCGACGGCTGAGCCCCTCCGTGCCGGCTTTGAGAGGCGCGAAGGGAGAGTGTCTCCCTCGCGTCTCTGTTAAGCCCGCAGGGGCTGATGGGTTCTGTCCCATCAGCCCCTGCGGGCTTAACAGAGACGCGAGGGAGACACTCTCCCTTCGCGCCTCTCAAAGCCGGCACGGAGGGGCTCAGCCGTCGCGGAGGGAGGGATTCAGCAGGGCAGAGGGGGCCCCGCGGGACAGTCCATGCTGCCGCGGTGGCAGCGGCAGCTTTTTGTGGGCCTTTGCCAGCTGTGGGCCCTACGCCATGGCGTAGATGGCGTATAGGTAAATCCGGCCCTGGAGACAAGGAAGATCAGAGGTGAAATTGAAAGACTCAAAAGTGCTGAGAACGGATTCATGGAAAGTGACGTTGAAAAAGCAAAAATGCTAAACAAATACTTCTGTTCTGTTTTTACTAAAGAAAATCCTGGAGAAGGACCACCTGTGATTGAAAAATAGAAACCTAGAAACATGACGACAGAAAAAGACCACATGGCCTATCTAGTCTGTCCTTCCATATCAACCACTACAACATTCCCCTTTATTCTTTAGAGATCCTTTGTGTTTGTCCCATGCTTCTTTGAATTCAGATACTGTCCTCATTTCTATCACCTCCACTGGGAGACTATTCCATGGATCCACCACTCTTTCCGTAAAAAAAAAATATTTCCGCGTATCATTCCTGACTCTATCCCCTTTCACCCTCATCCCATGTCCCCTCATAGCAGAGCTTGCTTTCAATCAAAAGAGGCTCTCCTTTGCATTTATGGCACAGAGGTATTTAAATATCTCAATCATATCACCTCTATCCCGCCTTTCCTCTAAGGTGTAAATATTAAGATCCCAAGCACCAGGCATTGATGGCATTCCCATAGAAGTATTACAGCAATCTGATGCAGCTGTTACCGTACTTACAAGGCTCTGCCAAGAAATTTGGAAGACAACATCATGGCCAACTGACTGGAAAAAATCTGTGTTTATGCCAGTACTAAAGAAAGGTGATCCAACTGACTGTGGAAATTATCACACAATCGCTCTGATCCCACATGCCAGCAAGATTCTACTGAAGATTATTCAACAGAGACTACAACCATACCTGGAACAAGAACTATCTGAAGTGCAAGCAGGGTTTAGGAAAGGGCAAGGAATGAGAGACATCATCGCAGATGTGAGATGGATCCTTGAAAAGACTAAAGAATACCAAAAGGATATCTATTTGTGCTTTATCGACTATAGCAAGGCTTTTGACTGTGTAAACCATGAGAAACTCTGGGCCACATTAAGAAGCATGGGTATACCAGAACACCTGATCGTTCTCTGGCACAATCTGTACATTGATCAAGAAGCAACAGTTCGAACGGAACAAGGAGAAACAGAATGGTTTAAAATAAACAAAGGTGTAAGATTAGGCTGCATACTTTCCCCTACCTGTTTAATTTATATGCAGAACAAATCATCAGAGAAGCAGGATTGTATGAAGACAACAGAGGTGTGAAGATTGGTGGAAGACTCATCAACAACCTTCGCTATGCTGACGATACCACATTACTGGCTGGAAGTGAAGATGATCTGAAACATTTTCTTCTCACGATCAAAGAGCATAGTCTCAAAATGGGCCTGCATCTTAATGTAAAGAAGACAAATGTCATGACAACTGGCAAAATCAACAGGTTCATCATTGAAGAAGAAGAAATTGAAATCGTGAACAACTTTAACCTACTTGGATCAACTATCAATAAAGAAGCAACAAGCAGTCAAGAAATCCGACGACACATTGCTCTTGGCAGAATGGCTATGAAAGACCTAGACAAGATTCTCAAGAGCAGAGATGTCTCTCTCCATACAAAGATTCAACTTGTTCAAGCCATGATATTTTCAATAACATATGGCTGTGAAAGCTGAACAGTGAAAAAGATAGACAGGAAGAAAATTGATGCCTTTGTATTATGGTGCTGGAGGCGAATACTGCGTATACCCTGGACTGCCCGAAGAACAAACCAGTCAGTACTAGAGGAGATCAAACCTAAGCTTTCTTTAGAAGCTCAGATGATAAGACTTTGACTTTCATACTTTGGACACATCATACAAAGAGAGAGATCATTAGAGAAAGACATCATGCTTGGCAAGATAGAAGGTCAACGTAAAAGAGGAAGGCCAGCAATGAGATAGATCGATACAATAACAGCAGCTATGGGTACCAGACTGTCAACAATGAGCCGCGTGACTGAAGACCGAACACAATTTAGGACAACTATCCAGAGGATCGCCATGAGTCGACACCGACTCGACGGCACTTAACAACAAGTCTGTCCTCATATGCTTCATAATGAAGACCACTAACCATTTTAGTAGCCACCCTCTGTACTGACTCCAGCCTGTTTATATACTCTTGAAGGTGCAGTCTCCAGAATTGCACACAATACTCCAAATGAGGTTGCACCAAAGACTTATACAGAGGGACTACCACTTCCTTTCTTCTGTTGGCCATTCCTCTCCCTATGCACCCAAGCATCCTTCTAGCTTTTGCTGTTGCCTTTTCTACCTGTTTAGCTACATTAATATCATCAGACACAATCACGCCTAGGTCCCACTTTTCTTTAGTGAACAAAAGTACTTCACCCCCTATACAAATGGAAATGGAGTAGATACTATACCATTCACAGAAGGTGATGTGTTTGAACAGCTTGCAAAACTGAAAATGGACAAAGCCATGGGGCCTGATGGGATACATCCCAGGATACTGAAAGAGTTCAGAGGGGTTCTTGCAGGGCCTTTAAAGGATGTTTTTAATAGATCCTTGGAGAACAAAATAAGTTCTACAGGACTGGAAAAGGGCCAATGTGGTACCTCTTCACAAAAGTGGTAATAGGGAAGAAGTGGCAAACTACAGGTCAGTAAGCCTTACCTCAGTGGTGGAAAAAGTAATGGAGGTGCTTCTGAAGGGGGGAATATTGGACTTTCTCAAAACCAATAGGTTGCATGATCCGAGGCAGTATGGTTTTACCAAAGGAGTCATGCCAAACAAATCTGATTGAGTTCTTTGATTGGGTGACCAGAGAACTAGATCAAGGGCATGCAATGGATGTGATCTACCTAGATTTCAGCAAAGCCTTTGCTACTGTTCCTCATAGGAGACTTATCAATAAACTGAAAAGCCTGGGGATGGCTCCCAGGGTGATGAACTAGATCAGAAATTGGTTGACTCACAGACGACAGAAAGTGATGGTAAATGAAATGCTCTCAGATGAAAGGAAGGTGATTAGTGGCATGCCCCAGGGTTATTTGTGAATGATATTGCTGAAGGACTGAATGCAAAAGTCTGTCTTTTTGCAGATGACACGAAAATTTGCAACAGTGTGGACTCCCCTGAAGGAGTGGATAGCATGAGAAAAGTTCTGCAAAAGCTGGAAGAATGGTCTAACGCTTGGCAGTTAAGATTTGATGTGAAGAAGTGCAGTGTCATGCACTTGGGATGCAGAAATCCAAGGGAAATGTATGATAGGTTAGTGTGCACGGACTAGGAGAAGGACCTCTGAGTTATTGTTTCTGAGGATCTCAAAGTAGCGAAACAGTGTGACAAGGCAGTAGCTAAAGCCAGAAGGATGCTGGGTTGCATACAGAGAGGAATTATCAGCAGAAAGGAGGAAGTACTAATGCCACTGTACAAGTCGCTGGTGAGTCCTCACTTGGAATATCTTGTTCAGTTTGGAGACCATATCTCACAAAGGATATAAAAAGACTGGAAAATGTTCAGAGAATGGCGACCAAAATGATTTGGAGCCTGCATCAGAAGACATATGAAAAAAGACTTCAAAACCTAAATATATATACTCTAGAAGAGAGTTGGGACAGGGGAGATATGATACAGACCTTTAAATACTTAAGGAGTATTATTGAACAAACAAACCTTTTTCAAAGATGGGGAAGCTGTAATACTAGAGGGCATAAAACGAAGCTGCAAGGGGGTAAACTGAAAGGCAACGTCTGCAAATACTTTTTCACTGTAAGGGTGGTGGTGCTTGGAATGCCCTCTCGATGGATGTGGTGGGGAAAAATACAGTGACAGAATTCAAAATGGCATGGGACAGACACAGTAGATCCCTTTAGAAATAAGATAAGATATCAAAGACAGTTAAGTTTATTTTGATTTTAACAAGTCGAGGTGACCTGCACAGAGCGGTGGGTATACATACATTTGCCATCTTGCTAGGCAGACTAGATGGACCATGCTGGTCTTTATCTGCCGTCATATACTATACTATGTAACACCACTGCGTTAATGTTTGGGGGCTGGAAAACATGTTTCTGGCAGTTAACATGGAGCCCTATGCTCTAACGCAGCATACAGATAGTGCAGGTGCACTTAACTTCACCTGTTGAGGTGGAATTAGGTGAACGCACTTTAACTGCAAGGGTTACAGTTAACATACAGTATGTACCCTGCACTAACTATGCAGTGCTCACCATGTCAACTCTTCACCCTTCTTAACCCACCCTCTTACCACCCCAATGTGTGCACAGAAATTAGCCTGCACTAACTGTCATGGCAGCAGGCTCAGAACTTTAAATTTACAGTACACCACAAGAGCGAAAGCCGCTGGAGCCCCCGATCCATCATTGCTAGTGAGTGTGAGTAGGAGCTCCTCCCTACTCCCTTGAACCACCAATCATCACAGCAGGCTCAGAACTTTAAATTTACAGTGTGCCATAGGTGCGTCTGTGCCTGAGGGCCTTGCCAGAGGGCTGTTTGGCGTGCCCCTTAGGCACAGGCCAAATCACGGACCAATGCAACATATCATCAACAAGGATCTCCTGCACACCACCGAAGACCCTCGCAGTGAAAATCACGCCACAAACACTGCCACTGTGGACGCAACATCCAAGGATTCCTGTCTCCTCTGATCACCAATACGGATCAGCAACAGGCATGGCATAACCAACACCAATATCGGACATTAAGGGCTTGGGGGACTGCTACAGCTGGAAAAAGATCTGCACTTATGCAAAGACTGTTGCTATCAGAACTGTGAAGGAGTGATCATTATTACAGTAAGTAGCAGAGCGACTCCACATCCAACAAGAAAAGAACCAGCTCCCTGGTATGACCCGGGACTAGTGCCAAAACAGCTGACTTCAACAGTGCTGACTCAAGTAAACAGCTACTCCCTTTTTCCAGCTTGCCTCACCATCAGAACAACAGGAGACTATATCAAGGACCAGCCCCACCTGTGAACTTCAACACATAAGACCCCAATTCACACCAGACTGCACACCGCATCTGCTCCTGCACCCTCACTCGCTCTCCTGCTCAACTGGCATCTTCAGAGCACAGCTATCCCTTAGGAGTGCCTGAAGAGAACCTACACCAAGGATCTATCACAGCAACCAGCAAAGATTCAATTGGTGAGTGTCAAGCATCTCAGCACTACACAGTGCTCCACAAAATCCCAACACACACAGTGATGATACTGGCTCTCCTCTTCCTTCTCCTACCTTATAAATGGTAACCTAAAACAACAACATTCCAATCCTTTACCAACCTAGACTACCCACTCCAGTCACACACCACCAGGCACCGCACATTAAACCACTACATCGATTACTTGAAATTAATACCACCTTACAACAGAAAGCCCAGCCCAAACAGAATCGATCTCACCTTCCTGTCAAATGCTCGCTCAATTTGCAACAAGATTCCCATAATAGCAGATTACATACTCCATAACAACACTGACCTTTTGTGCATCACTGAATCCTGGATTTTCACAATGGACAATGTACTCCTTAACCAGCTGTTGCCTTCCTATTACAAGCTCTTCAACTGCCCCAGAGCAGGCAGAAGAGGAGGAGGTATCCTAATCATATCAAAAGAGCATCCAAATGTCACCATGCTCAATTCTCACTCCTCAGAAATGCTGGACTTCTTCAAAATCTCCAATATTACTTCAGTATCTGCCTAACATACCGAGCACCATCTCTGAAGAAGGAGGACCTATCAGACCTTCTAGAAGAAGCATGCACACACACAGCATCCAACAAACACTTACTCCTCCTTGGTGATATAACCCTCACATCCACCTCCACTAAGCAAGCCTTTGCATTCACCAATGCCATGGAAGCACTTCAACTGCACCAAATCATCAAAGAGCCTACACACTCCAAAGGAGCAACACTAGACCTTGTAGTCGCCCCAAGTACCTCCCAGCAACCCATTTCAACATTCAGATTGACCCTGTTCCATGGTCTGATCACACAATGATCTTCTTCATCCTACCAGCCGGATTCCAGACACACACATCCACCAGCAGCAGACTAGCAAGTGCCACTTTAAATCATTCAACAAGCAATCCTTCCCAGGTGACATCTCCCCACACCTAATTTCCGACACACACGACTTAGATAGTATAATACATTCATGGAACACAGTGATGGCCAATGCCGCTACCTTTACAATGAGAGACATTTGTTTACCTTCTGCCCTTAATATCAAGTTTTAATAAATTAAATGAAACCTTTGTTCTAAAGTTAATGGCCAAAACCGAGCTTCTTATATTTCCGCCTAAATCCACCTCTCCCCTTCCTCCTTTCTCTCTCTCTGTGGATAATACTCTATTCCTCCCAGTTTCCTCAGCTTGTAATCTTGGGGTTGTCTTTGACTCCTTCCTCTCCTCCGCACACATACAACTAATAGCTAAAACCTAAGAACATAGAACATAAGAAATTCCATACTGGGTCAGACTAAGGTCCAACAAGCCCAGTATCCTGTTTCCAACAGTGGCCAATCTAGGTCACAAGTACCTAGCAGTTTCCCCAAAAGACACAGGTTTGCAAATGCATGAGAACCTCCTCTCGGCTCTGGGTTGCCACAGCAACCATGGCCTTCTCCCTCCTCCTCAGGTCTGTTGTTTCTTTCTCTATAAAATCAGCAAAATTCACCCCTTCCTTTCTGAACACACTACTAATTCACTTATCCACTCTTAGTCACCTCCTGTCTGGACTATTGCAATGTCCTCCTTGCTTTTCTCCCTCTGAATCATCTCTCTCCCCTTCAATCTCTTCAAAACTAAGCTGCGCAGCTAATCTTCTGCCAGCCTTGATATGCTCATATAATCCCTCTTCTCAAGTCTCTTCATTTGCTCCCTATCCAGCTCTGTATCCAATTCATACTTCTCCTACTGACCTATAAGTGCACTTATTCTGCTGCTACTCAGTACCATTCCTCTCTTATCTCTCCCTACACCCCTCCTTGGGAACCCCACTCTTCGGGCAGATTGCTTCTATCGGTGCCCTTCTCTTCTATTGCCAACTCCAGACTTCGATCCTTCTACCTTGCTGCTCCTTATGCCTGGAACAAACTACCTGAGTCTGTGCATCAGGCTTCATCTCTGGCTTTTTTCAAATCCAGGCTGAAATCTTACCTCTTCAGGGTCACTTATGGATCCTGATCTGCTTAGTCTCCTCTTCTCCAACTATGTGTTTCCTTATCATTCCCCTAGACATATTCTTGTCTCCAGCTGTAGTGTTGTCTGTCTTGAGTAGACTGTAAGCCCTGAGGAGAAGGGACCGCCTTTTTCATGTGTCTATACCGTGCTGCATATACCTTGTAATGCTATACAGATAAGTAATAGTAGTAGTATTCTCCATAGCATTCAACCCCATTGGTTATGCTATCTTGGCAGAGACTCAGAAGTAGTAGAATTTATGATTGATTGGCTTTCTTCATTCATGTTGGAATGCTAGCAGAAAGTAAACTTGAGAAGCCAGTTTTCAAGATCTTTTGCTTTGCCCCATGGGTTCTCCTTGAGTTAACTTATTGTCCTATTTAAGGAGAAGGAGTCACCTACAGGGTCATTCTGAGTCGTGAATAGCAGGGATGGACGTCCCAATGGGACGTCCATCCCTGCTATTCGGCCCCTCTGCCGACCCTGACTAACTTCCCCACACATTGCACAGCGAGGTTAGACAGGGCTAGGAAAGAGGTATTGCAGGGGTGGAGTTAGTGCAGGCAGTGGGCGACTGGTGGACCCGGATGTATAGGGCTGATTCCAATTTTGGCCCTGTACATCCGGTGCCAGCGGCCTGAATGGGGAACATTTTCCACGTCTGAGGTGAAATAAATTCCCCTAGTCAATAGGGAATAGCGGATCCAGAGCGCAGAAAAGGTGGGAGGGGGCAGAGCAGATTCCCCGCAGCCCAACCTTGGCCTTGGGAGGCCAGATCGGGGGTCAGGCTGCAGGCAGTGAAGATTGCAGTCCAGCAGCCAGGGATAGCAGCTCCTGAATGGAGCTGCGGTGCCATGGCAACCGGACGCCATGGCACTGTGGCTCCATTCAGGAGCCTTGACTGAGTTAGCTGGGGAAGGCTTGTACATGTTTAGAACAGTGAGCTAGAACCAGAGAAGCCAAGATTTGAATCCCACTGCTGCTCCTTGTGACCTTGGGCAAGGCTCTTAACCCTCCATTTTTTTAGACAAAGAACTAGAGAAACGAGAGAGACTAGAAATGTAAGATGGGATAGAGAAATTCATGGAAAGAGACCAGCTGGTGGGTGGCAGTTGGAGGGGGAAGAAAGTAGTGAGGAGGGCTTAAGGAGAGAGACTGAGGAAGGGACTGGTGGGGTGTGATTAAAGGGAAGAGAGAGTGGTGGGCAGGAGCTAGAAGGGAGGGATTGAAAGACAGAGAAAGGCTGATGAAGAAGAACTGAGGGAGAGAAACTGATGAGAAGAAATTGGGAGAGAAAGCATGACTGCTTGGAATTGGCTTGACTCTAGGGGGTTGAGAGCATGGGCATAGTTTGACGGCTTCATTTGGGGAGGCAAAGGGTGGGGCAACATATTTGCATATTCAATTGCATAATTGCATATTCATTACTGTTATCTTTAAAAAAATATTAAATGGTTAGAAAGCCATTATAACAAACAGGCAAGGTATGAGCTGGCACCCCCATGATACTGAAAGAAGGAGCAGAGGCTCTCATTCAGTGGCTTTGCCAAACAAAGGGAAAGCAGCATTTCCTATTTGTCTCTCCGGGCCAGTCCAGGAATGTAGGGTAGTCAATCCCTTCCAGCAGCTCTGAGGACTGAAACACTGAAAAAACTCTTTGCTGACAGGTCCAGTAGCTCCCCCTGGTGTCAGAGAGAGTCAGTCTTTCAGTCCTCAGCAGCGGAGGAAGATGTGTAGCTGACAGGCTCCTCAGAGAGACTAATAGGAACGGCAGGGTCATTTTCAGTGGAGTGAAGGAAATTTGAACCTTATTTGAAGAAGTTACAGCCCTTCGAAGCGCTGACTATTTGGCCCTAGCAGGGCAGATCAGCTCAGCGCTATTTCATTGTTTTTTGCTTAGCAAAGCAACACAAAAAAAAAGAAGGGCGAAGGGAGCAAGTAAGAACCCTCAGGCACCTAATCGGTGCAATTTAGTTTACCCTACCACTTGGACAATACAAGTTGAGGGTTTTGGGAATGGTCTGGGAGCCCCGGATCTCTCTTCCCTGTCTCTGTGGGCTGCGGTTCCGGTTTCCCACTGGCTGCGGTGCAGCGGATCCTGGCAGCTTCACCTCTCGCTGGAATTTCAGGTAGGAGGGGGTGTGCTAGCTAGTGCCTTTAGGTTGGATTGCTGTTTTTGGAGTCGGGAATGGACTAGTGGAGCACGTTGCCCGTCGCGTTTCTCTTGTTTTTTGGTTTCTTTTCTCCTGGTTCACGGAGATCGCGGCGGTTCCCTTCCATGTGCGCTTTGACTTCGGTGTCTCTGTGGGGGTCCAGTTTCGCTTGTAGCGGTTCGGTTTTGGAATGGACGCTCCTAAGGGACCTGTAGACGAGGGTTTACTCTGCCCTCAGGCCCTTACAGATCGGGCGGGAACGGCGGCCATTTTCTCACAGCCGTGCTCTGTTCCCGCGCTGCCGTTGAAGCCGGCAAAGCGCAAATCAAAGAAGCGCACAGCTCCTTCTGCTGAGGGAGAGCGTCAGCAGTCTTTGTCTGCGGGGCAAAACTCTTGGGAGTCCCTTCTTTCCCCGGAGTTTATTTTAGCGCTGCATCAGGCCTTTCTAATAAAGAAATCTCAAGCAACGGACACCTCCTCTACTGATATTAGGATGGGAGTGAGCAAGCGGGAGCTCTCAGATACTGACCCTTTGGAGGGGGTCTCCTCTTTGGGTTTAGGTATGGAGGCTCCCCTGCTGGAAACTAGTCCTCTAGCTGAGGGCTCTCAGGTGCCAGAGGAGGCAGAGGTGAGTTCAGAGCCTGGAGTAGACGTGTGGCCAGAGGAATTAGAAGAGGGGGAGTTAGGGCCTGGCGAGGACCCTAATGTGTTTCGCGTTTTTAGGAAAGAGGAACTGGGTGCCTTAATTGCACATTCTCTAGCGGCGTTAAATATGGTACTCCCTAAGGTTCCGCAAGAGCCCTTGGAAGATCCCTTGTTGCAGGGTTTCAAGTCTGAGCAGTGCTGTTTGCCCATTCACAGGGTTATTAAGCAGATGATTGATTCAGAATGGGAGTGTCCAGAAGCCTCCTTGAGGGGCAGTCGCGCACTGTCTCGCTTATACCCTGTTCCCCACGAGGAAAAGGAATTATTGCGCATGCCTAAGGTGGATGCCTTAGTGGCTGCGGTTACAAAAAAGACCACCATCCCAGTTGAGGCGGGTACAGCTCTTAAGGATTTTCAGGATCATCGTTTGGAAGCGCTCCTAAAGCAAGCTTTCGATTCCAGTGCCTTGGCGCTTCAGGCGTCGGTGTGTCTCGAGCTTCCATACGCTGGCTTCAGGGGGAGGACAGCGCAAGAAAGGAGACGGAGTCTGCAGCGGTAGGAGCGAAGCTGGAGTCGGCTGCGGCTTACCTGGCGGATGCTTTTTATGATTTGGTGAGAATTTCGGCGAAGTCAATAGCATTGCTTATTGCGGCTCGGCGTTTTCTGTGGTTACGGAACTGGGCGGCAGATGCTTCGTCTAAAGCTCGTCTCAGAAAGCTCCCCTATAAGGGCAGGCTTCTTTTTGGAGAAGCTTTGGAAAAGATTGTCAAAGATTTGGGGGATTCAAAAGGGGGTCGTCTTCCCGAAGATCGTCCTCGAGCGTCTAAAATGGCTCCAGGTCAGAGAGGACAAGGGCGTGACTTTCGCAGGTTCCGGGGTTCCCAGTTTACGCCTTATCAGCAGGGCCGTTTTGTACATAGAGGACAGTCCTTTCGAGGAGCCAGAGGATTTAATAGGAGCTACTTTAACACTCAGCAGTCCGCGCCCAAAAAGCCGCAATGAAGGGGTGCTGGTCCAGGCGGAGATCCCTGTGGGAGGTCGTTTGCAGGGGTTCCTCTCTGCCTGGACCACTATCACTACAGACCAGTGGGTGCTCGAAATTATCCGGGAAGGTTATGCTCTGGAGTTTGCTCACCCACTGGTGGAGACTTTTGTGGCGTCTCCATGCGTTTCGCCTTCAAAGAGAGCGGCAGTCAAAGAAACCTTGTTGCGCTTGTTACGCCTTCAAGCAATAGTACCAGTACCCGCCGACCAGTGCGGGTTAGGTTGATACTCGATTTATTTCGTAGTGCCCAAGAAAGAAGGTTCCTTTTGGCCGATTCTAGATCTCAAGCACGTCAACCGTTGTTTGCGGGTGCCTCATTTCAGGATGGAAACTTTACGGTCCGTTATCCAGTCGGTGAAACAGGGGGAAGTTCTCTCTTCCATAGACTTGACGGAAGCGTATTTACATATTCCCATCAGATCCGAGCACCAGAAATTCCTTCGATTTGCGGTGCCCATGGGTCATTTTCAGTTCCGGGCGCTACCGTTTGGGCTAGCTACGGCGCTTTGGACTTTCACCAAGGTGATGGTAGTGGCGGCAGCGGCGCTTCAGAAGGAAGGGATTCAGGTTCATCCTTATCTCGACGATTGGTTGATTCGAGCTCCGTCAGAGGCAGAGTCCCGTGCAGCGACGTCTCGGGTGGTGACATTCCTTGAGCAGCTTGGTTGGGTCATCAATCGGTCAAAGAGTCATCTCAAACCAGTGAGGAGGCTAACCTATCTGGGTGCTTTCTTTGATACAGAGGTCGGCTCGGTTTTCCTGCCGGCAGAAAGAGTGCAAAAACTGACGTCCCAGGTTACGGCTTTCCTGCGCGTGCCGGCTCCGACTGCGTGGAGGTATTTGCAGATGTTAGGTTCGATGGCGGCGGCATTGGACCTGGTTCCGTGGGCCAGGGTGCATATGCGGCCGCTTCAGCAGGCCCTGCTGTCCAGGTGGTCGCCGCAGGATCATCCTCTCTCCCAGCGGTTGCCGTGTCCCACAGAGGTGCAGTTCAGTCTGCGGTGGTGGTTGGTTCCGGCTCATCTTCAGGCGGGAGTCCCCTAGTCGGTTCCGGACTAGGTTTTGCTAACAACGGATGCCAGTCTGTCCGGTTGGGGGGCGCACTGTGTGGGCCAGATAGCTCAGGGTGCCTGGTCGGCGGAGGAGAGTCTTTGGTCGATCAATCGATTAGAACTCAGGGCGGTACGGTTGGCTCTCATGCAGTTTGGCGATCAGCTTCGCGGGCGCGCAGTGCGGGTGTTCTCAGAAAACTTGGTGACCGTGGCTTACATCAACAAACAGGGAGGCACGGGCAGTGCCAGCCTTCTGGAGGAGAGCCAACGGCTGTTTCAATGGGCGGAAGCGCACCTCTTGGCAATTTCAGCGGCGCATATGGCAGGAAAGGACAACATTCAGGCCGACTATCTCAGTCGGCATGCCTTGGATCCCGGAGAATGGGAACTGAACTGCGCAGTGTTTCATGAGATCACAGAGCGGTGGGGCCAGCCGGTGCTGGATCTCATGGCCATTCAGGCGAATTCCAAAGTGGCTCGGTTTTACAGCAGGCGCAGGGAACATATGTCGGAGGGGCTGGACGGGCTGGTTCAACCTTGGCCGTCGGGTCGGCTCCTGTATGTGTTTCCTCTGTGGCCGCTGATCGGCCGAATCATCCAGCGGATAGCAAAATACGACGGTACTGTGATCCTCATCGCTCCGGACTGGTCCCGGCGTCCGTGGTATGCAGATCTGGTGTGGCTGGTGGTGGCTCCTCCGTGGCGGTTGCCGGCTCGGATGAATCTGTTATTTCAAGGCCCCGTTTTAATGCCGCAAGTGGATCGGTTCTTGCTTACGGCTTGGCTCTTGAAAGGGCTAGGTTGAGACGCAGAGGTTACTCGCCATCGGTGATAGCCACCTTGTTGAGGTCTCGGAAGACGTCTACCTCCTTGGCGTACGTTCGGGTATGGCGTATTTTTGAAGCGTGGTGTGCGGAGAGACAGCTTAGGCCTTCCGGTGTACAGTTGCCAGACATTTTACAATTCTTGCAGGGAGGTTTAGAGAAGGGTCTAGCCCTCAATACTCTTAAGGTACAGCTAGTGGCGCTTGTCTGTTATAGAGGAAAGGTGCGGGGTCATCCGCTTTCCTCCCATCCAGATGTGCGACGGTTTCTGAGGGCAGCCAGCATCATTTGGCCTCCGCTTCGGCAAATGGTACCGCCTTGGAACCTGAATTTAGTGTTGGAAGCCTTGACGGAACCGCCGTTTGAGTCCAGAGCGGCGGATAATGTACGAGAGCTCTCCTGGAAGACAGCTTTCTTGGTAGCCTTGTGTTCCGCTCGCAGGGTATCGGATCTACAGGCGCTGCCGTGCAGAGAGCCGTATCTTCATTTTTCGGCGGAGAAGGTAGTGTTGCGACCGGTTCCATGCTTTCTGCCTAAAGTGGTTTCTAGCTTTCACATGAATCAGGCCGTTTTCTTGCCCACGTTTCGCCCTAAGGAAGGGGCCAAGCGGGATCGGTCGCTGAAGAAGTTGGATTTGGGGCGCTTGTTGCGGAAGTATCTCCGAGTAACGGAGCCGTTTAGGAGATCGGATCGGCTATTCGTGCTTTTTGGAGGGCCGCCGAAGGGAAAAGCGGCAACCAAGGCTTCGATCGCTCGGTGGATGAAGCATGTCATCCGAGCGGCTTACGCGGCCAAAGGCGTGCAGGCTCCCGTAGGAATCAGGGCTCACTCGACTAGGGGGCAGGCTACGTCGTGGGTGGAATCTGCCTTAGTTCCGCCGGTGGACATCTGTAGAGCAGCGGCGTGGTCTTCTTTGCATACATTTGCGAGACATTATCGGTTGGATGTCCATGCGCAGGGGGATGCCAGTGTGGGGGCCTTGGCTATTGTAGCGGGGCTCGCAGGGCCCTCCCGGGGATGAGTACTGCTTTGGTACTGCCCTACATTCCTGGACTGGCCCGGAGAGATGAATAGGAAGGAGAAATTAGGCCTTACCTGCTAATTGTCTTTCCTTGAGTTCTCTCCGGGCCAGTCCAGGACCCTCCCTCTTTTTTGTGCTGCGAGAGTTAAAGCTGTTATGATCCTCGGCCAGAAGATTTTTCGTTTGGAAGTTACCATGCTGGTAACCAAAGCTGGGGATTCTTTTACTTAGGAGATTCGGCAGTCTTTAAAAAAAAAAAAAAAAGAAACAAGATTAATAGTGATAAGCGGAAGGAAGTGTTAACAGTAGTTTTTGGGGGGTTCCATTGTTAGTTTAGTGTCTTAGTTTAGTGTTTTTAGTTCCACTGCTTTGTTACCATGAGACTGACTCTCTCTGACACCAGGGGGAGCTACTGGACCTGTCAGCAAAGAATTTTTTCAGTGTTTCAGTCCTCAGAGCTGCTGGAAGGGATTGACTACCCTACATTCCTGGACTGGCCCGGAGAGAACTCAAGGAAAGACAATTAGCAGGTAAGGCCTAATTTCTCCATTTCCAGGCTATATAATTAAAATCAAAAATTGTAGCTGTTTAGTTATTTAGCCTGGCACTCAGATAAAAAAAAAATACCGATACCTGTAAATATATATTCTGCAAAAACAAAAAGATGTAAGCTTCTCTCGCACCAAGGGGCAAGAAGGAAAAGAGAACCACAGTGCAGTTTCTAACGCCAAAATAAATTATAATTAATTTTATTTTGGCGTTAGAAACTGTGCTGTAGTTCTGTCTTTTTCTTTTTTAATATCTATTTTGCATCCAACGAAACCCCTCCTCCAGAGCAGAAATAGGGCATTTCACCAGAGACCCCAACATTCAAAGAAAAAAAAATCTCAATAACAGCCTCCAGTACCATGTAGATTGTGAACTAACACAAAACCCTACAAAAGTCACTGAAGACCTATAATGCAAATCTACTATACCATAATGAAACCAGCTTCCTAAATGAACGTAATAAGAAGCCTACCTAGAAAAGAGAAGCACCATAAATATTGCCTTAGAATATCCTTTCACCTATTCAGAAAATGGAACAAGCCAGAATATTACAGATCCTGCATAGAAACACCATGCTAACAAAACACTTGGTCTCAGTTACACAGGCAAAACACAGACCCTCATCAAGTACAGTATAAATTATAATAAACTCAAAGTAGATATATGTAGATAAAATTAAATGAAACCCTAACAAGTCAGGCTGTGCACGCAGAGTGTAACACAAGAAATGGAGGAGGCAGGCGACACTTTACCATACCTTTGCTGAGCAGTAGCCTGAGATGCACAGGCCTCTCTGATTTCATATGCAGGCAGCACAGTTTCCCCACAGTCTTCCTCCTCTGTCGATCTTGGTGCCAATTGCTCAGAGATGGCCATGCTGCTGATTAGGTACAGTGCTGGCTCTTCCCGAAGTCCATCTCTGAACAGATGGATAGACTCGAGGGAAGGGCAGACCATGGGGAAAGGCAGTATTGCTTGCATATGGGATCAAAGAGAACTATGCCTCATGTTACTGCTCAGCAAATGTAAAAGCAGAGAAGTGCACATGGTGACGGGACTTTATTTGTGCAACTATGTAGCCTATAGCTGGTGCCAAAATTCCAAATATACTGTGCCTCTATTGCTGGACTTGACAAATTTTTTGTGGATTTAAGAGCCAGACCAAAATCTTAAGAGCCAGTGCTTAATGAACTCCTCGCGACCACCTCCCATTGTCTGTCACACTGGTTCTCAAGTCTCATGACTCCAGTGCCAGAGTTCCTATGGCATGTAGCATCTTTAAACAGACATACAGATAACAGCAGTTACAGCTTCAGATATTGAATATCTTCCCAGTGGCCTGGCTTAAAACCACAAGAAGCCAGCTCTCCCATCACATTCACAAAATCATCAAGGAATCACTCCAACAAGGAAGGATACATGCCACAATCCTGAAGCAAGCCATGATACGACCGATACTTAAAAGCAATACCCTAAGCCCCTCTGAACCAAAATCATACCGTTCCATCGCCAGCCTACCATTCCTTGCGAAAATCATTGAAAAGACAGTGCAAAGGCAACTTCAGGACCATATTGACATGAACGCCCCACTGGACATCCAACAACATGGCTTTAAACCCCAGCACGGTGTAGAAACACTATTCACTTCCCTCTTTGACAATCTACTAAGAGGCATAGATAACATAAAGAACGGATTCCTGTTAGTGTTCATGGACATCTCAGCAGCCTTTGACACCATGTCCCATGCTAAATTACTGCAACGCCTGCAACAGATAGGACTTTGCATGAATACTCTGAAATGGTTTACGTCCTACTTGGAAGATTGAACATAACAAATCAAATGTGCCCAAAAGAAATCAATGCAGTTCCCCGTCATGCAGGGAAATACCACAAGGTTCAGCCCTGTCATCAATGCTCTTTAATATTTACATCCAACCCATATGCAACATCATCAAACGCCATAAACTTCATTATCACCTCTATGCTGACGACATCATGGTATATGCTCCAGTCAATCTACTAGCTCTTGACACCACAACAATAACCAGATGCCTTGAAGACATGAATGCCTAGCTCTCAGCCAATAACCTCACAGTCAACTATGATAAAACTGAGGCAGTGTTCATCACCAGGAACCCACCTTCATTCCACCACAAACTATCAACATTCTTGTCAAACTGACAGTAGTCAAAGATGAAGTTAAATACCTGGACATCACAATGGACAGATCCCTGAACATGAAATCCCACATCACCAAAACCGCCAACAAGGCCTATCAACGTTTAAGGACCATCAGAAAGCTCAAGCCAATACTCCGCCGGGACCACTTCCGCACAGTGTGCCAAGCATTCATCACACCTATACTTGACTACGGAAACCTGCTGTACCAAGGCCTCCCCCAGCAGACCTTACACCCACTCCAAAACACTGCAGCACACATCATTACAGACACTCCAAAAACTGAACATATTACCCCGGTCTTACAGCAACTGCACTGGCTCCCAATGATGGCCAGAGCAAAATTCAAAACAATGATGATCATCTTTAAAATCATTCACCATCTCTCAGCAGATGCACTCCAAGATATAACAAGGGATATCAGCAATAAACCAAGAAGAGCTAATAATGACAACATGATTGACACACCTGCAGGATATCACAAGACAAATCAAACAACTTCAAAAAGAGCTTCTTCATTACTGGCGTCCACACTTTGGAACTCCCTCCCAATGGGCCTGAGTGCATTAAATGACCTCATAGACTTTCGCAAGGCCCTCAAAACCCTGCTCTTTACAGAAACCCATGAGCAAACAGACAACAGTCTCCACCCGAACAGTAACGCAACTACCTCTGCCAACCTGTTATTCACTCATCCCAACTAGACACACAAGTTCATTGTATAATGTTGTCAAGAACCCTCATGTTAAATGTAACCCTCCAGTTGTGATGTGACCACTGTGATTGTTAAGTACCCTTATGTTAAATGTAACCCAATTGTGATATGACCACTTTGATTGTAGGATAAGGTGGAATACAAATCTGTCTAAATAAATAAATCTGTACGTGTGTGTGTTGCAGCTCTAGTGTGCCTGTCTGTGCATGGGAGGAGATATGGTCCCCCTTTGTGTAGATGGGGCGCGGGGCATCTGTGTGTGTGGTGCAGAGGTTGGGTGCCTGTGTGTATGGTGTGGAAGGGAAGGTTCTCCATGTGTGTGAATGTGTGTGCGTATGTGTCTGTTATGTAGAGGGTGATGCCTGTGTGTGTGTGCGTGTGCATGTCTGTCATGCGGAGGTGGGGTGCCTGTATGTCTATGTGTGTGTGTGGTGTGGAGATGAGGTGCCTGTGTATGTGTGTGTGTGTGTGTGATGCAGAGGTGAGGTGCCCATGTGTTTTTGTATGTGTGTCTGTTGTACAGAGGTAGGTTGCATATGTGTGAGCGTGTCTGTTGTGCAGAAGTGGGATGCCTCTGCATGTGGTGGTGGGAGGAGGGGGGAAGACAAGGTACTTGTGTGTATTCTGGGAGAGGGGAATGCATCTATTGGCAAGATCTTACATTCTTCCCTCCCCTTCTGATCGCTTTCCTGCTGGCTTCCCTCCTTTGCTACCCTTCCAGACTCTCCCACCTTCACCAATCCCCTCTAGTACTCCCATCCCCTGCCATAAAATCCCCCCATTCTCCTTTTCTAAATAGGCCCTCTTTAAATTGTTCCTGCCTTCTTTACCTCACTTGAATTCCTTCCCCTCCCCCAGTCATGCAACCTATGGTACTTCTGCTTCTTTTCTGCCCTCAGGGGATTGGATCACCATGGGCAGATTGCTTGTCTCTGGACTGCCCCCTCTCTTCTGCTGTGGGGGATCCGATCTCCTGAGAGAAGATAGAAATGACTTTACTGCAATCTCCTTCTCTTCTGCCTGCTGGCACTGCCCCCTAAGTGAGTTGCTGCTAGAATGGCCATGAAGCTTGTCTGCCTGCGGGGATCCGATCTCCCACGGGCAGAAGAAAAGGAGATGTCCGCGGTCATGGCAAAGTCCCCTTCTTTCTGCCCATGGGAAATTGCTTGTGGGTAGACAAGCATCATGGCCATTGTTGGGGAAACTCATTTGGAGGGGCAGTGTCCCCCAAAACGATGCCGATGATTGAGAGAGCGAGACTGGTGGGAGTGGGAAGAGATTAGAGAGGAGAGGGTGGGGGAGGTGAATAAGACTGGCAAGGGCAGGATGGTAGTCCCTAAAACCTCTGGATATTGAAAATGAGAACCGCAGGATAAGATGACTCACTAGACAAATGACAGATGACTTGCATTATAGAGAAATATAGAAGAAAGAAATTACTACCCTGAGGAAAATTGAACAGGTAAAAGATTTGGGAGTGATAACTGACACAGGAACTAAACAGTCACTCTATTGTGCAACAATGTTTAATAAAGTGATTCAGGTGCTGGAGGCATCAGAAAAAGGGAGGATAATTTAAAGCAACTTGTCCATTCCCTTTATAAACAATGTGAAGGTTCTTTCTGAAAATAGTTATTTATTTAACATAATTTATAACCCAGTGATTTGAATGACTTGTTCTTTGCAAGTAAAACTTATTAAGTACAATTATATTAGAACAGTGTTCCTCAAACTTTTCAAGCTCACGCCATACTTAAATTTTCAAATATGCTGTGTGGCACACCAACCTCTGGGTAGCAGGCAATGTGGACCTGGAAGAGGACTCACATGGTTGAAGGAATAGCTAGAAAAGTACTGAAAGCCCCACCAGAGGTTAGAGGAATTCAAAGGAAGTTGCTGATGAGGGGGAGAGAAAACATTAAACATGGAAAGTGACAACTGATAAAGAACATATGGGGAGAAGACTGGTGACCATTCATAGATGCAGTAGAAGACAAATTGAGAGGTGCTCTGGCAATCTAATGTTTTCTAGTAGTGTGGAAATTACAATAATTGAAATCTTATTTTTATTTTTAGCAGTTTTTATAAATTCACCTAACCAAACATTTCTGTGTGCACTTATCCTCCCACTCACACTGTGAGTTTAAAGAAGCCTCATGACCACATTATACTATACAGGAACCACATGCACTACAAATGGAAGGCATGCCAGGCACCTACAGGGTCTAGGACTTTCATACAGTATAGGAATAGGGCCCATTACATAGCCTAAATGAAGAGGCTATGATCACCTGGGATATTCCCATTCTGACGGATAAGAAACTAGATGCGAGGAAACCCGACATAATGGTAAAGGAGAAGAACACCAGTGCGGCATTGATAATAGATGTGTCAGTTCCGAGTGATTTTTCTGTGAATCGCATGGAGAGGCAGAAGATTCTGAGGTACCAAGAAATGCAGTCAGAGACCAAGAAAATGTAGCAGAAAGATAAAGAAATATTTCCCATTTTATTGGGAGCCAAAGGCTTGATAAAGAAGAATTTTCAAGCACATCTTGACAAGTTACCCATATCTGTTACATCTTACGAACTCCAGAAGGAAGCTTTCTTTGGCACGATGCAAGTACTATGCCGAGCATTTAGCAGTAAATTTGAGAGACTAAGATCACATTCTACATTCCCTGGCATAGAAGTAAGGTTCACAGCTGTCATGACATATGCAAAACTAACCAGAAAACAACTGCAAGGAAGGGAAATATAATATTAAAACAAACACCAACCTTCCTTAACTCCAACGTTCCTTAATATTCAAACACTAAAGTAGATCACCAATTTAACAAAGGCAAACAGGCCTCAGAGAAATCTTACCCTTCACTTGGCGAATCGAGTCACCATAGGGTTAGATGGAAAATTCAACATCACGGGCCAAAAGCCTTTCACTGGCCGTTTTCAGATTGGAGGCATTTATTGTCCGTTAGAGTGTACCTTTGAGCTGTGGAGTTGTAGTTATCATGCTTGAGTCTACTGTCCCTGAAGAAGCCTATTAGGCTAAACAAAAGCTTTTGTTGGACTTTTAAGAACTTTCTCGGCATTGACTCTGCTTCTCCAAATTGAGGCTATTGGATTCTACATTAAAGAATTGAAAAAGTTTGTGCGGTCTTGATGACAAGCGTGTGCGGGAGATTTCAGCGGAACCTTAAGTTGAGTATGCTGTTTACATTTTTAATGTTATCATAACTCACTTTGAAAGGTTTTCTATATTTTTTTTAGGTCACGGAGCCTCGTGTGAGGCCTGCTAGCACCCGTTTTGGGCATTCCGTACACACTTTTCAGCTGTGTGATTAAGATAATGAACTTCTTTGAAATCCCGAAAAAGTACTTTTAGGTGATGTTAGTGTTTTCTTTTAATAAGGTTTGATTCGATTATAGATAATAATTGGTGTAATTAAATTGATATAATAAAAAGTGAAAGGCTTTTGGCCCGTGATGTTGAATTTTCCATCTAACCCTATGGTGACTCGATTCGCCAAGTGAAGGGTAAGATTTCTCTGAGGCCTGTTTGCCTTTGTTAAATTGGTGATCTACTTTAGTGTTTGAATATTAAGGAACGTTGGAGTTAAGGAAGGTTGGTGTTTGTTTTAATATGCAAAACTAACCCATTTGAAGAAACTGCCCCTAAATACTACGTACATGACCTTGTGACAGAAAGCACTCTCTCTTTCTCTCTCTTTGTAGACAGAAGAAAATGAAGAAGAAGGCTTGTTATCTGTAGCTACATCATGCAATGTGAGTGGAGAAGGTATAGTGGAGCAAAACACCTACCTCAGGAAAGCCATATGTATTACCTCCTCTACATGTTTTATGCCTTTATGAGATAGCCACTGCAGCTCATCTTGGTGGACCACTTCTGCAGAAAGTTTTATTTTGTAGTCTAGATCCATGCATGCTTGTTGGAATCATGCTTCTTTTACAGCCTGTCCCAATAGGCAAAGCATAAGAAGAAAATGTTTCCTTATAGGCATGCCATCACCCCTTAGCACATTGGCTTCTGATGAAGCTATCTCTCTAAAGGCCAGCCCAGCTTCACCCACATCTCTGGACCTTTCCTACTCATGTACAATCTTATATTATGGGCTCACAATATGTGAATCCACTCATTCTGTCATTTCTTTCATACTACCCTGCTGCTAAGACTGCCTCAGTCTTCACTCAAATACTTATTCATCCTAAAGAAGGAGCTTTGCACATCTCATCAGTTTGTATTGTGCCTCTACCACACCTCTTATTTATTTATTTATTTAACTGTATTTATATCCCGCTTTTCACCGGGTCACAGCAGTTTAACAAAAAAAAGGGGGGGGGGGAACGGCAGTAATCAAGTCATAGAGAGGGGGGGCTGTCACCGAGGGGGCCAACATTAATAATCTGAGCAGACAGTAAAGATGTAGGTCTCTTAGTAGGTAGTTCTGGGGATATGTTAGAAGGTCTGGAGGAGTAGTCAGTGATGGATGTTTGTTTCTGGTCCAAGGTATTCATGAAACAGGATGGTTTTTGGTTGTTTCCGGAATGTGGAAAGATCTCCATTGTTTCTGATTTGACTCGGTAGGGAGTTCCAGAGGGAGGATGCGTATAGTTCGAAGGCTCTGTTGCAGGTCCATTGATTGTATTTAGTTCGTTCGTGGGGGATAGTGAGAGTGTTGCTAGTGGTTTGTCGGGTTGTCCTGTTGAGGGCGGGCTGGGGCAGTAGAGTGCTGAGTTGGGAAGTCTGCGTTTGATAGAGGGCTTTGTGGATAAGTAGGGCAGATTTGTACTTGATCCTTGCTTCGAATGGTAGTATGTGCAGTTCTCTCAGGACTGGAGTGATGCGATCTTGTTTTTTTGCTTTCTGGATAATTCTTGCTGTGGTGTTTAGGGCAGTTTGTAGTGGGTTGGTGTGGGTGGCGGGTAGTCCGTGATAAATTATATTGCAGTAGTCCAGGTGGGGGAGCATCATAGCTTGCATGACAGTTCTGAAGTCCTTTAGATCAATGAGTGGCCTGAGCCGTTGTACTGTTTTTGCCTTGTGGAATATTATTCCGGTTGTCTTTTTGATCTGTTGCTTGAATGTGAGTGCCTGGTCTATGATGATTCCCAAATATTTTATGTGGAGTTGAATTTGTATTTGTGTGGTTCCCAAGATGAAGTGTGGTGGTGGTGTGAAGTTAGGGTCCTTGGTTACTATGAGGACTTCTGTTTTTTTAATGTTGATGGATAGGTTGTTTCTTTGTAACCAGCTGGAGACTTCAATGAAGCAGTCTGATAGGTGATTGTTTGTTGGGTTGGTGGTTGTGATCGGTCCATAGAGCATTATGTTGTCTGCGTAGATGTGGTAGTTGATGTTATGAGCTTGTATGATCGAGCAGGGTGGTTGCAGGTAGATGTTGAAGAGCATGGCGGATAGTGTGGAGCCTTATGGTACTCCTTGGTGCTGTTGAAAGGGGGGGGGGGAGATTGCCATGCTTATGCGGATCAGTTGTTGTCTATTGGTCAGGTAGGAGTGGAACCATTGAAGTACGATGTCCTTGATGCCGATTTCTTGAAGTCTGTGTAGGAGGATGTTGTGGGAGATGGTGTCAAAAGCTGCGGATATGTCGAGGAAGAGCATAGCATATCCAAAGTGTTTGGTCTGTGTGCCCTTGATGAGGTTGTTCATTAGTGATGTCATGAGGGCCTTGACTCCGACACCTCTTCCAGATAACAGTGCAGCAACTGCAGAGCCAGGCACAGCGTTCCCCACCACCACCAGAGATGACAGCAGTGGGAGAATCCCCACAGTTGCCACTACCAGAGATGGCAGTCTTCCTTCCCTCTTTCTGCTCCTCTGTCCATAGGGCCTTCCTGTGTTTTATCCCTGGGAGATGAAGATGGGAGGGGGTATCAAGAAGTGATTCTTCATTTGGTGGTCCTCCCTATTTCCTGCTGGTAGCCAAATGCTCTTGCAGCCCCAGAGGCAGCCCTGCATTTATTTTATTTATTTATTTGGTTTTTTATACCATGCTTTTGTAATCAGTGTGGTTTACATTAGAACAACTCTTTACAATGAACGGTACAAGTTAAATACATTGAACAGTTATAAAAAACAAGTATAGGGGTTAGCACTATAGAGGATTCCAATAGGTGTTTAGGGAGGAGCTAGGGATTCTCTTCCAGGGCCCAGCGAGGATGGTGCAGTGGTTGCTGCTCTGAAGCAGCTAGGGATAGCAGGTTGCCACCATGGAAGGGATGGCCAGTATGATCCTGGAGATAATGCTGCATATTTAGGAGTCGACACTTGATATGATAGCATCCACTCTTGAGGATGATCTTGGTCCCTTTAAAACCACTATCCCTGGATTTCTCCTCCTTATGTCCCTGAGGTCACTCTTCAGGCTTTTCTAGATCCCTCCTCATGTTATCCATATCTTCTAGGATGTCTATCCCGTTGCAGATTGTGATCATCCACAAAGAGGCATCCCTATCCTGACAGACTTCCACAATATTGCTTACAAAAATGTTAAAAAGAACTGGACCAAGGACCGATCCCTGAAAAATGCCACTAGTAAACCCCCTATCTTCAGAGTGAACTCCATTTACTATGACCTTCTGTCGCTTCACACTCAAGCAGGTTCTTACCCAGTGAGTCATTTTAGTATCCATCCAAATGGCACTGAATTTATTTATAAGTTGCTCATGTGGAACGGTGTCAGAGACCTTGCTGAAATCTAAGTATATCACATCTAGTGCTCTCCCTGATCCAGTTCTCTGATTCCCCAGTCAAAGAAATCAATCTGATTTATCTGACAAGACCTACCCCTAGTAAAGCTATGCTGTCTTGGATCCTTTGATCCCTTCGATTCCTACAACAGCACCATCTTCTGCTTTAGGAACATTTCCATTAATTTACTCACTACAGAGGTGAGACTAACTGGTTTGTAGTTACCAGCCATTATTTCCGATTTTGTGAATAGGAACCACATTCATCCATCTCCAGTCCTCAGGGATCACTCCTGACTCTAAAGGAACATTGAAAAGGTCAGCCAGAAGAGCTAGCAGTACTTCCCTAAGTTCTTTCAATAACCTTAGATGATTTTCATCTGGCCTCATCACTTGGCTCAATTTTAGTTTTGCTAGCTCTTCATGATCACAGTTTTCTGAAAATTGTTTGAGTTCTGCCTCCCTTCTATTCCTATTTGTGTGTTTTCTGAAGTCTACTTCCAAGCCCTTCATCATAAGAACATAAGATATACCATACTGGGTCAGACCAATGGTCCATCAAGCCCAGTGTCCTGTTTTCAACAGTGGCCAATCCAGGTCACAAGTACCTTTCAGATTCCCAAAGGGCAGACAGATTTGATACTGCTAATCCCAGGGTTAAGCAGTGGACTTTCCCAGTCCATTTTGATAATGGTTTAAGGACTTGTCCAGAAACTTGTCCAGACCTCTCTTAAACCCAGCTACACTGACAGATTTTACTACATCCTCTGGTAACAAATTCCTGAGTTTGATTACACACTGAGTGAAAAAATGTTTTCTCCGATTAGTCTTAAATGTGCTACATTGCAGCTTCATTGCATGTCCCCGTTTTTCTTTTTCAAGGAGTAAACAACACTCTATTAATTTTGTAAACATCTATTATATCTCCTCTCAGCTGTCTCTTTTCCATGTTGAAGAGCCCTAACCTTTTAAGCCTTTCCTCTTATGAGTATCCTTCCATCCCCTTTATTACTTTGTTTGCTCTTCTGTATTCATTTTCTAATTCCGCTGCATCCTTTTTAAGATATGGTGACCAGAATTGCACATAGAGTGATACAGAGGAATTATAATATATTTGGTTTTATTCTCCATTTCTTTCCTTATGATTCCTAGCATTCTATATGCTTTCTTGGCTGCTGCTCTACACTAGACAGAGGGTTTCAATATATTATCCATGATGATAAGAACATAAGAAATGCCATAATGGGTCAGACCAAGGTCCATCAAGCCCGGTATCCTGTTTCCAACAGACCAATCCAGGTTACAAGTACCTGTTTGGTTTCCAAAAAGATACACAGGTTCCACAATGCTTGTCCTGGGGTAAGCAGTGGATTTCCCAGGTCCTCTTTAATAACGTTTTATGGACCTTTCCTCCAGGAACATGTCAAAACCTTTTTTAAACCCAGCTATACTAACAGCTTTTATTACATCCTCCAGTAACAAATTCCAGAGCTTGATTACATGTTGAGTGAAGAAATATTTTCTCTTATTAGTCTTAAATGGGTTGCATTGTAGCTTTATTGCATGTCTCCTAGTCTTTTTACTTTTTGATGGTGTAAACAACCGATCTACGTTTACCCATTCCATTCTATTCATTAATTTATAGACCTCTATCATATCTCCCTTCAGCCATCTCTTTTCCAAGTTGAAAAACCCTATTCTTTTAAGCCTTTCTTCGTAGAGGAATCCTTCCATCCCCTTTACCATTTGGTATCTCTTCTCTGTACCTTTTCTAATTCCGCTATATCTTTTTTAAGATATGGTGACCAGAATTGCACATAATATTCAAGGTGTGGTCGCACCATGGAACAATACAGAGGCATTATAATATCCTTGGTTTTATTCTCCATTCCTTTCTTTATGATTCCTAGCATTCTATATGCTTTCTTGGTTGCCGCTACACACTAGGCAGAGGGTTTCAACATATTATCCACAATGACACCTAAATCTTTTTCCTGGGTGGTGACTCCTAATGTGGAACCTTGCATCGTATAACCGTAGTTTGGGTTGTTCTTTCCTAGGTGCATAACTTTGCACTTGTTTACATTAAATTTCATCTGCCATTTGAACATCTAGTCTTCCATTTTATCAAGGTCTTCTTGCAATTTTTCAAAATCCTCTTGTATTTTAACAGCTTTGAATAATTTTGTGTCATCTGCAAATTTGATCACCTTACTCATTATTCCCATTTTCAGGTCATTTATGAAGTTGTTAAAAAGCATCAGGCTCAGCACAGATCCCTGGTGTCCTCGACTATCACCTTTCTCCATTGAGAAAATTGGCCATTTAGCCTTACTCTTTGCTTTCTATCTTTTAACCAGTTCCTGATCCACAATACTACACTGTCTTCAATTCCATGACTTTTTAATTTCACCAAGAATCTGTCATGAGGGACCTTGTCAAAGGCTTTATGAAAATCCAGGTATGCTATATCAACTGGCTCACCTTGGTCTTCCTATTTATTCACACCTTCAAAAAAATATAACAGATTAGTAAGACAAGATTTCCCGGATCTCCCCTGGAACCCTTTTTAAAAATCTGCATTACATTGGCCATTTTCCAGGCTCTTCTGACCCTATCCCCCTTCACGGTGGTGTCCCCCAGGGCTCTGTTCTGGCGCCTCTCCTGTTTAATATCTTTCTAGCACCGCTTGCCCTCCTGGTACAGCAGTCCGGTATTTCCACCTACTACTATGCAGACGATCTGGTTCTTCTCCATCACACATGTCCTCTTCAGCCCGATCTTTCCCCCCCTCAATTCCTGTCTCCTCACTGTGGCTAGCTGGTTGTTGTCCAATTGTCTGCATCTAAACCTGGCCAAAACTTCAGCTACTGTATTTGGTTCACACACGGTAGTCCCTGTCCCCCAATGGCCCCGTCCCTTTTAGGCTCTCCTATCCCTTTGGTGTCCTCTTTCGCTATCTTGGAGTTGTTCTTGATTCTGATCTTTCCTTCTCTGATCACATTTCCCACGTCACCAGAAATTATTTTCTCTCCCTCCGTCAAATCCGTGCCATTCGTCTTTTTCTCACCCCACAGGCCCTCACTACTCTTTTGTTGTCCCTGGTTATGTCTCGCCTTGATTTTTGTAATTCTGTCCTAGCCGGTATTCCTCAGGCTCAGCTACACAGATTACGATGCATTCAGAACACAGCAGCTCGCCTCATCACGCATTCCTCTCCTCAAGAGCATGTCACCCCCCCTTCTTATCCACCTTCACTGGCTTCCTGTTGAATTTCGTTTTCACTTTAAGATCCTCACCATTGTTCATCAAGTGGTTTACACTCATACTCCATAGTACTTGGAGGACCTTCTCCATTTTCACAACCCCAGTCATGTTCTCCGATCAGCACACATAAATCGCCTGCACCTTCCCTCCCCCTCAAGTGCCCATCTGCAATCCATTTGCGCATCTGCCTTTTCTACATTGGTTCTGTATTATGAAACTCACTACCCACCTCCCTCAGGCTGGAGCAAAACCATTGCATCTTCAAAGTCCATTTAAAAACCCATTTGTTTTCCTCCGCCTTTGACCTCCCTACCTCCATTGTGTGATTTTGTCTTTTCATTGTTGTCTACCTCTTTAGTTTGGTATGATTGATTATTCAATTTCATATCCTGTCTTACACTGTAACTTCCTTTCCTTTTTCTGGCAATGGGCTGTCTTTGTAATTTGCTTATTGTACACTGCTCTGTTTTTTCTTGTAGAAGGGTGGTATATCAAATATAATAAACATAAACATATAGATGATTTTAATGATTACTAATAGTAGGTCTGCAATCTCATATTTTAGTTCTTTCAACATCCTTGGATGTATACCATCCAGTCCGGGTGATTTACTACTCTTCAGTTTATGAAATACTTGTAATACATCTTCCCGGTTTATCAATATTTCTTTCAGTTCTACCGATATATCACCTTTAAATACCATTTCAGGCATGGGTAATTTCCTTACATCTTCTTCAGTAAAGACTGAAGCAAAGAATTCATTCAATTTCTCCGCTATGGCCTTGTCTTCCCTAAGTGCCCCTTTTACCCCTCTATCATCTATTGGTCCAACTGATTCTCTCACAAGTTTTTTGTCATGAATGTACTTTAAATTGTTTTTTTTATGTGTTTTTGCTTCCACAGCAAGTTTTTTTCAAATTCTCTCTTTGCCCGCCTTATCAATGCCTTGCATCTAACTTGCCAGTGCTGATGTAGTTTCCCGTTTTCATCATTTGACTCCTTTTTCCAGTTCCTGAAAGATACTTTTTTGGCTGCAACAGCCTCTTTGACCTCACTTTTAAACCATGCTGACAGTTTTTTGGCCTTCCTTCCACTTTTATTAAAGCATGGAATACATCTGGTCTGGCTTCCAAGAAAGTATTTTTAAACTATGCCCATGCTTGATGTAAATCTTTAACCTTTACAGCCGCTTGTCTTATTTTTTTTAACTATTTTCCTCATTTTATCATAGTCTCCTTTTTGAAAGTAAAAGGTAGTACTGTGGATTTCCTTGCTGTCCTTCTTCCATTTATTAAATCAAACATGATCATGCTATGATTACTATTGCCAAGTGATCTTGTACCAGATCCTGTGTTCCACTAAGGACTAGGTCTAGTATAGCTTCCCCTCTTATCTGTCCATGAACCAGCTGCTCCAAGAAGCCGTCATTTATTTCATCTAGAAACTTTATCTCCTAGCATGTCCTGCAGTGGCATTGACCCATTCAATACCGGGGTAATTGAAATCACCGATAATTATTACAGTGTTGTAACTTTTGTTAGCTTCCCTGATTTCTCTTAGCATTTCATCATCCATCTTTTCATTTTGGCCAATGATGTTGGGCTCACCAGTCTGTAGTTTTCCAGATAAGAACATAAGAACATAAGATATGCCATACTGGGTCAGACCAAGGTCCATCAAGCCCAGTATTCTGTTTCCAACAGTGGCCAATCTAGGTCATACGTACCTAGCAGTTTCCCCAAGGGACACAGGTTCCACAATGCTTGTATTGGTTCAAGCATTGATATCCTGGGTCCCTTCTTAATAATGGTTTATGGACCTTTCCTCCAGGAACTTGTCCAAACCTTTTTTAAACCCAGCTACACTAACAGCCTTTACTACATCCTCCGGTAACAAATTCCAGAGTTTGATTACACGTTGAGTGAAAAAATATTTTCTTTATTAGTCTTAAATAGTTTACCCTGTAGCTTCATTGCATGTCCCCTAGTCTTTCTATATTCTGATAAGGTAAACAATCGATCTACGTTTACCCGTTCCACTCCGTTCATTAATTTATAGACTTCTATCATATCTCCCCTCAGCCGTCTCTTTTCCAGGTTAAAGAGCCCCAACCTTTTTAGCCTTTCTTCATAGGAGTAGCCTTCCATCCCCTTTACCATTTTGGTGGCTCTTCTCTGAACCTTTTCTAAAATTGCTATATCCTTTTTAAGATATGGCGACCAGAATTGCACACAATATTCAAGGTGCGGTCTCACCATGGAACGATATAGAGGCATTATAATATCTTTTGTTTTATTTTCCATTCCTTTCCTTATCATACCTAGCATTCTATTTGCTCTCTTGGCCGCCGCTGCACACTGGGCCGAGGGTTTTAACATGGTATCCACAAGGACGCCTAAATCTTTTTCTTGGGTGGTGGTTCCTAATGTGGAACCTTGCATCGTGTAACCATAGTTTGGGTTGTTCTTCCCTAGGTGCATAACCTTGCACTTCTCCACATTAAATTTCATCTGCCATTTTGATGCCCAGTCTTCCAATTTATCAAGATCCTCTTGCAATTTTCCACAATCCTCCTGGGTTTTTAACAACTTTAAATAGTTTTGTGTCATCAGCAAATTTGATAACCTCACTCGTTATTCCACTTTCCAGGTCATTTATGAATATGTCAAAAAGCAGCGGACCCAGCACAGATCCCTGGGGTACACCACTATTCACCTTTCTCCATTGGGAAAATTGGCCATTTAGCCCTACCCTCTGCTTTCTATCTTTTAACCAGTTCCTGATCCACAGTAGTACACTGCCTCCTATCCCATGACTCTTTAGTTTTGCCAAAAGTCTCTCATGAGGGACCTTGTCAAAGGCTTTCTGAAAGTCCAGATACACAATATCAACCGACTCACCTTTGTCCACCTGTTTATTCACTCCTTCAAAAAAACATAACAGATTAGTAAGACAAGATCTTCCTTGTCTAAAGCCATGTTGGCTGTCTCCCATTAGGTCATGACTATCTATATGCTGAGTAATTTTATTCTTTATGATGGTTTCTACCATTTTTCCCGGTACTGATGTCAGGCTCACCGGTCTGTAGTTTCCCGGATCACCCCTCGAACCCTTTTTAAAAATTGGTGTTACATTGGCGATCCTCCAATCCTCAGGTATTAGAGATGATTTTAATGATAGTTCACAGATTACTGATAGCAGGTCTGCAATCTCAAATTTCAGTTCTTTCAACACCCTTGGATGTATACCATCCGGCCCAGGTGATTTGCTACTCTTCAGTTTATCTAATAGTTGTAAGACATCTTCCCGATGTATCGATATTTCCTTCAATTCTTCCACACCTTTAAATACCACTTCAGTCGTGGGTAACATCCCTACATCTTCCTCAGTAAAGACCGAAGCAAAGAATTCATTCAGTCTCTCCGCTATCGCCTTGTCGCCTCTTAGTGCTCCTTTAACCCCTTTATCATCTAATGGACCAACTGACTCTCTCACGGGTTTTTTGCTACGAATGTACTTGAAAAGGTCTTTATTTCGCGTTTTTGCTTCCGCAGCAAGCTTCTTCTCAAATTCTCTCTTTGCCTGCCTTATCAATGCCTTGCATTTGACTTGCCAGTGCTTGTGCTGTTTCCAGGTTTCATCATTTGGCTCTTTTTTCCATTTCTTGAAAGATGCTTTTTTGGCAACAACAGCCTCTCTGACCTCAGCTTTAAACCATGCTGGCAATTTTTTGGACTTCCTTCCACTTTTCTTAAAGCGTGGAATACAGCTGGTCTGGGCTTCCAAGATAGTATTTTTCAACAACACCCAAGCTTGATGTACGTCTTTAACCTTTGCAACTGCTCCTTTTAGTTTTTTCTTAACTGTTTTCCTCATTCTATCATAGTCTCCCTTTCGAAAGTTAAAGGGTAGTACTGTGGATTTCCTTACTATCCCTCCTCCACTAATTAAATCAAAGGCGATCATGCTATGATCACTATTGCCAAGTGGCCCCAACACCCTTATCTCTTGCACTACATCTGGTGTTCCACTAAGGACTAGGTCTAATATTGCTTCCCCTCTGGTCGGTTCATGAACCAGCTGCTCCAAGAAGCAGTCATTTATTTCATCTAGGAACTTTATCTCCCTAGCATGTCCTGTTGTGACACTGACCCAGTCGATGCCGGGGTAATTGAAATCACCCATTATTATTACTGCACTGTAACATTTGCTAGCTTCCTTGATTTTCTTTGAGCATTTCATCATCCATTTGTTCATTCTGGCCAGGCGGACGATAGTACACCCCCCACTGCCATCGCCTTCCCCTTTTTACATGGAATTTCAATCCATAGAGATTCTACAGCAAATTTTGTTTCTTGCAAAACTTTAATCCTTTCTGACTCAATGCCCTCTCTAACATAGAGCGCAACCCCTCCACCAATTTGATCAGCTCTATCATTTCGATATAGTTTGTACCCAGGTATCACAGTGTCCCACTGGTTGTCCTCCTTCCACCATGTCTCTGATATTCCAATCATATCTAACCTCTCGTTTAGTGCTATATATTCTAACTCTCCCATCTTGTTTTGTAGACTTCTAGCATTTGCATACAAGCATTTTAGAGACTGTATTTTATTCATATTAATTTGGCTATTGGTAGACATGGGTAATTTGGGATCTTTAAGTTCTGTCTGCTCCATACTCGAGGGCATTTGGGCTACTTTACTCTTTTTTGGAACCTCTCTGCTTTTTGTAGTATCCTTCAAGGATACATTTATTTATTTATTTATTTACTGCACATTTATATACCGCTACTTCCAGCGATCAGCAGCGGTTTGATTCATGTTCGGGGATTGTCAATCAAGACTGGGGGGGGGGTGGTAAGTACAAATAACTGGGGTCACAGCACACATGGTTAGCATCTTAGGGGGTGACTTATACATTCTTACATCTATATATACATATTTACATAATTATACATATAGCAGTTTTGAATACTCTCTCAGTTGATGGTCATAGCTGATTGTAATGACATCGAAATAGGTGAGTTTTTAGCTCCTTCCTGAATTTGGTGATGTCCTTGATTAAACGCAGCTCACACGGGAGGTGATTCCAGATAGTTGGTGCAGAGAATGAGAACGCTCTACGACTCGTACTTGTTTTCACTGTTCTGAAGTTGGTGGGGACTTGTAGGTTGCCTGAGTTGATAGTTCTTCTGTCCCTATTTGTAGGTTGCGTGCTGATTAGTGATGATAGGAATGATGGGGATACGTTGTTTATTAGTTTGAAGGTGGTCACTAACATCTTGTATTGTATCCTAGCTGCAATTGGGAGCCAATGTAGCTCTATCAGGATGGGGGTAATGTGTTCAGTAATGCCTGTTCCCATTATGATCCTGGCCGTCACGTTTTGGGCCATCTGAAGTATATTTAGTGATTTTTTAGGCAGACCTTGAAGGATGGCATTACAGTAGTCTAGGTGTGGCATTATGAGGGCTTGTGCTACTGACCGAAAATCACTGGGCTCAAGTATTTTCCGTAGTGGTTGTATCACTCTAAGTTTATGGAAGATGGCTTTATTTGTTTTGCGTAGGTGTGTCTCCATTTTCAGGTTGCAGTCGAGTGTTACTCCGAGATATTTGATTTCCTTCTTCGTGCTATACGTGTTGTTGCAGAGGGTGATTGTGGGAGGGGGGTTGAAGTTTGGTTTGCTGGATATACATGACTTCTGTTTTCTTATGGTTAATTGCCATGTTGTTGTTTTGTAGCCATCTTAACATCTCCTCCAGACAATTTTCGAGCGGAGTATAATGAGGGTCCCCGGTATCTAGTTGCGTGTACAGCATAATATCATCTGCATAGATGTGGTATTTAATATTATGCTTTTTGAAGATGTCACAGAGGGGTTGCATGTAAACGTTGAACAGTAATGCCGATAGGGCTGAACCCTGGGGTATGCCCTGCGTTTGAGAGAACGGTTCAGCTTTCTCCCCGTTGAATTGTACCTGCGGCGTTCTGTTCGTTATGTAAGAGGAGAACCATTTGAGGGGGGTTCCCATTACTCCTATAGATTCCAATTTATTGAGGAGGATCCCATGGTGTACAGTGTCAAAGGCGGCAGAGATGTCAATGAAAATGAGTATAAACATTTTCTTTTTGTCTTCTAGGCCTTTGAGGAGATTGTTCATTAGCGCTATCAAAAGAGTCTCAACTCCATGATTTCTTCTGAACCCGTATTGCTGCGCATCTAGGGTATCACAGTCGTCAAGATGTTCTTGAAGTTGTATGAGTACTGCTTTTTCAATGATCTTTGCGAGGAATGAAATGCTGGAGATGGGGCGGTATGATGTCGGATCTTCCTTATTGAGCGAGTTGTTCTTTAGTATTGGTCTTATTATTGATTGTTTCAGTTGGGCAGGCATTATTCCTTGACTTAGCGACTGGTTTATGATGTGGGATATTTGCTGGTTTATTTCTTTTTTTGCTGCTTTGATCCATGCCGTTGGACAGGGGTCGAGTGGGGAGGTGGTGGTATTTATTGAGGTTAGTATGTTTATGGATTGTTGCATATCGATGGTGTGGAATGTACTCCATGCCTGTTTGGGCGCATCCTCTGTTCGTTGGCATGGTGTGTGTAGATAGAGGGTGGAGCTTTTGGTGGTGAGCTTGCTTTCGTAGTGGTTTGCAAGCGTTTGTGGATGTATGGGGCTACCTTGATGTTCGGGTTGGGCTGTTTTAGTTAATGATTTAACTAGTTCAAAGAGTTCACGTGGTTTGTTGATGGCTCTGCTTAGGATGTTGGTATGGTGCATCCTCTTGGCTTTGTTTACCTCTTCCTTGTATTTTGCGAGGAGGTTGAGGTACACAGATTTGAGGTCGTTGGTTTTGGTAAGTCTCCACTTCCTTTCGTGTTTTCTAAGGTCTCTTTTCATTTTGGTCAGCGTTATGTTGTACCAAGGTTCTGATTTGTGTTTGTTTGCGTTTGTTGTGAGTTTCTCTTTAGGGATCGCCATGGCTTGAATTCCGGAATCCCAGCTATGCGTTAATTCATTGAGGTCTGTTTTTCCCAAGTCTACGTGGGATTTGATGGTCTTGATGAGACATTCCACATTTGGTTTGTTAAATCTTCTTTGTTGGGTTGCTATTCTTCTTGCCTTTGTGTCTTTAGCCACGGTAGGAAGCTTTATCTGCATATTGATTTGGTGGTGGTCTGACCAGGGTAGTGGGATGATCTCAATCAGGGGTTTTTCAACGTTGTTGTGCTCTCCTGTAGGTGTGAAAACCATGTCTAGTGTGTTTCCCTTTTCATGGGTGGGCTCTGTTATTAGCTGTTGATACCCTAGCTGGGTCATAGCCTCCATGAAGGTGTTTGCATGTGTGGTTGTTGTTGATGTAAGGTTAAGGTCCCCTAGTATGATCTGGAATTTTTTTGGTTGCGTTGAGGATATGTTTTCTAATGCTGAGGCAAGAATCTCATGTTGTAGTGAGGGGGGTCTGTATATCAAGCAGATGGCTACCGCAGTGTTTTCTACCTTTAGGAGGTCTATGTTTGCGTTTGAGGACTGATATGTGCTTATGAATTGCAGGTCATCTTTGGCTATTATGAGGATCCCTCCTCCCTTCTTGTGGGCTCGGGGACAGTTGTAAAGGTTGTATCCAGGTTTGCTGATTTGATTTAATATGGCTGCATCGGTGTCGGTGACCCATGTTTCAGTTATACATAGGATGTCTGGTTTCTCGTCTGTGATGATGTCATGGATTATGGGGGTCTTGTTCCTGATGGAGCGAGCGTTGATGAGGGTGATATTACATGATTTGTGTAGCGCTTGTGTAGCCAGATTGTTAGTGGCTTGTGTCGGTGGTTGGTTGTGTGTGTGGGCCAATGTTGCTTTAGGTCTGTGGCGCCTCCGATTTCTTGTGTGACTGTTAGTGTAGGTCTTGTGATTCCCTGTAAGTGTTACTATGTCTCTGTTGCAGATGTATGGTGTGAGTAGGAGAGGTTGCGGCATTTGCAAGGTGTAGAGGAGGTAGAGTGTTGTGCATAGGTGTGATTGGTATAGGTTTGGACTGAATGTGTATGCATGGATTAGCGTGAGCAGGCATATCCCAATGTATAAGAGCAGAGCTTTCATTTTTATAGCTATGTATTGTAAATTTTTCAGTGCAGTTTAGCCTGCCAGCTCTGTTAGAACTCCTGGTAACTATATTAGGAGCAATATGAGGCGTAGTTATTGACAGTAAATGATGATATAGTTAGCACTAGCACGGCTAAGAGTACTTGCAGGGTAAAGTGTCAACGGTAGCGGGTGCACGTTTCGGTAGCAGGTGTAGGTTTCAGGGGTATGTAGTAGTTTTAGTGACAGTGTCAACGTTAGGAATAGTAGCAGTATCGATAAACAGTATGAACATTAGTAGCACTATGTAACAGTATAAACGAATAGCACTATGTAAAAGCACTATGCAACAGTATAAACAAATATTGCTATGTCACAGCAGTATGTAGCAGCCCTATGTAGCAGCAGTATGTGGCAGTATAAACAAATGTCACAATAGTAGCAGAACAGGCAAACAATAACAGCACTATAGTAGTAGCCTAATCAACCAGTATGAACATTAGCAACGGTAACAGCGTAACATTAGTATCAACATTAGCAACATTTGTATTTATATGTGGACAAATCTACTAATGTGCTCATTGCTTGGTCTTACTAGGTTTTACTAAGTTTATAATTGTCACAATGACGATGGAAGGGATGGTGGCAGTTATTAGTAGTGGTGTCGTAGATCAGTCAGAAGATTTTTTACGGATTAACCCTTTACTATATGCGTAGCTGCACCCCTGTGGATGGTTTTCACAGTCAGGTTACCACAGTTTCCACAGTCTGGATTTAAGTGTCAGTTGTGTCTCAGTTGTGTCGGTTTGTAGGTAGTGGTTAGCAGTAGTATTCTTTTAGATCTTGAGATCTACTTACGTGGTGTTGGTCCACAGTGTGGTGGGCTGTGCAGAATGATGCCGGAGGTGTTGATATTCCTTGTTTTTCAGATTTGCTGAGGCCAGGGGGGGTTCGGGATGCTAGGTTGGTGGTGTCGGCGAGCTCACACCCATCTCTGGGGGCTCAAGCCAAGGGCGATTGTGATCCCGTTGTCATTGATGTATGGGCCTTTCCCGTTGCGATGCCTTTCCGTGGAGTGGGCCCCGCCAATGGCCACCGCCTAAGGGCCACACCAAAGGGCCCTCTGGCGAGGCCCTCAGGCGCGGGCCCGCCAGGCGCGGGCGCGCCCTGTAGGGACGCCGCTTTTTAAGGCCCTCCTGGGAGCTCAGCTCCTCCTCTCCCACTGCCCCGATATGGGTGTACTTGAAAAAAGATTTTATTATGAGTTTTAACTTCAATGGAAAGCTTCTTTTCAAATTCTCTTTTTGCCTGCCTTATCAATGCCTTACATCTAAATTGCCAATGCTTATGTTGTTTCCTGTTTTTGTCATTTGATTCCTTTTACCATTTTCTGAAGGATGCTTTTTTGGCTATAACTGCTTCTCTGCCCATACCTTTAAACCATGCCGACAGTTGTTTGGTTTTCCTTCTACCTTTCTTTTTTTTTTTTGAACTTTAAATTTTTATTCAGTTCCTTTGTTATACAAAACACCAATTATGCATCTCAGATATATCTGTACCATTAACAAAACTGTCTGTACATTCTTACCAGCCAACTTCTAATATAGATGCAACCATTGTCACCACATTCTCTAATAAACCAACATTAAACATCTCCTACCTTTGTAATGATTACTTCTTTCCAAATCATGTTAGTTAATACTCAAAGTTTACACCACAGAAACCCCTGTAAGTGGCTAGCTACAAAGTTCCCCCCCCTCCCCCCCTCCCCCCCTTCCCCCCCACCCTTCCCCCCTCTACCTGATCTTGCTGAGCGGACCACCAGTGTCAATCTTCTTACACCCGCCACTGTACCCAATCTATACTTCCCCGCCCCTGCTTAACCATCGCCACACACCCTCCCACCGCCTTTCCACCCTATCTCCGGTCCCCTTCTTTAGCCCTGTTAATTTATGCATTTGATACAGTTCTGCTAGACGCACTGTATAGTTCCCTATGGGCGGCATGACCCCCTGTTTCCAATGTTGTGCTATTTCACAACGGGCCGCCATTATACATTGCCGCACAATACTCCAATTCCCCTCTGCGGCATCATTCTGCTTTAGTAGGAGACATAACTCTGGTGTCAAGGGGAGTCGGACGCCTAGTATACCCTCCAAGATATCCCCAATTTTCCCCCAATATTGGCTTACTACTGGGCACGTCCACCACATATGCAGCCAAGTTCCCTTCTCTCCACACAGTCTCCAGCACTCATCCGTCCCACGAGCCCCCGCTTTGCACAGGCGCTCTGGCGTCAAATACCACCTAGACAACACTTTCCATCCATTCTCCCTCAGGGACGTGGCGAGAGGACACCCTCGCTATGCCTTGAGCTATTCGCTCCCACTCTTCCACCTCCCACTCAACCTCCAAGTCCTTCTCCCACGCCGTCATATAACTTAATTTCTCTCTCCCTCGCTCTGTCAGTCCTTTATATATTCTGGAAATAACCCCCTTCCTCCCCAGCGAGCCCAGACAACTGCCCTCAAACCAGCCTGGTTCCTGCAAAATGTCGTGCCACTGTCTTCTTTGCCTAAGGAGTGAACCCAATTGTAGATAGTGGTACCTGTCTGTTTCTTTCAACCGGTAGAGATCTCGGACGCCCTCAAACTCTCTTATCCCTTGCCCAAAAACTATCTGAGACACGTTTTGCAACCCCTGCTGTGCCCATCTGGTCAGGACCATCACATCAGGTCCTATGCCCTCTTCGCAGCAGGCCAGCAAAGACATCCCACGCGCCCACCTCTTCTCCCCAATCAACTTCCTCCTATGTACCTGCCACACCCCCAGAGTATGCCCCACCATAGGATTGTCTCCCTTACTTCCCTTCCCCCCCCAGACAAGACGTTCCAGCTCCCCAGGACGAAGTCCCGCTTCCTCCATCGTCACCCAGTGTTTATGTTGTTCCCTCAACCACGAGTATACCGCTCGCACCTGTGCTGCCACGTAATATTTCCGGAAATTGGGGACCCCCATGCCCCCCTTTATCCTAGCCACTTGCAGTGTTCTAGCTGCCACCCTGGGCCTTTTATTCCCCCATATAAACCCCCCAACTTGCTTTTGTAGTTGAGCCAGTGTCCTAGTTGGTATTGCCACTGGCAGCACTTGAAAAAGAAAAAGAAACTGGGGGAGCAACATCATTTTCACCACCGCCACTTTCCCCATCCAGGATATGAACCCCCTGTTCCAGGCTCCCAATTGTGCCTCTACTTGCCCAAATATCTTCGGGTAGTTCAGCTCGTAGAGATCCTGCAGGTCCCGCCCTATAGATACCCCAAGGTACCGAATAGATCTCATCGCCCACCGAAATTTAAATTTTTGACGTAAGCCCGCTTGCTGCTCTTCCCCTACCGACAAATTCAAAATTTCCGACTTATTCCAATTGATCGTAAAACCCGCCAGTTCTCCATATTCCTGCACCTCCCTCATGATTGCAGGTACCGTGTCCTGCGGTCTAGTAGCCATAAGCAGGATATCGTCAGCAAACATTGCCAATTTGTACTCCCTCTGTCCTACAATCACCCCCCTAATGTCTACATTCTGCCGAATTCTCCCTGCTAGCGGTTCCAACGATAAGGCGAACAGTAACGGTGAGAGTGGACACCCCTGTCGCGTCCCCCTCCCCAGCGGGAAGAATCCTGAATATCCTCCATTTATACGCACACAGGCCGACGGTCTCTCATATAATGCTCTAATCCAGCCAACAAACCCATTCCCGAACCCCATGTGCTCCAAGACGGAGAATAAGAATCTCCACGACACTTGATCGAAGGCTTTTTCTGCATCCAACGATACCAGCAGTGCTGGCTCTGGATTGCGTTTCACGGACCAAATCACATTCAGCGCTTTCCGAATGTTATCCGCCACTTGCCTCCCTGGTATAAACCCCACCTGATCCTCATGCACCAACTTCCCCAACAGTTTATTAAGGCGCCCCGCTAACACTTTAGCTAATAGTTTCGCATCAGTATTGATTAATGATATTGGCCGATACGACGCACACTCTAGCGGGTCCTTGCCCGATTTAGGAATCAGCGTTATGCCCGCCCATCCCATTGTTTCCGCCAAAGGCTCCCCCGCCCTCGGGATATTAAAGAGATTTGTCAGGGGCCCCACCAGCTCTCCCACAAAGTTTTTATAAAAGCTAGCTGTCAGCCCATCTAAGCCGGGAGCTTTCCCTGTTTTTAGACCCCTAATCGCCCCTGCCACCTCTGACGCTTGTATTTCCCCTTCTAGCGCCTCTCTTTCCCCCTCTTCCAAATGGGGAAGTCCGGTAGTCGCCAAGTAATCCCTCATCTCGTCTTCAGGCCTATCCGATTTAGCCTCATATAGGCCCTTGTAGTACTCCACAAAGGCTTCCCGGATTTTCTGCTCATTTCTAGTGACCCCCCCCCTCCCCTTAATCTGCACAATCCAGGACATAGTCCGCTTCTGCTTCAGTCTCCTCGCCATATACTTCCCTGCCCTATTTCCTCCCTCAAAAAACTCCTGTCGTAGTAGTTGTAGCCGATAATGAATTTTATCTGCTGCTAGCGCATTTAGTTTAGCCCTAGTCTCGAGGACCTCTCTTCTCAGTTGCCTGTCGGCACCGCGCGCATCGGCCTCTTCCAGTTGCGCCAGGTTTCAGCCGTAGGTGGAGCTCCTTCTCCTCCCCTTCCCTCTTTATTCTCGCTCCCCATTTAACTAATGTGCCTCGTAGCACCGCCTTAAAAGCATCCCACACCACGCCCTGTCGAACGTCTCCCGTAGCATTCTGCACGAAGTATTCCGGTATCAATCTTCGTACATCTTGCACCACCCTAGCATCACTCAAAAGAGCCTCATTCAATCTCCAGAAGCGGGTTCCCCTATCATCTCCCCGCCCCCTCAATGTCACCCGCACTGGTGCGTGGTCGGACCACATAATCGGCTCCATCTCTCCTTCAATAATCCTACCTGCAATCTCCTTCCCAACCCAGATATTGTCGATCCTAGAGTACGTACCGTGCACTGCAGAGAAGAAGGAGTACTGACGCCGACTAGGATTAAGCAGGCGCCAGGCATCAATTAACTCATTAGCCCTTATAAATTGCTGGTACCTACTCCTATCTGCCCGCCTCCCCTCCCCCTTCCCCGTGGAGTCTCTCCCCACCTCCCAAGTCATATTGAAGTCTCCACCACATATCCGCACTCCCTCGCCTAATGCATTCATTTTCTCATCCACTTCCTCCCAAAAATCTTTTTGTGCCCCAGTGGGAGCATACACATTAGTTACACAAAACCATTCATCCCCTATCTTCATTCGCACCAGTAGATATCTACCTCCTTTATCCCGAATTACTGTGTGTATCTCCGCTTTGAGTGTCCCACAGACCAGCAACGCCACCCCCCCTCTCTTGCGCTCCCGCAGATTAGAAGCAAACACTAATTCAGTGTATCCTTTGGGCTTCACTAATGATTCGTGTCTGCGTAATAAATGAGTTTCTTGCAAGAGGACCAATGAGGCTCTTTGCCTAGTTATTTCCCTGTACAGTTTCTGCCTTTTGAAGGGTGAATTTAAACCTTTCACATTTAGGGTGACAATTTTCAAATCACCGGTGTCCTACTCTCCCCCCCTTGTGCCCCCTCAGCCCACCCTACCCCTTCCCCTCCCATCCTCCCCCCTCCCTCCCCCCACTCTAACCCACCCCCCGTCCTCCCCAACTCCCACCCCTGACCTGCCTCCCATACGGGAGTCATGACCTCCTTATTCGTGACTATCAATCGAGCCTAAGCCTGCCCTCTCCCTTCCACCCACCTCCCCCGTCTCACCCCACCCATCCCCCTTCGTCCTTACCCCCTACTTGTCTACCACACCCACCCCTCCCCGCCACTCCCCCCCAACCCCTTACACTTCACTCTAGTCAAGACTGCATGTAAAGTCTTAAGCTCAGCTCGCTTCAGTGGTTGCAGACGGTGTTCTGGCACTCCCGCGGTTCAGTCTCGCCAATCTTCTCCCTCCAACTGGAGCTCTGTGCCAGCGCTGTACGTTCCAATTTGTTGCTGGAGTCCCTGTGGTTTTTTGTACGTCCATTGGATGTCTGTGTGCCCTCTGGCAGGTGTGTGGCACCTAACTCTCTTAATGCTGTCCACGCTTCCTCGCTTGACTGCACTCGTCGTGATCTGCCCTTAACTGTAAGCAGCAGTCCAAATGGAAATAGCCATTTATAGCGCAAATTTTCCCGCCGTAGATATTCCATCACTTCTTTAAGGTTTCTTCTGCGTTGCAACGTTCCGGGAGATAAGTCCTGAAAGAATTCTAACTTATGATCTTCCCAGACAAATTGTTTCAGTGTTCTTGCCGCCCACAGTACATTTTCCTTGCTCTTATACGAACTGAGACAAACTACGATATCACAAGGCTTGTTGTCCCTTATCGGGCCCAAGCTTCTGTGTGCTCTCTCTATCCGCATTGTCGCTCCAGTCTCGTCTTCCCCTGTAGCCACCGACTTTAGCAGCAAGGTGAATATTTTTTCCACCACTTCTTCTGAATTCTTGTATTGTGGCTCTTCCGGGAGGCCTCGTACCCTTATATTGCATCTCCTTGATCTATCTTCGAGGTCCTCCAGTTTCACCTGCAGGTCACGTAGGCCACATGAGTGTTCTTCCCATCCTTTTTGGAGCTCTTCTACGGCTTCACCTTGTTGTTCCACACGGCCTTCCGTTTCTTCTACACGGTTGCCCAAATCCACTATCTCTTGTCGCAGTGCTTGAATTGTCTCTTTTAACTCCTTCTTCACCCCACTAAGCTCGGACTTAATTTCCTCTTTCAATTCAACGAGCCAGTCCTTCAGCATGTTCCTGAACTCTGAATTGCTCTCAGTCTCCACCCTCGGTTCTGATTCAGTGGGCGCCGGGGGGGGGCGATTTGCCTCCCTTATCTCCCTCGTTGCCGCCTTTGGCTGTAGCATAGGTGGAGCGGAACTCAGCTAGCTTCTTCTTGACTGAGGGTCCACTTTTACCTTTCTCCATGGTAGCTCTGTCGCCCACCCGACGTATTAGCTCGACACACACAAGGTTGCCGGGGTCCCAGAAGTCCCTACGCCGTACTCCTCTGAGCAGTCCTTCTGCTGTTTGTACTATATGGCACTCTGTATAGGAGGTGGCAGATCTCTATGTTCAAACAGCAGGGGCTGGGGCTGTGGATCCAGACTTTCAGGCACTTTGCAGCTCGTGGATAGCTGGGGACTCCAGCACTTAGCTCTGTCCTTGTTGCTTACACCTCTTCACCCACTCGGGCCTGACCGGCTCTATAACACTGCCCCTCTAGCTCTGCTCGGGATTCCAATCGATTACTCATCCGCCGTGCTCAGGGACGTCTCTAACAGTCTGCCGCTTCAGTTCTGCAGTTTGCTCCAGCAGTTCAGCTTCCTTGCAGACACTATTCTGTCTCCCCCTCCACGCTGTGTCACATTTGGCCTTCTCTGCCCACAACCACGTGGCGTTTTTGAGCCCCGGAGCCCCAGCGCACTCCCCTGCCCGTCTTCTCCTACCGGGCTGCCTCCACTCAGTAGCTGTTGCTGCCGGCCGCCCAGTGCTGTGCCACGCTTCTGCTCCGGAGTGTTAGACAGCCGCGTTCATATCAGGGCTCTCACCTCCACTGTGCTGCCGTACCGCATTCACCTCCGCTCCGCCCTGCACACCGCTGGCTCCCGCGGCTCCGGGTCGGGCAGCTATTTGCAATTTCGGGCTCAACTGATTGTGGGGAGCAGCGGCTCTGATATCTCCTACATCCCGCTTGTGTGCCTTTTAATTCGGGGTTTTTATGCCCGATTTGCAGGCGTTGGCAGCGGAGCTTGGTTACTTCGCCGCCATCCCGCTCGGTGACGTCACCGGAAGTCCTCCTTCTACCTTTCTTAAAGCATGGAATACATCTGGTCTGTGCTTCCAAGATAGTATTTTTAAACAATGCCCATTAGATGGCTTGCTGTATTTGAAAATCTCAGCATACTTTATTATGGCATCCCTGAGAAAGATTGCTAGGGGGAGGGGGGTCATGTGAGTTTTATCTGTGAATAAACATGATTGTGTTTGGTGGATATACACACACACACTATGTGAGCCCCAGGACTGCTGAGCCAAGGAGCAGGAATTTTAGAGCCAGAGATGACACAGAAAGAACACCAGATGAGCCGAGGTTCCAGAGGACCAATCTCATGAGTCTATTGTACCATCAAAGATATATCTTTGTTACTCTTCAGATATACTGCTATTAACTGGCACCTAGCCTTCTACTAAATGTGTCTTGTCATGTTCTTATTTTTTATTGTATATCGCTTTGTTGTAATTGAATGAAAGAGCTGAGCAGCCTGGATATGGATGCCAATGTGGTGAACTGGATCAGATTGACTGAGAGACTACAGAGGGTAGTGGTGCATGAAACTCACTCTGAAGAAAGGAGGGTGAGTAGTGGAGTGCCTCAGGGATCGGTCTTGGGACCGCTACTGTTTAATGTCTTTGTGGGTGATACTGCCAAAGGGTTAAAAAGAAATGCAGATGGTACAAAGATTTGTAATGGAGTGGACACTTCGGAGGGAGTGTACAACATGAGAAAAGATTTACAAAAATGGGAAGAATGATCAAATGAAATGCAGAATGATGCAGTTGGGATGCAGAAACCAAGAGAGGGACCTTGGAGTGATAGTGTCTGAGGATCTGAAAGTAGTGAAGCAGTGTGACAAGGTAGTAGCCAAAGCCATAAGGATGTTAGGCTGCATACAGAGAGGAATAACCAGCAGAAAGGAGGTATTAGTGTCTCTGTATTGTCATGTAGAAGACCCTTCTGAGCCTATGGAGCTAAGCGAAGCAGAGGAATTGGCTTCAGAAACTGACAGGCAGTCAGAGCACAAGGGAAACGTAAACAAAGAGTGTCACGAGATGAACAAACATGCCCATGCTGCAACGTATCCCCAAGCTCAGGAGTTAAGGGAAAACACCTGGTTGGGGGAGGGGCAGAGCTGAGCCCTAAGAAGCAGGGATATAAAAAGTGGTCATTAGATTTGACCAAAGCAGAGAAAGGAGAGAAAGGAAAAGAAGAGAAGGCAGAGAAAGGAGTGGAAGAGAAGAACAAGGAGGAAGCCAGAGAAAGAAGGACCCAGAGAGCCCGTGCCCAAAAGCCAGGTGGGAGCAGCCCAGGACCGGTGCTGTCCCTTGAAGGCAGCCGGAGGGAGAGACTGCCTGAGAGGCTAGTTTGGGAACACTCAGAAGCTCCAGGGGGAGAGAAGTGCTGGCCAGAGGATATTTGCATGTCTGAGGAAAAAGCTGAGAAGCTAAAAGGCAGGAAAGCACATCCAGTGTTTGGAACCCTTGCTGGCCCAGCGGTGCTGAGAAGTTCTTCCTTTCTAAAACCAAAAGGTAGGCTTCACAAATTATACAGAGGTGAACCTAGCTATAAAAGTTTTCATTGTGCTTGCCAAGAAGTATTGGACTCTCCTCATAGTAACTCCAATATATACGGTACTTTACAACCCTGCTCTTTAGAATGCTATAAAGAGAAGCCTCGGGAAGGCAGAGAGAGAGTATATTCTGAAATGCCATGTAGCAGTGTGCAAACTCACCCAGCTGGTAGTGATTCAGAAGAAATTCAGATAGAGCCTGTTATTGAGGATGTAACCGATGATCAAATGGACTGCACGTTATCACTAGCTGACCACATTAAATCACTTTGCTGACCAGGCTATTGAGAAGGCTGTCTAAGCAGCAGAAGAAAAGCAAAGTGTTTCTTTTTGTATAAGAAGTGATTGTTACTTTTGTGTTTATATTGAGCACTGCACATTTTGAAGCTTGAAGCTAAAGAAGCTATTTATCCTAAGTTCCTGAATGTTTCCTTTATGCCAGTTGCATATGGCTATTTTGTCCTGAGTTTTCACATGCGTTTAATTCTCCCGGAAGGGGAAATAAAATCCTTGTCATTTGCCTAAAACCACTCGACTACAAGTACTTCTTTCTTGGAGAGTAAAAAGGAACTACAACTCCCATAAGGTAGTGCAGGAACAAATACTCTGCCATACTTTCTAAGTTAGAATACCCAGGCAGACCAACCTTACGTGCCCTAGGCACTGGGGAGGGTCCCAGGTGACAGTATAGGTTATTGGTGAGGCCTCACTTGGAGTATTGAGTTCAGTTTTGGAAACCGTACCTTATAAAGAATATAAAAAGACTTGAAATGATTTAGAGAAAGGTGACCAAAATGATATGGGGCCTGCACCAGAAAGACTTGACAACCTAAATATGTATACCCTAGAGGAGAAGAGAGACAGGGGGATATGATACAGACTAAACCAAAAAGGAGACATGCAAGCAAAGATAAAGCAGAGAGGGGCAAAGAGCAGAAGGAGGGAGGGAGAATAGCAGTAAATAAAGAAAAAGAGGTAAAGGGTAAGAGGAGGCAGAGAACAAAGAATATGAAAGAGTAGCATTGACTGATCACTAACTTAAATCAACATTCCAGCACTAACCACTAATGCATGCACCGGGTCCCAAAAAACAAGTTACTCCTGTGTTAGATATCATTTATAGAAGGTGTAAAAGCGTGGGCGTATGTTTGAGGAAATAGGCACATACTGATGTAATAAAATGTACATCAACAATAACTTTGGCAACAATCCCATAACACACCCATTTTGTATTGGCAAACAATTATGTGTGCTGGCGATTGTGTGTATAAAAGTTTATAAAATTGTATGCATCATATTATCCACAACATAGGCATGTATGTGTCTGTTTTACATGTATACATCATGTGCAATCTTCATGAAATTGCTTCTGTTTGGGAGGTAATTTCATAAATGTTTTTCCACATGTAAAGCAATACAATACAGTATGGAGGGGGGTGTTTTAGAAGCTCTGTTTGTGCTTTGGATGTCTGAAAATGAGCACCCAGATGTACAAACCACAGAGATGTCCTTGGAGCCATTTCAGAAGCTGGATCTATAGACATCCCCAGCACAAGGAAGTATAAGTCGTGAAGGGGCATGATGGAGGCATGTCTGGGGGCGTTCCAGGCAAGTTGGATGCATGCACCCTGTAAATACGAATAGCTCTGTTTAATGTATCCCCACTGGTTTATGGTAAACTGCTTTGACCCGGTGAAAAATGGTATATAAGCACGGCTAAATAAATAAATAAGTATGTCTCTCTCCACTAGCGGGACCATACATATCTCTTCCTGCTTTGGGGCACAAATAAGCATCAGAAAAGCTCTGATAACAAAAACTGCAGGGAAACAAGGACACTTGTTTTCGATTTGGCACACTGATGCATGCCCCTGCATGCAAAATAGCTTGCATGGACATGCATTCAGTATAGGACAGATGCCCCTGCCCCAAGTATTTGTAGCAGGGACATCTTTGTGGCCATCTATGGAGCCATTCATTTCAGGGACATCCAAATTGTTAAAATCAGGCCGAAACATAAACAACCCTGGCAGTTTTTTGGACATTTTGCCCTAGATGCCCCAGATTTCACCTGGACGTCCTTTCTAAAATACCACTTCATATGCGCATATAAGTACACACAGCAACAAAACAGCATGCACTTATATGTGCACCACATAAAGGCATTCCTGGGGACATAACTGGGGAGAGGAAGGTTGGATTTGCGATATACATGCATATTGTTTTAAAATATGTGAGGACACACATGGAGTACATGTACCTAGTAACACCAGCTTCAGAGCAGGTGTAAATGCGGGCATCGGCATTTGCACAGTAAAGGGATTGATTCTTGGGGCCTATTTTATAAAATACCTAGATGTTTGTTGCCTTCTCACATAGGTGTCCATTAAAATCAAGCCCAAGGAGGTTAAAAAAATAACCCTCAAACATTACAGAGACTAGAAACTGAACAATAATTATTCCTATGCAAGACGTATTAAGAATTGTGAAACTTGATGCACTCCAGATACAACATGTAACCTGCTTGTAAATGGCACTCAACAAGACAGACAAATTCCTTTACCCACACATGAAATGCCAGGGAAATGTGTATATTTACATAGGGCTACACATGGCAGCAGCAGTTGCCAATTTTTCTTTAGTTGTATCGTATTACACTTTGAAAAAAACCATTTCATCATTCTTTTCTTTATCAAAGCAAAAAATACAAAGGTTTATTTACCAACACCCATCAACAAGGAAATGTACTCAGTATATGTACTTTGCAAACAATTATAGCTTGGTTCAGGAAAGGTAGGAATTTTATATACCTTCCCACTTGAAGTTGCATTGGTGCTTCTTATCACTGGTCTAATAATAGACTTTTTGGGTTAATTATTAATTTGTATGTAACCAGAGCAAGTCAAGTTAAAGCAAAAGTATCAGAGAATGCCTTCCTTTTTAAAGAAAATATTTCACAAGCAGAGAACAAATTTAAAAGAATAAACACATTTGTACTGAGTTTTGACCTCACCTTTCTTGGTTTTGCATGTTCCTTTATCAGGGCTGCTATGATTGATTTTGAGGGAAGAAGGCAGAAGGTGTATGGTCAGAGAAACGCTTTAGCATTGCTTTGCGTCAATCCCCTTGGAGGACGCAAAGTGGCAAACGCTCTGTCTACATGATTATTTTCTTTCTTTCATAGCACATTTGGAAGCCTCTTGAACCAATATACACTTTCCTTTGTACTCTTAGCCCTGTTACCCTCCTGTCTCCCCACCCTTGCCCTCAACCAGCTGTATACAGGATAGTGGAAAGGAAGTGAGGTGTTTTCTTTAGGGAGAACAAGAGCTATAAATCCAATAAAATGGGCATGTGGGGAACATTAAATGGCATGTTTCCAGGACCAGCTTAATTACACAGGTACACTACCAAAAAACTGCCTCCAGTTTTGCAACTGATTCCTATAGATTTTGGGGTGCTGAATCCAGGAAAAATAGCCAAAATGTTCCATCACGTCACGTTTTCTTGCAAAATTAGATTTCTTACCCATATAAGGAACGTTCACATAATTTCTTTTTAGCCGACTGCAGTTTATTTTCTTGGCCCAAAATAGAGGTTGTAATGGTTAACTAACTAGAAACACTCCCTCATGATATTTTAGAGTGTTTTGTATTCATTTTATACATTAACAGGACAATTGGGAGGCGGGGGGCTAAATCCAGTACTCGCGCTGGCGCATGTTCTTTCCTGTTCGCCTCGCCTCGTTCGCTCGCTCAAACACGGTGGTTGCGACATGAACGTTCCTGTCAAATTTCAGTTTCTTGCAAGTTCATTATTACCTTTTGTTTGCTCAGTCGTAATCCAGCTTTATTCCGAAGTGGTTCACTACAGTTGTAGTTTGCAGTGCTGTGTATTTGTGATGGCTCACAGAGCCAGAGGTTGCGTCAACTCTCCGGACAGTTTTTGTTTTATTTGTGGGGAATATACCGTGAAAAAGCGGCAGAGGAACATTTCTGCATTTATTAAAAAAGTATATTTCGCCTATTTCGGTTTGAAGTTAGGCGATCAAGACAAACCGTGGGCTCCAGTGTGCAAGACATGTGAGGAAGATCTACGCTTATGGATGAAAGGTAAAAAACAAGCATTTCGTTTCGGAATACCTATGATGTGGCGTGAACAAAGAGACCACAGCAGTGACTGCTATTTTTGCTCTTGCATTGTGAAGGGATACAACTTAAAAAATAAGAACGTAATAAGTTACCCCAACCTTCCCTCAGCAATTAGGCCTATGCCTCATAGCAACGAAGTACCTGTGCCTGAACCACCAAAATCTTTGGATCATATTTGTGTGGACGGTTCTGATCATGATGAGACTCATCAGATGGCTTTTCCCGATGAGTCCAGTACTTCCGAGTTTGAAACTGAACCAGATCCGAAACCTGAACTTTTCTCTCAAGCTGAATTGAATGATTTAGTCCGGGATTTAGGACTCCCAAAAGATGCTGCCCAACTGCTAGGTTCTCGGCTTAAACAGAAAAATCTATTGTCACCAGGAACAACTTTTTATTGGTACCGCAACCGCGAGACACAATTTTTGAAGTATTTCAGCAAAGAGGAAGATTTGGTATTTTGCAACGATATATACTGAGTGATGGAAAAGTTTAAACTCAAGTATGATCCTGCTGAATGGCGGCTGTTCATTGATTCGTCAAAAGACAGCATAAAAGGTGTTCTTCTTCATAATGGCAACACATTCGCTTCAGTTCCTATTGCTCACTCTGTTATTCTCCAAGAAAAATACGAGAATTTGGCCCTGATTCTTCAGAAGATTCGTTATGATGAGCATAAGTGGATGATTTGTGGAGACTTTAAAATTCTATCCATGCTATTAGGGCAGCAATCCGGTTTCACCAAATAGCCCTGCTTCCTTTGCTTGTGGGATAGCCGGGCCTGCGACCTACACTGGCGGAAAAAAGACTGGCCAATTCGGGAGTATTTGAGACCCGGTGAGAAAAATGTTCTTCATGAGAGCTTGGTACCTCGTGATAAAATTCTATTACCACCTCTCCACATTAAGTTGGGTCTCATTAAGCAATTCATCAAGTCCCTTCCAAAAGATGGTGAGTGCTTTCGGTACCTTTGCTCAAAGTTCCCCCGACTTTCTGAAGCAAAGCTAAAGGAAGGAGTGTTTGTTGGCCCTGATATAAGGAAACTCATTTCAGATGGAGCATTCGCTGAAACGATGTCTGAGAAGGAAAAAGAAGCCTGGGATTCCTTCAAGGATGTTGTTCTCAAATTCTTGGGGAACAGGCGGGATGAGAACTATAAGGATATTGTTGTCAGGATGCTCAATGCCTTCAAAAAACAAGGCTGTAACATGAGCCTGAAAGTCCATTTCTTGCACTCCCATGTGAACTACTTTCCTGAAAACCTGGGGGCGTACAGTGAAGAACAAGGTGAAAGGTTTCACCAGGACATCAAGGACACAGAAAGAAGGTACCAAGGAAGATGGAACACCACTATGATGGCTGATTTCTGCTGGTTGCTGCTGCGGGAAACCCCAGATGAAAAATACGCCAAGCAGCGCACCAAGAGAAGCATTCGGGGGAAAAAGAAACGGGCCCACCAGGAGATTGATTGACCCAAGAATGACTTTAAAATCTAAACTGTGTTGACAAATATCGTGTTTTTACTAAACTTTGAAATAAAAATTTGCTAGTTATTACCACAGTGTCAGATCTCATTTATTAGAATTTTATTTTCACACCATCGGGTGTTTGTCTTCATGTATTGCAATGGTGCGGTTTGCGTTTTCTATTCTTACATACATATCTGTACAACATTTTTTGCACATTTCTTTGCTTTGCTTTGTGTCTAACCTCGCTCTTATATGCTCAATGTTTGTGCAAATGTATGTGGCTGTTTTAAGTGCAGACAATTTTGCTACCATCACAGTGTGTTTTGTTGACATTACTCTATTCTTATGTGCTGCCTTGTTACAATTTTCTTTATTCTTATTTGAATAACTACTAAACAATTAGTATAAAGAATTCATCCAAGAAACTTTTATCTCGATCGCACTCAATCTGAAACGTTCACTTCAAACTGCTAACCCAATGTAGCAAAAAATCTGTACGTGATGGAGCAAATTGGTTACCAGATTTGGATTCAGCGCACCAAAAAACGTAAAAATCAATCGAAACATTAGAGGCAGTTTAAAAAAAAATTTTTTTAGTGTACCTGTGTTATTAGACAGATTAGGCAGTTGCCAAGAACAGCACCTTCTGGAGGCAGTAAAGAGCAGCTGCAGTCAAAGCAAAACAACATTTTTCCTAGGACAAGCAGGATGAGTCAGCCACACCTTGTGACGTCATCCAACGGCGCCGAGGACGGAAGTACTCTCTCTGGCCTAGAAGGGATTTCCCATCTGAGCATGATCCACCTGGCCCTACCCCCCAGGCACGGCCCTAGCCAGCCACTTTTACCTCTTCCGCCTTGCCAGCAAGACGGGCTCTCCTACTCTCCTTTTCTACTACCTAAGACAAAGACTTTACAGATCTACAATCAACCAAAATGCCCAAACCTGGGTTTAAAAAATGCCTGGGCTGCTCAAGAAAGATGAATTCAATGGACTCACATGATCGCTGCCTTGGGATCTCCCACAGAGTTGAAGATTGTGCACATTGCACCAAGATGTCTCCAAGGGTGAGAAAATCACGCTGGAAGGCACTCCAGGAACTTTTCCCTGAGACACCGGCTCTCCTTTCCTGCACCGGAGCTCTTCCCGAGGACATCCAGGGCCATGTGGCCTCAAACGCAGCCTCCCCGCTATTGCCAACTCCTCCTACGGCTCCGGATGCACCTGCTCTGGCCTCCATCCACAGCCGCTCAGCACTGCGACCTCTCTCCCCTTCGGGGGAACCTCTTCAGGTAGCCTGGCAGCCCCAAGGAACTCCTTTTCTCCCAACACACGAGACTCCCGTGGTGGCAGCTCGACTCCTCCCACCGCAGCACCATTGGTCGGCGCCAGAGCCATCGATGCCACAGGAGGGGCAGCTCTCAAGACTGATGCTCTCACCGCCAAAACTTCCGCTTGGCGCGGAGACACCGTTCCAGCCTGCGCCGACGCTCCGGACAACACAAAAAACAGCACCGCAGCAGTAACAGCAGCAGCTCTGACACTAGCCACCACAGAAAGCACTGCCATGTCAGCAGGAGCCGCCATTGGCATCGCAGGCACGCCAGCTCTCCCCCAACCTCCAGCAGCAGCAGACACAGCTCGAACTTCACCCCTGCAAGCAGGTACGCCTCCCCTCCTGGCCTCAAGCAGATCTGTAACTCGGATTCTTCCCCACCACAAGCTGCAGCCTCCTCTCTACCGGTGCCCCTCTTGGGGCAGCCAGAGCAGCTGGACTCTGCTGGTGTTGGACTCGGCTACCAGGAGTGCCTGACACTTCTGCTTAGTTCTTCAGTCTATTCTCCAACCTGTTTCACCAGTGGGCCCATGCCTCCCCGGCCACTGCGAAATACTCCCCTGCTCCGTGGGTTTTTTCCCCGGCAACATGCAGCTACCCCCCCCCTCGGCACCTTCCAAGGCGCTGCTCTTATCTCCGTGCCCTCACTCCCACCCTGCCTAGGGGAAGCTCACAATGACGGGGAAGAAGCCACGACTCCTGAGTCCCTGGCCTCGAGGGAAAACCCCACTTCAGCAGACCTAGAGACCTCCACACCGGCAGCAGACCTCCCGCCCAGCAACCCTGAGGACTTGACCTATCCCAAGTTCCTCTGGAAGGTCTCAAATGCCCGGAATCTCCCAAGCACCTCCGACACCTCCGACCAGTGCCCTGAAACCCAGGCAGCACAGAAGTTCCTAGAGGCCCCTAGATCCCCTGCGCCTATCCCTGTGCATCCCCTGCAATGCAAGAACCTCCTCACATTATGGCAGAATCCCACCACTGGGACCCTTGTGTCTCGGAAGCTGGATGCCAAATACCAGGTCCAAGCCTCTCCGAGATTTGACAAAACTCAGCTCCCTCACCACTCCATAGTGGTGGAGTCCGCACTCAAATGCTCAAAATCCACACAGACACACACCAACTACCCTCCAGGCAGGAACTAAAACTCCTCGATGACATCGGTAGAAAAGCATTCCAGGGGACAATGCTGTGCGCCAGGGTCTCCGCCCACCAGTTGCAGCAGACCCTATACCAAACCGTCCTGGTGGAGAAGCTAAAAGCAACTATCTCCACTTTCAACCAGGAGATGCAAGTAGCTTCCTCCTCCACCAGGAGTGCACAAAGCATCAGGTGCGGGCAGCTTTTGATGCCTTTGACGCAACGGCATGTACGGCAGCGACTGCTATATCTGCCCGCTGCCTAGCCAGGCTCAGAGCTTCGGGACTGCGAGAGAACACTCACAATCGCATCACAGATGCTCCCTGCAGAAGAGACACCTTATTCGGCGACAAAGTCAATGATGCCGTCAATGCCCTGAAAGACCACTGCAGAACGCTGCAGACCCTTGCAGACAAAGGCCTAGAACGGTCCAGCTGCAAAAACTCTTACCACCAGAAGCCCTACTCGTTCTCTTCCTTCTGAAGCCAGTATGGCTTCTACCAAAAATGGCAGCAGCCCTGCTACAAGCCGCAGCCCCCTCAGCCCTCCTACCATCAGAAGCCTCGCCAGCGAGAGAGGAAACAGCAGAAGGCCTCACAACCTGGGGCGGGGAAGACCAACCAGGCTTATTGATACAAGGGTCAAGATCAGCCCCCCAACTGGGGGCTGGCTGACCATGTTCCTACCGGCCTGGAGGTCTAGCACTACAGACAAGTGGGTCTTAACGATCATCAAGGATGGATACCGAATAAGATTTCTCTCACCTCCTGTGCAGCATGGACTTCACCCCTGCAAGACATCTGCCTCATCCCTCCTCGCCCTTGTGGTGGAAGTTCTGTCCCTCCTATCTTCCAATGCAATAGAACCTTCCTGGCAGAGGAGCGGAACACTGACTTCTACTCCAGATACTTCCTGGTTCCCAAGAAATCAGGGGGCATGCGCCCCATTCTCGACCTCTGCATGCTCAACAAATTCATTGCCAAGAGAAGTTCAGGATGCACTCAGTCGGATCCATCCTTCCTCTTATCCAACCCAAGGAATGGCTGACCTCCCTGGACTTGCTGGAAGCATACACGCATGTTCCGATACACCCAGACCACAGACAATATCTACGATTCCAGGCCATGGGGAACCACCTCCACTACAAAGTTCTTCCATTTGGCCTGTCACCTGCTCCACGGGTATTTACAAAATGTGTTGTCATCACAGCGGCACATCTCCACAAGCGAGGAATATGTGTTTTCCCATACCTCTACGACTGGCTGATCTCTGCCCCTTCCTTAAAGGATGCCACACAAGCGACCCATGCAACCATCTCCCTGCTGTCGTCACTGGGGTTTCTGGTGAACTATACTGGCCGCGCCAAGGGTGGTTCTCGCTCCTCAGACGCTGACGCTCTACCCCCCCCCCCCTGATCTGGCTTCCCCAGGTGCCAGACCTGCTCTCCCAGGAAGACGGAAGCACGCTCCATCCCAACCTGCGGACCCTAGCTCTGACAGCCTGGAGGCTGAACGGATAGCTCTGTCTCCCTTCCATCTACCTCAGGAGGTCAAACAGGTGTTTCTTGCTGCGCATCGCCCCACAACCAGGAAATTGTACGGCCTAAAATGGCGACGCTTCACCTTCTGGTACTCCTCTCAAGAACTAGACCCCTTCTCATGCCTGGTGCCACAAATTCTGCAGTATCTAGCCTCACTGTCACAACAAGGTCTGCAGACTCAATCCATCCGGGTACACCTGGCAGCCATCGCGACCTTCCACGACCGCTCTGGGGACAGCTTCGTCATGCAACTGCCCATCATCTCTCATTTTATGAAGGGCTTGTCAAACCTCCACCCTCCCATCAGAAAGCCCGTGCCACACTGGGACCTCAACGCAGTCCTCAACCAGCTTACATTTTCTCCTTTTGAACCCATGCAGTCGGCGGAATGAAGCATGTCTCCTGAAAGACCTTGTTCCTAGTTGCCATCACTTCGGCTAGATGAATCAGCGAGCTACAGGCCCTGGTGGCGCATCCGCCGTACACACAGCTCACCAATGATCGCACCTCCCTTCGGATGCATCCCAGATTTGTCCTGAAGGTAGCCTCGGCCTTTCACATCAACCCAACAATAGAGCTTCCTACCTTCCACCCGAAGCCCCACTCCTCCCCAGAGGAGCAACGGCTCCACACGCTTGATTGCGTCAGGGCTCTGCACCTCTATCTCCTCAGGACTGCGACCCAGAGGCATGCAACTTTTCGACTCCTACAACCAGAACAAGCCTGGACGCCCTGTCACCAAGTGTACTCTGTCCTTATGGATCTCTTCATGCATAGCCTTCTGCTTGGACCAAGCCGGTGCTGGGTCCTCACTCCCGGTCGGCGCTCACCAATTGAGGGCACTGGCCACCACCATTGCCAATCTGCGTTCAGTTCCGGTAGCCGATATTTGCAAAGCAGCCACCTGGACCTCTCTCCAGACCTTCCAAAGACACTACTGCCTTGATCTCTCTGCGCAGGCTGATCACTCCTTTGGGCAAGCAGTCCTGACTACAGCCGATGGACCAATGCCTTAACCTGGCCTGGACTTATCGGTACCTCACGAGGGCCCTTGCCATCCCTCATGCGGCCCTTACTTGCACCATACTGATGTTGCTGTTTTCAGTTGTGACAGGTACCTGTTATTGCCATGTGGCACATGTTGTCATGCTGCCCTGTTTTTGCACATGTTTTTTTTTTGCCATTTGCACATGTTCTGCACCTGCCTATATAGCCTTTTGCACATGTTCTGCACCTGCCTATACAGCCTTTTGCACAACGTTGCCTTACACTGTTGCACTTTCATCATTGCACTTGGGTATTATTTGCCAACGCTAACAAACCCATGTTGATGCATCCCTGTGTCCGCGTATCAGTCCTGACAGGGCCCCTTCCACCTCAGCCCTTTGCAGCTAGGGAGGCACCAGGTGTGGCTGACTCATCCTGCTTGTCCTAGGAGAAATCGAGGTTACTTACCTGTAACGGGAGTTCTCCATGAACAGCAGGATAAGTCAGCCACACGCTCCCACCCTACCTCCCCTGGCCTACCAACACCCCTAGCAACTAGCTCAGCTTGGGACATAGTGGCTGGCTCGGGACAGGCCTGAGGGTAGGACCAGGTGGATCATGCCCAGAAGGGAAATCCCTTCTGAGCTAGAGAGAGTATTTCTGTCCTCGGCGCCATCGGATGACGTCACCAGGTGTGGCTGACTTATCCTGCTGTCCACGGAGAACTCCCGTTACAGGTAAGTAACCTAGATATCCTGAGAGTCACACAAACTCGAAGAACAATCAGCCTGTACTTTTACTTGTGGGATAAATGGCTTTGGAAAATTGTCCTCTTTGAGGGTACTTTAATGACAGAGTGCCTAGGCAAGGAAGGTGCATAAACCTTTTATGAAAGCAATGTAATACACTTGTGTGCTCTTATAAAAATATCTATTAAAAGCTGCTGGACAAAGTTCACCTGCACTGAGGCAGGAGTAACTTTGCATATGTATGTGTTGGTAAAAATCAGTGTATATGCATGCATTTAAGTTCTGATCCTGTTTCTGCTCCACCCATTTTCTGTCCCTGAGAGCACCTACATATGTCGAGAGTAATTTTATAAAGGCATTTTCACATGTATATGCCAGTATGTGTGGTATATATGTGTACAATACTGTTTATAAAGCTATCCCACATGTCTAAGTACACAAGATGATAAGAAGGCAGGAACTTGTGTCTTTAGTACAGACATGTTTTGGGAGGGTAATTTTATAAAGCCTTTTTTATAGATATGACAATATATGGGGGTTATTTTAGATGCCTTGTTTATGCGGTGGACATCTGACAATGGTACTCAGACATCTAAATTACAAAGACGTCCCCAGACCCAGCTTAGAAACTGCCTATGTGGATGTCCCGGACGTGAGGATGACCAAGTAGAATGGGGGAATGATGGAAGAGTGACCTGCATGGAGCAACACAGATGCATGTTGTGGTGCAATTTTAGGACGGCACTAGCCCTGGTTATTGAGGCATCCATGTCATTACCTGCTTCTGACCACGAATAAGGAGCAAAAAAAGTGTTTGTTTCAAGGTGGCAATGCTACCAGGGTGAAGAAAACAATGCGCTGTTATCGTCACTGTCAGTATTTCCTAGGTAAAGAAACGTGCATGTAAATACAAACCCCAAACAGAATACTAACCCGCCATCACACATCTCAGTATTTGCAGTGTCCGTGAACATGGCTGTCTCCGTTCTGGAAAATGCTGGCTGGGATGTCCAAGAAACTGTTTGGGAATATCCATATTTGTAAAATCGAGCTGAAATGTAACCATCCTCAGGGTTTTCTCCAATGTTTTGCCCAGGATGTCCCAGATTCCACATGCATGTAAAAGGCCTCTTATAAAATTACCCCAGGTATAAAAGTAGGCTCGATGAGCAGCACATCTTTACTTCTACATGAGTCAGTATAGGTGTGTTCAGGGGAGGAGTTTGTATGGAGGGTGGGTAGAATCCCTATGTATGTGTGTATTTTTAAATATGTACAAACATTTAAACTTGTTTCTTAACAGGCATAAATGTCTACAGCTTCCTTTTAGGCAGGATTTCATCAGGATTTCTGCTGGTATCTTACAAAGACACATAGGCGCCTATGATGCTCATACTAAAGTGTGCTAAGCAGTTAATGTGTGCTTTTGTACATGGTAAGTGCTTGCTCAGCCCTGCAGTGACTGTTACCGTGGGGCATGATAATTACCCCACACTGATTTGCATGGTGCAGAATGGGTGGAGTAGAGCGCAGTGAGCACTTTGCAGTCAGTGCGGGAGGACACATCATGTGTGATCAATGTTGCCATTAGCACCAGTACACTTAACACCACTTCAAAGGTGGTAATAGTGCTGTGCATTAGGGTACTCACACACATTAACTGTCGGGAGCATATTGGTCACGCCCTTGACAGTTACTGTGGAAGCTTTGCACTTAATGCACATTCGTTTTTGTGCTGAACATGTGTTAGGTGCAAAAATCGAACACATTTTCATGAAAGGGTCCCTCCATGTCTTTATAAAACAGTGCTTGGGATAAGCACTTTCTGACCTGCCTAGATAGGCACCATATTATAAACATACCCTCATAGTGCATAAAGATAGGCATTATGAGCCCGATGCAGGAAGGGGCATGTCTGGGCTGTCCAGACATCCCAGAACAGGACGGGCTCCATTATACCTGATTCTACACCACAGGAGCTAGACATTCCTGCAGTTGCAGAATCGGGCACGGAGACAGCCCAACGTGCCCCTCAATCTCTGCAAAAGATGTCCAAAATGCAACACGGCCAGGCCTCCCTGTGCTCCTGCTAGTGTGCTGGTGCCATGGTGTCCTGTCACTATGACACCAGGACACCCAGCAGGATCACCGGAGGCCCAACTCACCACCATACTACATTTTCTGCCGCCCAGCCCTCAGCGAGGTCTTTTGGGGAGACTGCTAGGTACTTATGACCTAGATTGGCTACTGTTGGAAACAAGATACTGGGCTTGATGGACCTTGGTCTGACCCAGTATGGCATATCTTATGTTCTTTTGTTCTTATTCGCCTCTCAGAATCGGGCCCTGTGGGGATAATTTTTTAAGGGACTTGAACATGTAAAACAGTATTTTATATGCTCAAGTGGAGTTTTATAAATTGGCCAGGATATACGTACATGGAGGAACATTCCAATGTTGCTGTCCAGGCCTTGTACGTCTGATTGGAATCGGGACGCCCAGAGGTAGAACTGATTCTGATCCCGAGGGGGCTAGACATGCCTGCGGGATCAGAATCGGATCTAGGGCCTGAACATGCAGGCCGGGCCCCAATTCTGATCGGTCTGTATGCACAGCCACTTGCCCAGCTTCCTCAGTCAGGCTCCTGAATGGAGACACAGTGCTATGGTGTCCTGGCACCATGGCTCCATTCAGGAGCTGTGAATGCTGGCCGCTACCGATTCACTTCATTCCCCGCAGCCAGACCCTTGATCTGGCCTCCCATAGCCAGGGTCCGGCTGCAGGGAACTTCCTGCACCCTCTACCTTTTGTTCCCGGCCTGGCGACAGGATCCCCCGATGTCCAGGAGAACTTATTCCACTTCTGTGGTGGAATAAGTTCCCTGTCTAAGTTCACGGCCCTGGACATACAGGGCCGACTTCAGAATTGGCTTTGTACGTCCGAGGTCACGGACTGACCATGCCCCACCTTGATCCGCCTCCAGAATGCCCCCTCCTGCCTCCGTCTAAGCCTCCCCGTACAAACTCATTGCCGGGGCCAACAGGGGGGCAAATAGCAGGGATGGACACTCCAACAGGATATCCATCCCCGCTATTCGCAGGACAGAATGACTCCCATTGGAGGCACACAGAGACATAGCTCCTACTTGATATATGCGTTGGCATTCCTTTGGGGTAGGATTGATATTTCTGTGTGTACTGTATAAGTACATGCATGTATGCTATTCTTTCTGATTCATACATGCACTCAGTTACATCCACCTGGGGTAATTTTATAAGCACATATGTTGCCTCTGTTAAATAGGCAGAATGTACGTACTTGTGTTCCTTATTAGCCTAGGTGCTGTTGTAAGATAGCCCTCCACGTTTTTGAGCACCTATGTTTATGTGTGTATATACTGAGGATATTTTATAAGCACTCACTAGGTGCATAAATCATTGTTCTACTTGCTCAAGTCACTTATAAAATCATCCTCTTTACATATATATACACAAAACACATTTTAATATTTAGAAGTATGCAGCCCGATATTCAGTGCCAGTGACTAGTGTGATTATAGTGGCTAGCTGCTAGCGCTGTACATTAAACGTGGATATTCAATGCTGGGGTCATACGTTGCCCCGGCATTAAATACCTGGAGAAACCGCAGAGCTGCACATGCTGAAGACGCTAACCGGGCAGCAGAGAAATTGAGCTGCAGCCTGGTTAGCTCCTACTGGTAAAGATAGGCCAGCTTTTGCTGTGCCTATCTTTACCCGCAGGTCGCTAACCAGGCAGTAGTGCAATATTGCCGCTGCCCACTTAGTAATGGGTGCTGTCTCTGCTCCACCCCGGAATGCCCATGACATGCCCCAATGCTACACGGTTAGCATTGGGATGTATAGTGGCATTACTCAGGGATATTCAACATCCCTCTAAGCAGCATTTACATGGTTTACAGGTCTGTAAACCATGTAAATACCTTTGAATATTGGGCCCATGATGTCCAGTTATGTGTTTTTATAGGATTGTTTTGGGAGAGGGTGATCATGACTGTTGAGATTAATCAAATCTTAGGAGACTGAAGGATAATTGATTGGATCCCAAGCATAAAGGTTTGCTTGTAGTTGTTGTCGAGTCGGTGTCGACTCATGGCAACCCTCTGGATAGTTGACATAAACTGTATTCGATCTTCAGTGAGGCAGCTTATTGTTGATAGAGTGGCACCCATAGCTGCTGTTATTATATCGATCCATCTCACTGCTGGCATTCCTCTTTTCCGCTGACCTTCTACCTTGCCAAGCATGATGTCTTTCTCTAATGATCTCTCTCTTCGCATGATGTGTCCAAAGTATGAAGGTCAAAGTCTTATCTGAACTTCTAAGGAAAGCTTAAGTTTGATCTCTAGTACTGACTGGTTTGTAATTCAGGCAATCCATGGGATACACAGTATTCATTGCCAGCACCATAATTCAAAGGCATCAATTTTTTTCCTGTCTATCTTTTTCACTGTCCAACTTTTGCATCTATATGATGTTGTTGAAAATACCATGGCTTGGACTAGTCAAATCTTTGTATGGAGAGAGACATTTTTGATCTTGAAAATTTTGTCTAGGTCCTTCATAGCCATTCTGCCTGATTTCTTCAATGCTTGTTGTTTTTTATTAATAGTTGATCCAGGTAGGTTAAAGTTGTCTACTATTTCAATTTCTTCTCCATCAACAATGAACTTATTGATTTTGTCAGTTGTCAGGATCTTCGCCTTCTTCACATTAAGGTGCGAGCCCATTTTGATCTTGAGAAGCAAATGTTTCAGATCATCTTCACTTTTAGCCAGTAATGTGGTATCATCAGCACAGCAAAGGTTGTTGATGAGTCTTCCACCAATCTTCACACCTTAGTTGTCTTCATACAGTCCTGCTTCTCTGATGATTTGTTCTGCATATAAATTAAAGAGGTATGGGGAAAGTATGCAGCCTTGTCATACACCTTTGCTGATTTTAAACCATTCTGTTTCTCCTTCTTCCATATGAACTGTTGCTTCTTGATCAATGTAAAGGTTGTGCACGAGAACAATTAGATGTTCTGATATACCCATGCTTCTTAATGTGGCCCAGAGTTTCTCATGGTTTACACAGTCAAAAGCCTTGCTGTAGTCCATAGACCACATAAAGATATCCTTTTGGTATTCTTTTGTCTTTTCATGAAACCATCTCATATCCGCGATGATGCCTTTCGTTCCTCGCTCTTTCCTAAACCCTGCTTGCACTTCAGGCAGTTCTCGTTCCAGGTATGGTTGTGGTCTCTGCTGAATGATCTTGAGTAGAATCTTGCTGTCATGTGGGATCAGAGCGATTGTGAGATAATTTCCATAGTCACTCGGATCACCTTTCTTTAGTATTGATCTAAACACAGAACTTTTCAAATCAGTTGGCCAAGATGTTCTCTTCCAGATTTCCTGGCAGAGCCTTGTATGTTAACAGCAATGTTCCCTCTAATTTTCTGTAGGCTGTGTGCGCATAAAATATCAGCTCTGTGCAGCTTTTGAAGGAAGGTTAAATTTTTGTGCGCCACATAACAACACTCGGAGTTATATACTTTAAAATTTGACTACACGTCAGAATACAGTATGTACACCACATTGATTTTAATCAAATTAAATGAAAATAGACGATTACTAAATGAAGTGGGAAATTTCTAGTAATTACAATCATAACTTTTAAATTTTAAGACGTCTGTGTTGTTTTCTATCAGAATCAGAGCCGTAATTTTTGTGCGCTCTGTTGTAAAGTATGTGCGCTCGCTTGGCGAGGTGTGTGCGTGCGCACACGCGCACAGCTTAGAGGGAACAGTGGTTAACAGCTGTATCCGATTGCTGTAATACTTCATTGGGAACACCATCAATGCCCGGTGCTTTGTTCTTTGATAAGGCTTTCAATGCTTCTTCGACTTCTTCTTTCATCACCAATGGTTCCTGATCGTAAGGTATAGATTGAAACGGCTGTTGGTCCACTTCATCTTTATCGTATAATGACGGTATATTCTTTCCACCTTTTCTTGATCTTCTCAGCATCATTCAACATGGATCCTTGAGCATCTTGTAAAATTCCACTTTGAGGCTGGAATTTTTTTTCTTTAACTCTCATAGCTTTAGGGGAGCTGATCTTGTTCTTCCTCTAATTGTTTCAGCTTCTATTTCCATTGTCTTGTCTTGCTGCACGTTGGAAATCTCTGTTCAGTTCTGCAATTACCTTTCTTTCTCCTCTGGCTTTAGCTTTCTGCATTTCTGGTTAATTTTCAGAGTTTCTTCATCATCCATTTTGGCCATTTTTTGCTTTTTCACCTTTTGTAGAGACTTCTCACTTTCTTCCAACACAATCTTCTTGATATCATCCCAAAACACTTCTGGAGCTCTGTCATTGTATAAGAACATAAGATATGCCATACTGGGTCAGACCACGGTCCATCAAGCCATGTATCCTGTTTCCAACAGTGGCCAATCTAGGTCATACGTACCTAGCAGTTTCCCCAAAAGACACAGGTTCCACAATGCTTGTACTGGGTCAAGCATTGATATCCTGGGTCCCTTCTTAATAATAGTTTATGGACCTTTCCTCCAGGAACCTGTCCAAACCTTTTTTAAACCCAACTACACTAACAGCCTTTACTACATCCTCTGGTAACAAATTCCAGAGTTTGATTACACGTTGAGTGAAAAAATATTTTCTTTTATTAGTCTTAAATAGTTTACCCTGTAGCTTCATTGCATGTCCCCTAGTCTTTCTATATTCTGATAACGTAAACAATCGATCTATGTTTACCCGTTCCACTCTGTTCATTAATTTATAGACTTCTATCATATCTCCCCTCAGCCGTCTCTTTTCCAGGTTAAAGAGCCCTAACCTTTTTAGCCTTTCTTCTTAGGAGTATCCTTCCATCCCCTTTACCATTTTGGTGGCTCTTCTCTGAACCTTTTCTAATAACGCAATATCCTTTTAAAGATACGGCGACCAGAAATGCACGCAATATTCAAGGTGCGGTCTCACCATGGAACGATATAGAGGTATTATAATATCTTTTGTTTTATTTTCCATTCCTTTCTTTATGATACCTAGCATTCTATTTGCTCTCTTGGCCATCGCTGCACACTGGGCCGAGGGTTTTAACATGTTATCCACAATGACGCCTAAATCTTTTTCCTGGGTGGTGGTTCCTAATGTGGAACCTTACATTGTGTAACCATAGTTTGGATTGTTGTTCCCTAGGTGCATAACTTTGCACTTGTCCACATTAAATTTCATCTGCCATTTGGATGCCCAGTCTTCCAATTTATCAAGATCCTCTTGGAATTTTCCACAATCCTCTTGGGTTTTAACAACTTTAAATAGTTTTGTGTCATCTGCAAATTTGATAACCTCACTTGTTATTCCCTTTTCCAGGCCATTTTTGAATATGTCAAAAAGCAGTGGACCCAGCACAGATCCCTGGGGTACACCACTATTCACCTTTCTCCACTGGGAAAATTGGCCATTTAGCCCTACCCTCTGCTTTCTATCTTTTAACCAGTTCCTGATCCACAATAGTACACTGCCTCCTATCCCATGACTCTTTAGTTTTGCCAAAAGTCTCTGATGAGGGACCTTGTCAAAGGCTTTTTGAAAGTCCAGATACACTATATCAACCGACTTACCTTTGTCCACCTGTTTATTCACACCTTCAAAAAAACATAACAGATTAGTAAGATAAGATCTTCCTTGTCTAAAGCCATGTTAGCTGTCTTCCATTAGACCATGACTATCTACATGCTGAGTAATTTTGTTCTTTATGATGGTTTCTACCATTTTTCCCGGTATTGACGTTAGGCTCACCGGTCTGTAGTTTCCCGTATCACCCCTGGAACCCTTTTTAAAAATTGGCGTTACATTGGCGATCCTCCAATCTTCAGAAATTACAGATGATTTTAATGAAAGTTCACAGATTACTAATAGCAGGTCTGCAATCTCATATTTCAGTTCTTTCAACACCTTTGGATGTATACCATCCGGCCCAGGTGATTTGCTACTCTTCAGTTTATCTAATAGTTGTAATACATCTTCCCGATGTATCGATATTTCCTTCAATTCTTCCGCACCTTTAAATACCACTTCAGTCAAGGGTAACATCCCTACATCTTACTCAGTAAAGACCGAAGCAAAGAATTCATTCAGTCTCTCCGCTATTGCCTTGTCGCCTCTTAATGCCCCTTTAACCCCTCCATCATCTAATGGACCAACTGACTCTCTCACAGGTTTTTTGCTATGAATGTACTTAAAAAAGTCTTTATTTCGCGTTTTTGCTTCCGCAGCAAGCTTTTTCTCAAATTCTCCCTTTGCCTCCCTTATCGATGCCTTGCTTTTGACTTGCCAGTGCTTGTGCTGTTTCCAGGTTTCGTTGGTTGGCTCTTTTTTCCATTTCCTGAAAGATGCTTTTTTGGCAACAACAGCCTCTCTGACCTGACCTTTAAACCACCAAGCAGAAGCAGCAACACTGCCACACAAATGAGCAGAGAAAGAACCAAGAAAAGAGTGGGCAGAGAGTGTGACCAAATAACCCCTGACGAAGTTCAATACGAAACACGGTCCTGTGTTGGGTTTAGGCCGCTGATTTCAAAGATTAATAAAATTGTTGTGTGAACTCTCTGCCCACTCTTTTGTTGGTTCTTTCTCTGACCTTTAAACCATGCAGGCAGTTTTTTGGACTTCCTTCCATTTTTCTTAAAGCGTGGAATACAGCTGGTCTGGGCTTCCAAGATAGTATTTTTCAACAACACCCAAGCTTGATGTAAGTCTTTAACCTTTGCAACTGCTACTTATAGTTTTTTCTTAACTATTTTCCTCATTTTATCATAGTCTCCCTTTCGAAAGTTAAAAGGTAGTAATGTGGATTTCGTTACCATCCCTCCTCCAGCAAATCGGTTTTGCAGGCAGTCTTTAAATTCCGGTGTTATATTTTCAAGGTCATATTTTGCTACATTTATGGCTTGCTCTTTTCAACTTTAGTTTGAGTTTGCATACCAGTAGTTGGTGATCTGTACCACAGTCAGGTTTGCCCTAGAGCGCCTAATAATCTTGCACCAGTCCTATAGCTACCTGTTCATAAAGTAGCTCTCATAAACAATATTTTTAGAAGTATTACATAACAGTTTTGTATTTTACAGAAAGCCAGACTTTTGCTTTTCAGTAATGTTTTTTTGTTTCATTTACAATTTTTTTTTCTAGAACTGATGCTTTGAATTTTACCATGTTCAATACTACAGTGGTTCTCGAATTGTGTAAGACAGGGCTCGAGAAACCCCTGGTGCCAGGTCACCATGGTGACTAAAAATATCAGGCCTGAGACTCAGAGTCAGGGCCGTACCGAGTATGAATCACGCCCTGTGCAACTTGCACATCAGGTGCATGCCCCTCCCCCGCCCACCGCGTGGTGGGAGAGAAGAGGCGCACCCGATGTGCAAATCGCCAGCACACTAAGCAGATCTGTCCCTCCCTGCTCTGATGCCACATCAGAGGAGGGAAGGACCAGACCTGCTTAGTGTGCCATGAGAAGGTTTAAGGAGCGCATTTCAGCTGTCTGCCGTTGTCTGCCGCCGCTGAGAGAAGAAAAAGTGGCGGCGGCAGGCAACAGCAGACAGCTGAAATGCGCCCCTTAAGCCTTTGCGGCCTCTGCGGCCGCACCGCTCACACAGGGCTAGGTACGGTCCTGCTCAGAGTACATGGGATGAGATGGCAGAAGTGCTAGAAAAGGCCACGATTGCATCCAGAATGGGCAATGTCTGCCTGAGCCAGCAAACTAAAAGTAAGACTAGAGACTAGGAGAGTTTGCGGCACAGACCATTGAGAAAATTTAAAGGGGCACAGGTTTCAGTAAACAATTAATTTTTTTGGGGGGGATGGGTGGGGATAGAAGACAGAGGTGGAGTGCAAGGGGGGAGGGAGAAGGGGAAAGAGTCTGGGAAGGGAAACAGATTGGGGAGTGGGAGAGGGGGTGGGGGGAAGGAAAAGTGTCAGGGGTTGGAGAGTGAAGAGATGAATGCATGGAAAGGAAAGGGCACAATGTATATGTGCAAAAGGTGCACCCCTCTCCCACCACACACATGCAGGCACCCAAACCTAGCACCACACACAGAGGCACCCCATCTCCACAACACACACAGACATGTAGCTTAAAGGGTCTTTGGGCTTCATGGGAGAAGGAGGAGAGGAAGTAGGGCCACTGCCTTCTGTTAGCACTCGTTGGAGCTGTATCGGGTGTGTGGAGGAGAACGAGTGGCATACCATCTGTCTTTCTGGATAAGCCCTGGTATCTGCTGTCATTTGCTCCTTGAGCGGGCAAGTGTTTGGAGGACTTCCCTTGGTGAGGACACCGGGCCCTCTAAATCAGCAGCCGGCACATGCGCCTGCGTATCGTGGTCCGCGTGTTGTGAACTGAAAGGACGTGACCAAAGGGGCAGGACATGCCCCTTTGGTGCACCGGAGGTGTTCGTTTGTTTTCCAGTGGTTTATGATAGGGAAATGTAAGAATAAAGCTGGCACAAAGGTGGTTGCTACTACAGGAGTGCAGGGAAAGACTTTGGGACCTATGGATATACATTTGATACCTCTTTCGTACAGTTTGCTGTCTCTGGATGGGGTTTCTTTAAGCCCCGATAACTGGGCCCCACTGCCATTTCCTGTTCCTGCTCTGTCCTCTACAGTTGTGGAAGGAATACTCCTTGATGCTTCTTCAGGAGTTCCTATACCTGATCCTGTAACACCAACAGCTTTGGTGGATGTTGTCTCTCCCTCTGCAGAGGGTAATGTAACTCTCAAAGACCTTCTTGAGGTGATTAACAAGATAGAGCTTCGATTGACTGCCACAGTAGCCTCTTTATGTACTTTTATGCAAGGGGATGTGGATAAACTTTCCGAGGTACGTAGATAAACAGTTATGTAGTTTGAGTAAATCTGTGGCTCAAACCCATTCTCAAGTCCAATCTTGTGCTGTTTCAAATACTGCTTTTATTAAATATTCTTTGGCTGTTCAAGCCAGATTGGAGGCTTTAGAGAACGGTGTATGGGCTAAGAATTTCCGTTTTTTGAATTTTCCTTTAACCCACTTGTTCTCTCCAGAATCTCTTCTTCAAAAGTATCTTTCTGAGATTCTTAAATTCACAGACCCCATTAATGTCTTACAGATGTATTATGTTCCTAATAAGATCAAGGTGGCAAGTGTGGGGGGAGGGGAAATTGATTCTCTCCACCCAGGACTTTTCTCCTTTCTTAGAAGATTCTTCGGATGTGATTCATAAGCGGTGTACTCTAGTGGTCACGCTGGGGTCAGAATCCGTTAAATATAAAGTTCTTAAAGCTTTTTTTTCAATATAAGGATGAGCTTTTCTGTGGCCATAAATGAAATATTTTTCCTGATGTTACTCTCCAGACTCAGGCTAGGTGTCGCCAGTTTGTGGAACTTAAGCAGTGGGTAGTTCAATTAGGGGCAATGCTTTATTTGAAATTTCCCTGCAAATGTGTAATAGCTTGGCAGGGTCAGACGTATGCTTTTTTTTGATGCCTCTCAACTGCAGTCTTTCTTAAGGGACAGAAAGAAATAGGTAACTAGAAGCTGCAAGTATTAGCATGTTTATTATCTCCTTTTGTAGCGCTTTGGTGTTTAGATTTTCTTGTATGGATTGTCATTGTTTATTCCCGATGCTCCTCCCTTGATGTCGGCTTGATCATGTTTATCGTAGATTGATGTGTTATGTATCAGATGCCTTATATTGTGGTTTTCTTTATATTGTAGTAAGATAATTTGTAATAAACATAAATAATAAAAAAAGCTTTCTCCCATAGAAAATGGGAAACAATCTTAGTAAATCAGGCCCTAAAACCTAAAATAGTAACTGTGATACACCTTTTTGGGGGACAGGAGCGTGTACTGCGACCTAGGTTTCCGCAGCCAGCTCCTAGATTTTTAGGCTGGCTCCTAGATTCCAATAAAATTTGTTAAGGCATGGTGCAACATCTGTGTTTCTGGCACTTCTACTCTGTTCTGATATATTTCTTTTGGCAGCAAGGATTTATACTCATAATGAGGGCAGTTTAGAGATCTGGGATTATTGGAAGGCTCCTTAGACATGCTGACAGAAGTGTCCTATTTTACTTTGTAACTGTTTCTTTCTGAGAGATCGAATAGAAATATATTATTTGATGAATATTTAACAGAAGAGAGGTCATATTCCTGTTTGCCTTTTTTTGAAGAGAGCTTGGCAGTTTCCATCCATTCCTTTGGATGTCTAGCTTAATAAAAACTGAGGTTGGGGGCTCAGTTTGGGGACTGTGCATCGGGGCTGCTTCCTGAATTAGTGTCACTTTCTGAACTCCTTACGTATTTTATATCTCTGGAGAAAGCTTTGATAAAGGAGGCTTTGTGAATAATAATTACACGAAGATGACTGACATTCAGTTATTTTCCCCCTTCCTTGTTTTAGCTTACAAAGGATTCCTCATTTTGTGGTTATGAAAAAAATTGCTTTGTACATGTGGTCCAAACTTGTTACAGCTAAATACTGATGTTCATCATTCAGAAAAATGTTTTGAGGAGATGCAGAATGAAAATAGTTACAACAACAAGAACAACAAAACAGTGGGAGGATTAAATGGATATCACGCAACCTGCAACTGGCTTCTGTTCCTCTACAGATAAACAACCACTCTATCTTTAATAAACACAACAGGGATCACGTGATTGTATCCTAAATGGATGGGCACACATCTTACTCCCCAGATTCTATTTTTTGAAAGGTGGATCACATCATTTCCAGATTTATTTGGAATGGTAAGTGTTGGGATGCCCATGAGAATGCTGGTTCTGTCTAAGTCAGCTGGAGGATTGTCACTTCCTACTTTTAAATTATATTATTGGGCAGTGAATTTGCAGGTAGTGCTCTATTGGTACTGTGAAAATCAGCATTGGATGGATTTGGAGGGACAGAGGTTGGGTCAACTATTATTTGTGAGCAGACTTCATTGTAAGGAGATCATGGGCAGAAATCCACTGGTGGTTATTGTGATAAAGAATTGGGAGCAAATAGCTAGATACCGTTCCCTAGTGCATATCTGGAGCTTGCAGGGTTACAGCTCAGGCAATCTGCTGCCTTAGGTGAGAGATGAGCTGGTGCCCCAACCTCACTCAGAATGGAGGGGTCAGGAGCAAGGGATCCCCTCACTCAACACCGGTCAGATAGTTGACCAAAGAAAAAAGAAAGCAACATAATCCTAGGCTATATAATACTAATAATTATGAAAAAGCTTTGCAATACTTTTTATATGCAGCAAAAAATTGTAGCATTCTAAATATATAGCCTGGGAATCTAATTTAAAACATATCAACTCCTGATACTGTGCACTGGACTGGCACAATATTAAATGTAAATATATTTTCTGCAGAAAAATAAAGGAAATGCATGGTGCTCACACAAGGAACAAAAAGAGAAGGTGAGAACTACAATACAGTTTATAATATTAAAATAATAGCTTTTTATTTTGGTGCTATAAACTGTGCTATGGTTCTGCAATGAGGGGGCATGAAGGTGAATGGGGATAGACTAAGGAGTAATATGCGGAAATATTTATTTTCGGAAAGAGTGGTAGATGTGCGGAACAGTCTCCCAGTGGAGGTAGTAGAGACCAGGACAGTATCTAAATTCATGAAAGCATGGGACCAATACAGAAGATCTCTAAAGGTTAAAAGGGACTATAGTAGTTATTATGGAAAAGCAGACAAGATTGACGATATGGTCTTTTTCTGCCGTTATGTTTCTATGTTTCACTTTTTTTTTAACATATTCTGCATCCAGAGAAACCCTTCTTACAACCAATAGGTGCCGAGAAAAACTAGAGCATTTCCCCATAGAACTTAATATACCAAAAATAATTTTTGATTCTGATGTAATCTTAATAAAAACAATATATACCCTCATCAGTATTGGGTATATTGTGAAGCACTACAAAACCCTACAAAAATCATTCGGGATCTGTAAAGAAAATCTACCATACCATAACAGCATTAACTTCCAAAAACTCACGCAAGGAGCCTACCCAGAAGAGTAGTATCATAAATACTGCAGAGGGCTATAGAATATCCATAAACCTATTCTGGAAACTGAAGAAGCCCGATTACCACAGTACAGAGTCCTAAATAGAAACTCCATCTTAAAAGAATACCTGGCTTCAGTCACACATGCAGAATACAGATGGACCCTCACCAAGTGCAAAATATGTGACCACAAACTAGAAGCAGAAATATGGAGACAAAAAGTAAACTGAAATGCCAAGAAACCATTCTGCGTGCAGTACAATACCAGGGAAATAGAAAGATATATAGGTACCCCTGTGCTGTGCAAAATATAAAGACTAAACATGTAGAGCCCGATATTCAAAGGCATTTACACGGTATACAGGCCTGTAAACTGTGTAAATGCCTCTAAGCAGGATATTCAGCGGCACTATCGTGGTTAGTGCCACTGAATATTCCTGGGTACCGCCGCTATACAGGGTGATTCAGGGGCGGTACCTATCGCTAACCAGTCAGCAGTGATATTGAGCTGCTGCCCAGTTTGCGACCCATGGGTAAAGATAGGTGTGGGAAAAGCTGGCCTATCTTTACCTACGGAAGCTAACAAGGCAGCAGCTCATTATTGCCACTGCCCGATTAGCTTCTGTGCTGTGTGGCTGACCTCTTCCATTAAAGTCTCAACATCTGGGATCTTATTTTCCATACTATGGGCATTTATGTGCACTGCTTTCCAGATGTTGCCCCTTTTACCCATTTCAGAAGTATTTAATGTTTCACTTACCTGGGGGGTTTCTTCACCCATTCCCAATGGGTCTAGTTTAAAGCCCTCTTCACTAGGTTAGCCAGTCTCCTGCGGAAGACACTTTGGCCCTTCTTGGATAGGTGGACACATTCTGTGCTCTGCAGCCCTTGGAAAATCATCCCATGGTCCAGGAAACCAAAATGGTCTCGATGACACCATCCACGCAGTCATGCATTCATCTCCAGGATGCGAGTTTCTCTGCCTCAGCCTTTAGAACACCACCTATGCACCTATCTGCTTCACCCTCTGTTCCAGAGCCATGAAGTCATTTTTGATACACTTGGAGAGATACCTAGCAGTTATCGTGCCAATATGGATGAGCAACATTGGATAAGTCAGTAGGCTTGGTGAGTCTCAGCAAAAACTCGGTAACATCTCGGATTTTGGCACCTGGCAGATAGCACACCTCTCTGGACATAAAAACTGGTCGGCACATGGACACCTCCGTACCTCTCAGAAGAGAGTCACCAACCACCACTACCCTTCGCTTCCTTGTGGTCACTGATTCTGCAACTTTGGGGTGCTCAAGCTCTGGTTCTTCCCTTTCCAGGGATGCCTTCACCTCCTTCACTTCCAGGGCTGCATTAATGGTTCTTCAATTCAAGGGCTGGAGAAGTTGGATTGGTGATTCTGCAGGCCCTGGTGACTTGTGTCCAACCTTTGTCATTCTGTAGGCTCCTATCTTCTCCTCTGATAGCACACCTCTCTGGACATAAAAACTGGTTGGCACATGGACACCTCTGTACCTCTCAGAAGAGAGTCACCAACCACCACAAATCCTTCACTTCTTTGTGGTCACTGATTCTGTAACTTTGGGGTGCTTAAGCTCTGGTTCTTACTTTTCCTGGGATGCTTTCACCTCCTCCACTTCCAAGGCTGCATATTGATTCTTCAATTCAAGAGCTGGAGGAGTTGGATTACCAATTCTGGTGATTTATGTCAAACTCTGTTCATTCTGTAGCATCCCATCTTCACATCTGTTTGAGAACTTGGATGCTTCAAGAAGCATCTCATCAATATACTTCTCATGGTCTCAAATGCTTCTCAGTCGCACAACCTCTTCTCTGAGCTCCTCCACTTGTTTCATGAGAGCTTCAGCTTGCGGGCATCCTGCACATGGAACCAGTCCTTCAGCTGGCATCGGGCTGTCTGGACAGAGGCAGAAGCTGTAATGGGGACAACAGCTTTGGCAATACTTTTTTCCCCAGCTATCATTCAATTGGTGGAGCTTTGGTACCTGTTGAAGTAAACGGGAGACCTACCAAAGTCCCTAACTTTTCCTCAGCTGTCCTTAAGAGAAAAGCAGCTAACCTTTTTTATGTGTGTTCTAACAGCACTATTCTATGTCCCTGTGTTTAGCCCTGCTTCCTTGCTAGACAGTTATTACCCTACATTAGTAAATTTTGATATTATGTTTCTGAAGAATATAGATTAATGTATTCCCTTTGTAACATTACCTAAACAAGGCTCCTTGAAGAATGATAATTTGTTTGTCAACCAGCTAATTGCCCTCGTATATCAAGAATTCTCACATGGGGTGGGTGGAAGCTGGCATGGGTAGGGAGAGATCTAACACCTGACGAATTCAGTGACTTCAAAGAGCTTGCTTTGAATCAAGGGCTAGAAAATGAACAATGAGCTCTAACAATAGAGCTTTACTCAAGGACACAAAAAAATTCTCCTTTTTCAATACAGCACCAGAAAAAGAATTAGCAATTAAAAATGAAAACAAAAAACCCTTTAAAAGCTCTCAGGCAGAGAGCATGTATGTAAAAGCCACACAGTATTACCTTGCTTGCATTGGAGACCCTTTTAGGAATGGCAGTACTGCAAGGCAGCATAGACTTTTATACAGCACTCAGCTGCCTAGTTCCTATGCAAGCTAATTAAGACCACTAACACCTGATGAGGTGCAATACAGCACCAGAATAATAATTAGCTATTAAAAATGAAAACCAAAACCCCTTTAAGAGCTCTCAGGTAGAGAACGTGTATTTAAAAGCCACACAGTATTACCTTGTTTGCAAAGGAGACCCTTTTAGGAATATTACCTTGCTTACAATGGAGACCCTTTTAGGTTATGCCCGCATAACTCCTCAAGTCACTTCATTAGCTCCCCATCCATTTCTGTATTCAGTTCAAAATTCTCCTCCTGACTTGTAAGTGCATTCATTCTGCATAAGTGCAGTCATTCTATGGCTCCTCACTACTTTTTCCTCTCTTATCTTTCCATATCCCCGCCTCTGGAGCTCTGCTGTTCTGGCAGATCCCTTTTATCCGTGTCCTTCTCTGCCACTGCCAACTCCAGACTTCAGTCATTCCACCTTGCTGATCCAGATGCCTGGAACAAACTACCCAGGTCAGCACTACAGGCTCCATCTCTGGTCCTATTCAAATCCAGGCTAAAAATCCACCTCTTCAAGGCTGCTTTTGGAGCCTGAACCCAATATTCTCCTGTTCACCATCTATGTGTATCTTTATCGTTCCTCTAGGTTTATCTTAGTCTCCAATTTGCTCTGTTAACTATCTTGATGAGATTGTAAGTCTATTGAGCAGGGACTATCTCTTACATGTGTATGTATAGTGCTGCATATGCCTTCAGGGGCGGCCCAAGGGGGGTGTGGGGCCATGTGCAGAGACTCAGCGTGGGGCCTCATTTGCATAAGGGACCTCATTTGCATAAATATTTGCATAATGTTACCATACACTAATGTTTAGTAAACATGCCTCTTAATGAGTGTATGGATAAAGAAAGACTAAAAGATTTCTATATTACTATAATCCAGTGCCAACTGCCAGGCACATTAGGAACTACTACAAACACTGCCCATTTAGAACCCATAGCAAACCCGCCATATCATAACAGCACTACCAGGACTCACAAAGCACCATACCCTACCTATCAAAAGGCAACACTGCAAATATTAAACCAATACATTTCAGAGAATAACAATACATAACCTACTGGGGAAAGAGAACAAGTGGCAATGTCAAATAGGAATTACATAAACAGAATACCTCAGCTCAGTTACACATGCAGAACACAGACCATCACCAAACAAGGAATCACAATTTAGAAACAGGAAGACAATAATTAAACTGGGAACCCTAAAAAGCCAAACTTGGAATGTACAACAACAATGTGGAAATAAAACTATAAATTAATTTCCTCTTGTACTAAACAAAGCACAGACGTTAATGATGCACATTTCCCAGAGCTGTCATGTTCCAGTTCATAAATTCAAAATAAGGAGATATCTTTGTACCTTTTGTGCATTTTTTTTCAGTTGCAATTTCTCCAGACACTTTCTTCTGATTTCTTTGTGTCTTCTGCTAATTCTCCATCGTCTGCTGTCCATTTGTCCTTTCTTCTCTCTTCTCGTTTTTTTCCATTCTCTTACATCTGCTTTAACATACTAATCTTTCTCCTTTTGCTCTTTCCTCATTCCTTTTTCATCCACTCAAATTTTACCCCTCCATCCTCAATCCCCACTTACTCTCCCAATACCCGGCCAATTGTAGATTTTTCTTCCCTCCCACACAAAATATTTTTCCCCTCTCCATTTCACTCTCCCAGTCCCATCCCATTGTAATCTCCCCCAACATCAGCTCCCTTCTAGTTCCAGCCCCACCCAGTATCCGCTCCCTTCTAGTCCCCGCATCAGCCCATTTCCAGTCCTAGCCCCCCCATCAGCCCATTTCCAGTCCTAGCTCCCCCATCTATTTCCAGTCCTATCCGAGTCCCTCCATCAGCTCATTTCCAATACCAGCCTCCCATCAGCCCATTTCTAGTCCTTTCCTAGCCCCACCATCAGCCCATGTCAAATCCTAGCTCCCCTCCACTCAGCCCATTTCCAATCCAAGCCCCCCATGAGCCTACTTCCAGTTCCAGCCCCTTCATGAGTCCATTTCAATTCAAGCCCCCACCACAGCCCATTTCCAATCTTAGCTCCCCAACACCCAATTCCCAGTCCTATCCTAGCCCCTTCATCAGCCCATTTCCTGTCCTAGCTCCCTCCCCTCACAGCCCATTTCCATTCCAATCTCCCTCCCCATCAGCTATTTGCAGTTCAAGCCCCCCTTCCACTCAGCCCATTTCCATTCCAAGCCCCCTCCCCATCAGCTATTTGCAGTTCAAGGACCCCCTACCCCTCAGCCCATTTCCATTCCAAGCCCCCGTCCCCATCAGCTATTTGCAGTTCAAGCCTTCCCTTCCACTCAGCCCATTTCCGACCAGGTGAGTTTCATAAACTCATTCACCAAGGACAGTGAACTGTACGAAAACTGTGCACACCTCATCAGACATCCGAAACCGCAAGCAGACTTCACACAGAACATCACAGCATACCACCATGATCACAACATGGTTTCTACCATTCAGCCTCCTCCTCACACATATCCTACCACCAGACCCTCACCTTCACTACCTACACCATAACCCCCAATGGCACCCACCCTCCACCTGGCAATACATAGTTCCACAATGCAATCACCCCGCCACACACAGCACATCAACTGCAAGAAGAAAAAACACACACAAATCACACCCCCTCGCACAATTCTCAACGGAGTCACACAACACAACAGAGCAAACCACCATAGAGCTCATAAACGCGAGGTCCATATGCAACAAGATACACACATTAGCAGACCACATAGATGACCACCAACCAGACATACTCTGCATTACAGAAACCTGGCTCAACCCCACCGACACTGTTCTACTCAACCAATTGGTACCAGACACCTACACAGCTTACAGTTGCCCACGCACCCACAAACGCGGAGGAGGGGTCCTCATAATTACAAAGAAATGCCTGAAGTTCAAAACACACAGCTCCACCGACTCTCCCCAAAGCAACACACTCAGCATCATGAACAAACACGTGGCTCTCTGCCTAACCTACAGAGCTCCCCGAGCCCCACCTGATGAACTGGCAGCAACGCTCGAAACAGCATGCGCCCTCACAGCAACTAACAAACCCACGCTCCTGCTAGGTGACTTCAACCTCAAGTCCACCAACAACAAAGATGCGGATGCCTTCCTCCAAGCAATGGCATCACTTCAATACACCCAAATCATCAACGCCCCTACGCACAGACACGGCTCTACACCAGACCTCATATTCGCAACCAACTCTCTTACCTCAAAAGGTCTAATCTCAACACCTTCCATCACCCCAGTCCCCTGGTCAGATCACCACGTAATCAAGATCATACTGCAACTTCAAAACGACAATCACAAAAAACAAACAAACAATTCCCCACACAAAGGCGATTCAAGAACTTCGACAGAGACACCTTCCTACTAGACATGTTAAATCAACTGTCAACAAAAACAGACAACCTGGAGACTCAAATAACCAACTGGAACAACACACTATCCAACGCCGCCACAGCTACAGCTAACGGACCAAAGAAACACTGCAACAACAAGAGACATCACAAACCCTGGTACTCCTCAACCATGTGACAAGAAAAAAGAGAACTCAGAAAGTTGGAACGGAGATGGAGAAAATCCAAGACACCTGAAAACCAGCAGACCTACCTAACAAACCAAAGACAATACACCGATCACATCAACCAATCCAAGAAAGAATACCATACAAACTTGATAAACACCTCCATAAACAAACCCAGGGAGCTTTTTGAAATAGTGAAAATCCTCACAAAGGAACAGAAAACAGAAGAGGAAATACAAATAGACCCACAAAAATTTGCTGATCACATCAAAGACAAATTCCACTCCACAGAACCAACTACAACCAGCTCTTCAACCCAGCCTGATTCCCACCCCAAGACATGGGACGCTTTCTACCCTCCCTCAACAGAACAGATCTCCCACATCATCTCAGCAATCAGAACAAGCACCGCGCCCACAGACCCCTGCCCAGTTTCATGGATCAAGGCCACCAAATCAAGCTTCATCCACATCATACACGGCATTGTGGTCAAATCACTCACCCAGGGTCTCCTGCCAGCTCAACTAAAACAAGCTACAGTTCGCCCAATACCGAAGAAAACAACCCTCGACAAGAGCAACCCTGCAGCATACAGACCAATATCCAGCATACCCTTTCTGGCTAAAATCATAGAAAAAGCAGTGCAACAACAACTACAGGAACATATTGACAACCATGCTCCTCTAGACGACAACCAGCACGGCTTCCACCCCCAACATGGAGTCGAAACACTGCTGATTTACCTCATAGACAACATCCTCAGAGTTATAGACAACAACACTAAAGGTATCCTAATGATCTTCATCGACATCTCCTCCGCCTTTGACACAGTTGACCACCCAACCCTCCTGGAAAGACTAAAGAAAATTGGACTTCATGGTACCACGTTAAAATGGTTCCAATCCTACCTCACCGACAGGCAGATACAAGTCAAGATAGGCCACAACACCTCGCAACCCATAAAAGTACGCCAAGGAGTACCTCAAGGATCCGCCCTCTCGGCAACTTCTGTTCAACATATACATTCAGCCAATATGCGACATCCTGAAAGCGAACAACATTCAATACACCATCTATGCAGACGATATTATGATATACACGCCTATCTCAACCAACAACCCAGACTACAATAAAATAACAGAATGCCTAACACAAATGACAAACTGGTGTACGAACAACAACCTCTCAATCAACTACAGCAAGACTGAGGCACTAATAATCACTCGCAACCCCGACTTCATCCACCCACCGGACATCAGAATAGCAGACACAACCATACCAATGAAATCCGAAGTAAAATACCTTGGAGTAACCATAGACAACGAACTAAATCTCAAATCCCATGTTAACAATACGGTCAAGAATGCATACCACAGAATGAGAATCATCAGACGGCTTAAACCCCTCCTCGACACAGAACACTTCCGCACTGTGTGCCAAGCACTCATCACCCCATTAATGGACTTCTGCAACCCCATCTACCTTGGTCTACCAAAACAAACCCTCAAACCGCTTCAACTAGCCCAAAACACCGCAGCACGCATAATTACTGGCTCAACAAAACATGAACACATTACCCCGGTTCTCAAAGATCTACACTGGCTCCCAATCAGCTCACGCATCAAATACAAAACAATAATAAACATTTTCAAAATCAAGCACCACATTTCAGCCAACAGCCTGCACACCCTCATTCATCCAGACAACAGCACCCGCCCAAGAAGAAAAGGAACCTCCAACAGAGTCAACACCCCGAGAGACTTCAGAAAAACACGAAAGGACACCACAGAGAGAGCCCTCTCCCTAGCAGCCCCAACAATTTGGAACTCCCTCCCAGACGAACTGAGATCGACAACGGACCTCAAAGACTTCCGCAAACAGCTGAAGACAACTCTGTTCATAGAACATTATGGACACGTCACTTAATCAACAAGGACTAATCAACAAAGACCCCCCCAACCCTATCGAGAGATTGTATAACGACACAGGATTTATCTCAAGCCCTATCTGGACGCTACCTTGTATCATAGAACATGCTGTATAATAGCGCACCCTGTACATAGCACACCCTAATCTAGAACTCCTCCTACACACGCACATTACAACACTGCATTCACTGCATGAACTACCCCCCACACACATCATAACCCTCCTTCACTGCATGAACCTCCCCCCCACATCTTTTGATTGTATTGTTGTGACACCGCCTTGATTTTACGATAAGACGGTATAGAAATACTGTTAAATAAAATAAATAAATAAATTTCCAGTACTAGCAACCCCCCCAACCCATTACCAGTCCTAGCCATCCCATAGCCTATTACCTGTCCTAAACCCCCATCAGCCCACTCCCAGTCCTAATCCCATCAGCCCATTTCCAGTCCTAACCCCCCATCACCCAATTTTCAGTTTAAGCCTCCCCCATAGCCCATTACCAGTCCTAATCCCCATCAGCCCACTTCCAGCCTTAATCCCATCAACCCATTTCCAGTCTTAGCCATCCCATAGCCCATTACCAGTCCTAAACCCCCATCAGCCCACTCCCAGCCCTAATCCAATCAGCCCATTTCCAGTCCTAACCCCCCATCACCCAATTTTCAGTTTAAGCCCCCCCAGCCCATTACCAGTCCTAACCCCCCATCAGCCCACTTCCATTCCAAACCCCCATCCCCATCAGCTATTTGCAGTTCAAGCCTTCCCTTCCACTCAGCCCATTACAGTCCTAGCCCCCCATAGCCTATTACCAGTCCTAAACCCCCATCAGCCCACTCCAATCCTAATCCCATCAGCCCATTTCCATTCCTAACCCCCATCACCCAATTTTCAGTTTAAGCCCCCCCCATAGCCCATTACCAGTCCTAATCCCCATCAGCCCACTTCCAGCCCTAATCCCATCAGCCCATTTCCAGTCTTAGCCCCCCATAGCCCATTACCAGTCCTAACTCCCCCATCACCCATTTCCAAACTTAGCCCCCCCATAGCCCATTACAGTCCTAACCCCCTCATCACCCCATTTGCAGACTTAGCCCCACCCCCCCATAGCCCATTACCAGTCCTAAAGCCCCCCTCTCCCCCCCAGCCCAGGGAAAATTTAAAATTAAAAAAAGCTGTCTGCTGCCGGCCTGCCGCTGCGGCAGATTCCAGTGTCCCGCGGGGCCCCCCCTGCCCGGCAGAGCCTGCCCTCCCTGCATCAGCTCCCTCTCCACAGTCGAAACCGGTTTTCAGAGTGCGAAGGGAGAGTTTCTCCCTCGCGGCTCTGTTAAGCCCGCAGGCGCTGATAGGAAAGTTCCCAACAGCCCATGCGGTCTTAACAGAGCCGCGAAAGGGACACTCTCCCTTCACGCTCTGAAAGCAGGTTTTGACTGCGGAGAGGGAGCTGATGCAGGGAGGGCAGGCTCTGCCGGGCAGGGGGGATCCCGCGGGACACTGGAATCTGCTGCGGAGGCAGCGGCAGGCCGGCAGCAGACAGCTTTTTTTTAAAAAATGTAAAATTTACTTTTAAAGCAGAATGTTCTTTGCGCAGGGCCCCCTGAAACGCAGGGCCCTGTGCAAAAAACATTCTTGCTCAATGGACGGGCCGGCCCTGTATGCCTTGTAGCTCTGTACAAATAATTAGCAGTAGTAGTAGTAGTATCCAGCATCCCCCATCTCCCTATGGCCCCACCATGTCCAGTAGTCCTCTTTCATCTGTCTCCCCCTGTGTTCAGCATCTCCCTCTATTTCCCTATTGTCCCCTTCTATGTCCATCATCCTCCCTTCATCTTCCTATGCCCCTCCTGCGTCCAGCATTCCTCATCTCCCCATAGCCCTTCCATGTTCAGCATCCCCCTCCATCTCCGTATTGCCCCCTGTTGCATCTAGCATCCCTCTCTGTCTCCTTATGGCCCCCTCCCATGTTTAGCATCCTCCAACATCTCCCCATGGCCTCCTCCCTTGTCCAGCATCCCCTTCTGTCTCTCTATAGCCCCCTCCCTTGTCCGGCATCCTTCTCAATCTCCCTATGCCCCCCCCCCCATCCAGCATTTCCATTCATTTGCCTATAGCCTCCTGCTCCTTCTGTGTTCAGCATCCTCCTCCATCTGCCTATGGCCCCTCTCATTTCCAGCATCTCCTCCATCTCCCTGTAACCCCCCACCCATGTCTGGCATTTTCCCACCATCTCCCTCTGTCTCCCTCCCATGTCCAGCATCCCCCTTTGTCTCCCTATGACTCCCTCCCATGTCCACATCTCCCTGTTCCCCTCCATCCCCCCACCCATCTATAGCATTTCCCCACATCCCCTGCTCTCCTCCCTGTGTCCAGTATCCCCTCTTCATCTCCTTATGGTCCCCTTCTGTGTCCAGCATTCTCTCCATCTCACTATTCCTCTCTATATCCAACATATTCCCTCCATCTCCTTAAGGCCCCCTTCCCAATCTAGCATCATCTCTCCATCTCCCTATAGCTCTCCATGTCCAGCATCTTCTCTCCATCTCCCTATAGCTCTCCATGTCCAGCATCTTCTCTCCATCTCCCTATAGCTCTCCATGTCCAGCATCATCTCTCCATCTCCCTATAGCTCTCCATGTCCAGCATCTTCTCTCCATCTCCCTATAGCTCTCCATGTCCAGCATCATCTCTCCATCTCCCTATAGCTCTCCATGTCCAGCATCATCTCTCCATCTCCCTATAGCTCTCCATGTCCAGCATCATCTCTCCATCTCCCTATAGCTCTCCATGTCCAGCATCATCTCTCCATCTCCCTATAGCTCTCCATGTCCAGCATCATCTCTCCATCTCCCTATAGCTCTCCATGTCCAGCATCTTCTCTCTCCTTCTCACTATAGCTCTCCATGTCCAGCATCTTCTCTCCATCTCCCTATAGCTCTCCATGTCCAGCATCATCTCTCCATCTCCCTATAGCTCTCCATGTCCAGCATCATCTCTCCATCTCCCTATAGCTCTCCATGTCCAGCATCATCTCTCCATCTCCCTATAGCTCTCCATGTCCAGCATCATCTCTCCATCTCCCTATAGCTCTCCATGTCCAGCATCTTCTCTCCATCTCCCTATAGCTCTCCATGTCCAGCATCATCTCTCCATCTCCCTATAGCTCTCCATGTCCAGCATCATCTCTCCATCTCCCTATAGCTCTCCATGTCCAGCATCATCTCTCCATCTCCCTATAGCTCTCCATGTCCAGCATCATCTCTCCATCTCCCTATAGCTCTCCATGTCCAGCATCTTCTCTCCATCTCCCTATAGCTCTCCATGTCCAGCATCTTCTCTCCATCTCCCTATAGCTCTCCATGTCCAGCATCTTCTCTCCATCTCCCTATAGCTCTCCATGTCCAGCATCATCTCTCTCCATCTCCCTATAGCTCTCCATGTCCAGCATCTTCTCTCCATCTCCCTATAGCTCTCCATGTCCAGCATCTTCTCTCCATCTCCCTATAGCTCTCCATGTCCAGCATCTTCTCTCCATCTTCCCAAGGCCCCATTCTGTGTCCAGCATGCATGCTTCAACCCCCTAAAGCCCTTTCCCATGTCCAGCATTCTCTTCCATCTGCCAATGCCCCTCTGCTCAACCCACCCGCCTATAGCCTCTGTGTACATCATCCTCTCAGTCTCCCTGACTACGGCTGCTATCACCATTTCTCACGAGGTCTGCAGCAGCAGTGGCAATAAGTTAAACCCTAAGCATGAAGTCTTTGAGACTCTTGCATGCTTCCAGGGCCCTACCCATCTTGCCCCCCTCTGATGCACAAAATATACATCAGAGTGGAGTAGGACCAGCAGGGCATGGAAACTTACAAGATCCACTCATTTAGGGTTAAGTTTATTGCTACTGCCACAGACCTCAGGAGAAGCAGTGGTGGTGGCAGCCAGGGCAGATAAACTGGAGGGGAAATGCTGCCATAGGCCCAGGCAGAAGTGAGGTGGCCATCATGGGGCTATTGGTGGTATTTTTTGCCACCTGAGGCAGCTGCCTCACCCTGCCTAATGATAGAGTAACCTTAGGGAGCCAGGCAGATTTACTTGAATGGCACATTAACTTAAGTAGGGTGACTGATTTCATTCAGGATGCTAAATACTGTATAAGTTAAGGGAGGATGAGGCCAATTCAGAACGGGGCCTGTCCGGATGTCCGAAATCTGGACGGGTCGGATCTGCACATAATTCTGTACCCACAGAGCTAGACGTTCCTGCGGGATCGTTATCCTTCTAATTCGCTTGAGGCAGGAGGACACCTTGTACATAGTTGAATGGTTTTTCTGTAACTGTACATAGTTATATCGTATTATGGTTTATAATATCTGTTCTTTGTAAACTGGTTTGTTTAATGTAAATTGCCCCCGATCTCTGGAAGGGGCAGTATAGAGAAACTGCTTAAATAAATAAATAAAATCAGAATCAGGTGCAGAGGGCTTGGACGTGCAGGATGTGCCCCGATTCTGGCTTGCTGCACGTCTGCCCTGTTCCCTGTCCAACCCCCCAGTGCTTCTGCATGGAGCCTCGGTGCCATGGCATCCCGTTGCCATTGTACCAGGATGCCATGCAGGAGCTTCGATCCGCTGCAAGCATTTAAATATACCCTTTCCCCACTGCCTGACCCCCAATTGGGCCTGTCAAGGCTGAGATCGGGCGGCGGGGATCACCCTGCTCTGCTCACCTGGTCGGCGCTGGTCCTGCCATGCTGTCCTCCAACGTCGGGGGGGGGGGGGACTTATTCCACCTCTGAGGTGGAATAAGTCCCCCGTCTAACTCAGCAACCCCGGATGTACAGGTCCATGATTGGAATCAGCCCTGTATGTCCAGAGTCAGAATCCTGCCTCCGCCCCGCCCTCGTTCCTCCTCCAGCCCTCCCCCTCCTGCCCCCAACCTGAGCTCCCTGTACATCTCCTCTGTACATGTGGGGAGCTCTGGATCCAGCATTGGGCCCCAGCATTTAGTGGGGATGTACATTCAAACCGGACATACATCCCTGCTAAACGCTGCTCAGAATGACCCCCGATATATATGATTTAAATCGTGGTTGCACTATATCAGTATTTCCCTTGTTACAGATGGAATACTTTCTTCAAAGGAATAAAGAATTTATTTTGATACCTGCTTTGGAGTTAGAATCCCTCTTTGTGTAATCGGTGTTAGGGAGGTGTTGGTTTCCCAATTTTATAAAATGTTGTAGAGGATATAACCTCCCATTCCCCTGTATTTAGCTATCAAGAAAAATGGAAAATAGAGGTGGATATTGGAGAGGACCATTGGAGGGAGATTTGGGATATTATTTAGCTGTATTTATCTATATTACAAGTCAGGTATCAATCTGTACGATACATTTAGATTCATAATATAAAATTCTCTATTAGGCGTATTTGACACTGAATAAATTACATAAAAGGAGAGCTAAATTACCAGATTTGTGTTGCAGGGGAAGCGAAATGAAAGAGACCTTCAGACATATCTGGTGGGCTTATCTGAAAATTCAAGATTTTTGGAATGTGGTGATGGAGATTTCCTATAAGATAACACATATTCAGGCATAAAGGGACAATGCTGTGTTTATTTATTTATTTTATTTATTTATTTAACAATTCTTATATACCGCACTCCTTCGGGGCCTTACTCCAGCCCAATCCGGGCTGTGGGAGGGGAGCGGCAGCTCCATTTAAATTGTGCCGCCGACGGCGGGAAGGACTCCTTCGGGGCCTTACTCCAGCCCAATCCGGGCTGTGGGAGGGGAGCGGCAGCTCCATTTAAATTGTGCCGCCGACGGCGGGAAGGACTCCTTCGGGGCCTTACTCCAGCCCAATCCGGGCTGTGGGAGGGGAGCGGCAGCTCCATTTAAATTGTGCCGCCGACGGCGGGAAGGACTCCTTCGGGGCCTTACTCCAGCCCAATCCGGGCTGTGGGAGGGGAGCGGCAGCTCCATTTAAATTGTGCCGCCGACGGCGGGAAGGACTCCTTCGGGGCCTTACTCCAGCCCAATCCGGGCTGTGGGAGGGGAGCGGCAGCTCCATTTAAATTGTGCCGCCGACAGGCGGGCCCGTGCCTGTCGGGCTCGCGCCTGAGGGCCTCGCCAGAGGGCCCTTTGGCGTGGCCCTTAGGCGGGGCACTACATGCAACCCGAAACAGAGCCCACATATAAGCCTGCCCCGGTTTGTATTGTATTGCATACCTTATGCCTATGCAGGCCTCTCACTAGAATATACCGCTAGAGGCAGTCACCTTGCAACATTGTACACTATGTCTAGTTTCTTTGTCAGTCACCTTGCAACATTGTATACTATTTCTAGTTACTCTGTCTCCTAATGTGATGCATCCTGCTTACTAGTATACTCTAAATAGATACCATTCCAACATTGCTCTAGTTTTATGCAATTAAATGTGCAATTATTCTGCCTTCTGTCTAGATATATATGTCAAACATCTCCTAGTGCACACAGATTATCTATTATCAGTACACTAGCTCAAGCTTTACCTCCACCATGTTATCATACTTTTCAACCTCACACCCCTTTACCCTCTCCCTCTGTTATATGTTAATAGCTTTAACGTATGATACCCTAGCCTTCACTGCACCCTTCAACACTATTCCAATCCTTCACAGACCAGGGAATAATAGACCTTTTGGCCTCCCCAACCATCAAACTGAACCACCACGACGCCCACCTGGTCCACATGTGATCTATGTTGCCTTACAGCAACACAACTCCCCTCAGAGCACACAACCTACCCATCCCTCTAACCTCAAATGCGCACTAATAATGCTCGATCAATGAGGAAAAAATGGCCAGCATTAATAGATATTCTCTCAGCTCATAACCTTGACATCTTATGTATCACTGAGACCTGGCTATCTTCCTCTGACTCCGTACTCCTCCACCAGATTGTTCCCTCCAACTTCATAGTTCACTCATGTCACAGAACTGACCGCCGTGGCGGAGGGGTACTCATCCTATCCAAATCAGATCTTAGGTTCCAGCTTGCAGCCTCAAACAGCACATCAACCCTTGACTTTCTGACCATCACAAATAAGCAGGTCTCTATCAATTTACTGTATAGAGCACCATCCTCCTCACCAGACGATTTAGCCACAATCATTGATATGGCCTGTAACTCTACGAACCCACACACCCCAAATTGGGTTCTAGGCGACCTCAACCTCCCAACCATTCAAGATAGCCACACCAATGCCTTTATTGATGCTCTCAGTGAACTAGGTTATGTTCAGTTGGTCAACACACCTACTCATATAAAAGGTAACACACTGGACCTTATCTTTGCACCAGAATCAGCTCTTCCCCATTGGCACAATTCATACTTAAATTCAATCACAGTTCCATGGTCTGATCATCTCCTAATCCTATTTCAGATGCCTATATCTCCTAGATCTTCCAAGCCATTACCAACAGATACACTCTCATCAGAACACTTTAGACGTTTTCAGCCTTTTAACAGAGAAGACATCCTAAAGAAGACCCAGAACCTAATATACTCTCCGGAAAAAAGCCTTGATGACATGGTCGATTCGTGGAACTCCTGCCTTGATGCTGTGATCCACTCTCCTACCTCAACCAAAGCACCCCATAAGAGAAAGAATGCACCATGGTACTCCCCAGAGCTAAGAAAATCACTTCTCCTCCTCAGACAACTAGAAAGACGATGGCGACGATCAAGAACAACCGAGAATCATGATGCTTTCAAAACACAATTAGCAAGACATCGCTCATCCGTATCTTCTAACATGAAAAAATATTACGCAGGCAGATTACAGCGTTCCCTCAACAAACCTCACGAGCTCTTCCACATCGTGAAAACCCTAACAAAGGAACCCTCTCAGAGCGCCCCACCCCTCCTAGATCCTCAGAAATATGCCAACTACTTACGAAGCAAAAGTAATCAGCTTGATCCAACCTCTACTCCCCCCACTTCAGCCAACACTCCCTACACTGTCCCTCCACCCTCACCTAGCCAATTCTCGGGTGAGACTCAACACACTCTCTCTTCCTTCTCCACTCCAAATGACAGAATCATTCAAGATACCATCTTAAAAATAAATCCCACAACAGCACCCTCCGACCCCTGTCCAGCTTCCTGGATAAAGTCACTACGAGCTGATCTCAGCCCATTTCTAGCAAAAATAATAGGTGCATCGTTCTCTGCAGGAACATTCCCCCACACCCTGAAGCAGACCTCCATCAGACCCCTCCTAAAAAACAGCAGGTTGGACCCCTCTTTGATGGAATCTTATAGACCCATCTCCAGCATTCCCCTCCTTTCGAAAGTCATCGAAAAGATCACTCAACGTCAACTACAAGACCATCTTGACTGCAATGCACCCTTACACCCATGTCAGCACGGATTTCGTGAATCACACGGTGTGGAAACCCTACTGACTTCCTTGTTCAACACTCTTACCATAGGCCTAAACAATGTCAGACAAGGTTTTGCCTTGATCTTCATGGACATTGCAGCGGCGTTTGACACTGTTGATCATGAAGTTCTCCTATCGCGTCTTAGAAAGAAGGGAGTTCACGGATCCGCCCTCTCTTGGTGTTCCTCATACCTCAGAGACCGTTGGCAACATGTTCGTTCTGGATCTTCAACCTCCGACCCCTTCCAGCAAACCAAAGGTGTGCCACAAGGCTCCTCCCTTTCCGCCCTACTTTTCAATGTTTATATGCAGCCTATCTGTGACCTCATCCAATCATTCAACATCAACTGCCTGGTCTATGCTGATGATGTCCTTATGTATATGCCATTCTCAACAGAGCTCCTTGACCTCTCCCCACTAATCGAGTGCTTCGACGCGGTTACAGACTGGTTAAAATCACAGATGCTTAAGATAAACTTTAAAAAGACAGAAGTCCTCTTCGTGACGAGAAACCCTGCATTCACCTCACCAAGGTCCATCAAAGTGCGTGACGCCGAGCTCATCTGCAAGTCTACAGTCAGATACCTAGGGGTTACCCTCGATCAACAGCTCAATATGAAGGCCCACATCAACAACGTAGCGAAATCCGTCTATCATAAAATCCGGACCCTTCGTCATTTGCGTCAGCTGCTTGAACCAGATGACTTTCGATCAGTCTTTCAGGCCCTAATAATGCCCCATCTGGACTACGCCAATGCCATTCTACATGGCCTACCAAAGAGTACGATTAACCCCTTACAATTGGCCATGAACTCGGCTGCAAGAATTCTCTATGGAGCCTCCAAGCGAACCCACATCACTCCAATACTGAAACAGCTACATTGGCTTCCTATGCACTCCAGGATCTCTTTCAAGATCCTTACCATGACTCACAAAGCGATCAATAATAACTCCGCATCTTCTATCACCGACCTGATATCAACTACCCCCTAATCTCGCAAGGAGATCGACTGCCTCCAATTCTCTTGTATTACCCAAGGCAATCACGAAGTGCTCTCAAGCCACCAGATCCAGAGCCTTCTCTTACTTCGCACCATCATGTTGGAATGCCCTACCAACAGAAATCAGAACCATCAGTGACCTCTCCCAGTTCAGGAAGGCACTGAAGCATCACCTGTTCTTGCAGCACTACAATATTTCAGACACTGCCTCACACCAACCTACCTCTACACCCCATGTCAACACGTTAAACCCATGCTCCCCATAGTCTTAACGCGAAGAGCTGCAATCTCACCTTGCTTCTTCCCTCATCAAGAAACATATAGCTGCGCCTAGTTGTTCTGTACATAGTTGCTTTTTGTATATAGTTATTATGTTCCTCTGTTTATGAAACCTGTTGAATGTAAACCTGTTTAATGTATACCCAGCTGTTCATTGTAAGCACCGATCAATATTTGGTAAGTGTAGTTTCTGTTCATTGTAAACCGCGCTGATGTCGAATAGTGCGGTATAAAAGAAACTGTAAATAAATAAATAAATAAATAAATAAATATTTGTTATCAGTGCGGTTTACAATTAACAAAGAATACTCAGATCAGAGAAGACTGAAAGAGTTTACATCATAACAGGGAATAGAACTTGGAGAACATGGGTAACTATTTACATATTGACATAGGCAGTATACTAGAAACTATATACATAAAGATATGGCATAATAGATGATACTTTATAAGAAAGTACTTAAGAAGGTTCAGGCTAGCGAGAGAGTGCTTGGAGCTTGAGCGTTATGTTGTGTAGGGGACTCTGGTAGGGGAAGGGGATGTTTTCTTAGGGTCGGGGAAGCAGATTGAGAGAAATGGAGCAGGAAGAGGTGGTGTTTTATTGCTTTATGAAATTGTAGAAGGTCTCGGATCGCTCTGATTTCTGGAGGGAGGTCATTCCAACATTTTGGTGCGTAGTGGGCAAAGGTTCTTCTCCTGGTTGTTTGTGAGCACTTTATGGAGTCTTTCGGGATAGATAGAGTGTTGTCTGTTGCTGTCCTTCTGGATCTGGTTTTTGGAGTAGGTGTGATGAGTTCGTTGAGAGAATTGGGAGCGATGTTGTTGATAATCTTGAAAGTTATTAGAAGAATCTTATATGTAAGCCTGGAGTGTATTAGTAGCCAATGGAGATCCTTGAGTATTGGTGCGATATGGTCTGATCTGGCTCAACCGCAGAGGACATGGGCGGCGGCGTTCATGGCTTGTTGGAGAGGATTGAGAGTGCTCTTTGGTAGGCCATACAAGATTAAATTTGCGTAATCTAGATGTGGTAGTATGAGGGCCTGGAAGATGGTTCGGAAGCAGTCAGCAGGTAGCATAGGTTTAAGATGTCTCAGTGTTTTAATTTTGTTATAGATGGACCTGGTGATGTTTTTTACATGTTCCTTGAAATTGAGATGCTGGTCAAGGGTAGTGCCGAGATAGCGTATGGCGTTATGGCTTGGAAGCTCCGCATCTCTTACTCTTAGGCTGGAGGGAGGAGAGAAGCTTTTGTTCCTTGATATGAAGAGTACCTCTGTTTTCTTGAAATTAATGCGGAGGTTTTGGGTTGTTAGCCAGTCTGTGATTGCATTGAAACAGTTGACAAGGTTGGTGAATTCCGGGTGTTTGACTTTGAACGGGGTAAATAGCAACACATCATCGGCGTAGATTAAGGTAGAAATATTGAAAGAACGGATGATGTTGCATATCGGCTGCATATAGATATTAAACAGCAGGGCCGATAGGGAGGAACCTTGTGGGACACCTTGTTGTTGGTGGAATGGTGCCGAAGTTGTTGAACCAACCCGGACTTGTTGCCAACGATCAGATAGATAAGATTTACACCACTCCCAGGCAAGGCCTTGGATACCCTTTTCCAGGAGGTGGGTGAGTAGCTGATTGTGATTGACAGAATCGAAGGCAGCTGAGATATCTAGGAAGATGAGGGCGAAACCATTTTCTGCGTTGTCAATTCCTTTATTCAGGGTGTTGGTGAGGGTGGTGAGCAGGGTTTCTATTCCATGCGATTCTCTAAATCCGTGCTGGCAGGGGTCAAGTGGGGCTGCTATGTCTATATGTTGTTGGATTTGTCTGTAGACGACTTTCTTGATTATTTTGGCGAGTAGAGGAATGCTCGAGATGGGTCGGTAAGATTCTGTCTTTGCTGGGTCGAGTCTACTGTTCTTTAGGAGGGGTCTTATTGAAGTTTGTTTGAGTAAAGAGGAGAATGAGCCAGTTGCAAAAGATAGACGGATGATGTTTAGTAGAATTGGGCTGAGTTCAACTCGAAGGGTCCTGATCCAGTGTGCTGGACAGGGGTCGTTTGGGGCTGTTGAGGTGTTGATGCTGGCAATGAGGTCCTGGATATTCTTCTCAGCAGGGGGAGTAAAATGTATGAGTGATATTTGTGGGGTGGGAGATTGGTAGGGAGGAGATACAGTTGGTGCTGGCTGATTACTTGCTGTGAATGATTTGGATTGTAGGAAGTCTGCATATGACTGGGGAGGAATTGGTACAAGTTGAGTTGGGGAGGGTTCCTTGATTAGGGATTTCGCTAGGTTGAATAAGTCTCTAGGTTTATTGATTGAGCGTTGGAGGAGCTGAGCGTGGTATTCACTCATTCTGAGGTATATCCTCTCACGGTGAGACTTCAGAAGTTCAAGGTAGGCTACTTTGTGGGTCTGGGATCGGGAGCATCTCCACTTCCTCTCCTGCTTCCTGAGTTCGATGAGGGAGGCGCGGAGTTCTGCTGAGAACCATGGAGCATGGTGTCTTCTCCTTTTACATCTGTTGTGGGTTTCTGAATTATTGGAGGATGTTGGGTAGGCAAATTCTTTCAATGTGTTATTCCAATTGGTGATTGCTTCATCAAGGTTGGCAGCCTTTGATCTTGGAATATGATACTGTCTTTTGAATGACTATTTTGGCTAAAGGGAGACTGACTGGTTATTTCTATTTGGCAGCAAGTCTTACTGTTGATGGTAGATGGCGTAGTACAGATCCGCCAACACTATCAGAGTGGTATCAAAAGATGTGGTATATGTATGGGATAGAAAAATTGAATATCATAGTGTGAAAGAATGCCTGAATTTGAGTGAACCTGGGTGCATTGTGGGATATTTTGGGAAGGATGTGGATTGTGTAGGCTGAGAGATGCTCCAAGTATAAGGGGACGTAGGTGCAAAGTATAAGACACATAATACACACAGTCCGGTTTCAAGAATGAGCAGGGGGCAGAGCACACCTGAGGCTGGGAGTTTGCATCATTCTAGAGGTGGCCTGTGTTGGTCAGTAGAGGGAATTCAAGGTGGGTATGTCCTCCAGGAACTAAAGAAGTGTATTGAGACGTTCAGGTTTTCTAGCAGCATGTATGTCTGAGTTGCTGCACTGATTTGCAATCACTTCAGAGTTTTTAAGCATACATTATCTCAGAATATCTGAAATATGTAAATGAGCAATGATACAAATGTGCATGCTGAATAAACATTGAATGATGACCTCCATGGCAGCTGTGTACCTTCCATTTAGTTCTGGGAATATGCTCCTAGGCTGATCTTGATAAGTGGCCTCATGGGGAAGATAAAAACTGATTTTTAAAGTAATCACAAACTTCTAAGTAAGTGATAGGTTAAGGTTATTAAGAAACTAGCTTTATAGCTTAACTGCTGTTTTCTATTTCACACTTCAGTGTTGGCAAATGCTGAAAACTACTGGATACTGGATAATCAGTAAAGATTCTTGGCACTTGATCTCATACCCAGTGTTTGGAATGGAAATACATTGACTACATCTTTATAAATAAGTGATATCTTAACACCAGCAATTGTCTTAAATGGGTATGTAATGGTTTATTCTGGAAATGCATGATGTCATAAAAGTTTTGGTATAGTGGACTTATTTTAAGAGAGACAAAGATGACATTTTACTTACCAGACAATGTCCTTTCCTAGAGTCCTATTAGACCAGTCCAGACAAGTGGTTTGTGTTCCCCTACCAGCAGAGGTAGAGACAGAGAAAAAAATCCAGAGGTCTCTTATGACCTCATCCTGCTATTATAGCTGATGCAACTAGGGGCACAGTCCACTATTCGTACCAAAGCTATAGTCAAGAACCCCTGACCACACACATCCTCAGTGAGGGTAACAAGAAAGCATAACTATGCATAGAAGAGACTTTGGACAGAAGGTCTTTCAAGAGGGTTATGGGCCTGCAGGGCTAAACCATAGAGAATATAGAGATCATAGGGAGGGGTCCTGGACTGGTCTAGCAGGACTCCAGGAAAGGACATTATCTGATAATGTCACCTTCAATATTATCCCATTAGGCCAGTCCAGACAAGTGGTTATACCAAAGCTACCACTCTACTGGGTGGGAAAAAGTCCATGTCTGCCTGAACATGGATATCCAAGTGGTAATGCTTGACAAAAGTGAAAAGAGATTATGATATTGCCACCTGAGCAATGTTTAAGAGATTGACCGAGCTATGCTGGATCCAGGAGGAAGCCTGTGCCTGGGTGGAATGCGTATGCTGGTTTCACAACAGATAGGCCGAGGCTATCATCTCCTTTATCCAGCAGCCCAGGGTAGACTTTGTGGTCATGTCACCTTTACATGGGCCTACCAAAAGGAAAAAAAGCCTGTCTGATTTTCAGAAGGAATTAGTGACCATAAGTTACCGAAGAAGCTTCCTGCTGATATCCACCAGGCAAAGGTATTTATCCTTCCCATGGCACTGTTCCTTCAGAAAGGATGGGAAATGGACACCTGATTGATATGAAAAAAACACACTACTTTGGGCAAGAAGGCAGGAATGGGCCTAATGCACATAGTCTCCTTCAAGAATGACAGGTAGGGATCTTGACACAGAAAAACCTGCCACTGAACTACGTCTCACTGAGCAAACCACAACCAAGAAAGCAGTCTTGAGGGACAAACCTTTAAGCGTAGCCCTCCTTAAGGGCTCAGATGGCTCAGGCACTAATGCCCGAAGAACTAAGCTGAGATCCCATGATGGGACAATTGACCTTAGGGGAGGACACAAATGTCTTACTCCCCAAAGGAAATAGGCAAAAGTTGGGTGTGAGGCCACGGAGTGCCTCACCACTAGCCCCTATGATAAGGCCTGCACCTGAACCCTCAAGGAACTAAGCAAGAGGCCTTGTCAAATCTGCCCTGAAGGAAGGCAGGTAAGTCTTCTGTGCTAGGGTTGACTTGATGCTCATGATACTTGTGCTCAAATAGACACCAAACATGCATGTAGAGACAGGTAGAACCTCTCTTCACTTGCAGGAGCTTGGAAACTATTGCAGGAGAATAGCCCTTATGCGCTAGATCCAGGCCATAAGCTAGAAGGAGGACAGGTAGACTAGCAGGATCGGCCTCTACATCATGAGCTTCCAAACTGACTGGAGGTATAGGAGAGATTCTCACAGGAGGCACATCAGATTCACATACCAAGGTCTCTGCAACCCATCCAGTGCTATCAGAACCACTGGACCCTTATGGTGTTTTATGCAGTGGAGCACTTGCCCTACAAGAGACCACAAAGGAAACACATAGCAGAATCTCCCTTGACTAAGGTTGAACATAGGGCATCCATGCCATTGGGGCCAGCCTCTTTGCGGTGGCTGAAGAACCTTCACATTTTGGTATTGGCCTGGGTCGTGATCAGATCCACCTTGGGGCAAGCCAATCTTTCCAGAATCCTCTGGAATGCCATATGGCTCAGTTCCCACTCTTTGGAGTCGAGGGATATGCTGTACTGAGAAGGCCAGGAGATTCTTCTCTACCCAGGAAAACAAGAGGGCCATTTCCAGAGTCACCCTGGACCTCTTCATGCCACGGCCGTGGCATTGTCTGAGAAGATCCAGATTGTTCTGCCCTGGACCAAGGGCTGGAGACGCAAGAAGACCAAATGAATGGTCCTTGCCTCAGGCCAGTTGATGGACCATGATGCTTCTCTCCTCTTCCAACAGCCCTGAGCTGTTTGTCCCTCGCAATGGGCTCCCTAGCTGAAAAGACTGGCATTTGTCGATAGGCGAAGCCACTGGTGATTGTCCAGAAACAGGCCCTTCAACAGATGGCTGGGCTGCCCCCATGATTTTAGGCTGGCCACCACTGGCAGGGGAAGGGGAAGCTTGATCTCAGACTCCTGAGAGCAAGGAGACCAGCAAGACAATAAGGACCTTTGCAGCGGCCCAATGTGAGCCTGTGCCCAAGGAACCATCTCGATCATTGCTGCCATTGAGCCGGGGAGTTGAAGGTAATCCCAAACCTTGTGAGCCCACTGCTTCTGAAAGGATGTGGGCTGAGAAAGCAGAAGACCCTGCTGGTACTGGTGTTGAACTGCGCCCTTACTCATACTACGATTACATGATGCAAGGTTCCATATTAGGAACCATCACCCAGGAAAAGGATTTAGGCATCATCATGAATAATACATTGAAACCCTCTGCCCAGTGTACAGCGACGGCCAAGAAAGCAAATAGAATGCTAGGAATCATAAGGAAAGGAATGGAGAATAAAACCAAGGCCATTATACAGTGATGTCTCTGTATCATTCCATGGTGCAGCTACACCTTGAATATTATGTGTAATTCTAGTCGCCATATCTTAAAAAGGATATAGCAGAATTAGAAAAGGTACAGAAAAGAGCAACCAAAATGATAAAGGGGATGGAAGGATACCCCTATGAGGAAAGGCTTAAAAGGTTAGGATTCTTCAACTTGGAAAAGAGATGGCTGATGGGAAATATGATAGAGGTTTATACATTAATGAATGGAGTAGAACGGATAAATGTAGACTGGAGGTTTATTCCATCAAAAAGTTGAAAGACTAGGGGACACACAATGAAGCTACAATGTAGCCCATTTAAGTCTAATAAGAGAAAATATTTTTTCATTCAATGTGTAATCAAACTCTGGAATTTCTTACCGGAGGATGTAGTAAAAGCTGAGTTTAAAAAAGGGTTTGACAAGTTCCTGGAGGAAAGGCCCATAAACCATTATTAAAGAGCACCTGGGAAATCCACTACTTACCCCAGGACAAGCATTGTGGAACCTGTGTACATTTTTGGAAACCAAACAGGTATTTGTGACCTGGATTGGTCACTGTTGGAAACAGGATACCGGGCTTGATGGCTCTTGGTCTGACCCAATATGGCATTTTTTATGTTCTTAAGATACTCTATCAACTGCATAGGCTCTAGATGGTCCTTGCTGTAGTTGATCACCCAGCCCAGTCTCTCCCAAAACCACATCCCTTGGGCTAACATCCAATATGCTTACAGTAGCGATCTGGCTTGTATAGCCAATCATCTAGGTATGGATGAACACAAATCCCTTCTCGCCACAGAGCAACAGCTGCAACCACCATATATTGGTGATTGTCATCAAGACAGTGGAGAGATCAAAGGGGAGAGTGGCAAACTGAAAATAGGAACTGAGAACAGTGAAGCGCAGAACACGCTGTTGATCTTTGTGGACGGGAATGTGGAAATAAGCTTCATCCAGATCTAGGGACATGAGAAATTCCCCTCGCTGAATCACCCGGATGACCAATATCAGCATCTCTATGCATAAATGAAAAGTCCCTGGAATCAAAAAACTGTTGGGGCCTTGTCTGCAGCGGGACTCCCACAGGGCTTTGCCTGCCCTGTAAAACAGGACCCTCTTCCGATTGAGAGGAGGGAGAATTGCAGCGCCCAGAGACTTCTCAATCTGAGTTGCCTTGCCAGAAAAACTATGCTGTTGAAGAAAAGAAAAGAATTCCAGAGAGGACAAACTGGCAGCTGGGAACTCTCTGCCAGCCTGTACCCCCTCTACCAATGAGGGTGAACCGGACACTACAGGACCCTGCAGAGAAGCTTCAAGAAGAGGTGGGCTAAGGATAGTAGAGCGAGAGAAGGAATCCAAATTCGGGGAGCTGTCTTTCCCTCCAGCCGCTCCTGTAATTGCCTGCTGAACTGGTGTTGAAGGAAGGGGGTCCTTGTCTACCAACTGCAAGGAAGTTACCTCTGAGAGGTTAGCAGAAGCCTCCATGCAGGAATCACAGAGGGAATCTAATGAAGTAATTGCATTTGCTACAGATCAGGCAGCATTTCCTCTTAGAAGACATTCACCTGTTTCAAGTAAAGTGGCCTCCATGGACCAGCAGTTCCTCTCAGCAGGCAGAGCTGAAGCACACTAGAAAGAGCCATGCTCAAAGAATACACACCACCATGCATTGAGGAAGTAAGTGCCTAAACAGCACAAGCTAACACTATATGTTGAGAACGTGCATAGAATTATCACATAGCCAAGCACTGGTAATGCACACAAGCAGTACTAGCACAAGGCTGGAATTGGTGGGAGAAAAAACACACCTAATGAATGGTTCCTCTGAAATGGTCCCGAACCCAATGATTGAACTGCCGAGAAGATGAGGTCAGGGTGCCCCAAAAGACAATTTTAGCTGAGCAGAAATAACATAAATCTGGTACTTAGATATGATACTTACTCCCAAGGAGCCCAAGCATCAACAGTGTTGGGTTCAGTGCTACTCCCCTACTTCCAAAATCTGCAGGCACACACTTCTGAAGACCTTCATTCAAATCTCCAGGGGAATGCCGGGGCAGAGGAAGGGATGGGGCACTTGTGCTAGGTGCAGGGTCTTGATCCAAGAATCCTGGTTGTTCAATCAGCCCTAAACCAGAGAAGGACAGGGAACTGTATCAACATCCCTCCTCCTGTGGGCTATTCCCAGGAGAGCATTGGTTTTAAGGGTGACCCTTCTGGAGGCCTCCCTTGATGAGCTTGAGTGAGGAAGTTGCCCCAGAGAGTGGCTACTCAAGAGCCAAATCAAATTTTTCACAGATTTTCATAGAGCCGCATCAGATTGCATCCACCATCTGCAGGAGGCAAAGAGATACTGGAGTGTGCTTCGAACTGGATCAGCTGTAATAGCAGAATGAGGTAATAAGAAACCTCTGGATGTTTCTTCTCTGTCTCTATCTCTGCAGATAGGAGAACACAACCCACTTGTCTGGACTGGTCTAGCAGGATGATATGGAAAACAAGTTATGATTGCTGACAAAGAGTGCACAGAGCTGTTCATCTGTTTGTGGCCAGACATTTCAAAGTGGATGTTTTCATTTCAACCTGTAATTAAGATGACTTTGTTTCCTTGCAGATACATGCATATCACTTTTGATTCAGTGCAAATGGCAGCCTCCCAAATATACCAGTAAAGCAATTTCTTAAAGTTATAATTGTTCTTATGGTTACCGAGCTACAGTAGCAGGGCATCAATGTAAAGAGACAAAACGAACAGTCCAGACCCTATATGTAAATATGTGTGGGGGAGGAGGGTACAGGAAATCACCCCAGGGACCATCTGGATTATGCTTCACTCAGACCCTGCATGCCCTCATTGTGATAAGGACCTGTAGATGAATGTTTACCTATGTCTACCTCATAAGCACTTATCAAAGGTTGAGGAGTCACACACTTGGCAGAGGATGGGAGGAGGAGGTTTAAAGAGCTTTTATAGGATTATTGTTCCATGAAAAACAACCTGAAATATGCAAAGGGTCAGCACTTTCACTGTGACCATCAAGGAAGCAATAAAGCAGCATCTCAGCCAGATTTTCAGGAACTCCTAGCATCCCAGAACTGGCATTTCAGCTAAGCATCAGGGACTCCTATTGTCTCTAAAGCAGTACTACATTCCTCAGAATATCAAAGGGCCCAGTTCTGCTCTTGCTTTCTCTGTTGATGTAGTTGATCGTCATAAGAGAATCTGTAAGACATCAGTGTGAGAATAAAAACAGCATGGAAAATATAGGGGACATGAACAGGCCTCCTTCTCCACACCCTCCAGATATCTGACAAAACAAGCACTTTTCTGAATGTCTATTTATGTCTTGAGCAGCTATAAACTTGAACGTGGCTCAGGACATCCAGGGCGTTTCTGAAATCTGGTGAGAATGTCCAAGTTCTGGGAATATCCCAGACATGCCTACTCCACGCCCCCATTGAGACTTGGATGTCCTCACCATGGAAACGTCCACAGAGCGGGCTTCTAAAATCATTGTGGGGACATCTCCATGCTTTGGACATTTCCAAGCCCATTTTCAGACATCCAAAGGACAAATAGGGCTTCTAAAATAATCCCCTTTATGTTCACTTCAAGATGAACTACAAGGATCTAGAACTAATCTATTCCTAACGGCTAATAACTTTCCAATGAAGATGACCAGTTAAATTTGTAAGTGAAAAATTTCCCTCTTAGCCTCTTAATGGTTAAGCGCCTATAAATAAATCAAAGATTGAGCCTGGGGTGGGTGGAAGAGAAATAAACACTAACAGAAAGTTTTGTAGCTAAGGCATGATCTAGCTTAGAGACGGCAAGCAGTTATTTAGATTATGAATACTGGTTGATATGTGAGAATTGGTGTATGCAACAAAATGGATGTATGAGCATACAGAAAAGCTAATACCAAAAACTTGAATAAGGGTGGCAAGGAGAGGGAGGTATGCACTTAAGGTACAGTATAGGGACAAGAGTAGACTGCTAGGGGATGCCACAGGCATCAAAAATGAATCTGATGCAGAAGAGTTCCAATGAATATAGAGCAAACGATTGCTAAGGAAGGAATAAAACTACTTCAAAGCTGTGCCAGAAATTTTATTTATTTAGACAGTTTTGTATACTGCCTTATCCTTCAATCAAAGCGGTCACAACACAATTGGGGGATACATTTAACACACGGGGATATGAGACACATACACTAATACTTACAGGGAACATGGGCTATGGAGGGTTAAGTGGCTTGCCCAAGACCACAAGGAGCACCTGTGGGACTAGAAACCCCAGTCTTTCTGGCCCAAGGTTGCTGTCCTATAGTGGGATTTGAACCCCTGACCTTCTGGCCTGAAGTACCTTGCCCTAACCACTAGACTACTCCTCCCTCAGAAATGCCAATGTCCTGCAATCTCATCAAAAGCAGGGGGTGATCCACTAGATCAAATGCTACATACATATCAAGGAGAACAAATAGAGCATCCTTTTCTTTCCAAGATTGATCTGGATCTCACCAACCAGGACAACCAGTGCTTTCTCAATTTTATAGCTAAGCCAGAAGCCACATAGTTTTGTGTTGAATGTGTTCTTTTTTTTTCAAGAAAGTTGAGCAGTTGAAGTGATATTATTTTTTCACCAAGTTTTGAAATGAAGGGGAGATTCAATATTAATCAGTAGTTGAAAATGATAGAAGAATCAAGCTGGAAGGTAAGGTGAAAGTACTAGAAAGATTTTTTTAAACTAATGAAGATGGAAGTGGGTCAGCCCAAGAGGTTGTAGAATTAATAGCAGAATGTTGTCTCAATATGTTGAGTAGTTGGAAGATTAAAATCAGTTATGGAACGCTGGGAGTTAACGGAAGTGATTGACTGCCTGAAGGATTTTCCCCCAGTCAAGAGTGGAGAACTTTATAGATTGCCAAGGGTATAGGTTTCTGGAAACTTCCTTGGGTATTGTTGGCAAAGAGAAGGCGCATGTAAGGTGCTTGTTAGGAGTAGCAGCACAAGGAAAGCTGGTTGAACAGCCATCAGATGAGAGTGAGGGATATTTCGTTTTGAATGCTCCACACTTTATTATGAAAAAACTCAGCAAAAAATCTGGGTGAGTGGGAAAGCACTGTCACTGTAGAAGAAGAGGAAGGGGAGTTAGAATTGGTGAATTTCATTAAGCAGCTTAGAGAGTTCAGAGGGCCGATGAATTAGAAGATTGAAATGAAATGGGAATGGGAATAATATTCTTTCTTTAGCACCGATAATCCTTTTCTTATAGAATCTTTAGATTCCTTGCAGATAGTTTCTCACAGAACTGAATCTTATGCCTTTTCCTTTCAGCATAGCATGTTGTTGGTGTTAAGTGCCATTGAGTAGGTGTTGACTCATGACAACTCTCTGGATAGTTGTCCTAAATTGTGTTCGGTCTTCAGTCAGGTGGCATATTGTTGACAGACTGGCACCCGTAGCTGCTGTTATTGTATCACATCCATCTTGTTGCTGGCCATCCTCTTTTGCATTGACCTTCTACCTTGCCAAGCATGATGTCTTTCTCTAATGATCTCTCTCTTCGCATGATGTGTCCAAAGTATGAAAGTCAAAGTCTTGTCATCTGAGCGTCTAAAGAAAGCTTAGGTTTGATCTGTAGTACTGACTGGTTTGTTCTTCGGGCAGTCCATGGTATACACAGTATTCGTCTCCAGCACCGTAATTCAAAGGCATCAATTTTCTTCCTGTCTATCTTTTTCACTGTCCAACCTTTGCATCCATATGACGTTATTGAAACTGCCATGGCTTGAATAAGTCAAATCTTTGTATGGAGAGAAACATCTTTGCTCTTGAGAATCTTGTCTAGGTCCTTCATAGCCATTCTGCCAAGAGTAATGCATCGTCGGATTTCTTGACTGCTTGTTGCTTCTTTATTGATAGTTGATCTAAATAGGTTTAAAGTTGTCCACTATTTCAATTTCTTCTCCATCAACGATGAACTTATTGATTTTGCCAGTTGTCATGCACAGCATACCAGTTTCTTTAATTGGTGTAGGCCTGTATGATACCAAAGGTGGGTTGTTCCTGAGATTAATAGAACATTTCTTGATAGGGGCTATAGCATCTAGAGCAGAGGAGAGATCAAAATCAAGAGGGAAGGTGGAAAAATTGTTGTGAAAGGTCTGGCATTTGGAGCCCAGCTTTGTAATGTCAGAGGTTTATGTTTTTCTGGTATATTCTGTAATAGCAGAACTAGGAATTGCAATGGAAAGACTGTGGAGAGAAACCAGGATTAAATTATGAGCAGACCCAAAAAGGGGAAGAGTATGAATGGTATCTGCACAAAGCCTATAAATCTTGTGGTTAGGAGCTATCTGATGTGCTTGGTGCCTGTTTATGCACTCTCTCAGCTTGATCCTCTTTAGTTGTGCAAGCATTCAGACATGCTGTCTGCCTTTTCTTCCCTTTTCATTCTCCTCACTGGAGCTTGCCAGTTAATCAGACACAAAGGAACTATTTATTCCTTCCTAGATCCTCCTGTTGAAAGTGCTAATCTAAACAATGGTTTCAGTCCACATTCTCTTACTTCCTAATATTAACAACAAATAGTTAGAACCTTTTCCATGCATAATACACCTCTTATAAATTAGATAATGCCTACAAGTTCATCTACTGCAAACAGGCACCTACTTGTACAGTGGCATGCTCAGGAGAGATGTTTGGAAAAAGCATGGGCAGCATCATGATTTACAGGCATATTTTATAAAATACAACATATGTACATACTTTATATGCTAAAACCGTCCACATTCTAAGCACTATTGCTGCAGAATTTGTGACGTTATTGTCACCTCCCTTTGAGCCAATAGAAGAACTTTCCATTAAATTATATCTTGGGAGGCATTATCTCTCATTGCTATCACATCAGCATGCAGAATCAGTGAGTGGCAAGTGTTGGTATACCACATCCTTGCATAGAATTCTATGACAGCGAGGATTCAAACAGGAAGTAGGTATTGGGCAGTCCAAGGGGGCGTAAGCAAACATCTCTGCGGCGCTAAAGTTATAAGGTAAGTGCTGTGGGGCTATTTGCAGCCATTGCTGCTACTGCAGGTCCTCAGAGGGGAGACAGTAGTGGTAATGGGCGCTTCTGAAGGGCTAGCACTCTAGGCAGATACCTCATCTGCCTAATGGTAACACCAGCCCTGACCATACTTGTAAAGGTGTTTTCCATAGACAGCAGGATCATATAGCTACATTTTCCCACCCTTTCACCCTATGTTGAAGCTTGCTAACAAATGACTGAACCTAACTGTAAGAGGAGAGGAGAGTGGGAATGTCTGCACAGTTTCAGAAAACTGTTCCAGAGTTTTTGAGGTCTAGGAAGCTAATCCTGATTCGGCTCCATCCCGGTAACATCACCACTACGTGTGGCTGTATGGTTTTGTGGTCCACAGGCAATATTTGTTACAGGTATGTAACTATGCTGTATTTTAGCATATAGGTGTCTATTTGCCTTTATAAAATAGGTTAAACATAGGCATTTTCTCTACATCCAAACCTAGATGTCCTGTTTTAAAAATACCTAAAAATTAATGTGTGAAATCCCTCCAAAACTAAGTAAAGATAGTCCGTTAATAATGAAATAAACAACCGCAATGTAGAGAGAAACCAACGGTCTCAGACTGAATAGCTAGACACTCTCGGATATGGTTTCACCGAAAAAGCGCTGCTAAAATTGCATCAATGATCGTGTAAATAGGTTTCCACTACAATATAGAAATTTCAAAAATATGTTAATGTAAAACTTTCCTGTCAATTTTTCGGACCGTTCTTTACATTCTTTTTCAAAAAGTATTCAGAGATCGTGCTTATCTCTTAGAGGATTGTTAGCAGTCCCAACGCCACCATTCCGGTACCCTTATTGCGTTTCGAATCTTCATCAGGGGAACGGATTTGTCAGACAATCTCTGTGGAAGGAGGAAGATTGTTAAAGTAAATAAATATAGCAAGTTACCTTAACTGTATTGTGTACCATATCGGGAGAAGCCAATTGCTCACCAGAATTCTTAAATACAAAAAGTTTAAATTCAATGATGTGCGGTCTCATCTTCATCCAAACTAGTTAGTGCTTGCCAAAAAACGCCGCGCATGCGGCTTAGACAGACTAGTGTGCTTTTAAAGACCTCCTATGATTACGTAACTGTGACGTCAAGCATTTAAAGACCAGAATATAGAAGGAAATCTACTTATTATGCTAGTGCTTGAAGTTCCCCTGAAAGGGTCCATTTTCACGGGAAATGTCAGACACAGACGCTCCAGTCTATTCTCGCATTGAGGCCCCCCGGAGTAACTGATTGGAGACGATGAATCCACTGTTGTTCACGGATCAGCAGGCTTTTTTCTCTGGATTTACCCATCATGCCCACCACTATCCAATCTATGCCAAAGCATTTCAAATCTTCAAATCCATGATGATATTGGGTACAATGGGATACCAAGGGGGCTTCTTGCACATTACACCGAAACCTACTTTTGTGTTCATTTATTCGGATCCGTAACGGTCGGACAGTTTTACCCACATACAAAAGATTGCAGAGGCACTTAATAGCATATACAACATGGTCAGTTTCACACGTCGTATAGTGTTTCAATTTATACGATCGATCGTGATAAACAAAAGAAGAGCAGATTTCTTCCGTGACAATAGCCTCTTTATGTATTATTCTTGTTAACAAACCTTTGTAGACACTGTTATTGGTGTTGGATTTTCCAAGCTTCTACAGTGAGTAATTTCCAATTACCCTGAAAAATGCCTGTTTTTTCATGTAGAATCTGAGAAAGAACTATCAAGCTTTTTTGTTGGTATGAAATATTTGCATTGTTCATTGGAATCAAAGAGAATGACTCATTTATGGGCCTAGGGGTGTGTATCACAGTTATTCCTGAGGGCAAACAAAGCCTAGTTTCTTGTTTATTTTGCTACTCCCTCCATAATTTTGGTAAAACAAAGCGTTGCTGGAGTTCTCCAATGGAAGCTTATGCAACATATTCATTCTACTCTCTTTAAATAATTAGCTGTTTGTGTGTTGATTACTTATGTCCTGTGCTTCAAAAAACATTGTTGGGCCGACTTTTCAAAGTTTTAATGAGTGATTTTGTTTCTTTAGGGCATGGGTTAGGGTTGCCAACTGGCTTCAGATGCTCCCGACAGGCTTAATCCAGTCTTGGGTTTACCCCATTGCATGCAGGGATATGTAGTTCTGATTTCTCTATTGCACTCAATAAGAAAAGCAAAATTACAAGTCTCTGTATGTAATGGGCTGAACCCAGCAATGGATCAAGCCTGTAAGGCACATCTGAAGCCAGTTGATAACCCTAGCATGGGTCCTCAGACTAAGTCCTATGGAACTTGTTTTTCTGGCCTGCCATACTTTTCCTTCTGGTCACTGGACTTAGCCTACGGAAGAAAGGTTTTTCTATTTGTCATTGGGGCAGAAAGAAACATGCAGAAATGGTATTAGTAACAGAAAGGCTGATGGGGAGATCAAGCTCTGTCAGCGCTAAACAAATGGGCTTGCCGTGAATGGAGCAGCCACCGGCGAAACTGGAAGAGCACTGAAGAAGCTGCCTGGACTTTCAGCAATGGAAATAGCTGCCCGGCAGAGGTCATGCCTTGCTATAAGAAGATCAAGAAGATGTGAAATAGGAGGGAGGTGAGTGAAATGAAGGAAGGAAGGGGGAAGGGGAGAGGTTTAAGTGAAAGTGAAAGAAAGGACGGAAGGGGAGGAGAAGAGGTGTCACTGAGATGGAAGGGATGAGATGGAGAAGGGAACATGGAAGGGAGTGAAGGCAGTTCTGAATGAGAGGGAGGGGAAGCTTGTCTTTGTGCAGAGTTGCCAAATGTCGCTTGTCATACTCATTTGAAAGCTATGTCACTCTGACACTCTTTGAACCCCTTTCTCTAACTTATTAGAGCTATAGAACCAGTGCACTGATCCTGACCATTGATTTCATGAGAGGCAAACCTACACCTCACACACACCTGTTCCCCAAATCTTTGTGAACTCTTCTCACATGATGCTATTATTTTTCTTTCAAATCGAATGTTGTAACAGGGAAATCACAGTGAGGGGGCAAATGCATAGCTGGAATTAAAACTGAATAGCAAACCAATTTATTTGTTAGTTGTTGTTAAGTGCTGTCGAGTCGGAGTCGACTCATTCCGACCCTCTGGATAGCTATCCTAAATTGTGTTTGTCTTCAGTCAGGCGGCTCATTGTTGACAGACTGGTACCCGTAGCTGCTGTTATTGTATTGATCCATCTCATTGCTGGTCTTCCTCTTTTGCGTTGACCTTCTATCTTGCCAAGCATGATGTCTTTCTCTAATGATCTCTCTCTTCGCATGATGTATCCAAAGTATGAAAGTCGAAGTCTTGTCATCTGAGCTTCTAAAGAAAGCTTAGGTTTGATCTCCTCTAGTACCGACTGGTTTGTTCTTCGGGCAGTCCATGGTATATACAGTATTCGCCACCAGCACCATAATTCAAAGGCATCAATTTTCTTCCTGTCTATCTTTTTCACTGTCCAGCTTTCACATCCATATGTTATTGAAAATACCATGGCTTGAACAAGTCGAATCTTTGTATGGAGAGAGACATCTCTACTCTTGAGAATCTTATCTAGGTCTTTCATAGCCATTCTGCCAAGAGCAATGCGTCGTCTGATTTCTTGACTGCTTGTTGCTTCTTTATTGATAGTTAATCCAAGTAGGGTAAATTTGTTCACGATTTCAATTTCTTCTCCTTCAACAATGAACCTGTTGATTATGCCAGTTGTCATGAACTTTGTCTTCTTTACATTAAGGTGTAGGCCCATTTTGAGACTATGTTCTTTGATTGTGAGAAGCAAATGTTTCAGATCATCTTCACTTTCAGCCAGTAATGTGGTATCATCAGCATAGCGAAGGTTGTTGATGAGTCTTCCACCAATCTTCACACCTCTGTTGTCTTCATACAGTCCTGCTTCTCTGATCTTCAGTAGAATGTTGCTGGCATGTGGGATCAGAGCGATTGTGCGATAATTTCCACAGTCAGTTGGATCACCTTTCTTTAGTATCGGTATAAACACAGATTTTTTCCAGTCAGTTGGCCATGATGTTGTCTTCCATATTTCTTGGCAGAGCCTTGTAAGTAGGGTAACAGCTGCATAAGATTACTGTAATACTTCTATGGGAATGCTATCAATGCCTGGTGCTTTGTTCTTTGATAAGGCTTTCAATGCTGCTTCAACTTCTTATTTTATCACCAATGGTTCCCGATCATAAGGTACAGGTTGAAACGGCTGTTGGTCCACTTGATATTTATCATATAAAAACTCTGTATATTCCTTTCACCTTTTCTTGATCTTCTCAGCATCATTCATCATAGAACCTTGAGCATCTTGTAACATTCCAATTCGAGGCTGGAACTTTTTCTTTTTACTCTCGTAACTTTAGGAAAGCCGATCTTGTTCTTCCTCTAATAGTTTCTGCTTCTATTTCCTTGCATGCGTCATTGTAGTACTTCTTCTTGTCCTGTCTTGCTGCACGTTGGAAATCTATGAGTTCTGCGATTGTCTTTCTTTCTCCTCTGGCTTTAGCTTCTCTGCGTTTCTGGGCAATTTTCAGAGTTTCTTCTGTCATCCATTTTGGCTGTTTTTGCTTTTTCACCTTTTGTAGAGACTTCTCGCTTTCTTCCAACACAACCTTCTTGATGTCATTCCATAACTCTTCTGGAGCTCTGTCATTTGTATCTAAAGCAGCAAATAGATTTTGCAGGCAGTCTTTAAATTCCAGTGGTATATTCTCAAGGTCATATTTTGCTGCATTCATGAGTGGTTTGCTCTTTTTCAACTTTAGCTTGAGTTTGCATACTAGTAGTTGATGATCTGTACCACAGTCAGCTCCAGGTTTTGTCTTTGTTGATGTTACAGAGCTTTTCCATCGTTGACTTCCACAGATATAGTCAATTTGATTTTTATACAATCCATTGGGTGAAGTCCATGTGTACAGTCGCCGCTTGTGTTGCTGGAAGAAGGTGTTTGAGCTGAATAGATCGTTGGTCTTTCAGAATTCTATCAGTCTTTCTCCAGCTTCATTTCTGTTGCCAAGTCCATATTTTCCAACTACTTTGCCTTCTTCTTTGTTGCCAACCTTTGCATTCCAGTCACCCATGACTATCAGGATATCCTGTTTGCATGTTCTGTCAATTTCAGCTTGTACTTGTTCATAGAACTCTTCAATTTCATTCTCTTCTGCAGCTGTTGTTGGGGCATATACTTGAATTATAGTCGTGTTGATAGGCATTCTTCATAGACGAATAGAGATTAAGTGTTCGCTGACTGCATTGTATTTCATTACAGTTCTTGCAAGTTTCTTCTTTATTATAAATGCAACACCATTTCTTCTTTGTCTTTCATTTCCAGCATAGTAGACCATGTGATCATCTGATGCAAAGTGCCCGATGCCAGTCCATTTCAGTTTGCTGACACCCAACAGATCAAGTTGTACATGTTCCATTTCATTCTTGACCACCTCCAACTTCCCTTGGTTCATGCTTCGTATGTTCCATGATCCAATGTGTAAGACATCTTTACAGCTTCTGACTCTCATTTCATGCGCAGATACATCAGCAGTCAGACGTCCCGAGGGCTTTGATCCAACCACATCATAAATGCTAGCTTTACTCTGAAAAGTCTTCAGCTCTTCCCCAGTAGCTAGTTGAGTGCCCTCCGACCTGGGGGTCTCATCTTCCAGCACTATAGCACAATTTGTTTTGTTGTAACTCTCCATTGGGCTTTCATGGTAAGATACAGAAGTAGATTGCCGGGCCTTTCTTCCGCGCAGTTTAAGTTTGGTGTTGTTGCCGTTGTCACAGAAATGTGATCCTCCGCCGTCAACACTATCCCATTCTGCTGCTGCCCAGATGGGTGGTTTGTCTTGGTCTGGCACCTCAGCTGATACCTGTCCATCCTGGGAGACCCTGCGAGTAGTTAAACTACTGATAGTTTAGCTCTCAACATCACTGATGCACACAAGCCCTCACAGCACGACAAGCTGCAAACCAAGTGAGGGCTAAAACTGAAAAGCAAACCAATTAATTTAATTAATTTAAAAAAAAGGGTCCTTCAAAGATGACAACTGCATAGGAGGAGGTAAAGGCAATTAGCTGTATTTAAAAAAGATTTGGACATGTTCCTGGAGAAAAAGTCAATAGACTGTTAGATTCGGGAAAATCATGGCTTATCCCTGTGTGTAAGTAGCATGGATTCTCTCTACTTTTTGGGATCCTGCCCGGTACTTGCCACCTGGATTGGTCATTGTTAGAAAGAGGATACTGGGGTTGATGGACCTTTGATCTGAGTCTAACCCAGTATGGCAATTCTTATATTTTTATCCCTGAACCAAGCAAAAGGGGGGTGGGGGTGGGGGTGTTAGGCTTTGTTTATCTGATTTACAAGCAGCACTACCAATATAACATTCAAGACATAAACTAGTCTAAATATATTAAAATTATCATGATCACATTTCTCTCCCTATGTCCAACATGCTCACATTTGAAACTTCTTAAACCAAGCTGCTGCTCTTAGAACTGCCCACTTAAGGAATTATGGACAAAAAAACAAAAGCTTGGAAACAAGGCTTTTAGAAAACACTTTGAACAGTAATGTTAAAGCTTGTTGATCAGAGTTTTCCTTGTTTAGATCCAGTATTTAAACTGAAGGGCAACAGGACATAGGATGGGAAGCTTTCAATGGAAAGAAATTGAACCAAAACTTTTAATTCATGAATTTAAGATTGTTCTTTACATTAGAAATCTCCCCCCCCCCCCCAAAAAAAGTAGAAATTTACTGCAAAATAAACTTAATTGGAAGCAGGACCTTCACAAAAGTTCAAAAGGTGATTTATTCCTGTTTGGGCTTTAGCTGCTCTTTCTAGGCCTTGTATAAGTTTCACTCCCCCTCTGTCTTTCACTCACCCCCAGTCCTCTATTTCCTTTTCTCACCTGCTCTCAAATCCCCTATTTTCACCTACTATACCCATCCCCTCCAGCAGTTCCTATCTTCTGTTCTCTGCCTCTCGGTTCCTTCCCTGTGGCTCATTCTCTATTCTGTAAGGAACATCAAAATCCTCCTAAAAAATACCAATGTACCACCAGTTACTGTAATTAAAGTCCAAAGAAAATATTGGGGAATATTTGAGCAAGAAATGTAAAATACAAGAGGAAGCTGTGAATTTGCAAAAAAGACACTATAAATTTTCCTATTACAATTACTGTAACCAAACGATGGAAAGTTAGAATGCGAGGACCCTTTTATTATGAAGATCTATTACTTTAACTATCGGACTGACTGCATTTCACAATACGTGGTCTATTTGATTAGATGTGATTGCCCCAGACCTTATGTCGGCCAAACAAGTAGAGCCATTAAATTGAGGTTGCCAGTACATAAATCTAAATTAAAGAATCATGTAAGATCGGCACCTATGGTGTCCCACTGGGTGATAAACTATAACAAGAACTTCCTGGAGTCTACCCAGTCATTAAAGTGCCCAGGAGTGTGGTTCGTCACTGGCTCAGGAAAGGTTTTCCTGCCCAAAAGGGGGGCAGGGAAGCTGCTTTCTCAGTTGAGGGCATTTTAAAGGCAGCAGCTTTATGAAGCCTGGAACCTTCATCTCTTAGGGTCAATGGTGGCAACAATCAAGAGGGTTTACTGAGTCTGATGTGAAGATAGTAACATAGAAACATGATGGCAGAAAAAGACCATATGGTCTATCCAGTCTGCCTTTCCATACCAGCTACTATAGTTCCTTTTTTTCCTTTAGAAATCTTCTCTATTGATCCCATGCTTTCTTGAATTCAAATACTGTCCTGGTCTCTATTACCTCCACTGGGGGACTGTTCCATGCATCTACCACTCTTTCTATAAAGAAATATATTTGCATATTACTCCTGAGTCTAATCCCCTTTTACCTTCCAACTATGCTTCCTTGTTGCAGAGCTTTCTTTCAATTGAAAGAGGCTCTACTGAGCATTTATGACATGGAGGTATTTAAACATCTCTGTAATATCTCCTCTCTCCTGCGTTTCCTTCAAAGTATACATATTGAGATCTTTAAGTCTGTCCTATTATGGTAGCCACCCTTAGCACAGACTCCATCCTGTTTATATCCCTTTGAAGCATGGTTCCCAGAATTGAACACAGTACTCCAAATGAGATCTCACCAAAGACTTATACTGAGACACTATCACCTCCTTCCTGCTGTCCATTTCTCTTCCTATGCACCCAAGCATCCTTCTGGCTTTCACCGTTGCCTTTTCTACCTGTTTGACCACCTAAAAATCATCAAAAGCAGTCAAGCCCAGATCCCAGTCTTCTTTGGGTGACAGAAGTTTTTCACTCCCTATACTGCACCTCTACCTTGGATTTTTGCAGCCCAAGTGCATGACCGTGCATTTTTTAGCATTAAATCTCAGCTGCCAAATTCTCAACCATTCTTCAAGCTTAGTTCGATCCCTTCTTATATTATCTACTTCTTCCTGGGGTCTACTCTATTGCATTTTTTGGTATCACCTGCAAAGAGGCAAACCTTACCCGACAGCCCTTCTGCAATATCACTAACAAACAGGGGCTATACATTTCAAACAAAGGTAAGCATTTGTGGGGTTTTTTAAATTGCTAGCTCTCTGACTGGGAGCTCTTAAAAGGGGTTTGGTACATTTTTAAAACAAAGTTACATTCTTTGTGGTGCTTTAGTTTAAAGGGAGGAATATTTTCTTTAGTGGGGTAGGTTTAAAACTCTGCTTCAGTAATTTTCTCAGCTCTTTGAAGCCACTGACACCTAATCTATTCTACTGAAGAGGGCTTTAAAGTAGATTCGTTGGGAATGGGTGAAAACAGCCCCCAGGTAAGCGAAAGCCCCCAGGTATGTGAAACATTAAATACCTTTATGGAAATGGGTAAAAGGGGTAACATATGGAGAGCAGTGTGTATAAATGCCCATAGCTTGGGAAATAAGATCCCTGATGTTGAAGCTTTGGTGGGAGTGGCTGACTTGGATTTAGTGGCAGTTACAGAAACATGGTTCACAGAAAACCATGACTGGGATGTAACGATACCAGGCTATATTTTATTCAGAAAGGACAAGGTAGGGGGGAGAGCCAGAAAGACAGCAGCGTTTTGCCCGGAGGCGGAAGGCTCCTGGTCCCACGGCCCCAACGTCATCGGGGGCCTTCTCCTTTAAAGGCGGAGCAACACGGAGTACCGGTGGGAGAGCCAGAAAGACAGCAGTGTTTTGCCCGGAGGCGGCAGGCTCCTGGTCCCACGGCCCCAACGTCATCGGGGGCCTTCTCCTTTAAAGGCGGAGCAACACGGAGTACCGGTGGGAGAGCCAGAAAGACAGCAGCGTTTTGCCCGGAGGCGGCAGGCTCCTGGTCCCGCGGCCCAGACGTCATCGGGGGCCTTCTACGTTTCCTTTAAAGGCTTTGTGGTTTGGCACAGCCGGAGGCGCGTGCCGGGGGCAGCGATCAAAGGGGCACGATACAAGGGGCGTGTTAGGCCCCTTGGGAGCCCTTTGGAGCAACGTAGGAGCAGAGGAGTGTAAGATTTACCTGCCGCAGAGACTCAGATGGGGAAAAGAAAGAAGAAAGTGATTCCAGAGGTGAAAGTGGAACCGGTGATGGGCCCCATGGACAAACACCTTCAGTTAAAGGTAGGGGCAGATGTGTCCCTGGACCCTGATTTTCTGGCTTTTCGCTCGTCAGTAGCGTCTCTAAGTTCTCCGGATAGGTCTCCACCTTCTCCTCCAGTTTATATTTCTCCAACCTCTTCAGTAGTTGTGGGGGATCAAGTTAAGCAAAGTACCCCAGTTGTTTCTCGGGGGAAGTTGATGCCAGTTGCCTGGGTTCCCGCTCCGGGGGTCACTAAGGAGGTGCCTGATGATCAGGTTACCCTGGTGGATATCTGGAGGAGTGTATCCCGTATTGAGAATATTTTGACTCCCACTGTCTCACAGCTTTGTAACTTCTCCTTGGAAGTTACTAATAAGCTGTCTGACGTTGAAGAGGTGTTAGGGAATATGTCTTCTCAGATTCTTAAGTGTGAGAATCAGTGTGCTACTCTTAAAGCTACTAGTGTTTCGAGTATTAAGGAGAGTTTACTTGTTCACCATAGGCTAGAAATGTATGATAACCAATTTAGAGCTAAGAATATTAGGCTGTTAAATTTTCCTGTTTGTCATTTATTGTCTGCAGAGATCCTATTTAGGAAGTATTTAAAAGAATCTTTGGGTTTGGTTTCCCCAGATTCCATTCTGGTTTCTAAGATGTATTATTTGACTGGGAAGAAGGTAAAGGCCGGCGCTCCTGGTGGGTTTGATACTCTACAGGGAGGCGCTGATCTTGACCTTACCAAATTTCTGGAAGATTCCCAGGATACTATTCTTACTCGGGCTACCTTGGTAGTCACGTTTGTATCTGAGTATGATAAATCAGCTGTCTTTAAATTGTACTTTAAGCGGTCGTCTATTCTACTTTGTGGTGATAAGGTACAGATGTTCCCTGATGTCTGTAAGGCCACTCAACTTAGGCGACAGGCTTTCTTAGCTATGAAGCCTAGGGTTTTGGCCTTATCAACAAGTTTTTTCCTTCGATACCCTTGTAAATGTATAGTTACATTTCAGGGGTCTAAATATATTTTTCTTGATCCTTCTCAGTTACAGGTATTTTTGGATAGTAAACAATCTGGCACACTTACGCAAGGAGAAGAGGGGATATTAGATTGAGCTGTCTTATTAGTTAGAACTTTGTTCTTGAAATTTCCTTTGTTTCATTTGTTTTGTAACTCTCCCCCTTTTAGTGGGCTAAGAATAGATTGCCGTTGTGTTTTATTTTATTATATAAGGATGGTTTCCTATTTGTTTATGCTATGCCGCTGGCATCTGGATTACCTGTGTACTTTTGTTGTAAGTATATTTTGCAAATTTTCAATAAAAAAAAAAAAAAAGAAAGGACAAGGTAGGAAGAAGGGGAGGAGGAATGGCACTATATGTAAAAAATAATATTAAAGCTTTGGAATTACAGAGCTTAAAAGGGAGAGGAGGCACTGTGGGTTAAACTAGAAAGAGGAAAAGAGAAATCTATTTGCATTGGCATGATATACAGACCTCCCTCACAAGAGGAAGAAGTGGACAGAGAGTTAATTGAAGACATATGCAGTATTGCTAGGAAATGGGAAGTGCTACTGATAGGGGATTTGAATATGCCAGATGTTGATTGGCACATTCCTGCTGCAGTATCATCTAGAAGTAAGGAGATTCTGGATTCTCGCCCGTTTAAAGTACGTATTATTGAACATTTATCTGCCATTCGTGGAGGGGTAGAATCAGCACCTTTGGTAATGCACTGGAAATTGAAAAATCTTCATTAGAGGATTTTCGTTGCTTTGTTTTGGAACATATTAGGGGTGGTGAGGGTGATCATTATCAACGGCAGTTATGCCATAGAGAACAACAGTTTATCTTCCAATGGAAGAGTATGGCACCTTATAGGTTAAATTCCCAAATTCGGTGGCATTGGTTTTATTGAATGTGGCTTGTGGATCTTGGTTATAAGAGCGCAAGTGCTGGCGTTTTTTTTAAACTGCTTTCAATTCGGGAGGAAATAGCTGGAGAAGTACTATGACTTTCTAAGGTCAGTATTGTAATATGTGTGTTTAATTTGGTGTTTATGGTCTATGACAAGTTAGTTCATGTGGTGGTATTTGTTTTTAGTGTTATTGTGAAGCAAGGAAGTTTTCCCTGAAGAAGTCGGTTATCAGTGAAACTATGACTCATGGTGTATTTGAGATTTTATGAATGGCCATTCAGCAAGTATTGCACTTTAAAGCATTTGACTGTTCAGCTGCGATCTTCTAAAGTGGATGGTTCTGATATACCTCAGGGGTTTTGAAGGCGATTTTCCTCTTCCAAAGACGGGGAAGCTGTAAAACTAGAGGGCATAACAGGAAGCTGCAAGGTGGTAAATTGAAAGGCAATGTCAGGAAATACTTTTTCACAGAAAGGGTGGTGGATGCTTGGAATGCCCTCCCGATGGAAGTGGTGGGGGCAAACACGGTGACGGAATTCAAAATGGCATGGGACAGACACAGTGGATCCCTTTACAGCAACAGGATAAAATCAAAATAAACTGAACCATCTAATTTCTCAACAAATAGGGGTGTCCTACATGGGGAGGGGTGGCCTGAGCAGAAACATGGGGAGGGGTGGCCTGCACGGAGCGGCAGGTGCACCTACTCTTGCCATCAGACTGGTCAGACCAGATGAACCATACTGGTCTTTATCTGCCGTCATTTACTATGTTACTATGTTTGGTAAGTATTTTGGCATTCCATTATGATATTTGATGAGGGAGTGGTATAGTTTTGAGAAGTTTGTGGTTTTAAGGTATCTCATACAAGATACACATTTTTCATTGATGTGTTTTTTAAATCTTGTGGCTTGACATCGTGTGTGGGCTTAAAGTGCTTGGAAGACGAATTTATTTAGATCAACAGTGACTTTATATGGAGGCATGTTTGCTATCAGTGTCCTTTCACAAGTGACGGTGGAACATTAACATCTGTGTGTCTTTGGGAGTAACAGTTGAACAATGATATCAAGAGAAGATTTTTGTATTTGTGAAACACCATGGGCAATAGTTGGTAAATAATGAAGCATGTTATATAATTAATATTTTCCTCTATATAGATTGATAAAGGGTAGATAATAAAGGGGTAAATAATGAAGAATATGAAGCGGTAAATAATTCAGTATGGTATACAATTAATATTTTCCTCTATATAAATTGGTAAATAATGAAGTGGTAAATATAGTGAATGTTATATTTTTGTATATGGATTAGGATTAGGTAGTATATATAACAAGAAAGGTATTTATATACAATATGAAAGGTATTAACTTCAAGTGTTATGTTAATGAGATTTGTGATTTATATTGTTGATTTCATATTTGGGAACTTCTATTTGTATTGATTTTTAGATATTCATTAAGTTTTGTGATTATGAATTAATTAGCAGTGCTAGCATGTTTAATGAACTGGATAATTTTTGTTATATGGTTTATAAGTTTTATAAATAAATATATTTTTATAACACACTGATAATAACATTGTTAATATAAATTGTGAATTGTTGATTAATGTATGATTATATGTGTAATATTTATCTTATATGTTTCATGGCATTGTGGATTTGGGTAAGTGTGGATGATTTGCAATTTTGTGGTTTTTGATTGTATAGATCCTGGATTCTCTACAGGGAGAACTATTCAGGCAATTGGTAACAGACCCCACACGTAAAGGGGCCATATTGGACTTGGTGCTTACCAATGGTGAAAGTGTTTCTGATGTTATAGTGGGAGATCATTTTGCATCCAGTGATCACCAGATGGTGTGGTTCAGTATTAGGACTAGGGCTGTTAGAATCCATTCAAAAGCAAGGGTCTTAGACTTTAGGAAAACTAACTTTGCCAAGATGGGCCAATACCTCAGGGAGTCGTTAGCGGGATGGGAACAGCTGGGGGATGTAGAAAAACTGGGCAGAACTGAAAGGGAATATTTTAAGAGCAACCAACCTTTTTGTTAAAATGGTAAATAAAGGTAAAAGGAAAAGGAGACTGCTATGGCTTTCAAAAGAAGTAGCTGAAAAGGTAACAAAAAAGAGGGAGGAATTCATGAAATCCAAGAGATCACAGAGAGAGGAAGACAGGCAACTATATTTGGAAAAACTTAGAGATGCTAGCAAAGTAGTCAGGAAAGCAAAGATTCAAAAAAGGGAGGAAATAGCCAATGCAATAAAATGGGGGAGAGGGGGGGGGGGTTAAGACATTTTTCAGATATGTTAATGAGAAGAGGAAGGGCAAAAGTGGTATTGTCAGACTTAAGGGTGAAGGGGAGGAATATGTAGAAGCTGAGGAAGATAAAGCAGAATTGCTTACAAATATTTCTGTTCTGTGTTCACAGATGAAGAACTAGTTCTGGGGTCTCCTCGGAAAATGACTGTCCGCTTCCTTTGGGTGGAGCCACATCTCCTGGCCCTCTTGGCACAGCATACTGTGGAAGTGGACAACATGGAAGTGGACTATCTCATTCATCACTTCCCTATTCTGAAAGTGGGAATTGAATCTTTTGGTGTTCCAGAGGAACCTGGATAGCTGAGGTCACCCGAAGATGAATTTGTTGGCTACCCGGGCCACTGCCAAGGTGCACAGGTTCTTCAGCCGCCACAAAGAGACAGATTCTGGGGACATGGTCATCCTAGTTCAGTCTAGATCAAGGCTCGTTCTGCTTTGTGTTTCCTCTGTGCCCTTTTGTGGGCGAGTACTTCATCTTGTGGAACGCCAGCTACGTCCAGTGGTGTCAGTGGCACTGGATTGGCCGTGGAGGCCATTGTATGTGGATCTGCTGCATTTCCAAAAGTGCATTCACCTGTGTCTTCCATCAGGATGGGGTATCTTAAGGCAGGGACTGATCCTGCTGGAAGGTACGGTTCCCCTCTCACTTCTGCATTGGCTCTGAGAAGTGTCGTTTAGCAAAGAAGGGTTATTCTACTGCTGTAGTTTCCATCTTTTCTCACCACAAGAAGAGGCTTTACCTGTTTTGTCTGTGTGCATCTGGCATCTTTTTGAGCACTAGTGCCGTGAACACCGCAGCAACCCTACATAACAGACTTCCACTTCTGCACCTGTCCTCCAGGTTGGATTTGATGATCTTTCCCTCACTTTGCTGAGGGTTCAAGTGGCAGTCTTAGCGTCTTTTAGAGGGCCCATGATGGGGTGCTTCCTCTTCTCACGCCAAACCGTGGCCCATTCCTGCGAGGAGGTAAGCGCTTTTGCCCTCCCCTGTGCTTGGTGTTCCTTCCTGGGCTATCAGTTTGGTTCTTCAGGCCTTAGTGACTGAGCCATTTGAGCTCTTGTGGAAGGCTATGCTCAAGGATTTGTTCCTTATGGCTGTCTTTTTTGATCACGGTCTGTTTGACGACATATTTTGGAGTTGCAGACTTAGTTGTGCTGAGATCCCTATCTATCCTTTTTTGGAAATGACTGTGTTTTTACGGCCTCTTCCTTCCTTGTGGTCTAAAGTGCTATCAGTTGTTCATGTCAACTAGGTGTCTGCTTGCTATCATTCCCAATGGAACAGTTCCAGGGGAAGGATAAGGGCCTTCGCCTGGTGGACTTTAGTTGGGGTTGTGTGCGCATTCCACATGGTCTCAGGCTTCCTCCTGGGCAAAGCACAGCTTGGTCACTCCTTTGAATACTTGTCAGGTGGCATTATGGTCATCGCTTTCCACCTTTATCAAGCATTTTTACTTGGATGTCCACACTTGGGAAGGCATGACCTTTGGTGCAGAAGTTTTGCTGGCTCCCATGTCTTCTTCCCATCCAGTGGAGCTGTAGCTTTGGTACGTGTAGTTTTGGTACGTTGTCTGGACTAGCCTAGCTCACAGATGCTTTGGGACCTACTGTGGTGAAGCACTGAATTGGTGGCAGGGGGCTGCTGCTTTGGAAAAGCATGGGGGGGTTGCTATGCTGCCCACTGGGGTCTGCTGCCTAGATGATTGCCTAATGGCGGCCCTGACTGAGGAACATTTATTCCATATCCCTGGAATAAGCAGCATAGAATCGTCTATCTTTTGGGATCTACCATGCATTTGTGATCTGGATTGGTTACTGTTGGAAACAGGATACTGAGCTTTATGGATCATTGGTCTGACCCAGTATGACAAATATTATGTTCTTATATGGAAGGTAACAGTTTACTTACCTGATAATGCTCTTTCCTTGAGTCCTGCTAAGCCAGTCCAGGACCCACTCCTGGGATCTGGTATGATCTCTTTTGATCCGCTATGATCTGATCTGATCTACTATGATCTTCTATGATCTGATATGTTCTGGTATGACCTGCTATGCTCTTGTCTGAGCTGTTATGGTCTCCCTTTGTCTGTTCTGATCTGTTCTGTTATGATCAGTGATGTGCTAGTATGACCTACTCTGAGCTGATATGATTGGCTGCGATCTGTGGTGATTGGCTATTTCCTGCAGTTTAGCCCTTCGGGCTATATTCCTCTTGGTTGACCTTCTGTATATGGGGTGGACTGTTAGTTCTTGTTATCCTCTTTGGGGCTTGTGCTGCCAGGGGTTCTTATCCATAACTTGGGTACGAATACTGAGGTTGTATGCCCTGTAGCTGCTCCCAATATAGTGCAGGGTCAGGTCATCAGAAGACTCTGGATTTTTCTGTCTCCACCTCTGCTGGTCGGGGACACAATCCACTTGTTTGGACTAACATAGCAGGAGTCAAGGAAAATACATTATCAAGTAAGTAAAATGTCACCTTATAAAATTACCCCAATATGTCTTCAAGAGACACATCTCAACTTTAAAGAATCTAAGAAGTGTTTGATGTGGGGTGACTTTCTCATTAGCTAGGAGAAAAAAAAAGGGGTGGCAATAATTTTAAAGGATGCAGTGGCTTGCTCAGGAAAGTGTTCATGAAGGGCAATGGCTGAAGGTGCATCTTTCCATTGGTGGGGAGTCTCTTATTTTATTGAATGTGTACGCTCTTAAGGTTAATTAACCAGATTCTTTTCAAAGAATTAGTAGAAAAGGTCACAGAGATAGGGACAAGAAGCCTCATATTGGATAGTGACTTTAGAATGCTGCTTGATGCATGGCTGGACAGGCAACCAAATTTCAGTTTAAATCCACTAGAGCCTGGAAGGTTGCCTATTCAATGATGGCTGAATTGGGACTTGCTGATTCTTGGTGACTTCAGCATCCTGCAAATAAGGATTATACATATTTTTTTCATACCTCACATTACCTACTCTCGTATAGATTTTTTTCTCATTTCAAAATCGCTAGTGTTTAATGTAGTTTCTATGGAGATCTCCATGATTACAGTGACTTCTTGGAACAATCCTCCTTGGAGGTGGCACCGCTCCAATGGAGACTAAATTTAGATTTACTCAATCGGGAGGATTTTTAGGCCACCATTAAGAAAGAAACTGAATTCTGTTTTCAGCATAATTTTGTCATGTATGCTACGATAGCTAATTGGCAGGATGCCCTTAAGCCATGATATAGGGGGATCCTAATGACATGTACGATTGGTTTTGGAAACAGCAGAACACAGAAATTAAAGCTATAGAACATCAAGACTTTAGAGCAGTGATATATAAATTCTAAAGATTACTCATTATTGCTTGACCTCTCTAAGCTGAAATGTCAATATAAAAAGTTGCTGAGTGAGTGGGTAGGGTAGTCTATTTTCTCTCAAAAAGCAAAGTACTATGAGAAATCAAATTGTATTGGCTACTTACTTGCATAGTACCTGAAAACTAGGAAGGCCAGATAAAGAGTTTAGGTGTTAATTACAGAGGCTGGCACGCTCTGCTCATTGTGCATCAGTGGCCAAGAAAGCAAATAGAATGCTAGGAATCATAAAGAAAGAATAGAGATCCAAGGATATTATTATGCTATTGTGTGACTGCATCTTGAATATTGTGTGTAGTTCTGGTCGCCATATCTAAAAGAGGATATAATGGAATTAGAAAAGGGGTTAGAGAAGAGCGACCAAAATGATAAAGGGGTTAGAGCGCGTCAGCTTGGTAAAGAGATGGCTGGGGAAATATGATAGAGATCTATAAAATAATAAAAGTGGAGTGGAGTAGGTAAATGTAGATTGGTTGTTTACTCCTTTAAAAAGTAGAAAGACTAGAGGACATACAATGAAGTTACAATATTACACATTTAAGACTAATCAGAGAAAATATTTTTCACCCAACACGTAAATAAATTCTGGAATTCATTCCCAGAGGATGTAGTAAAAACTGATATTGTAACTGGGTTTAAAAGAGGTTTGGACAAGTTCCTGGAGGAAAAGTCCATAAACCATTATTAAAATAGATTGGGGAAATCCACTGCTTACCTCTGAGATACCCAGCATGGAATCTGTTTACCTTTAGGGAACATGATAGATACTTATGACCTGGATTGGCCACTATTGGAAGCAGGATATTGGGCTATATGGAACTTTGGTTTGACCCATTATTTATTTAGCTGTATTTATATTCTGCTTTTCACCAGGTCAAAGCGGTCAATTGGGGGATACATTTAACACGAGGGGATATGACACACATACATTAATACTTACAGGGAACATGGGCATTGGAGGGTTAAGTGGCTTGCCCAAGACCACAAGGAGTGCCTATAGGACTAGAAATCCCAGTCCCTCCAGCCTGAGATTGCTGTCCCCAAGTGGGACTTGAACCCCTGGCCCTCCGGCCTGAAGTACCTTGTCCTAACCACTAGACCACTCCTCCCATTATAGCATTTCTTCTGTTCTTATCAGCCAAACCTCTGCTATTCTCCAGGATTGTGGTGGAGAGGAGGAGCCTAGGAAGACACTTCCCCAGACCATTTAAGCATTGCTGGTCTTTAGGGACTGGCAGGTGTATTGGTGGCTTTCTGGTTGGAGGGTCTTCCTATGTCTAGCATTCATACTAATTGTGTTTCTAGATTAGTGCTGACTTTTAATGTGCTACAATCCTTGCTACGAGGACCGTACCAAGGGCTGCGCGACTGGCATGGCCGCACAGGGTGCAAGTACATAAAGGGTGCTGATATTACATGTGCATTACTACACGTGGCTGGGCAGAGGAGGGTACCAGATTCGTTAGTCGCACAGGGCGCATTTCTAGTTTGGCATGGTCCTGCTTGCTATATCAGAAATAATCATAATGCACAAGAAATCAGTGCTAAATTGGAAGTAAACCACTACTACTACTGGTCATTTGAATAGAGCTACAATGTGTACACAGCGCTGTACAGACACATGTAACTGATGGTTCCTGCTCATCGGAGCTTACAATCTAGTCAACAGCTGAGGATACATCTGGAGGAATGTTAAGGAAACACATAGGAGACTAGGCGGATCAGGATCCAAAAGTGACCTCGAAGAGGTGAGTTTTCAGGCTGGATTTGAAAAGGACCAGAGATTAAATCTACTGTATGGACTCAGGTAGTTTGTTCCAGGCATAAGGAGCAACAAGGTGAAAGGATTGAAGTCTGGAGTTGGCAGTGGAAGAGAAGGGCATAGATAGAAGGGATCTGCCAGAAGAGCAGAGTTCCCGAGGAGGGGTGCAGGGAGAGATAAAAGAAGAAAGGTAGTGAGCAGCAGCAGAATAAGCGCACTTATAAGTCTGTAGGAAAAGTTTGAATTGGATACGGAAATGGATAGGAAGCTAATGGAGTGACTTGAGAAGAGGGGTTATATGAGCATATCGAGGCCGGTGGAAGATTAGCTGCGCAACTGAGTTTTGAACAAACTGAACGGGAGAGATGATTCAGAGGGAGACCAGCAAGGAGGAGGTTGCAATAGTCTAGACGGGAGATGACTAAAGAGTGTGTTCAGAGAGGAAGAGGCAAATTTTGCTAGTGTTATAGAGAAAGAAGCAACAGGCTTTAGCTATCAGTTGAATGTGTGTGGAGAAAGAGAGGGAGGAATTAAAGACAACCCCAAGGTTGTGGGCCGAGGAAACAGGGAGTAGTAGAGACTGACAAAGAAGGAAGCGAGGAGATGGGTTTAGGGGGAAAAATAAGAAGCTTGGTTTTGGCCAAGTTTTGCTTGAAATCAAGAGACAAAGCACCCCCTAGTGTCTGCTAGTGAATTTAAGAAGAGTAGATTAAAAAAGCATCTCAGCACAGCTGTTTAGAGAGACGACTGTTTAAAAGCATCAATCAGAATGATGTAAAATATACTAAAATGCCTAATCTGTATATAATTTGCTATGCTTGTCAGTTGATCACATTCCAAAAAGTATATTTTCATTGCTTTTTTAGAAGATTTACTGATTGATTTCTTTGACATAGAACCCGATTCAGAAAGGGGGTGTCCGGGCCATCCGGACGTCCCCGAACAAGGCAGGCCCATTAGGACTCGATTCTGTAACGCGGGAGCAAAACATTCCCGTGACATACAGAATTGGGCCCTGAGACAGCCTGGCATGCTCCTGCAGGCTCCCCTGTCTCCCACGGTGCCGACCCTCTTCTTCCCCACCGCCTGGCCCACAGCTGGGCAGTCGGGGCCTGGATCGGGCGGCGGGGACTTATCTGTCCACGGCCCCTGCCTTGGGAGGGGGGGGGGGGAATTCTGGCCTCAATAGTCTGGCAGATGCTGCTTATTCCAGCTCCGAGATGGAATAAGCAGCACATACCCCCTGACCCTGCATCGGCACTGTATGTCCTGCTGCCTTGGCCCGCCCCTGCTCAGCCAAGATTCCACCCTTCCGCCCCCACGGCTCTCCCCATACTACTGCTTTAGCCATGCAGGGAGAGCCTGAGGGACAATAGGGGCATGATGGCTTGCGGGGCTGGAGGTCCTGCCGGGACGTGCAGCCCTGCAAATCATCTCTCTGATTTGGGGCCATAGTCTACTCTTGATATCACACCAAAAATTGTCCTTTAACCTTTAACTGAATATGAAATACATAGTAACATAGTATATGACGGCAGATAAAGACCAGCATTGTCCATCCAGTCTGCCCAGCAAAGTGGCAAGAGTAGGTGCACCTGCCACTTATGCATTTGTTTAGGGGTTTACCCACCACTCTGTGCAGGTCTTTAGGATAGGAAAAAATGGCAATTTTATTCATATATTGGAGGCTCTTTTATAATAAGCCTTGTAAAGTTGCACAACATCAATACACTCAAATTATGTATTTTCCATGACTTAAGCATGTAGATGGGACTTTACATATGTACTTTAGTCAGGCCCTATTCTATAATGTTGTGTTCTTTTGGAGTGGGTGAGCACAGGGGCAGCGCTTAGATGGGGCTTACATTTTATGCATGTAGGTTATAAAACACTATACAGTACACACTTTCTTTACAAATCTAGGTGTGTGCATTTACATCAAGTCTAGAACTACGGTAGCACAAGTGTGCACACCCATTTTTACTGGGCATATCTTGTGACTTACACCCTATTTTATAAAGAAAAGTAGGCATCTGTTTTTCTTTAGAATATAGGTTCAATCTGTGCACATTGAAATGCACATTAACCTAGACGACCTTTATAAAATTACCCTCTTTATATGGGTGAGCACTGTATATGCTCATAAAATCAGTTCTGAATAGTGCCCGGTCTCTGAACAGACAAAAATACATGTGCAGTGTTTCAGTGCGCATACTTTTACCGTCTTCAAAATGTACACAAAATAACTTTCCACTTTTGAGAAAAGGGATGTTACTATAAAAGAAGAAGCGCTGTGGATTATGTTGAAAAGAGGAGATAGCACTATTATCCATTCTGGTGTAGTCTACAGGCCTCCAACTCAAACCTAAGAAATGGATAGAGACTTGATTATTGATATTGCAAAGGTAACCATGAAGGGAGTAGTAATCCTATTGGGGGACTTTAATCTACTCGATGTGGATTGGAATATTCCTTCTGCAAAATTGGAAAGAAGTTAAAAAATTGTGGATGCCTTCCAAGATGCATTGCTTAGACAAATAGCTATGGAACCAACCAGAGAAGGTTCAATGCTGGATTTTTTACTCACCAATGGAGATAGCATGTCGAATATTTGGGTAGGAGAACATAAGAACATAAGAGATGCTATACTGGATCAGATCAAGGTCCATCAAGCCCAGTATCCTGTTTCCAACAGTGGCCAATCTATGTCAAAAGTACCCAGACGTTTCCCCAAAAGACACAGGTTCCACAATGCTTGTATTGGGTCAAACAGCAATATCCCGGGTTCCTTTTAATAATGGTTTATGGATCTTTCCTCCTGAAACTTTTCCAAACCTTTTTTAAACCCAGCTACACTAACAGCTTTTACTACATCCTCCGGTAACAAATTCCAGAGTTTGATTACATGTTGAGTGAAAAAAATATTTTCTCTTATTTGTCTTAAATAGTTGACCCTGTAGCTTCATTGAGCTGCTGCGATCATCACACGGTGTGGTTTGAGATAAAAGCCAAAGCAGGTCCAATCACAGCAAGCTCAAAGTACTAGATTTCAAAAATGATGAGTTCAGTAAAATGATCAAGTGCCTGAAGGAGGAGTTGGCAGGATGGGAGGGGATTAGGGAAGTGGAATTGCAATGGGGTAAACTAACCCTTTCCAGGCCGAGCCCAAAACTCTCGGGATCCAAAATTCTGACTAAATATTCCTATCAAATGGTATATAATACATGACCATAGCAGAAGGAAGATCACTATTAGAACATATTGAATAAGACGGGTACAATTTTCCTGAAATATGCAAAAATTAACCCGGCTGCAGAATGTGGATTAAAAATTTAAAGTAGGCCTTGAAAGGGCTAAAAGAGGCAATAAAAGGGGCAAAAGATACCTATGTAAGGAAAGTAAATAAAAACAAGAGGGAAAGGAAACCTATTTGGTTCTCCAAAGAAGTGGCTGCATATAAAGCTTTCTCAAAATTCAGAAGTTCGCAAACAGAGGAACATAGAAAAGAATACAGGATCAAACTAAAAGAGACAAAAAGAGAAATAAGGATAGCTAAATCAAAGGCAGAAGAAAAGATGGCTGAAGATGTGAAGTGTGGCGACAAAACATTTTTCAGGTATATTTGGGAGAGGAGGAAAATCAGAGGTGAAATTGCAGGACTCAAAAGTGCTGGGAACAGATTCGTGGAAAGTGACATTGAAAAAGCGAAAATGCTAAAAAATACTTCTGCTCTGTTTATTCTAGAGAAGGACCACCTGTGATTCCCAAATATACAAATGGGAATGGAATAGATACCACACCATTCACAGAAGATGATGTGTTAACAGCAGCTTGCAAAACTGAAAGTGGCAAAGGCCATGGGACCAGATGGGATATATCCCAGGATACTGAAAGAGCTCAGATAGGTTCTTGCAGGGCCTTTAAAGGATGTTTTTAACAGATCCTTGGAGACAGGAGAAGTTCCACAGGATTGGAGAAGGGCTGATGTGGTACCGCTTCACAAAAGTGGCAGTAGGGAAGAAGTGACAAACTACAGGCCAGTAAGCCTTACCTCGGTGGTGGGAAACGTAATGGAGGCGCTCCTGAAAGAGAGAATAATGGCCTTCCTCGAAACCAACAGGTTGCATGATCCAAGGCAACATGATTTTACCAAAGAACGATCTTGCCAAACAAATCTGATTCAGTTCTTTGACTGGGTGACCAGAGAACTAGATCAAGGGCATGCAATGGATGTGATCTACCTAGATTTCAGCAAAGTCTTTGATACTGTTCCTCATAGGAGGCTTATCAATAAACTGAACAGCCTGGGGATGGGTTCCAAAGTGGTGAACTGGCTCAGAAATTTGTTGACTGACAGATAACAAAAGGTGATGGTAAACGGAATTCACTCAGATGAATGGAAGGTGATTAGTGGGGAGGAGTGGCCTAGTGGTTGGAGCAAGTTACAAAGGGCCAGGGGTTCAAATCTCACTAGAGGACAGCAATCTTGGGCTGGAAGGACTGGGGTTTCTAGTCCTACAGGTGCTCCTGGTGGCCTTGGGCAACCCAATTAACCCTCCGTTGTCTCAGGTACAAAAACAGATTGTGAGCTCTTCATGGACAAAGGAAATATATATATAGAGTACCTGAATCTATACCGCTTTGACTCATAGAAAAGTGGTATATAAGCCTAGTTAAATAAATAGTGGCATTCCCCAGGGTTCAGTTCTGGGACTGGTACTGTTCAATGTATTTCCCTATACCCTTCCTCAGGAATTCCACTCGTCTGGCAAATTGTTTCTATCTATGCCTTTGTCTTCTACTGCTAACTACAGACTTCGCTCCTTTCACCTTGCTGCTCCTTATGCCTGAAACAATCTACCTGAGTCTGAACATCAGGCGCCTTCTCTGACCCTTTTCAAATCCAGGCTGAAAACTCACCTCTTCACTGCTGCTTTTGGATCTTGACTCACCTGATCTCCTATGTTTATGTTTATGTTTATTTAAAACTTGTTATACCGCTCAATACCGTGGGCACCTGAGCGGTTTACAATAAATAGAATAAAGCAAGTTAATTAAAACAAGCACTTGGCTGCGGAAAAGGAAAAGAATGCCATCAGTTATGAGAAAAGGAGAGGAGAGAAAGAAAAGAAGCTGAGAGCAGAAAAGAAAATAAAACAGAAAGGGTAACAATGAACGAGTACGATCAAGGGGGGAAGGGGAGGGGGGGGGACATACAGTACATGGGTGATCACAATAGAAAGGAGGGGAAAGGGATAGACTAGGGAGGAGGATCAAACGCAAGGGAGAAAAGGTGAGTTTTAAGCTGGGCTTTGAATGATTGATAGGATTCTTCTGCACGGAGAGAGAATCTCCTTACCATTCCCCCTAGCGTATCCCATGTCTACAGCTACTGTGTTGTCTGTCTTGACTAGATTGTAAGCTCTGATGAGCAGGGACCATCTTTTACATGTGTCTGTGCAGCGCTGCGTATGTCTTGTAGCGCTACACAAATGTTCAGTAATAGTAGTAGTATTTGTGAGTGATATTGCTGAAGGACTGAATGGAAAAGTCTATCTTTTTGCAGATCACACGAAAATTTGAAACAGAGTGGACTCCCCTGAGAGAGTGGATAAAATAAGGAATAGATCTACAAAAGCTGGAAGAATGGTCTAATGCTTGTCAGTTAAGATTTAATCTGAAGAAGTGCAGTGTCATGTACTTGGGATGCAGAAATCCAAGGTAATTGTATGCAATAGTGGGCAAGAGGTTGGGGAGTATGGAACAAGAAAGGTCCTCAGAGTGATTGTTTCTGAGGAGCTCAAAGTAGCTAAACAGTGTGAGAAGGCAGTGGCCAAAGCCAGAAGGATGCTGGGCTGCATACAGAGAGGAATTACCAGCAGAAAGGAGGAGGTACTAACATCACTGTACAAGTCACTGGTGAGACCTCTCACTTGGAATATTGAATTCAGTTTTGGAGACCGTATCTCGGAAAGAATATAAAAAGGCTGGAAATGGTTCAAAGGAAGGCGACCAAAATGATTTGGAGCCTACGCCAGAAGATATATGAGAAGAGACTTGAAGACTTAAATACATATAAAGGAGAGGAGGGACAGGGGAGATATGATACAGACCTTTAAATGCTTAAAGAGTATTAATGAACAAACAAACCTTTTTCAAAGAGGGGGAAGCTGTAAAACTAGAAGGCATAACATGAAGCTGCAATGGAGTAAACTTAAAGGCAATGTCAGGAAATACTTTTCACTGAAAGGGTGGTGGATGCTTGGAACCACCTCCTGATGAAAGTGGTGGGGGCAAATACAGTGACAGAATTCAAAATGGCATGGGACAGACACAGTTGCTATCCTTTATAGCAACAGGATAAAATCAAAATAAACGTAACTATATCTTAAACAAATAGGGGTGACCTGCACAGAGTGGTGGGTACACCCCTAAACAAAGGCATGGGGAGAGGTGACACTCTAAGGGGCATGTTTACTAAAGGGCACTGGCGGCTAACATGGAATTAGCGCCTGGCTGGAAAACTGCAGAGATCGTGGTGCTTTTCCGTGATGCCTGAATTTTGCGCTGTAGCTGCAGGCATGGGTGGATAAGGGCAGAGAGTAGATGTGCTTGTGTTTGCTGTAGACTTTATAATCGTGCGGTAATATCCAAAGTTTGCAGGCTTCACGGATGCAGCTAATGCCACCTCAGTGGATGACGATAGCTGCACCTGGGAAGCTTGCCCCCTGTGATCCTGCATCTTCTGTGGCATCTGCAGGGGAAACGCTGGGCACGCCCCCTGCAGATACAGCAGAACGTTTGCAGCTAACATGGGCTTTTTGAAGCTATCACTTGTTGTTAGCTGCAAAAGCCTAACACAATTTAGTAAATATGCCCCTAAAGGTCTACCCAGCTAGTTGCTTCTTTTTGACCCCATTAAACCTATGATTTCCATAGCCAAGCACACTTCTTCTTCTAATTAGATAGTAGAGTGCATCTCTTCCACTTATGCCTAGGGGGGCCTGACTCTGGAAGAACTTGTCAAGGCTCATAATTTCAGAGCTTCAGTGGGCACCTGAGGTCAGCCTACATGGAAGAGGTCTGCAAGGCTGCAACGCAAACATCTGTCCACACATTGACATCATATTATTATTTGGAGAGGGTTCTCAATATGACAGTAGGTCTGGTCAATTTGTCCTGCAGGATCTCTTTAAGATTTAGAATCCATATGTGGAGGATGATGATTTTCACATTGTTCTTCAGTAGTTTGTGCAAATGTGGGAGGGCGTACCAGGGGCAGGGAACACGGTGAAGAGGCTAGGTTCCAGGATAAAATGGAGCAGGACCTGGGCTAGAAGCTGAAACCAGACATGGAGCAGGAGTCAGGTATGCAGAAGGAATCAGGCCTAGAACAGAAACCAGGCGTGGAGCAGAGGTCAAGCATAGAAGTGTGGCAGAACTCTCTATCTAGTAGCAAGGAACTGGATAACAGTTACTGCAGGTCAGGCCCACCGAAGGCTATTGTACTGTCAAGGTATGTCTAGCTGGACTTCCTTATATACAATTGCTCAGAAGACACATCTCTTACTGGTTCAATAGGCTCCTCTGGGGGGCAGGCCTCTACTCATGCAGTGCCATGACCATGTTTCCTGAATTTGGCTCAGTCAGGAAGCAGCCTCAGTGGCTGTAGCTGGTGGTGCCCAGGTTCAAATCCCAGCAGTCCTCATAAAATGCCACTGCACTATTGTAACATCTCTTATTTAGGTTTATCTGCGACATTTGTAAAAGCTCTGTCAATTGAATATCATGCCCAGTTTTGAAGCCCTTTGGACAATGCTTTAACACATGTGTTTGGAGGCTTCATTACCCCTGGTTGTATCAGTGAAGTTCTACTGGTTGACGCAATCTTTTCACTTTCAGGATCAATATTGACTTGTAAATCCCGTCTTAAGAATTGCAGTACTTGTTAGAGGTCTTAATCAGGCTGTACCTTGCGCTGGTCCAAAATTGTGAGATTCCTGCCAACTGAACTCCAAGGATTGCTAGATATGTTGGACTTTAGGAAGCATCTTAAGGCATTCCTTTTCAGTTTGTGTTTAGGGTATAATAAAGGGCCTTTTTAGTAAGAGCTTGGTCTTGCGGCTTAGGGAAGATTATTTTATAGTTAATGTATTTTAGGTAGGATTGTTCCTGCTTGGAGTGAAAGTGTAGCCTAGTGGTTAGAACACTGGCTTAGTAATCAAGAGCTCAGGGTTCAATTCTTACTAGTACTCTTGTGATCTTGGGCAAGTCCTGCTGAGTCATTATTAACTCAAAAGGCACACATTATAAAGCATTTTATGTGCATTTATATATTTTATGCATGTTTTTTGGTAACCCGCCGAGGAAATGGTATTACTGGGCTATGGATGTCTTAAATAAATAAGTAAAATAAATAAATCCATCTATACCCATTGCATACTGCCTTTAATGAATCTCTTCATAAAGCTGGTTAATAGATCTTAATAAAGAAAGAAATTATCTCCCCCTGGCTTATTTTTATTCCCAGGTAGCCCAAAAAATGAATAAATGACAAAAATGGCCTCTTGTCAACAAAAACATGTTTATTGCCCATTGGCATTCATTTCTTTTTCCCCATTTTTGTTAAAGGCAACCTTCAGCTTGGGATTACAAGCTATGAAAGCACTATATTCTGCATGTCTTCCAAAACAGCAATATTGCTCACCTGTAGCAAGTGTTCTCAGAGGACAGCAGAATGTTAGACTTCACAAAACCCACCCACCTCACCTGGGAGTTTTGCTTCTTCTGATTTAAATCTTTATGTAGAGCTAAGATAACCCATTCAAAGACACAGATATGGAAAGTCCCACACATGTGCAGGACACCGCTCTAGAAACCTATGGCAACTTATACAGCTTTGCTTACTCTTTCTTTGAGACAGGCTCCATCGGATGGCATCATCCATCTGTTATGACTAATATCCTACTGTCGTGATATCCACCTGTTACAAGTAAGCAACTTTGCTTGTGTTGAACTCATTGCGGGTCTTTTACTAAAAGGCACTAGGGTGTTGCACCTAACACACCAAAAGCACTGAAACTATGGTGCATTAGGTTGCAACACCACCGCGTTAACTGTCAGGGGTGTGGAAAACATTTCCCTGGCAGTTAATGCGGAGAACTTTCCCCTAACGTAGACCACATTAGGTGAACCTGTGCTAATCACATGGGACGCAATTAACTGCACAGAGCTCATTATGCCCATTCTCCGCCCCTAACATGCCCACTTGGGTTCCTAATGCAAGTTGCCCAGTTAGTGCTGGAATCATCCCATGCTGTCATGGCTCTGCACTAGCTGTCAACACGTGTCTCTGCGCACCTTCAGTGTGTGCCAAAACACGTGCTGGTAGCTAACACCCTTTACCAAAAGACCCCCTTTGTTTGGATCATTCTTTTCTTAATTCCTTTGAAAAGGGGAACTAAGCTATTGTTTACAACCTGATCCCACTATTAGGTAGGATCAAGTGGTTTTGTTCTTGCTTACATTCTTTTATCCCAATTTCAACTATTGTCAGTTCCCATGGAACATCCTTTGCTAGGGCAGATCAGCCATCAGGTGGTTTTTGTTCAAGCTGACTTTAGTCATTAGGTGGAGGAGGTGGACAGCATCTGCTTCTTAGTGTTCACTTCAGTTCATAAATTTCTTCAGCCCATTTTATATTTTAGAACATGTAATATTCCTGAATCTAGTAAAATCAATAATTCAGCGTTTCACTCTACAACTGAGTTTCTCAAAGGAAAGGAAAACCTCTGGCCAAGCTGTGCGCTGTCATGTAGAAACGTCCCAGTTCCTTCCCCAAGTCAGATTTTCTGCTTCCAAGGTCCGCTGGGGCTGGGAATGTTACAGGGAGAGTCCTCACAGTGTCTGGGAGCACAGAGGAAGTCATGATCTTTATTTAAGGATGGCACATCCAGATTTAGGGTCCATGATTGCAGGGTTCCGGAAGGTGCCCCGTGCATGGCCCCTGGTTCAGGACTGTCATTACAGTGACCTGGTTAGGTGCTTTTGGGGGCAATGCTCCCTCTCATTTTTTTCCAGGATGTGATAGGATGTGCCCTGCCATTAGGTATACTATAATATTTGCAAGTAAGCAGTAGGCCACTTCCCTGCAAACTGTTTCTACTGTAGTGTCAACGTTTACTCCTGCCACCAGTCTACCACTAGGGACCCAAACTCTGCTTTTTCCATCTTCCTCTTAGCTTCCATCTCTTTTCTATTCTTTACCATCTCTTCTCACTTCTCTATAGCTTTTCTTTTATCTTTCAGCTTTCTCTTGTATTTCTCGACTCTATTTTTCTCTCATCCCTGTTCCCTTTGTCTCGTATTTAATGATTCTTTCCCTTCCACCTCCTTCCTCGTTCCTCCGTTCCTCCATTCCTCCATCCTCCACGTGACCCCTCCATCTATTCCTCCACATGACCCCTCTTCCCTCTAATGCTTTCATTCCCATTCTTACCTCTTGCTATCAACTGCTCTCCATTTCTCTCGTCCCTAGATTTTCTCCTGTCTCACTCCCTCCATCCATCCTTCTGTATCCTCGCCCAGACCCAACATCCGCCCCTTTTGCCTCCTTCCCCCATCCTCAGCATGTTCCCCTGTCTGCTTCCACCAGCATCATCTCCCCTGCCTTCACCAGTATATGTCCCCTCCCTTTTCTACATCTTCCTTTGTTAATTCTCTCACAGTCTTTCTACACCCTCTCCCAACATCCACCTCCTAGTTAAAGCGCCTTGATAAAGAGAAACAGGAATGCATTTTCTCCCATACTAAGAAAAATACAATAATAAAAGAGGAAGGAAAGAGAGAGGTCACGTGATGCAATGAGGGCAGCAGACGTCCTCTGCTTGCGCTCCGGACTCCTTTGGCCCAAACCGGGACTTTAATGCCGTTCTGAGAGGTGGAACTAAGCTGAAATACATGTTGCCAGCTGCAATACCAACTTGCGGCTGGAATTGCAGGTGAGAAGTGGTCGGCGGTATGGCCGTAACTACTAAAACTGCTCGGAGAGAGAAGGAGCGTGTGACCACTGCAGCTAAAATGGCCGACACGATAACATCGCCAAAGTCACCGACTTCTCCGGCCTTCCTGGAGGAGGTCTCTACTGCTGTAGCAGAGGCACTGTCTGCACAATTTACTGCATTACATGAAAAGATGGACACCCTGCAGAATTCGGTTGGAGTCTTGGGAAGTAGACTTCAGGAGGCTGAAGATCGCATAGGGCGAGCGGAGGATTCCCTAGAGACACTAACACAGGAGTTGATGACTCTGAAATCTCAAGTGCTTTCACAAGCAACAAATATTGACGATTTAGAAAATCGATCGAGGCGCAGCAATTTGCGGCTGATGGGCATTCCGGATTCAGTTGCTGACAAAGATCTAAAGCAATATCTGGAGACCCAGCTTCCTCAGTTGCTTGAGGGCATAGAGGATGGCGGCAAATTAATTATTGAACGAGTACACCGTGTGGGAATCAAGCAACCTCGGGATCACCGGCCGAGAGTCGTATTGGCAAAATTTCTGCACTTCCCGCAAAAAGAGGCGATCCTAAGAGCTGCACGGCAGAGGAGAGGCCTAGTGCATGACAACTTGAAAATTAGAATCGCCCAGGACTACTCCATCGCCCTGAGCCAGCGGCGCAAAGCTTATGCTCCCCTCTGTGAAAAACTGATTACCGTCAAAATCAAATTTTCAGTACAGTACCCTGCCTGGCTGCACGTATTTCACGAAGGGACTCACCGGACATTCGAATCAGCGGCGGATGCAGGCCCTTACATCGAGGCAATCGCGAGGGGAGAGAGTCTGCCCCCATCTAGCCCATAGGGCAGCTCCGGAACCAGCAGTGCATCAAACTTCTTTGGTGGAGTGGCAGCGACGGGAGCCTGCATCTAGCCGGAGGAGGCCCTCGTAGCCTGGAGGCCTCCCCCCGGATGTAAGAGATACTGTTGGACTTTGTGACCCCCCCCCCCCGAGTAACTCTGGGACTGTGACCTGATGCGGGGAGGGGGACAGATGGGGTCTAATTGTACGGAATGTTTCATGTTGGGCCTCCTTTAGCCTATAGCCCAAACACAAATTCAAAATCAGAGAATCATGGCTTGAGGGGTGTGTGGGATTAATTGGGGCCTTGTTTTGTTTTGTTTTATGTTATTGCCTGAGGGGCTGTGGGCGGGGGGAGGGGAGCCCTGGATCGAGGGCATAGAATATCCCCCCTCTCACTCACTGCAGCGAAGAGTGCCGTTGATCCAGGGCTGGGATGTTTTTAGCCTTGGTAATTTAAAAGCTTTAGCACTCTTTGTTAGCTGAGTCCCTCGGTATTACCCTACCTTAGGATAGTTTTATACTGAGTGCTGGAAATGGCAGCAAACAGCGAAGGGGCCGGTTCATTTAGGCTCTTGGACGGTGCCGTGGGAGGGAGGATTGCAATTAAGCCCTCTTCCTTCCTTGCGGTATCTCTCTGGGAGCCGTGACGGCCCGATTGCAATGTTTAGTAGCATGGATATTTTTGGCGGTCTGCTGAAGCTGTTGGGATCCGGGGGCATTGATCCACCCCCAGGGGTGTGGTGGGATTTAATTGTTAGATGTGCCGGGGAGCTGGGATGCGCATCTGTGGGCTCGGGGGGGCCTTTCAGTGGGGCGGGGGCTGAGGGACTTGGGTTTATCGGCCTCTTGGTCCCGCTCCCAGAAGGAGATCCCGGCTGGCACCTAATCTGCTGTCTGCCTGTCTCTATAGTTCCGGATGGAGGGGGCCCCACTGATGAAATTTTCCTCCTCCTACTCTACAATGTCTTTTGATGTAGTTATCTGTTTCCGTTTAGTTAATGCATGAGATGTTAAGTTATGTGGATTCATACGGGGTAATGTTTTAAAAATTGTGGGTTGAGCTCTCGGGTGGAGTGAGTTACGAGGGAAAGGGCATGGAGGAGACCGCACGCATTTAGTAGACCTTGAGGGAGCATTCTCAATCTACCCAGTAGAGGGAGGGTAGAGGATAGAGAGACAATTAGAGAAGGGGAATGGGGGGGGGGGGGTTGGGGAGGGAGGGGGGAGGTTGGGATGGGGGGGTATAGTCACACCCACGATAGGGGTAAGTTGCATGGGATGAGCCACTTAAGTGAGGTTGGGGGGGAGCTCCAGGCTGGGAGAGCCCCCTCCGTGACACTGGTTATTACGATGTGGAGTTGCCCAACTGCTGCCATATCGTCCTGAAGATAATTTCCTGGAATGTTTGCGGTTTGGGCAGCCCAATTAAGAGGTCTAAAATACTACAGGCCTTAGCTAGGCAAAAAGGCGATATAGCTTTGCTCAAAGACACCCACCAGACTGCCGAGGAGCATAGTAAACTTTGTAGAGATTGGGTGGGGCAGGTATGGGGGTCCCCAGCCAAGGGAAAGAAGGGCGGAGTGGCTGTCTTGATTTACAAGCGTATACGTTTTGATGTAGAATGGGATATTATTGACCCATTTGGGAGATTTATATTGTTACATGGTGTTTTGGAGGGGAAGCCTGTCATTCTTGGGAATATCTATAGTCCCAATATGTTGGACCTTGATCTATATATCCGTTTAGCCTCTAAAATAGAGCAATTGCCAGAGCTCCCATTAATTCTAGGAGGAGATTTTAATGGCATCATGGATGTGGAACTGGATACATCCAAGGGTGAGGGGCCTAGGGAGAGACTTCAGACGGCTTGGGCGTTGCTCCGCTTGCATGCAAGATTGGGATTAGTTGACCCCTGGAGGTTATTGCACCCTTCCGAAAAAGACTATACGCACCAATCTCAGGCACATGGTTCTAGCGCACGTATTGATTACCTGTTGATTTCAAGGGGCATGTTTGCTGCAGTCGGGGATGCACAGATCGGTCCCATCGAGATTTCGGATCATGCACTAATCTGGTTGGAGTTGCACTGGGGCGGTAATGCCCCTAAGGCACATCTTTGGCGCTTTCCTTTAGAACTTTATACAGACACTCAGTTCCGTCAGTTTCTCAGAGGGCGGTGGCAGGAGTTTGAGTCTGAACATAGTGGGCACCAAGATGACCCCGAGTTGGTGTGGGAAACAGCGAAAGTGGTCCTGCGTGGTGACAATATAGGGTTTTTGGCAAGAAAGTGGAGAATGCTAGTGGAACGCATCATCCGCCTGGAAAAGTTAGTTACGAAGCTGAGACAGATGTGTGCATGTAGCCCGAGTGCAGGACTTAAAAGGCAGGTGTGGGAGACTCAAACAGCATTAAATGAGCTTCTGCATCAGCGGGCAAAGAAATCCATACTATATTATTGCTATCAATTATATTGTCATGGGGATAAACCGGGGAAACTGTTGGCTCGATGTTTGCGCGGCCCTCGGAGTTCAAAATTGGTGCCAGCGCTTAGAGATGACCAGGGCGAACTCCATAGAGAGAGCTCGGAGACTGTTCGTGTGTTCCGCTCTTTTTTCCAGAAACTATATGCGGCAGAGACAGGCTCTCCCACACAGATGATCGACTATTTGAGGGACTTAGACTTACCCCAACTGACTGAGGCGCAAAGAGCGCAGTTGGATCAGCCGATCACATTGCAAGAGGTGCAAACAGTTATTGCTAAGGCAAGCTGTTATAAGTCACCTGGGTCTGACGGGTTGGGTGCCGAATTTTATAAAATCCTTAGTGATCTTGTGTCCCCGACCCTAGTAGCCATCCATACTCGGAGAGCCAAACAGGGTTCCTTTCGATGGGGCAGCAATCGTGCCCATATCATACTCATCCCGAAACAAGGGAAGGATCCCTTGCGAGCGGCTTCATATCGGCCGATTTCGCTCCTCAATTTTGACCTTAAATTACTGGCGAAAATACTGGCGGATTGCCTGGTGGGCATTCTCGGCCAGTTGCTTCATGAATCGCAAGTTGGATTCATGAAACAATGATATGCAGTGCGCAATCTGCGAAAGATACTGGCTTCGCTAGAATGGGTGCAGAGTAGACAAATGCAGTCTTTGTTAGTAAGCTTTGACGCGGAAAAAGCCTTCGATAGGGTAGATTGGCAATATTTGCAGTATCTGCTCCCGCGTTACGGACTTGGGGCCTCCTTTTGTACTATGGTTGGGAGCCTGTATGTAGAACCGACTGCGGCGATTTATTGCAATGGGGTGCTCTCAGAGGTTTTTCATCTCAGACGCGGGACTAGGCAGGGATGTCCTCTCTCCCCCCTTCTTTTTATTCTGTCCCTAGACCCTCTTATACGTAAGGCGGAGTTATCCCGTGTGATACGGGGGATCCGTATTGGCCCGCATGAGTTCAAGCTATCTGCTTTTGCGGACGACCTTCTCGTGCACCTGCTGTCACCCCGAGAATCACTGCCTATGTTGTTGCAGGAATTCAAGATCTTTGGGCAGTTTGCAGGCCTTTGTATCAACAGGGAAAAATCGGAGGCCTTAGATGTATCAGGTCAGTTACGGAGTACATGGCAAGGGGATTTCCCTCTTAGATGGGCGGAGAACCATTTTGTGTACCTAGGCATTGTATTGACACGATGGCCAGCTCAGCTTTATGGGTCTAACTTAAACCGTGTGATGGCCAGACTGCGGGCGTGGGGTCCTCTCCCACTATCTTTATCGGGGAGAGTAGCTGCGATCAAAATGGTAGTATTACCACGGATACTTTATTGGCTGCAGACTCTTCCGGTCTGGTTATTACGGCGAGATCTTCTGTGGCTCGAAGGGGTGATTCGGGGATTTTTATGGAAGGGGGCGAGAGCACGTATCCCGTTCAGACGTTTGGTGGGGGGATGGAGACAGGGGGGATTGGGGCTTCCTGACCCATATGCTCTGGCCTGCCAGGCTCGGCACTTGGGGGATTGGCTTGGTGGAACGGAGGTGTTTACCCCCAGGGCCTTGGAAGAGGCATATGTAGCCTCAAATACCCTACTTGCTCTCTTACATCAGGAGAACCGCATGCTCCCAAGCCATCTCACAGAAAGCGTGTTGTTGGGTTCGGTGCGGCGAACCTGGCGGCAGCTGAATGTATATTGGAAAAGAAATTGGAAAGCCTCGAGTTGGCTGCCGCTTCAAGGTAATGCATGTTTTACCCCAGGAACGGATACAGTGACTTTTCGAGACTGGGCGGAGAGAGGAATTCGAAATATCGGCCATGTTGTAGAACCCTCCGGGAAATGCAAGCCCTTTACGTCGCTTTGTAGGGAATATGACTTGAGGCCGGGTCACTTTTTCTCATATCTGCAGATATCTCATTATGTGGCTTCGCTGCCAGAAGTAGAGCTTCATACTGACCGGTCGGCGCGGATTTTAGAATTTTTCGATTTGGGGGGGAAAACCCCACCGTCAATAAGGTTGTTGAAACCTAGGCTCGCTCAGTATAGACCTCTCCCAGAGTACCGTAGTGTAGAGTTGGCCTGGGCTGGGGAGATGGAGCGGGAGGTCCCTCCAGGTACTGTCCTTAAGGGCCTCCAACGGATAGCAGACCTGGCTGAGGGAGTTCGTTGGAGAGAAGTGCAATTCAAATGTATAACTAGGGTGTACTTCTCTCCACGACGGGCCTTCCGAAGTAAATCTGACCTCGGATGGGAGCTGTCCGAGGTGTTCAGACCCGCTGGCGACCTTACTGCATATGTGGTGGGGATGTCGCCTAATTCGTCCCTACTGGGCAAAAATCTCCTCCTTCATGCAGGGGCTGTTGGGGAGCAGGTGGGCTGGGATGCCTCATTTGTCACACTGGATCAGTTAGGGGTTACACACCCAAAAGGAAAATGGGAACGGCTGCTAGTGCGTAAGGCATGCCTGGTGGGGAAGGGGCCAATCCTGCGTAGATGGAGGGAACGGCATCCGCCTACCTTTTGGGAGTGGCGGAACTGTTTTCATCAGTTGATGCTTATGGAGTGTAGGAGTGCCCGAGGTAATGTTCGAAGGTGGCCAGTGTTTCAGATGCTCTGGGACCCATATATTCAAAATCTGAGCCCCCGTAGTCGTAATGAAGTTTTGCAATGGGCAGCAGGTGGAAAGTCGTAGACCTATGTAGGTGAACTGGTGGCAGACTGAGTGGCGATTCTAGTTGAGACCCCAACTGACTGGGAAGGGAGGTGACTATGGGGGAGGGGGGGAGGGGTGGTGGGTGAGGAGCAGAGGGGGGGTGGGAGGGAAGGGGGGGGGTGGTCATAAAATGTTAAATACACCCATAATTCTGATTGTCCTCCGACTTGGGGATAAGAGACTACCCCACTCGGAGTTTGTTCAGTGTCTTGATTGTTACTGTTTATTGGTGGTTTATAAATAAAGAATTTAAAAAAAAAAAAGGAAGGAAAATATTGCTCACACCTTTTTTAATAGTAGCTCAAGGTGAGTTACATTCAGGTACAGTGGGTATTTCCCTGTCCTCAGAGGGCTTACAATCTAACTCTGTATCTGAGGCAATGAGGGTTAATAGCTCAAGGTGAGCTACAATCAGGTACAGTGGATATTTCTCCTGTCCTCAGAGGGTTAAGTGACTTGCCCAGGATAAGAAGGGAGCAACAGTAGGATTTACCCTGGCTTCCGTGCTGTCAGCTTGTTGCTGTAACTATTAGGCTACTCCTCCATGCCAAGAAATGCCCATTCCCAATGTGGCTATTCCAATCACTAAAATCTGAAAATAAAATTCTTTTTCTTAACTTGCCTGAACATTCTAGTTGTCACATTGCTTTGGGCAGCTTCAAGCAGGCGTAGATCCAACTGGGAGCAAAAGGATCATCTGAGGTGGTTTGACACTTCACCCCAGATAATACAGGCATCGGGGAAAGCCCCTGATGCCATTGACACATCAGGGGGCCAGTGCCTTCCTGCTCATGACCCTCCAACAGAAGTAAAAGCATTGTTGGTCCAGTGGGCCCCAATCATGCTCCCCCTCCCCTCCCATTCCAGAAAAAAATCATTGGTGGCCTGTGGATCTCCATTAAATCTATCCCCCTCCACAGTACCTATAAGTAGAATGAGGGGTAGGAGTAATGCCTACACACTTCAACCCTCCACCACCATTTCTCAAAATGGTGATGCCTGACTCTGTGCGGTGCATCACAGGGATGCACCACCTTTGGGGGGCAGGCCCAGTCTGCCAAATAAGGAAGCGTTTGTGCCCCAGGATGCATTGTGGGGAGTGGTCATTCTTCCAAATAAGGAGTTTTCTTCCTTATTTGGCAGACTGACAAGCCCCTCCCCACCAGCAAAGTATCCCTGGGATACACCACACGGTGCTAGATGCTGCCATTCTGAAAAATGGTGGTGGGGTAGTAGTAGCATATAGGCATTGCTCCTACCCCCATTCTACTTACAGGTACTGTGGGGGGGGGGGCAGGTTTAATGGAGGTCCACAGGCTAAAAATGATCTTAGCAAGGTTGGGGGGGGCGGGGGGTTTGTATCGGGGCCCACGGGCCACCAATGAGCTTTTTCCTGGGAGGTGAGGGGAGGGGAGGGGATTGTGATTGGGGCCCACCAGGCCACCAATGCTTTTTAAGAGGCGGGAGGAGGGATCAGAGCCCACCGGGCCAGCAATGCTTTTACTTCTCTTGGGGGTTCGGGGTCTGTGGGGGCACCAATGGCCCTGATATTGTGCCAGTGGCATTGGGGCTTTCCCCGATGCCTGGATCATCTGAGGTGAAGTGTCAAATTTCATCTCAGATGACCTTGTTTCTCTGGGACAGTATGCCAAACCTGCGCAGGATATAGGGGCTGCTAACTCAGACTTCTGTGTGCATGTGTTAGGTTTGCTCTCCCAGTTTAATTCTGACTTTTTGTGTACTGGTTAATTTACATACAGCATCACTGCACAAAACGTCACTGTTAAACTTGTGCTATGAAACCCTGCGCCGGAGCTTTAAGCATTAGACTCTAGCGTAGGATTTCTGCATTGGCCTGCTTGTCTTTTTCTTCCTGGTATTTAACACTGATCTTTTCTACATTTCTTCTTTGCTTCTCTAGTCACTTACACAAATGCGCACATACACACCCCAATGGCTCACCCCTCATAAGTACACTCCCATGGATGAAAAAGGATTCTAAAAGGTAGAAAAAGGTGTGTTCACAATTTATGAACATACCTTTCTCCATCTTTTTTCATTCATTTTCATTTTTAGGTCCATCATATAGAGTTACTCATTCAGGTTACTTCTACAGCTATACTTAATTGTTGAGCTCTGTTGAGCTATGATATTTTCATTTAGTTAAATAGTGTAAATTTTATTGCTTCTCTTGGGGGCAGTATTGCTCTATAGGACTATTTTCTTGAACTTTTCATTTTTCCCTTGGTGATTTCAAGACTGTTACATTATTAAGCAAGACACTTTGCGATGAAAATTGCCTATTCAGTGAGCTCCATATTTCAGGGCCCTCTCTCACCTTTCCCTCCCCCAGTGGAGTGCTGATCCCCACATCACAGCATCCCAGCCCTGGTTACACTGAAAGCAAGAGAAGTGATTGAACACATGTCATGTCCTGCTGCCTTGAAAGCAGTCTCACCGTAAGAGCTGCGAGACTGATCACACCGCCACAGGAAATGACCTGCATTTTAAGCGCTTCTCCTGCTGTTGATGTGGCTGGGGCCGGGATGGTGCAGCATGGAAATGAGGGCTCTGGAGACAGTGAAGGCCAGCAAACAGTCTGGGAAAGGGCAGAACTAAGTCTGCAGCCTTGTGAGGAGGTTTCAGCACCATTGCATGGCTGTACAGCTCAATAGGAACATTGGAAGAATGTATATTAGGGGAAAATTCACAGGTAGTTGTGAATGAAGCTCATGGTGCCATACTCCAGCCCTAGGTCCAACTTGAGCTAAAAGTACTAAACAGCAGGAGAAAACTGTGAGTTAAAGAAAGAAAGAAGGAGGACTAAAGTCCATGTACGCAATGGGGTAAAACAAGGGGAGCACCATCTTAACCATCTTTGCGTCTGAAGGTTTTCACCTTGTCATGGTAGAATAAAGCATCACCCAGTTAACAGCCTGACCATCCTTTCTCCTGTGGCAGTTGTTTTGGGGAACTTGTGTGTACAGTAACATTTCACAACCATATGAAGGATTAAGCCATTTTGCTACGTAACTTTGTAAGTGGCAATGATAAGTATGAGACATCAAAGAGCCTAGATCAAATTTGTACACCTACCTCTGTTTGCAATCAATGGAAATTCCTTTTATTTGTCTTTTTTCTTACTGTTAAACAATATTTTATAAAATTAGAGACCCGCTGAGAGTAAGTTCAGTCTACCATGATATACACAGAAAAATGTATCTTTCAGCCTCCTGCTTGGAATATATTTACTTAGGGGGTCATTCCAGAACACAAGCCGATAAAACGTGAGGGATAGACGTGTTTCTCGTGAAAATGTCTAGAACCGTATTCTGAAACCACACGACCCTGCATATACACGGTGCTGGCACGGGGATCTCAGAACGTGGGTGGAAGGGTGTGGAATGGGGGCATGGCTAGCCACAGAGACGTCTAAAGCATATCCTGGAAAGGCCCATATTTGTCTTCAGTTCTACCTGTGTATGTGCAAGTTAGTCCTGCAGAAATGTGGAATAAGGGCAGGACTTAGAAAATATTCTGCTCTGCTCAGCAATGCATCCCATAAAGAAGAATGGCTGTGACAATAATGTTTTGCACCGCTGTGTCTGCAGTCTGGAACAACACTAGATGCAGTGTTACAGAACAGAAAGCAGAGGTGAGGGAAGGTTGTACGGTAAAGAAACATTAATAAACACCCGCAGATAAATATAAAAAGGTACACTACTGTTTATTCTGGCAATGCTGTCATTTGCTGCTTGTGCTAAGGGAGCAGATCCAGGGTTCCCTAACAATTCCTATGACCAAAAAACATGACAGTTGCTGGAGTCCTGGGACTCCATGCTAAAATGCTATACCAGCTGTTGTTGATAGGTGCAGGGTATCGTTTTTGCAGATGCATGTTATTTTGAGACTATAAGTGACAGTGAGTGTATGGTGGGGGAGAAGGGGGTTGAGTGTTGCACAGGATGATCTAGTGTGCTCATCCGCAAATCTGGGGGTGACATGAATGGCTGATCGGTACCTGGACTGTAAGGATGACTGCTACGTCATCAGGTGCCAATGTGATTGTGCAGAAAAAAAGCAGAAACATATCCCTGTCACTAATAAGGGACCCTCAGAATGAAGGCATTCAACAGTGCAAACAGCACTAATACATGTCCAAGAGCTCCGTCATTGGTCTCTACAAATGTGCACATTTGTAGAGAGTGATAATGCTGCCTTTGGCCATGTCTTAGTGGTGCTTGCACTGTTGAATGCTCTCATTCCGAGGGCCCCTTATTTGTGACAGGGATATGTTTTGACATTTAGCTATGGAGGAACTGTTCTGCTTTGTTCTGGTCCTTATTTAGCTTTTTGCAGACATTTTCCAGAGATGTCCAAAACATGCATAACTGGGGAGGTCTTCTGCTGCTATGTTTGTTGTGGTGCAATGCATCTTGTGACAAACATCATTCTCTACTTGCTTTTATACGATCTTAGTGCGCACTGAGACTACTTTGCAGTGTTCTGGGCATGCCACGGACTGGTTGATATAGTCTACCTTGCATCCACATATATGTATCGCCAGCTTCCATGTGTAGTTTGCAACAGCGCAACACTGTCAGTGAGCACAGCAGCTTAGGAGATGCACATTTTACAGGAGAAGTGTGGCCGTTCACAGTTATGTTGTGGAGACATGCACGATTGAATGCATCCATCTTTTCTGAATGTGGTGATCGTGGGGATGTACACAGCCGTTTGCCTTGTATACCCATCTCTCGTACACCATAATGCTTTGTTCGTGCAGTGCCAAGTATGTCTATGTCCCCAATTCTGGACCCGTGGCTGCGGAATCATATTTCAATCAGGCACGTTTTCAATTTGGACGTGCCCATGGGACAGACGTGCATGTTCTGGAATTGGCCTCTTAGCAAATGATAAAGACCATCTCACCTGTTCAGGCTTCACAGTTGTCCTGTCTATATTGCTAAGGATGCATACCACCTGTGGTTTTCCTCCCTTGTATTCCATTTTGGTTAATAGAACATACAAGATCCTTGCTTAGTTCCCTCGAGCACCCATTTTTCCCATCCCTAACCACAACCGCAAGGTCCCCATCCACAACCACAAGGTTCTGTAATAGTCCTAATAGTCAACCATACTAGTGTAGCCATTGTGCATACTTCCTTGCTCCCTGGCATAGCCTGCAAGGTAGACCTAGCTTATTCTATCACTGTTGCAGTTTGCTGTAAGCAAAAATACGGAACCTCCATCGTCATATCCATAAACATCAAAGACAATAGGCTTGCTAAAGTCTTGCTAAATTGTTTTATAGCATATAAACAAGGTCCCAAGTGAAACAAGACAAATCCTAATTATAATTTTTGTCAGGTATGCTGTCACAGGAACAGGAGATGGATTCTCCCCCCCCCCCTCCACCCCTGCCGCAGCAAACCCTTTTTAATCGAATAGTTTTGTAAAAATGGCTACTTAGCTCAAAAGCACGCTGGTTACCATACACAGTAGAACTGTGAAAAGAGTCCTGTATATACGACGTGGCATGTTTTGGGTAGTCACCTTGACCCTACATGCCAGCATGAATGTTGGTACACTCACGATTGAACAGTCCTGTAATGCCTGATGCAGGGTCAAGGCGACTACCCGAAATGTGCCACATTGTATATACAGGATTCTTTTCACAGTTCTACTGTGTAGTAACCAGCGTGCTTTTGAGGTAAGTAGCCATTTTTACAAAACTATTTGATTAAAAAGGATTTGCTGCAGGAGGAGGGGGGGGGGGGAGAAATCCCTCTCCTGTTCCTGTGACAGCATACACGACAAAAATTAGAATTAGGATTTATTTTGTTTCACTTGGGACCGTGTTTATATGATGTACAGTTCAGTCTTCAAGATTATAGGGTGATTGTTTGAAATTGCTTTATAGCGCATCGTGACTCACCCACTCAAAGAATTGGCATGGAGAATGGAGCAATTGTATTTTACAGAGCCATGCAAGCACAATTGTAGGGCCTTAAATTTTCTAGGCAAAACAGGCACACAAAGTGGAAGTTTGACGTTGCACAACTATGAAAGTTATGAGCAACAGCACCAATTATCAAGACTGATCTTAGGAAGATGAAGAAATACAAATCAACAGCATGTGTGTTTAATAAGTAAATGAAATATAAATGACTTTTGCAGCAAAACTGAGTTGCAATTGAACTTGATATTTCTTTAGTCATTAGTTGTACTACTCACTGCTGCCACTGGGGTGCGCCCACTCTCCAACTATGGCTCATGGCAATGTCCTTCCAGCATTCTTTTCTTGGTGTTAGAGATATGCTAACTCTCCTGCAAAGGTTTGCTAGTCTTGGACACAAACAGCATACCAATGAATGGCAGACTTGTTAAAATAAAAGTAAGTAATGTAGTCTTCATTATCAAAGTAGAACCATTAGCAAAAATATTTCTAGGTTTCAGTTGTCCGTGAAAAAAATCGTTAAGATAGTAGTGCTAGTTAGAATTTTCCAAATATCATATTGTGTGTTCCTTGGTTCTGTTGCATCGTCGCTTGATCTTAGTCCTATGTCTCCTTCCTCTTTGGATAGGTTTTCTTTTTCACATTTTTTTTCCTTTGGAATAGAAGGCTGTAGGCTAACTAACTTTAATGTCAGCAAACAAACTATGATGTCAAATTCATACCAATTATGTACCAAGGTACAAGAAAAAATGTGTTGTTTATAATCAGGAACCTACAATCCTGTAGCCGAAGGCTGCAAATTTTGGCCTTTACCATATAACGACTGGGTATCCAGGGCCAATGTAAGAATATTAGGTATCCTAAGCAAACCTTCAGCTTTGTGTTCCCCCTCCCTACACACACACACACACACTTACACAAACTTGTGCTCCCAAACTCATCCAATCCCTGAATCTCTACTCTGTTCCCTCCATCCAGTCTCAGTCGCTTTGCTTCCGTTCTCTCCCTTCCCCAAGCCCAACCCCTTTGTGTCCACAATCCCCCCCCCCCACATACCCATTTGAATTATCTTAATACAATTTCTTTTTCTAGTAACCAATATTTTATTAAGAGCAACAAGAATTATGCCATTTAAAATATTTAGAAAACATGTGTAGCCTAAATAATCCTTACTACTACCACTAATCATTTCTATAGCGCTACAAGGCGTATGCAGCGCTGTGCATTTAGATGTAAGACACAGTCCCTGCTCATCAGAGCTTACAGTCTAATCAAGACAAAACACATAGTGAAACTGGGGACTAGAATATGGTAAGATACACGAAAGTAGTGGACAAAGAGAGTGAGGCACATCGGGATCCAGAAATGACTTCAAAGAGGAGGGTTTTTAGCCTGGATTTGAATAGGGCTAGAGGAGGAGCTCGATACACACACTCAGGTAGTTTGTTCCAAGCGTGTGGAGCAGCAAACAATATCACTATCAAAATGTGGAGTACCCTATACCTTTGTTTTCAAAAAAAGGAAGATTGAGTGAATCAGGGTTCTCATTTACAGCACAGCGTAAATAAATAAGCAAGCGTTCTAGTTTCAAATATAATCAATGACTCCTTTTCAGGTGTGTTTGCCTATTGGGGAGACTCCATCCATTTGTCTGTCTATACGTCCATCTGTATGTATCTGTTTGTGCATGTGCAGACAGATGTGTATGGCATCACTCTCCCTGCAGAGCAGTAGACTGAGGAGATGGCAGAAGTCCCCAGGTCCTGCAGGCAGACGAAGCAAGGCAGCAGTGGCACCAACCAGCAGGACTTCTAAGACCTGCTGACCGTAGAGGCAGAGCAGCCGGTGAGAGTCCCGAGTTCCAACCAGTAGAGAGGAGGGAAAGAGGCACTGAAGAGCTGGCAGAAGTCCTCAGATCTTGCCAGCGAAGTTAGGCTAAGCCTCTGAGGAGGGGCAAGTGGAAAGAAATGGGAGGGGCTCGAGAAGAGAAGAGTGGAAGGGTGAGGGGGCAGAGCATAAAGGAAAGGGAGGGATTAGAAAGGAAGAAAAGAGAGGGGTGAAGCAAAACCAAAGGGTTGAAGTAGAAAGAAAAGGTGAGGGGTGGAGCATAAGAGAAGGGGTTGGGCTAAAAAGGAGGGAAAAGAGAAGGGAGCAGGGTGGAAGGAAAGGGATGAGGTTAAAAAGGAGGTGACGAGGGGGGAGGTGGGAAGGGGCTGGGTGACACATATACACAGGCATCTGGCATAACCAACCATTCACACACAGATGCCCACCCCTACACACACACACACACTGACATCCCCATTCCCCCCAGCCCAAACACACAAACACACACACACACACACACACACGCTGCTGTCCCCATTCTCCCACACACTTTCACACCCCACCATACCCATCCTCCCAACACATATGCACAGGCATCTGGCAAAACCATCCTCTCACACACACATGCCCACTCCTACACACACACACATACTGCCATCCCCATTCCCCCCCCCCAACACACACACAATGCCATCCCCCCAAACACACACACACACATACACGTTGCTGTCCCCATTCTCCCACAAACTTTCACACACCACCATACCCATCCTCCCAACACATATATACAGGCATCTGGCATAACCATCCTCTCACACACAGATGCCCACCCCTACACACACAAACACTGCCATCCCCATCCCCCCAACACACACACACACACACACACACACACGCACACATACACACTGCTGTCCACATTCTCCCACACACTTTCACACACCACCATACCCATCCTCCTGACACATATACAAAGGCATCTGGCATAACCATCCTCTCACACACAGATGCCCACCCCTACACACACACACACACTGCCATCCCCATCCCCCCCAACACACACACACACACACACACATACACACTGCTGTCCACATTCTCCCACACACTTTCACACACCACCATACCCATCCTCCCGACACATATACAAAGGCATCTGGCATAACCATCCTCTCACACACAGATGCCCACCCCTACACCCACACACACACTGCCATCCCCATCCCCCCCAACACACACGCACACACACATACACACTGCTGTGCACATTCTCCCACACACTTTCACACACCACCATACCCATCCTCCCGACACATATACAAAGGCATCTGGCATAACCATCCTCTCACACACACATGCCCAACCCTACACACACACACACACACTGCCATTCCCATTTCCCTCCCAAACACACACACACACTGCCATCCCCATTCCCCCCCCCAACACCCACCCCCACACCCACATACACACTGCTGTCCACATTCTCCCACACACTTTCACACACCACCATACCCATCCTCCCGACACATATACAAAGACATCTGGCATAACCATCCTCTCACACACACGTGCCCACCCCTACACACACACACACACACACACTGCCATCCCCATTCCCACCCCCCAAACACACACGCACACATACACGCTGCTGTCCCCATTCTCCCACACACTTTCACACACCTCCATACCCATCCTTCCAACACATATACACAGGCATCTGGCATTACCATCCTCTCACACACACATGCCCACCCCTACACACACACACACACACACTGCCAACCCCATTCCCCCCAAACACACACACACACACACTGCCATCTCCATTCCCCCCCAAACACACACACACACACACACACACAAACACTTTGCTTTCTCCATTCTCCCACATATTTTCACACACCACCATACCCATCCTCCCAACACATATACACAGGCATCTGGCATAACCATCCTCTCACACACACATGCCCACCCCAACACACACACACACACTGCCAACCCATTCCCTCCTAAACACAAACACACACTGCTATCCCCATTCCCCCCCCAAAAAACACACACACACTGCCATCCCCATTCCCCCCCCAAACACACACGCACACATACACGTTGCTGTTCCCATTCTCCCACACACTTTCACACACCACCATACCCATCCTCCCAACACATATACACAGGCATCTGGCATAACCATCCACTCACACACAGATGCCCACCCCAACACACACACACACACACTGACATCCCCATTCCCCCCCAAACACACACACACACACATACACACTGCTTTCCACATTCTCCCACGCACTTTCACACACCACCATACCAATCCTCCCAACACATATACACAGGCATCTGGCATAACCATCCTCTCACACACACATGCCCACCCCTACATACACACACACACACATACACTGCCATCCCCATTCCCCCCCCCCCAAACACACACACACACACACACACTGCTGTGAGTGCTGTCCCCATTCTCCCACACATTTTCACACACCACCATACTCATCCTTCCAACACATATACACAGGCATCTGGCATAACCATCCTCTCACACACACATGCCCACCCCTACTCACACACACTGCCATCCCTATTCCCCCCCAAACACACACACACACATACACGCTGCTGTCCACATTCTCCCCCCCCACACACACCCCATCCCTCACCATACCTATCCTCCCTCTCACAAACACCCACACCCACACACCATCCCCATGCCCTACACACTTTCACACACCACCATAGCCATCCTTCCAACATATATACACAGGCATCTGGCATAACCATCCTCTCACACACACATGCCCACCCCATCATGACCACTATTACACACACACACACTGCCATCCCCATTCCCCCCAAACACACACACACACACACATACACGCTGCTGTCCCCATTCTCCCACACACCCACACCGCATCCCTCACCATACCTATCCTCTAACACACACACCAACACACACACACACACACACACACCATGTCCATCCCCAACACACTTTCACACACCACCATACCCATCCTTCCAAACACATATACAAGGGCATCTGGCATAACCATCCTCTCACGACACATGCCCACCCCTACACATACACACACTGCCATCCCCATTCCCCCCCAAACACACACACACACATACACGCTGCTGTCCCCATTCTCCCACACACCAACACCCCATCCCTCACCATACCTATCCTCCCACACACGCACACACACACACACACACCATCCCCATCCCCAACACACTTTCACACACCACCATACCCATCCTTCCAACACATATACAAGGGCATCTGGCATAACCATCCTCTCACACACAAATGCCCACCCCATCATGCCCACCCCTACACACACACACCATTCTCCCACACAACCACACCCCATTCCTCACCATACCTATCCTCCCACACACACACATACACGCTGCTGTCCACATTCTCCCACACACCCACACCCCATCCTTCACTATACCTATCATCACACACACACACACACACATACACGCTGCTGTCCCCATTCCCCCCATGCACCCACACCCCATCCATTACCATACCTCTCCTCCCACACAGACACACACACATACACGCTGCTGTCCCCATTCTCCCACACAACCACACCCCATCCCTCACCATACCTATCCTCCCACACACACACATACACGCTGCTGTCCCCATTCTCCCACACATCCACACCCCATCCTTCACTATACCTATCCTCACACACACACACACACACACACACACACACAAACACGCTGCTGTCCCCATTCCCCGCCCAAACACCCACACTCCATCCGTTACCATACCTGTCCTCCCACACAGACACATACACACACACAGACACACACACACACACACACGCTGCTGTCCCCATTCTCCCACACACCTACAGCCCATCCCTCACCATACCTATCCTCCCACCCACACACACACACACACGCTGCTGTCCACATTCTCCCACACACCCACACCCCATCCCTCACCATACCTATCCTCAAACACACACACACACACACACACACACACACACACATACACGCTACTGTCCCCATTCTCCCACACACCCACACCCCATCCCTCACCATACCTATCCTCTCACACACACACACACACACACACACACACACATGCTGCTGTCCCCATTCTCCCACACACCCACAGCCCATCCCTCACCATACCTATCCTCACACACACACACATACACACACATACACGCTGCTGTCCCCATTCTCCCACACTCCCACAACCCATCCCTCACCGTACCTATCCTCCCACACACGCACACACACATATACACACTGCTGTCCCCATTGTCCCACACACCCACACCCCATACTTCACTATACCTATCCTCACACACACACACACACACGCCTACACCACCATACCCATCCTCCCCACACATATACATAGACATCTTACATATCCATCATCCCACACACACATGTCCATTCCAGCATACCCATCCTCCCACACACACACACGCATACTGCCATCCCTATTCTCCTCCCCCTAAACACACATACACTGTTATCCCCATTTTCCCCCACACACATACACACCCCACCCCACCATAGCCATCCTACCCATCTTCTCAGACAAATTTGCATACCAGACTCATACCTCCATATCCTGCAATCCAAATCAGACATCCCCACAGATAAACAGCTAAGCATGCTTCATGTAATCAAATATAAATATCATACCACTGATACATACGGTCCTCACATACATCATTGATCACTTTGTACACCTCATACCCACTATTCCTAACAACCCACACATCCCCTGCTGCCTTAGTAAGAAACACTTTACTATGGTTGTTTCAACTGTGTTCTTCAAACAAATATACCTAAGTCTGCGCATAGAAGAAAAGAGAAACACACCATTATACCATATTGTAGTGTACACTTTTCAACTTGTTTCTACATAAAATATGGCTCAAGACTTTCCTTTCAAGAAATGTAATTGCACTTCTTTTTCCCTTTGCTTCCCCCCCCTCCTTAATTTTCTTTTCTCCATCACTCAAGAAACAAGGGGGAAGGTTATTTATTTGCAGTAAAAAGAAGTAGTTTAAAGACTCTGATGAGAAATTAAAATTATTTGCATAAAATATATTGTGTCCATTTCAACTTAGTAGGATACATATAAACAATTCTTGGATGTGTTGATTTGATATTGCCCTCAGTGAGAAGTACATTGATGAGATGCTTCTGTTGGCACCCATCTTCTCAAGCAGAGGAGAAGATGGGTGCCAACAGAATGTTGATGGTTGGACACAAGTCACCAGGGCCTGCAAAATCACCAATCCAATTTCTCCAGCCCTTGAATTGAAGAACCATTATGCAGCCCTGGAAGTGGAGGAGGTGAAAGCATCCCTGGAAAGGGAAGAACCAGAGCTCAAGTACTCCAAAGTTGCAGAATCAGTGAGCACAAGGAAGCGAAGGGTAGTGGTGGTTGGAGACTCTCTTCTGAGGGGTACTGAGGCGTCCATCTGCCGACCAGACTTGATGTCCAGAGAGGTATGCTGTCTGCCTGGTGCCAAAAGCCAAGATGTTACAGAGAGTTTGCTGAGACTCATCAAGCCCACTGACTATTACCCAATGTTGCTAATCCATGTTGGAACAAATGATAATGCCAGGTATACCTCAGAACGTATCAAAAGTGACTTCATGGCTCTGGGACAGAGGGTGAAACAGTTAGGTGCAGAGGTGGTATTCTCTTCAATCCTCCCTGTTGAGGGTAAAGGCCAAGGCAGAGAGGCTCGCATCCTGGAGATGAATGCATGGCTGCGTGAATGGTGTCATCAAGAGCGTTTTTGTTTCCTAGACCATGGGATGCTGTTCCAAGGGTTGCAGAGCAGAGATGGCGTCCATCTGTCCAAGAAAGGTCAACGCGTCTTCGGTAGTAGACTGGCTAATCTACTGTAGAGGGCTTTAAACTAGATTCGTTGGGGATGGGTGAAGAAAGCCCCCAGGTAGGTGATACATTAAATACCTTTATGGAAATGGGTAACAGGGGTAACATATGGAAAGCAGTGTCTAAAAATGCCCGTAGCATGGGAAATAAGATCCCTGATGTTGAAGCTTTGGTGGGAGTGACTGACTTGGGAAATGCTTCCCGTTCCACGCGCAGGACCCAAAAGGCAGGCAGAGCTCCGGAGTCTCAATGCGTGGATGAGACAATGGTGCAGAGATGAGGGGTTTGGATTTGTTAGGAACTGGGGAACATTCTGGGGAAAGGAGGGGCTCTTCCAAAGGGATGGGCTTCACCTTAACCGGGATGGAACCAGGCTGCTGGCATTAACTTTTAAAAAGGAGATAGAGCAGCTTTTAAACTAGATGATAGGGGAAAGCCGACAGTCGCCTAAGAGCGCATGGTTCAGAAGAATGTATCCTTGAAGGATACTACAAAAAGCAGAGAGGTTCCAAAAAAGAGTAAAGTAGCCCAAATGCCCTCCAGTATGGAGCAGACAGAGCTTAAAGATCCCAAATTATCCATGTCTACCAATAGCCAAATTAATATGAATAAAATACAGTCTCTAAAATGCTTGTATGCAAATGCTAGAAGTCTACAAAACAAGATGGGAGAGTTAGAATATATAGCACTAAACGAGAGGTTAGATATAATTGGAATATCAGAGACATGGTGGAAGGAGGACAACCAGTGGGACACTGTGATACCTGGGTACAAACTGTATCGTAATGATAGAGCTGATCAAATTGGTGGAGGGGTTGCGCTCTATGTTAGAGAGGGCATTGAGTCAGAAAGGATTAAAGTTTGGCAGGAAACAAAATTTGCTGTAGAATCTCTATGGATTGAAATTCCATGTAAAAAGGGGAAGGCGATGGCAGTGGGGGTGTACTATCGTCCGCCTGACCAGAATGAACAAATGGATGATGAAATGCTCAAAGAAATCAAGGAAGCTAGCAAAAGTTACAGTGCAGTAATAATAATGGGTGATTTCAATTACCCCGGTATCGACTGGGTCAGTGTCACAGCAGGACATGCTACGGAGATAAAGTTCCTAGATGAAATAAATGACTGCTTCTTGGAGCAGCTGGTTCATGAACCAACCAGAGGGGAAGCAATATTAGACCTAGTCCTTAGTGGAACACCAGATGTAGTGCAAGAGATAAGGGTGTTGGGGCCACTTGGCAATAGTGATCATAGCATGATCGCCTTTGATTTAATTAGTGGAGGAGGGATAGTAAGGAAATCCACAGTACTACCTTTTAACTTTCGAAAGGGAGACTATGATAAAATGAGGAAAACAGTTAAGAAAAAACTAAAAGGAGCAGTTGCAAAGGTTAAAGACTTACATCAAGCTTGGGTGTTGTTTAAAAATACTATCTTGGAAGCCCAAGCCAGCTTTATTCCACGCTTTAAGAAAAGTGGAAGGAAGTCAAAAAAACTGCCAGCATGGTTTAAAGGTGAGGTCAGAGAGGCTGTTGTTGCCAAAAATGCATCTTTCAGGAAATGGAAAAAAGAGCCAAACGACGAAACCTGGAAACAGCACAAGCACTGGCAAATCAAATGCAAGGCATTAATAAAGCAGGCAAAGGGAGAATTTGAGAAGATTTTGTCAAGTACATTCGCAGCAAAAAACCTGTGAGAGAGTCAGTTGGTCCATTAGATGATAGAGGCGTTAAAGGGGCACTAAGAGGTGACAAGGCGATAGCAGAGAGACAATGAATTCTTTGCTTCGGTCTTTACTGAGGAAGATATAGGGATGTTACCCATGACTGAAGTGATATTTAAAGGTGCAGAAGGGTTGAAGGAAATATCGATACATCGGGAAGATGTATTACAACTATTAGATAAACTGAAGAGTAGCAAATCACCTAGGCTGGATGGTATACATTCAAGGGTGTTGAAAGAACTGAAATATGAGATTGCAGACCTGCTATTAGTAATCTCTGAACTATCATTAAAATCATCTCTAATTCCTGAAGATTGGAGGATAGCCAATGTAACACCAATTTTTAAAAAGGGTTCCAGGGGTGATCCGGGAAACTACAGACCGGTGAGCTTGACGTCAGTACCGGGAAAAATGGTAGAAAACCATCATAAAGAATAAAATTATTCAGCATTTAGATAGTCATGGCCTAATGGGAGACAGCCAACATGGCTTTCGACAAGGAAGATCTTGCCTTACTAATCTGTTATGTTTTTTTGAAGGTGTGAATAAATAGGTGGACAAAGGTGAGTCGGTTGATATAGTGTATCTGGACTTTCAGAAAGCCTTTGACAAGGTCCCTCATCAGAGACTTTTGGCAAAACTAAAGAGTCATGGGATAGGAGGCAGTGTACTACTGTGGATCAGGAACTGGTTAAAAGATAGAAAGCAGAGGGTAGGGCTAAATGGCCAATTTTCCCAATGGAGAAAGGTGAATAGTGGTGTACCCCAGGGATCTGTGCTGGGTCCTCTGCTTTTTGACATATTCATAAATGACCTGGAAAGTGGAATAACGAGTGAGGTTATCAAATTTGCAGATGACACAAAACTATTTAAAGTTGTTAAAACCCAAGAGGATTGTGGAAAATTGCAAAAGGATCTTGATAAATTGGAAGACTGGGCATTAAAATGGCAGATGAAATTTAATGTGGACAAGTGCAAAGTTATGCACCTAGGGAAAAACAACCCAACCTATGGTTACATGATGCAAGGTTCCACTTTAGGAACCACCACACAGGAAAAAGATTTAGGCGTCATTGTGGATAACATGTTAAAACCCTCGGCCCAGTGTGCAGCGGCAGCCAAGAGAGCAAATAGAATGCTAGGTATGATAAGGAAAGGAATGGAAAATAAAACAAAAGATATTATAATGCCTCTATATCGTTCCATGGTGAGACCGCACCTTGAATATTGTGTGCAATTCTGGTCGCCGTATCTTAAAAAGGATATAGCGTTATTAGAAAAGGTTCAGAGAAGAGCCACCAAAATGGTAAAGGGGATGGAAGGATACTCCTATGAAGAAAGGCTAAAAAGGTTAGGGCTCTTTAACCTGGAAAAGAGACGGCTGAGGGGAGATATGATAGAAGTCTATAAATTAATGAACGGAGTGGAACGGGTAAACGTAGATCGATTGTTTACGTTATCAGAATAAAGACAGACTAGGGGACATGCAATGAAGCTACAGGGTAAACTATTTAAGACTAATAAAAGAAAATATTTTTTCACTCGACGTGTAATCAAACTCTGGAATTTGTTACCGGAGGATGTAGTAAAGGCTGTTAGTGTAGCTGGGTTTAAAAAAGGTTTGGACAAGTTGCTGGAGGAAAAGTCCATAAACCATTATTAAGAAGGGACCCAGGATATCAATGCTTGACCCAGTACAAGCATTGTGGAACCTGTGTCTTTTGGAGAAACTGCTAGGTACGTATGACCTAGATTGGCCACTGTTGGAAACAGGATACTGGGCTTGATGGACCTTGGTCTGACCCAGTATGGCATATCTTATGTTCTTATGTTCTTATATTTATTGGCAGTTACAGAAACATGGTTCACAGAAAACCATGATTGGGATGTAACTATACCTGGCTATTCTTTATTCAGAAAGGACAGGGTAGGAAGAAGGGGAGGAGGAGTGGCACTATATGTAAAATCTACTATTAAAGCTTTGGAATTACAGAGCTTAAAAGGGAGAGAGGAGGCATTGTGGGTTAAACTGAAAAGAGGGAAAGGGAAATCTATTTGCATTGGTGTGATATACAGACCTCCCTCACAAGAGGAAGAGGTGGACAGAGAGTTAATTGAAGACATACGCAGCAGTGGTAGGAAAGAGGAAGTGCTACTGATAGGAGATTTCAATATGCCAGATGTTGATTGGCACATTCCTGCTGCAGTATCATCTAGAAGTAAGGAGATCCTGGATTCTCTACAGGGAGAACTAGTCAGGCAATTGGTAACAGACCCCACACGTGAAAGGGCCATACTGGACTTGCTGCTTACCAATGGTGAAAGTGTTTCTGATGTTGTAGTGGGAGATCATTTTGCATTCAGTGATCACCAGATGGTGTGGTTCAGTATTAGGACTAGGGCTGTTAGAATCCATTCAAAGGTGAGGATCTTAGACTTTAAGAAGACTAACTTTGCCAAGATGGGCCAATACCACAGGGAGTCGTTAGTGGGATGGGAACAGCTGGGGGATGTAGAAAAACAGTGGGCAAAACTGAAAGGAGATATTATAAGGGCAACCGACCTTTTTGTTAAAATGGTAAATAAAGGTAAAAGGAAAAGGAGACCGCTATGGTTTTCGAAAGAAGTAGCTGAAAAAGTGAAGAAAAAGAGGGAGGCCTTCATGAAATACAAGAGGTCACAGAGAGAGGAAGACAGGCATCTGTATTTGGAAAAACTTAGAGAAGCTAGCAAAGTAGTCAAGAAGGCAAAGTTTCAAAAGGAGGAGGAAATAGCCAATGCAATAAAATGGGGGGATAAGACATTTTTCACATATATTAGTGAGAAGAGGAAGGGCAAAAGTGCTATTGTCAGACTCAAGGGTGCAGGGGAGGAATATGTAGAAGCTGATAAGGATAAAGCGGAATTGCTTAACAAATATTTCTGTTCTGTGTTCACAGATGAAGAACCAGGAGCAGGACCTCAGAAAACACCCACAAACAGGAACAGAAGCGAGGGACATCTTGAACAATTTTCAGAAGACTGTGTTCATGAGAAACTAGCTCAACTTAAAGTAGACAAAGCGATGGGACCGGATGGGATACACCCTAGAATACTGAGGGAACTTGTGGACGTTCTAGCAGCTCCACTGACTGACCTTTTCAATGCCTTGTTGGAGTCGGGAGTGGTGCCAAAGGACTGGAGAGAGGCTCATGTGGTGCCTTTACACAAAAGCGGAAGTAAGGATGTGGTTGAGAACTACAGGCCGGTTAGTTTAATTTCGGTGATGAGTAAATTATTGGAAACTCTGCTGAAAGAGAAAATAGTGAGGTTTCTGGAGTCCAGCGGATTACAGGATCCGAGGCAGCATGGATTCACCAGAGGCAGGTCTTGTCAGACAAATCTGATTGATTTCTTTGACTGGTGACCAGGGAGTTGGACCGAGTGAGAGCCCTAGATGTGGTGTATTTAGATTTCAGTAAGGCCTTTGACACTGTTCCTCACAGGCAAAATATAAACAAACTGAGCACCCTAGGGATGGACCCTAAAGTTACTGCTTGGGTTAGAAATTGGTTGGGTGGGAGGCGAGAAAGAGTACAAGTAAATGGAGCTCACTCTGAGGAGAAGGATGTTACCAGTGGTGTGACCCAGGGATCTGTCCTTGGTCCGATTCTTTTTAACATCTTTGTTAGTGATATAGCGGAAGGGCTGTCGGGTAAGGTTTGCCTCTTTGCAGATGATACCAAAATCTGCAATAGAGTAGACACCCAGGAAGGTGTAGATAACATAAGGAGGGATCTAGCTAAGCTTGTAGAATGGTCTAGAATTTGGCAGCTGGGATTTAATGTTAAAGAATGTAAGGTCATGCATTTGGGCTGCAGCAATCCAAGGGAGCAATATAGTATAAGGGGTGAAGTACTTTTGTCCACTAAAGAAGAGCGGGACCTAGGCGTGATTGTGTCTGATGATCTTAAAGCAGCTAAACAGGTAGAAAAGGCGACGGCAAAAGCTAGAAAGATGCTTGGGTGCATACGGAGAGGAATGGCTAGCAGAAAAAAGGAGGTGATAATGCCTCTGTATAAGTCTTTGGTGTGACCTCATTTGGAGTATAGTGTGCAATTCTGGAGACCACACCTTCAAAAGGATGTGAACAGGACGGAGTCGGTGCAGAGGGTGGCTACTAAAATGATTAGTGGTCTTCATTATAAAGCATATGAGGACAGACTGAAGGATCTTAATATGTACACCTTAAAGGAAAGGCGGGATAGAGGTGATATGATTGAGATGTTTAAATGCCTCCATGGCATAAATGTTCAGGGAGAGAGCCTCTTTCAATTGAAAGCAAGTTCTGCTACGAGGGGACATGGGATGAGGGTGAAGGGAGATAGATTCAGGAGTGATATGCGGAAATATTTCTTTATGGAAGAGTAGTGGATCCGTGGAATATTCTCCCAGTTGAGGTGGTAGAGATGAGGACAGTAACTGAATTCAAAAAAGCATGGGACAAACACAGAGGATCTCTAAAGTTAAAAAGGGGACTGTTGTAGTTGTTGATATGGAAGGACAGACTAGATAGGCCATGTGGTCTTTTTCTGTCATTATATTTCTATGTTTCTATGTTTCGATAAATGGCTTCTGGCACACAATTGTGGACTTAATGGACTAGGAGATGGAAACTCAGCTCTTCAGAGACATTGTCTGGATTCTGTTCAAAGCAGGTATCAATGGAATTGTAGCAGAATCCTAACAGAATGCATGCAATAAAACAGTAGTATTTCTGGGGAGATCCAAGATGGTGCTGGTTAGACTTCCATGAGCGTTCTGCTTTTACGACGGGGAAAATTCAGAAGGCAACCCTCCCAGACGCCTGCAACCTCTTCGCTTTTACCGACAATGGTCATGGGACCAATGGATTCTTATTTCACGTACCTGCGTCAACAGTCAGTTGTTTCGGGAGAGGTAAGCTCGGCTGAGGTGTTACGAGAGTCGACGGGCTCAACGACTGCTTCGGGCATTTCATCTTTCTCCCCCAACTCACGGTGTATGCCTAAAGCAGTGTGTCTTCAGCTTCCTCTCAATGGTCTGCAGCAAGGATCCCCCCTTTCTGGGAGTGGGTCTTCCCCCTGTCGAAGGTCTGACCCAGGAGTGCGGTTGGCTGGCAGTTCACTGACCCCGGAACAACTACAACACACTGGTGATTTGGTGTTAGCGGGAGCACGCTAGGCAGCAGGTTTGGCTGCCTTACAGAGCAGCGAAACAGCGCTGGGAAGAATGGAAGGAGAGGCGGTCCCACTTGGAAGTTTTGCTTCATTGTCTCTGGTACATCCTGAAACTTTTACTCTATGCTATTTGGTCTGCATAGTTCGCTTGGGGAAAGCCCTGGTTCACAGATTTCCTCTCTCTTTGAAAGTTCAAGGCAACTCTTTGGTGACTGAAGAAACAGCTATGAAGGTTTCTGCAGCTCAGGCTACAATTTATGAGATTCAGACTAAAGTCTGTGTATTAGAAGGGCAATCTGACTCCTTTATTAAGAACTTTGCCAGTGTTAATATTAAACTGGAGCAATTGGAGAATACATCTAGAGCTGCAAATCTTAGATTGATTAATTTCCCTAAAGCTTCAACAGTATCAGCACAGGACATATTCCATGCATAGTTGACTGACACTACCTCTGCCAGTTGAATCACATCCACCTATGGTCAAGATGTATTACCTCTCTCGGGGGAAGAAAATGCCATCTTCGGAAATTGTTGGGACGTAGCATGCCGATATCCTTAATGTGTCTGATCTTTTAGAGAGTTCACAAGAGGAGCCAGTAGTCCCCTGCACTTTAATGGTTTCTTTCCACTTACTGTCTGATAGAGAATGACTTTTGAAGCTATTCTTTACCACATTGTAGTGTACACTTTTCAACTTGAAACTTAGAAAGAGGAGTCTGTTGTTCTGTTGTTTAACTGTTCGTATATTTCCAGACCTTGCTAAAGTAACTCAACGGCGTCACAAGGAGTGTCTTCTTCTTTGTCTGGGAGTCCAGCAGCTGGGAACACTCTTTTTTTTTTAAAAATATCCATGCAGATGTATGATCAAGCTTCGTTTTGTTTCTTATATTTTTATGAGCCCTCCCAGCTGCTGGCCTTCCTGAACTCCCACCGCTTGGAAGCCCCTGATTATGCTCTATCCGAGGTGCCGTGAATTATGATAAACTGACTATAAGTCTAACTGTTTTCTTTTGTATAATGGTTAATGTTTCCCATGGGGTCCCCCTATCTTCTTGTGCATTGGAGTGGGCAAGGGGGTAATGTATTTCAAAGTGATGCTTATATTGTTTCCTATTTGCATTCTCATGAAGCCCTGCTCAATTTCTGTACAAGAGTTTCTTGGGTTTGTTTGTTTAAATTGCATAAAGATTAAAAAAAAAAAGAAAAAAAAAGAAAGAAAGACAAAAGAACAGTAGAATTCTAGTGGTAAGAACAATCTTGAGAATCTGGAAAGCCTAGCTTTCAGGAGACCCAATGAAGGTGGTATTACTCCCAAAAGCTAGTCTAGAAATGTATTGCAGTTGTCCAATAAAAAGATATTATGTAATACTTTTGTTGACCTTTGTTTCCACGTATTTAAATGGATTAACACAGTGACCATACTACTTTATCCAAAACAGAAACGGAAGCCATAAGTACCAAACATTAGAACTGAAACTGCCTAAGCGTTGTAAATTACTGCAGCCAAATATGGCAAGCTCTCATTTTACATGGCATGCTCCATGGATTTGTCTTTAAATAAAAAGATTTTTTGAAACTGTGTATTAATTATTTTTAAGTAGGAAACGTAAAGCCAAAAAATTGGGTTGCCACATCTCTTTGTTGCCACAATTCAGCAAAATTCTCTCATTCCCTCTTCCTCTTCACCCTGATTCCCCCATCCTCCTCTCCCTCTGCACTGCCATGCTCTAGTCCTCTTCTCCTTCTGCCAAGATCCCTTTTCGATATCCCTCTCTCTCCCCAAACCCTAGATCCCTGTTCTTTATCCCCTCCTTCCCAGCACTAATCACAAAGATCTTTTTTCACTCAAGAAAAGGACCAAATGTTAACTGAATGCCTAAGAAATGTCAGAAAATGACTATTTGTTGCAAGTTAATATGCAAATATATGCAGAATTATGCAACTATACCACATACTTGTGTGTGCGCATATGGGTATGTATATAATATATATATGTATTTCTGAGTTTATTTGCTTATTCAAATTACATAACAATTGAATAAATGGACTAGATTTTCTTGGAAAGCAAACAATTTTTCACTAAAACTATCTCACTGTAAAGGACTGTGGATGAGAACCTCATTTAGTTTGAAACCCTGACTCTAATACAGAGAAATCCTTGTTACTTAGGTGCTTTATTTTGTTCAGTTCCCACTCAGACTATTGTTATGTTTTCATAGCGGAATTCTTGGCTCTCTTAATGTTGCCGCTGTGAAGGCACACAGTCTCATCATGCTCATTGGAAAAGGCACTGCCTTGTTTCTTTTTGTAGGAAGATTCAATGAAATGGTTATTCCAATTTGCGTGGGCACGAGCAATAAGCATCTTCTCACTGGTATGTTATTTCTGGATAGAGGCATTTTGTGATGTTTTTCTTTGGGGTTTGGGAGAGAGAAAAACATATTTTCATTGTCTGTGTGCAGTTGCATGGGTCTCCTGCCTGTGTGGTGTGCATGCTAATGAACAACTCAGAGCAAGTCAATAAATTCTTCTTATTAATGCAAAATATAAAAATCTTGTTGGGAGCGCTGTATGCTGGCACAATTTAAATCCTTCACAGACTACTTTCTGAAAGCGTAGTGTGCATGTTTAATTTGGGATTTCAGAGGGTGCTGAATAAGGAAAAAAATTTAATTGGAGTGTTCCGTGTTCCAATTTCTGGTTAGTTCTTGGAATGGCGTTTAGGCACCTAGCTAAACAGACACACTGGACTCCACCCAATCACATGGAAGGGCCCCAAAGACAGGTTCATATTTTTTCAGCTGCCACATGCCATATGCTTATTCGCAGCATTGTTTCCTGCAGCTCCTGCAAGTGGAACCTCTCAGACCCGACTTACTAAACCTCAGTTGTGACCCTCATCTGATTGATCAGTTCACAAGGGGAAGACGTGTGCATACTAAGGTAGCCCTGCAAGGTGAAGGGGAAACAGCACTGGGTAGACCCAGCATAGCACATTCCCTTCTAGTAGTGATTGCCACTACTGTATATCTCAACAACCGTATTGAGCTGATGTATTTTGTTAGATTCTGCATCCACCACCCAGCTCATATAGTGATTGAATATATGGGATGTTCCTACTGGGAGGCAATGACAATCATAAAATGCTGAAGAGAATGAGAGAAAAAGCAAGAGGGAATGGGGGTAGAAGGAGCAGTCAGGACTCGGATAACTCTCCATTAATGGAACCCGACCCCACAGAATGACAGGCAATAATTCTCCTCGGCTGATAGAACAACCCTGGACAGCATTGTTGCACCTAGAAAAATAGACTATACTCTCTGGAAACAAGCAAGTTGAGGGGCCATTTTTCCATCTACATTAATCAAAGATAAATAATGATTCTAATATTATAGGTATGCTTGTCCACTCCCTGAGAGCTTCTCAGTGCTGAAATAATAGATTGTCAGATGCCAAAAACAGGATCATGTTCTGTTTACAGTTCTATGCACTGTGAAAATTTGGCAATATCTGTGAATTCATTTGCCTTTGAATCCGCAGAGTCCTGTAACCGCTATGCTTGCTGCCTTTTAAAGCAAGGATTGAAGATTTTTTTTTTTTTGCCTAATACATGACTTTAATTATCTTTATTGTTTTTGATTATTATTATTTACATTCTCAGTCATTCCTAGGTAGCTACATTTTTCATATCTTGATTTTTGAAAAGTAGAACTGTGAAAATGGAACTCTGAGCCATTTCAAAGATCCGAACAAGCTGCCATCGCAAACAGTCTGTCCTCTACCGAGGCACGAAACCTCAAGTCTGGAGTACAATGTACAGAAGAAAGAGCTTTCCAGTGACTATTAATACTAAATAATCGCCAAATAGATGTCAGCTTACATCAGAAAGGAATAACCCTATTCATGTCACTTCTACTATATCATTGTACATAGGAGGTGATTAGAGACCCTGGCAATAGATGTTTTCATTGCTAAATGGGTTGTGTGATGGGGTGGAAAATCTGCCCCCCCCCCTTCCCCACCACCAAAATTTATCAGCGGGAAGTGGTTAGTACCTTGTCTACAGTATAATGAAGTGTGCTCCTAGAGCCACAGGGATTGTAATCTGGTATAGACCTAGGAAATTGACTGAATTCACTGGTGTACATAAGAGTGTGAGTGTGGCTGTCCTTTTAAAATAGTTTTATTATTCCAGAAGCCTTTTGGGACAGGAGAGTAGGAATGTGAATCTCAGAGAAGATTCTGTGAGAGAGAAAGAGGACCGGACAAAGCTTTCAGGAAGATGTGGAGATATTGGGTTGGTTATTTAGAGAAGAGGGTTATGTCTCTACAAGCTTAGGGAACCAGGATTGTTTGCAGAAGACTGCAAGTTCAGGAAATATTACTGTGATCGCTGCTGCCAAGGGAACAAGTTTTGTATTTCTTCTCAGAAGGCTAGCTTAGCTGAGCTCAGCATTCATATCAGAGAGTTCTGGGCTTAGAAATTGTAGGATCAACCACCATCAAATAAACCCCAAATCAAATTAAGCTTTTTTGTTTTTAATATGTTATTATTTACAGGATCTGAACCATCTATATGGATCTGGGGAAGGTTTATAAATGTTTTTGATTTGAATTTAATTACTTGCCTTTTCCAAAGCCAAGTTCAAGGTGAGTTATACAAGTTTTTTCTCTGTCGAATCAGCTTATAATGTAATGGAACCTGAGGGAATGGAGGGAGAAGTGACTTGTCCAAGGTCTCAAGGCACATCAGTGGAAGAGATGGGATCTGCTGCTCAAACCACTAGGTTATACCTCTGCATCTTTTCCAACCACTGTCTTGGTGAGTGGAAGTAACCAGCCACTCAAGGAACAGCTTGATTATGCCACAACCTATTACACATCGTTATACCATGATCATTAACCGGGTAGTCGGACCCGGCCCTCACTCTTCCTGCTCCCGCAACCCCCTACTTCTAGCCTTCTTCCTCCCCCTTCCACAAAGGCAACAGACAAGCGTTCGTGGGTAACAACTGGTCGCAGCTTTATTTGCTAATTAACATACAAACATACCAAAAACCATGGTAATCAACAACCAACTAAACTCCCCCCAGCGGGGTGATGTGGCACCAGCCATGCTATTAGCAAAGTGCCCTCGCCTCCGCACCGGCCGCGTTCCTCCACCGGCCAAATTCCTACCACCCCTGTCCGACTTCGCCATATCACTAGCAAAAGTCTAACAGGGGTTGTCCGGGCCGTGGGCACCCCGCCCACGTCCCAAGTGGCCTAAGGCTCCGGACCCTGGACACCTCTGGGATCCCGCCGCTTCCCCCTCCCCAGCTACAACAACCCTAAGTCTACAACCCTCACTCCCTCCTCAAACAAGGGCGGGCGGGTGGGCCGCAACGCTCCCGGCTCCGTCGCATGTGCCCAACCAGCAACTATGCCGGCTGCGCACATGCCCGTCCAGGCCCCCTGATTGTCTCCCTCACGCGAGGTACGCGTGCAGAGCCAATCACTTCAAAAAATGCTCTAGCGTCCTTGCCAACGCTCCGCATCACCCCCCAACACCTTCACTGTGCGTGCGCAGGGTCCCGTGCCGGGCCGAGCACCCGGTTACACTCGCTCACCGGGACCCTGCCCAGGCCCTCTTGCTAACTGGGTAGTCGGACCCGGCCCTCACTCTTCCTGCTCCCGCAACCCCCTACTTCTAACCTTCTTCCTTCCCCTTCCACAAAGGCAACAGACAAGCGTTCGTGGGTAACAACTGGTCGCAGCTTTATTTGCTAATTAACATACAAACATACCAAAAACCATGGTAATCAACAACCAACTAACCCCCCCCCCCCCCCAGCGGGGCGATGTGGCACCAGCCATGCTATTAGCAAAGTGCCCTTGCCTCCGCACCGGCCGCGTTCCTCCACCGGCCAAATTCCTACCACCCCTGTCCGACTTTGCCATATCACTAGCAAAAGTCTCTCAGGGGTTGTCCGGGCCGTGGGCACCCAGCCCACGCCCCAAGTGGCCTAAGGCTCCGGACCCCGGACACCTCCGGGATCCCGCCACCGGCTCGGGCTCTCTGCCACACCCGAGCTGCCCCCCCCCCCGACACGCAATCTGCGACCAGTTCCCACTACCCTGAATCGCTCGCTCCAACACCTCCTGCCAATCATTCAGAAGGAGGTCTACCCCCACTGGAGACAAATGCACCCCATCGCTCCTGTACAATCCCCACAATCCACCTCTGCCCAACCATGCTGCACTCGGTAGCCCCCTTGTTTGCATACCCACCGCCCAATCTGTCTATTAATTTTTGTTAACCCCCGAGACCAACGACGATGCTCCCTGCATGCTGGCCGTGGAACAATATCTGATCAGATTAGCACTACTCCCCAAACATTCTTAACACACAGGCCAAGTCCTTCTTTGCCGCTCTGATCAGTTGCTTGCATGTCCAGGCAGCAAAGTCATTCCCCCCAGATGCAGCAGGATGATCCTCGGCTGTCCTCTTACGCGCTGGTGGTGCCAAAGCAAAGGCAGCATCTGGGTCCACCGCAGCCCCCGCTCACCCAGCCATGATAATGACACCAACTCAGGATCCTGCCCCAGATTCAGTCCAAGAGGCCGCACTGCTGCGTGTTCGCCAGCCCAGAACACAAAGGAATGGCCTATCAGCCAACACTTCCAAACACTCTGCCTCCATTCTGCAAAAAAAAAGAATGTGTTAGTTCTCCTCGTCTCCCCAACTCGCCCCTATAAACTAACATAGCCTCTAAAGGCACTAGACTGCCACCTGCTGATACTTTGTATCTGCCCCCCTGACAACCCTACCGCAGCCGCACTGGTCGCCGCCCCAATGCGAAAAGAATGGGATGAGAACAGGGAAGGGTCCTCACCAACACTCCGTAACGCCATCCGCAGGACCGCCGATACTTGAAAACGCGTCACCACCCGCACAGCCCTGTGTATAAAGCACCCTCCTTCGGTCCCAGGCCGAATGCTAGAGTATTCTGTCATCAGCGCCACCGGACATGTGGGGCCACCAATCCCCTTTAGGATCACCCACTGCTCCTTACACCGCTGGTCCGTCTTGGACCTTGCCAAGAACACTCGCAACTGCCCTTCGAGCACTTGCACGTGCCTCCACTGCAAGCTATTGCCCGCCCCCGCCTTCACAGAGTTCGCGACCAGTTCACTCACTCAGAAGGCGCCAAAGAAAGCCAAACCGAAAACTGCCCGAAAAAGAATGACCTCATATCGTGAATCCGCCACTTGCGGCAATGCTTCACACAATCTGACCAATAACCGATGCGTGATCGGGCGTCGCCGATCCGGAGGGGTAGGCCGCAAACGTTCCCAGCCCTGCAACAACCTTCGAGACAGGAACTCCCCCCAACTGAACCCCACCACACTGCTTTCGCGAAAAACGTAAAACCAGCCAAATGACTACGCACCGCTGATCTCGTAGCCCTGAGTTCTTTCGCCTTGATAACATATTGCCCGAGGAGATGCTCCGCCACCACACCCCCTTGCCACCCTCGATCCAGCAAAAACTCAGCCACTCTGCTCGCACCTAGGCGATAAGCCGCCCATGTTCGTTCTGCGACTGAATTCTGCAGGAGGCTCTTCATTTCTGCAGGCCAGAGCTCCACAAGCTCCACGGGACTCCGCACCCGACCGCGTCCGCCTCCGGTGCCAATCTCCGGAACCGCTCCATCTGCAAATGAGAAAGAGCATCGGCAATTCCATTAGTATGGCCCGGAATGTGCCGCGTCCGCAACATAACATTCAAACGGAGACATGCCAACACTACTGCCCGCATTAGTGACGCCACCCGGAGACAACGCAGGGAATAATTATTTACTACACTCACCACCGACTCACTGTCACACCACCACAGCACCCTCCTATTCCTCAACCGCTCAGGCCAGAGCTCCAGAGCTACCAACATAGGGAACAGCTCAAGAAAGGTAATATTGCTCATCAGACCAGCCTCACGCCATTCCTGCGGCCACCTGTCAGCGCACCAGGATCCCGCAAAGTAAAGGCCCAGGCCCACTCCCCCTGCCGCATCAGAGTAAAGCTGCAAGTCTTCACTGGAAATTTCTTGTTCCATCCAAACCGAAATTCCATTGAAACCCCGCAAGAATTCATCCCACACTCGCAAATCATCACGCATCACCATAGTAATTCTTATGTGGTGATGAGGTTTGAGCACTCTTGTAGTTGCTGCCGCCAGGCGCCGAAGAAATACTCGCCCCATCGGGAGCACCCTACAAGCAAAATTCAATGAGCCTAGCAAGGCCTGCATTTCTTTCAATGTCAACTTCGAGGAGGCAACCGCATTCGCTACCAAAACCCTCAAATTCACCACCTTCCCTTCCAGCAGCTGCACCACCATTCCTTCTGAATCGAGTTCTATCCCCAGGAAGGTAATCTTGTTAACTGGCCCCACCGTCTTGCTGTTGGCCAGAGGGACCCCTAATTCGCCCGCCATCTCCATGAACCCTGCCAACAGCTCTCTGCAGCCAGACGACTGCGCTGCCCCGACAAACAGAAAATCATCCAGATAATGCACCACCTCAGGCCGCCCCACCCTCTGTACCACTAACCAATGCAAAAAAGAACTAAACTTCTCAAAATACATGCACACGACTGCACAACCCATCGGCATACACTTGTCAAAATAAAACTTCCCTTCAAATTGGAACCCTAAGAAATGAAACAACGAAGGGTGAACCGGGAGGAGACGAAATGCAGATTCAATATCCACTTTCGCCATCCAAGCTCCCCGACCCGCTTCCCGGAGCAACTCTACTGCCTTATCAAATGAGGCGTACTTCACCATACACCACTCCTGCGGAATAAAATCATTCACCGAAGCCCCATCCGGACTCGACAAATTGTGTATTAAACAAAATTTTCCAGGTTCCTTCTTAGGAATGAGCCCCAGCGGAGAAACCACGAAATGAGAAAAAGGCGGTTGCCGAAACGGCCCAGCAATTCTGCCTAACTTCAACTCAACAGCCAACTTTTCCTGCACTATCGGCGCGCAACGCCGCACCGATGCCAAGTTTCGCGCTGTCCCGCCGAACACTCTACCCCGAACCGGGATAACAAAACCAAACTGAAATCCTAACTGCAAAATCGCCTTATCCTTCCCCTTCGGGTATTGCCGAAGCCAATTTTTAAGAACCCCCACCCTTATTGGCAAGGGGGCCAAACAGAATCCCAACTCACTACTTGGACGCCGCTCCAGGAGTGAACCCTGCTCCTTTCTTGATGCATTTTGCCGCCGAATGAGCCCTGCCGCAGCTCAAACAGACATGCCGGAACTTACAGTCTGGGAAGGGACAAACGGACTTATTAAATCGCCAACACACATCCCCACCCCCATTTCCTGCTGGCTTAATCTGCAATGTGGCCCCACCGCTCCGAAAGGAACGACTCACCCCGGCTGTGGCCACCGACCCCCCCCCTTTCCTCCTCCCCCACTACCCGTCCCCGTCCTGGCTGACATCTGCGTCAACCACAAATTTATATCTTGCATACCCCACGTTAAGCCTTTGCTCTCCTCCATTTTGTCCCTAAATTTTTCATCGTAATTGAGCCAAGACCATCCTTTGTGGGTCTGCGAGGCCTCAAGAATAGAATCCGCATATGCCAACAATATACCATATTGGTCTGGCCGATAATGGCCACAGACACTTGCCAGTCGCAAAAAGGACCTCGCCCAATTCACAACTGTCCGAGAGACTTTCCTGATCCTACCTGCCTTTTCATCCTCTTTCCACTTTTTCTTGCTCTCGCCCGACCTCTTCCGCCCCTCGAGCAAACGAAAAATATTTCTATGTATTTTCGCTTTCGAATTTTTCACCTTAACTTCCTTGGAACTCCTTCCCATAATTCAGATAACCTTGCCGAAGTGCTGCTACCACCCTCCGACATAACAACAGCCCGTACTCGACCCTGTGTCCCTAACATAGCGCTCCCTGCACCCGAAGAGGCTTCCGACGAGCCCGATGACGAGGAGGAAGAAGAATCAGAACTATGCCTTCGACGACAAACGTGCCTCTTTTTCTTTTTTGCCTTTCCCGAGCGCTCCCTCCGCATGCTGGCCTCTTCCTGCTCCACCTCGCCCTCCACCAGTAACTCACCCGACTCCGCTCCCGCAGCCGCGCTCCCTGTTGACTGATTAAGCATGCTCAGCCATGGGTCCTCGCTCCTCTGTAGCGTGCTGTCGCCTCGTGCTGCTGGGCGCTCCTCCTCAACTCTCTGCGCCACCCCACTAGCCGCATCCCTCGACGCCATTCTCAATGACTCTTCCACTCCAGACACGAAACCAGGCGATGCCATCACAGGGACCTGTGAAGAAACAAATGGAAAGCCAGGAGACGGAAACCCCGGGGCCCATGCAGGTTGCCAAGCCCCTACCCATGCATTCCTTGACGACCCCTATCCACCACTCGCCCAGTGCTCAGCTGGAGTTTGATATCCAGCGAGCCCGTAACTTCCCGGGGGCACCAAACCCCTGCCCCCACTGCCCCTGTACCCAGGCATGTCAAACTCCCCCCAGAACCCCCCCCCCCCGCCTCCGAAACTGGACCTGGCCCCAATTCCCCACCCGGAAGCCGCACCACTATCTCCACCCATAGCTGTTATAGCCGTCCCTTCCTGGACAGTTCCTCCCCCGCCCGCCACTAATTCCTGGACCAACCCACTCCCAGCTAGGGGATGAGACCCACGTCCCCTAACTCCAGTGCCCCTTCTAGACGCTGCTGGAGACGCAAGTTGACCTTGGACCGGCATCCCCGCCTCCTTACCCCCCCTTTGTGAAACACGTGGCGCAGCTGCACCCCGCGGACCCCCCGCACTCCCCCGTTCAACCACACGACTGCTTCTTCCCCTTGAAGGTCTGTCCCCCCCCCCTCATCCCTGCTCCCTCGGCCTCTGCTCTGTCGGGCCCTCTTGGGAGGCATCACAACTTCCAACCTGCCGCCTTATTCCCAGACCTACTCTCACCAATTACCCCCCCTTACCTTTACTCTCTTTGTTTTATTCCAAGTTCTCTGACCTTGTTCTCTGTAAAACCTAACAGTTTATTGTTATGGTATGTTGTTGTATTGTGAACCGCGCTGATTCTGAATAGAGCGGTATATAAGAGCCTGTAATAATAATAATAATAATAATAATAATAATAATAATTATTAATATAATCTAAAGATTATTTAATATATTTTGATTTGCCACCTTACAAAACCAGGCCAGACCCACCATTAAAAAATGTATCCTGGCCCCCCAAGACCAACCACTCACCTACACCACCAGAGGTGTCTGCCTCTGTCTGCTGCCGTTCAACGGTGCGATCTTGCTGCTTCCAGCGCCCGAACGAGCTCCTTGACGCTCTGACTCCGCTGAGCCAAAAAGAAACACTGCCCCTCTCAGCAAAACACCGCTCTCCAGGCCGCCGCCGCTCTGCCATGCTCCGTACCGCAACGCTCCCGGCTCCGTCGCATGTGCCCGACCAGCAACTATGCCAGCCGCGCACATGCCCGTCCAGGCCCCCTGATTGGCTCCGCACGTGCGCCTCGCGTGAGGGAGCCAATCACTTCAAAAAATGCTCGAGCGTCCTTGCCGATGCTCCACATCGCCCCCCCCCCACCTTCACTGCACGTGCGCAGGGTCCCGTGCCGGGCCGAGCACCCGGTTACACTCACTCGCCAGGACCCTGCCCGCACCCTCTTCCTTCTCTCAGTTCTCATGTATGAGAGTTCATGCAGTCCAGTGGAAATGTTTTTTCTGCTAATACCATAGATGAGTATGAAAATGTATGTTTGTAAGTAAATAAAGAGAAGTGCAGTTTCACTTACCCCATGGAGATTCAGGCTCAGAACATGTTATTCTTGCTGCTGCCAAAACGGACTTTGAGTGAGTAAATAATCCACCAAGTACTTTATATCAATATTTTCCTTAATTTTTCTTTGCTCACGTCCCAATGGGGTATGATTACAACTTCTTTTCTTCTTTTCCTAGAATTGTGATATCTGTCTCTTGTATTTCTGATAATATTACTACTTATTTTTATAGCACCGTACAGTGGTGATAAGTATTCATGTTCAATATGTCCCTTTCCCAAAGAGTTTACAATCTAATTGGGCATCTGTTGTAATGGGAAGTAAACTGACTCGACTAGTTCACAGAGAAGGCCAGTGGCCGAAGCAGGACACTCTGACACTGTATATATGAAAACAGCAGACACTTTCTGGCTGAGGCAAGCCAAGCCACACAAAGGCCTTAAGATCTCTTGCTTTTATTTTTAATTGCAGGCAAAGCTGAAAAGTGCACTGTAATTATGAACCACATCTAGAACCAGGGCTTGCCCCAGAGTTGGTTCGAGGTATTGGTGCCCTAGGCAAACCTTAAACTTCATGCCCCCACTGGCTGTCAGAATCTAATGTTTAGCTATGAATATCCTACTCTTTACTGCCCCTCAGAAGCTTCCATCCTAGGTGACTGCATAGTTTGCCTAGTGAGTGGGCCTGCCCTGCCTGGAACAGTTACAAATAATGTGTGACAATTCATGTTGCTAATTTTACCAACTTTGCAAGTCCTAGACAGAGCCATATTTATTTATTTAGCTGTATTTATATGCCGCCTTTCAACGGGTCAAGGCAGTTTACAAGGAACTGAAACGTAACTGACACCGAAATAATGGTATCAAATTATGTACAACATGCAGTGAGCTTTTGGCTCTTATACAGGTTTGATTATATACAACAGTAATGGTAGTTGGTTGGCCATTATTCTTCGGGGGAGAGGAGGGGTTAGTCTCTTGTGTTGAAGTGTTCGGTAAACAGATGTGTCTTTAACTGTTTGCGGAAGGTCTTGAGGTCCATGGTATTCCTGATCTGGTCCAGCAATCTGTTCCAAATAGAAGGTGCGTAGAGTTGGAAAGTTCTTTTGCATGCCTGTTGGTCTGATTTGGTTTTGATGTGGGGGATGCTGAGGGTATTCATTGTTGCGATTCAACTAGCTCTGTGTGGTTGTGAGGGCTGTATAAGTGATTGTAGGTGTGTGTGGGGGGGGGGGGAATCTGAATGGATTGCTTTGTGGGTTAGCATGATGGTTTTGTATGTTATGCGGCTCTGGATGGAGAGCCAGTGCAGCTGTCTGAGTATTGGGATGATGTGTTCTTTTCTTGTTGCTTGCTGACTGTAGGATTCTTGCTGTTGAGTGGAACACTGTCTGGAGAGGTAGGAGTGTGGATTGTGGCAGTCCTTGGAAGATGGTGTTGTAGTCCAGGTGAGGTATTATTGATGCTTGGAATACAGTGCGTAAGTCATCTGGTTCAAGGAGAGGTTGGAGGCATTGGAGTGTCTTTGTTTTGTAGTAGATTGTTTGGGTGGTTTTGTCTATGTGTGTTTTGAAGATTAAGTGTTGGTCGATGGTGATCCCTAGGTATTTCACCTCGGTTTTGGTTTTAATTGTGGTGTTGTTCAGTGTTATCGTAGGAGGAGGGATAAATATAGTGTCTTTTGTTATGTAGAGGGCCTCAGTCTTGTCATAGTTTATTTGTAGGTTGTTATCGTTTAGTCATTTTGTTACTTCCGTGAACATTCTTGGTGGGCTATTATTTTGAGTTGGTGTGTATCAATTGGTCCATATATCATGATGTCTTCGGCATAGATGTGGAAATTTCAGTTGTGTGTCCTTATGATTGTGCAGAGTGGACACAGATATAGGTTGAAGAGAATAGCAGAGAGGGTGGATCCTTGCAGAACTCCTTGGGTTTGCTTGTATGGGGTGGAGGAGTTGTTTCCAATTCTTATCTGTTGATATCTATTGGTGAGGTATGATGTGAAGCATTTGTGGACAGCTCCCTGTATTCCTATTGTGCAGAGACGTTGTAATAGTAGTTGGTAGTCCATGGTGTCGAAGGCCAATGAAATGTCCAGAAAGATCAACAAGAAGCCTTGATTGGTTCATTGCATTCCTTGCGTTAATGTGTTTATTAGTGTAGTTAATAATGTTTCCACTCCATGTTGTGGTCGAAAGCCATGTTGATGGGGTCTAGGAGATCATTTTGTAGCTGGTGCTGCACTGTTTTATCTATGACCTCTGCTGTGAAGGGCAGGCTTGCAATGGGTCTGTAAGATGCTAGGTCTGATGTGTCCAGGGTTGTTTTTTTTCAGAGTTGGGTGAATAGAGGAGGTTTTTAGACTTGTGGGTATGGTTCCTTGTTGAAATATCTCTTGTATGAATTTGGTGATTATTCCGCTGAGTTCTTTTTTGGTTGCTTTTATCCATGATGTGGGGCAGGGATCCAGGAGGGAGGTTGTTATGTGTGTTTTCTATTTGTCCACTGGTAATTTAGTTGAAGGTGTTCCAGGTGTCTATGTGGTTGTCTGTGGTAATGGGTGAGGTGCTGATATTTGGTTGTGGCTGTAGCTGTTTATAGTGTTGGGTGAGCTGTTGGTGAGTGATCTTGATTTATTGGTTTCTTGGTTTTCAGTAGATGGTGTTTTTGTCAGCTGTTTCACAATGGAGAAAAGCTCTCCTGGTCGGCTGAATTGCAGTGTTTAGCAGTTTGATATGGTGTTTTCGTTTTACTTTGTCTCTTTCGATATGGTATTCCTTCATCAACTGTAGATATTGTGCTTTGTCACTTTCTTGTTTCATTTTTTGCCATTTTCTTTCTTGTTTGAGGAGTTTCCTTTTTAGGTTTTGGAGGGTTGGGGTATTCCAGTCAGTCTTGGGATGCTTTGTGTGTGTATTTGCAGCCAATTTGGTCTTTGGTGCTTTTGGGGCGATTGTTGCATTTCTGATAACGGTGTTCCATTTCTCAATGAGAATTTCTGGGTTGGTAGGTTGTGTAGGCAGTTGTTTGAGGGTTTCTTTGATTAAGATGTCCTTATTGAATGGTTTAAATCTTCTTCTGGTTGCTGGTTGGGGCTAGTATCGATGGGGTTTTGTGGGAGTAAAAACTTGATGAGTTTGTGATCTGACCATGAGACTGGGTATGCCTGTATAGAGTAGGGGCATTTATTTGGGCATTGTGGCTACTGAAGAAGATTAAATCCAGTGTGTTTCCTTTTGTGTGTATAGGCATGTTTACTAGTTGTGTTAGGTCATTCACTGTCATTGCCTGAAGGAAGGACTGGGCATGGTTTTGGTGTAGTGATGGGAGGCTGAAGTCTCTTAGGACTAGTAGTTCCTTTCTGGCTCTTGATGCTGTTATAATCGTGTCCAGCATTGTAGATAGATCACTGGGGTTGGGGATAGGTGTCCTGTAAATAAGGCAGATTGTGGTTGTTTTGTTGAGATGGTGATGGAGTCAGAATCATTGGTGTTGTTGTTTGCTTGGGGCCAGAGGTTGATGGTTTTCCTGGCCATGACCATTGCTCTGCCTCCTCTTTGTTGGGTTCTGGGGCATTGGTAAATATCATATCCCTCTGGTGTGATCTTGTTCATGAGTATGTTGTCTGTTTCTGTGATCCACGTTTTGGTAATGCAGAGTATGTCAAGCTTATTTGATTCCAGGAGGTCTCTGATGGTTTGGGTTTTGTTTCGGATGGATTGGGAGTTTATTAGGGCACATTGTATGGAGTGTGTGGGCAGGGAATTGGGTAGTGGTGGAGTGGTTTGGGGTGTGGAGATATTTATGTGTATTAGGCGTCTTGTGGTTTGGTGAGTGTTATATGGGAGATGTGAGTTTGCTCTGACAGATGGGTGGTATGTGAGCAATAGTATGGATGTTGATGTGGTTAGAGAGTTGTATGCTGTAGTAAGCAGCAGGAGTGCTAGCAGCAGTAGAGCAGAAGATAAATGGTGAGCATGATGGGGGATTTACCTGCTGGTTGTTGTTGTCGTCGGTGCTCTTTTTTTGGAGGTTGTGTGATGTGTGACAGTCTATATGATGCTGCAGATTCTTTGCTGCGTTGGTTGTGGGTCGGTGTTCTGTGAGGTTCATTGTTGTCAGTTTGGCAGGGGCGCACAGGTCTTGATTTTTGTTGTTAATACATTGAGGGTGGGTTCTTTTCCTCTGCTGCTGTCGTCGTTGGTCCCCGCCTGTGGTCCCAGCCTAAGGGCCACGCAAAAGGGTCCTCTGGCAAGGCCCTCAGGCATGGGTGCGCCTAAGCGCCTTTGTTTTAAAAGTCCTGCAGCTGAGTCTTCATTGGTGGATTTAGGGTCCTGATTGGCCTTCTGAAGCAGAGGGGCGAGAGTATCCCCCGTTCCCGCTCCTCTGTTGTGGGACGCTGATCAGGGCAGCATTGGCCGGTTCCAGCAGCGCCTAAGCGACTGTTTCAAAAGTCCTGCAGCTGAGTCCTTGTTGGTGGATTTAGGGTCCTAATTGGCCTGCTTCTACCTTTTTATCTCACAATTAATTTTTGGAAGTGCTAGCAAAATGAAGCTGCTGTTTGTGGTTTAACTAATAATTATTTATTCAGATGTACAGTAATTATGATGGCAATGTCTTGAAGCTTATGCAAACTAGTTGGCTGCAGCGAGCACTTGCTTCTTGCTTGTTCCTGCATTAAATTTGGCACAGATTTTAATGCGGAAAGGAAATTTTGCCAATACCAAAGGAAGGAAGTGGAAAAGTTGCAAAACAGAATCATCCATCATGATCTGAGTGCATGTTGTGATGTAGAGGTAATGGGAGCTGGTATCTTTTTGTCTGAGTTATATACACTTAACTGTATTTAATTATGGTTTTTATGCAACTCACTTGTGAAATGGGTACAATAGCACATTATAAGTTGTAGACTTAACTGTTCTTTAATTACAATTTAGCAACCTTGATGCAATCAATACCACCCTTTCAATAAGGAGCAACTTTTGATATTTATATCTTGCAAATGAAACATTAAATGAACATGACATTTAAAAATGCAGATCATCCTCCCACCTCAATAAGGTTTTGATTGTATCTGAAATTTTGGAAATCTTGGCATTTTCTGTAATCTGAAAATAATTTTCTGCAAAGGTACAACGTATCTTAAATATTTATATTATTTACTTAGCAAACAAAGGATTTGTAAATCTAATTTGTGCAATTGTCTCTGTTTCTTTCTCTCTCTCTTCAGCACTTGTGGAAGATACTTGGCTTAGACTACATATTTCTGGCTCTTCTTGAATTACACAGCAAGGATGATTCAGATTCAGATAGAAATATAAAAAACATAGAAACATGACAGCAGAAAAAGACCAAATGGCCTATCTAGTCTGCTTTCCATATCATCTACAATAGTCCTCTTTTTACCTTTAGAGATCCTCTGTGTTTGTCCCATGCTTTTTTTTAATTCAGATACTGTCCTCTTGTCCACCACCTCTACTGGGAGACTATTCCACGCATCTACCATTCTTTCTGTAAAAAAATATTTACTCATATTACTCCTGAGTCTATCCCCTTTCACTCTCATGCTATATCCCCTCATAGCAGAGCTTGCCTTCAATTGAAAGAAACCCTCTTGTGCATTTATGCCACGGAGATAATTAAATGTCTCTATCATATCGCCCTATTCTGCCTTTCCTCTAAAGTATATATATTAAGATCTTTAAGTCATTCCTCATATGCTTCATAATGAAGGCCATTAACTATTTTTGTAGCCACCCTCTGAACCAACTCCAACCTGCTTATATCCTTTTGAAGGTGCGGTCTCCAGAATTGCACACAATACTCCAAATGAGGTCGCACCAGAGACTTATACTTATCACCTCCTTTTTTCTGCTGGCATTTCCTCTCCCTATATACCCAAGAATCTTTCTGGCTTTTGCAGTTGCCTTTTCTACCTGTTTAGCTACTTTAAGATCGTCAGACACAATTATGCCCAGGACCTGCTTCTCTCTTGTAGACAGAAGTGCCTCACTCCCTATACTGTACCGTTCCTTTGGATTTTTGCAGTCCAAATGCATTAAATTTCAGCTGCCAAATTCTAGGCCATTCTTCAAGCTTAGCTAGATCCCTCCTCATGTTATCTACTCCTTCCTGAGTGTCTGCTCTATTGCAGATTTTGGTATCATCCGCAAACAAGCAAACCTTACCCGACAGTCCTTTCGCAATATCACTAATAAAGATGTTAAACAGAATCGGACCAAAGACAGATCCCTGCGGCACACCACCTCCTTCTCCTCAGAGTGAGCTCCATTTACCTTTATCCTTTGTCACCTCCCACTCAACCAGTTTCTAACCCAGTCAGTAACATTAGGGTCCATCCCTAACGTGCTCAGTTTGTTTATAAATGGCCTGTGCGGAATGGTGTCAAAGTCTTTACACTTGTCTTTATACCCCACTTTTTAACATATCAGTTTTTAATTTAGATCTTTGCTACTAGTATACTTTTAATCAAGGATATCCATCATTTAAATATTTGGTCATATCGCAATTTTTAAGTAATACAATTACCAGGGTTCCGCTTCTTCCTTTATCTATAGAATATTAACTAGAGAATTATGGATCTCCCATATAGTTGTTTCTTTCACTCTCCATCTGATGAACAGCACAACTACAACTTCTGATGATCACCCTAACATCTGCACCATGACATCATAGCCTTATTTTAAATTTGGTGCCATAATAAATGAAGAGCTCTTTTATACTGAACACATTGAGCACCTGTGGTAGCTGGGCGGTTCTTTCTAAGTCTACATAATTTGGCGATACTGTTTACTAATATAGGCTTAACACAATATTGACCTTTAAATTCTTATATGGCTCTTATACCTTATTCTCCAGCATGTTGAGTTTCTCAAGTGAGATACTCCATATCATAAGAATATAAGATATGCTATTCTGGGTCAGACCAAGGTCCATCAAGCGCAGCATCCTGTTTCCAACAGTGGCCAATTTAGGTCACAAGTACGTAGCAGTTGCCCTAAAAGACACAGGTTACACAATGCTTGTATTGGGGCAAGCAGTGGATTTCCCGGGTCCCCTTTAATAATGGCTTATAGACCTTTCCTCCAGGAACTTGTTTTAAACCCAGCTACAGTAACAGCTTTTACTACATCCTCTGGTAACAAATTCCAGAGTTTGATTACACGTTGAGTGAAAAAACATTTTCTCTTATTAGTCTTAAATGGCTTACACTGTAGCTTCATTGCATGTCTTCTAGTCTTTCTATATTTTGATGGCATAAACAATCGATCTACGTTTACCTTTTCTACTCCATTCATTAATTTATAGAGCTCTATCATATCTCCCCTCAGCCGTCTCTTTTCCAGTTTGAACAGCCCTAACCTTTTAAGCCTCTTCTCATAGGGGTATCCTCCCATCCCCTTTACCATTTTGGTGGCTCTTCTCCATATCTTTTCCAATTCCGCTAAATCCTTTTTAAGATACGGCAACCAGAATTGCGCACAATATTCAAGGTGCGGTCACACCATGGAACGATACACTTACTGAGGTTATCCTTGCTCCGGGTCCTCAGAATGACTTCATGGGTGGTTTTTTGAATGTGCTTTTCCTATTTGTTTTTTTGTGACAATCTCCTGCTGGTGAGTAATTGACCTTTTGGTTCTGTGCATATATTTATTGGTTTCTTGTTCTCTGGGTTCTTTCAGACACAGATACACATTGCGCTGAATGTTAATTCAAAAAATACGTATCATTCATTTTTTAGCGTATTGCAACTACCCCAGCCAACTCAACACCCAATCATCCCAACTAGACTTAGGAGTTCATTGTATAGTGTTGTTAAGTACCCTCATGCTAAATGTAACCTCCATAATGTTGTTAAGTACGTTCATGCTAATTGTAACCCACCAACCCCAACTGTGCTGTCTAAATGTTATTAAATACCATCATGTTAAATGTACCCTCCAATGTGATGTAACCACTTTGATTGTAGGATAAGGTGGTATACAAATCTGTCTAAATAAATAAATAAAATATTCTCATGAACGATGTAGCTCTGCATATGTAACTTATGTCTATTTTTGATGGTTCATTTTTGCCCTTGCACTGTGTTTTATGAAATTGACATATCTTTTATGTTCATGTTCAGCATATCTTTCATATACATGTATTGACTTATTTCGAAATGTCAGGTTGCGCCTCTGATTTTTCCCTCTTATATGTTTTATCTTTCTATTAATTTATGCATTTACTTATTTATCTATGATTGATTATTATTTATTTAAATTTAAATTATTATAATGTTATTACTTTACTGTAGAGGTCTTATTCCCCTGAAGAAAGCCCCTGGCCGAAGCACTTGTCAGGAGACCTCATGTTTGGCTGATGAAAGTAGTCCTTCCATGGTGACTTGTGTCCTGATCTTTGTTTGTTTGTGTTGACGCTGCAGGAAGGGTGTTCCTTCTGGTCTCTTCAAATCTAAATATACCATATCTAGGGCCAGAGAAGGGCTAGAAAATGGGTTATATGGGCTCTCAAAAAACAAAACCCCTTTTTTAAAAAAATATTCACTACTCACAATATTTACCAATTCAATACACTATCTACACTCATATTTCTTAGAAAAGGTAAAATGACCTCAGAGAAACCTACCCCTACATTTGGCGAAACAAATCACCATAGGGTTAGATGGTTTAATGCACATCACGGGTCAAAAACCTTCAGTTTTATTTTTAAATTTTTAAATAACACCTTTAATACTTACATACAAATTAGATTAAATATATCTCCAAAAAGTACTTTTCGGGATTTCTAAAGCTTAATTAAATCTCATTACTCTCAATAATTTTATCAATATTATTTAAACTACTCATAAAGAATGTTTGCTTAAAAACATACGTGACACACACAGCCGCAGACGCCTGCAAGCTCATGCACAAATCCCAGTTATCCTGCAAAAAAAGAGCATAAAAGCTTCAAATAGATAACCAATACTCAACAGCAGGTAAAAACTGCATATTTATCTGGGAAATGTCGAAGTGCCGAAAACGCAGGATATTCTGTTAGCTGAATCACGCACTCTAAAATAGGCGCTAAAAACGCCAACAAAATTGTCAGTATTTTCAGTAAAGCTGTCCAACAAAAGCTTTCGTTTCACCTTTCCGGCTTCTTCAAGGACTCTTTAGTCAAACTTACTACATCTCAACACGATATTTCCTAAAAATAATCTATGGGCACCACAAGTGCCTCCACAAGTGCTCTTTTTTTGCAGGATAACTGGGATTTGTGCATGAGCTTGCAGGCGTCTGCGGCTGTGTGTGTCACGTATGTTTTTAAGCAAACATTCTTTATGAGTAGTTTAAATAATATTGATAAAATTATTGAGAGTAATGAGATTTAATTAAGCTTTAGAAATCCCGAAAAGTACTTTTTGGAGATATATTTAATCTAATTTGTATGTAAGTATTAAAGGTGTTATTTAAAAATTTAAAAATAAAACTGAAGGTTTTTGACCCGTGATGTGCATTAAACCATCTAACCCTATGGTGATTTGTTTCGCCAAATGTAGGGGTAGGTTTCTCTGAGGTCATTTTACCTTTTCTAAGAAATATGAGTGTAGATAGTGTATTGAATTGGTAAATATTGTGAGTAGTGAATATTTAAAAAAAAGGGGTTTTGTTTTTTGATATTATTATATACCCCCTTTTTTGCAGTTATTTAGGTCTAAGTTATATGGGCTCTCCCCATGAAATGTATGTAGGAATTTCATTCAGGATCATCCGAGCTGACTTTTCTTCTTGGTTTTGGTGGATGGGTGGTAGGGGATGGGGTTGCAGAAAGGTATGTCTTTCATTTTAAGGCACTGGTTCTCAACCCAGTCCTTGGGCCACATTTAGGCAGTCAAGTTTTCAGGATATTCATTTGCATGCACTTTTTTCTTTGCTAATCTCTCTAGGCACATTCATTGTGGATATCCTGAAAACCCGACTGGCTGGGTATGCCCCAAGCAGGGCTGGCATTACCACTAAGCAAACTAGGTGCTCACCTAGAGCACCAGCTCTCTGCTGTCCCTCTGTGAGACATGCAGCAGTGGCAGTGGTTCATCAACTCGTCACAGCGATGCAGTGTTTACATCAACTCGTCAGTGCTGCATCACAATTTCTGCCCTCTACAGTCTCTTCTACTATCTTCCAACTCAGACTTCCAGTTTTTCAGAGGAGGGCGGAAGAGGCAGATAGTAGAGAGCAGAAACCATGATGCAGTGCCATTGAGTTGAGGTAAGCACTGTGCCATGTTTTATGAGCCATTTCCACCTCAGCAGGCCCCAGATCCATGGCAGAGATGGCAATGGGAGCAGGGGCGCAGGATGGAGCGGCCCGCTTAGGGTGTCTCCAGTCCTTGCATCTGCCCTGGCCCAAGGACTGTGTTGAGAACCACAATTTTAAGGAACTGTTAATTCTTAGGTTTGATAGAAGGAGGGATGTGGGGGTAAGAAGAAACCCATGTGGTCTCTAAAGCTCAAGGACATGATTGTCTTTGGATAATTTTCATGTTGGTCCAATAAAAGTAGTCGTCGCAAGCTGCAAAAAATCGTATTTCCAGAAAATATGTTTTGTTTTGTATAATATCCATTGCAGCAGAGCTGCCGAGTTGCCCATTTCCAAAAGGGAGATTTTAGGCCAGTCCTGGCTTTCTGACAACTCCATCATGATGCATTATGGGACCTTTAGCATGGATTTTAGTGGACAGAATCAATATAAATCCCACACTGCTTTGGGGTGTAAGTCAAAGCCAGGATTGGCCAAAAAGCCTCCCTCTCAGAAATATGTAAGTTGGCATCTCTGTTTGCAGGCAGTTGTACTTTATACTGGACCACTGTAGTAGAAAGTATCAAGCGATGATAATCACAAGCTTTTGATACAGCTTAGTTCCTTGTTGTTTTCAGCCCTGACTTCTCCAGAAGCCGTGCATTGTTCCATTGGGAAAAATATAAACATTTTAACTTAAGTGTTACTTATATTTAGAGGCAGGGGTAAAAAAAAATTCAGAACTGCTTAGCATTTTCAGTAACAATTTGGTCAGCACTTCCAGTACTTTTGAGTTAAATCTGCTTGGTACCCATTGAAAAGTGTGTAATAGGGCTGGATCTGTTACTGGGTTGGCTGTGGCTAATGATATTGTGGGAAACTGTTCACAGCCTCTGTGGGGACAAGAGTCCCAGTCATTGCACAGCAGCAATACCTAATGACTAGATTTAGGTTTGCGGGGTTCAGAAAGGATCCTTGAGACATAGTCCCCAGCTAAAGACTGTTATTGCAATGGCTGGTGAGCTGGATATAAAATGGGGGCAAAACAATTTCCAGGCAGTTGCGAATGAAGACTTATGGTGCCACATCCCAGCCCTGGCTCTGCTTTGGGTTGAAAGCCCAAACTAACAGAAGGAAAATTGCAGGACCCAAAATAGTAAAACCGAGTAATACATTTTAAAACAATGACATTCAAGCTGAGTGATTGATACAGACTTCTTTGGTACGTAAACCTTCCTCCAGATAAGGAATGCTTATATTGGGAAAGTGTTTCACTTGAACCCTGGGCATTTAAACCTAAGTCTACCACAGCTGTGCTACTTCCGAAAAGGCATAATAACACGATACAGCAACAGCCCTCCTTTCCTTTTCATACATGACTTGAATTTTATTTTTAAAAAAATGGCGGTCATACAAATACAGCCAGTTTGGTATAATATCTTCTTTTGCATTGCATGTGAAATCTGAATCCCAAGTTTCCATGCACAATATTTTTTAAAGTTGACTATGATCTTTCTGTTTAAATACCCTTGTCAGGAATGAGGCCCTGATAGTAAAATAAACAGTCTCTTGGATTGTTATGGATGGTATATTTGACTCAAATGACTTTGTCACATCTTAATGCAAGGAGGCAAAGATTTCCTGCCTGATTTTCATTACAGTTAATTGCCTTTGTGCCTTTTCTAAAATTGAAAGAGATTCCTGCATGCCTCTCTCTGAAATGCTGCTTTGGAAATCAGTATCTAATTAGCATTAAGAACTTAATCAGAACTTTTGCTAACTAAAGTTCTTTTATGCCTTAAGGAGTCTGGCAAGAGCTGGCTCAGGCAGGGCTTCTCAGTTTTCAGGTCATTTTTATCCTGTCAGCCTGATTTACAGCTTGAACTGCAGCATGGAATGAAAAGTGTATAACATTCAGTGGAAAAACCCATCTTACAGATTTTGAAGCTGAAACAAACTGCCAAGATGCTGACTGACAGCAGAACCAAGGCGGCCTCGGAACCTCAGCTCTGATAGGATCCTTAATTTTACTATCTTCGGTGTGCTCAGTTCTTTTAAGGGGAGTCTTTCTGGTTTGAACCTTTTTGGCCTAGTGACTTCCTATTGATGTGGTAACACAAAGCAGTACAGTCTTTAGAGCTATTCACTTCCTGGCCTGCCTGTTGAGAATGACCACATTAGCCTGCTGCTAATCACTGCTGGCATAACTGCCTGACCTTAGTAGGATCTGACAGACTGTGTCAGGCTGGTTTTGCCTCTGTTGCATACTTTGCTCCAATTTTTCCAAGAAAAGCAGAACTACAAAGCTAAATCTGCTGCAAGGGGAAAACCAGAACTGGATCAACCTTGTCGGCATTAACATGAATCAGGTGACAACTCTTATGTGTAAATTGCAATGAATGTGGGCCCTGTAGATGTGGTTTTGATTATGAATACTTATTATTTTGGAAATCTAGTTATTAAATTAGCTGCTTTCATTGGTGCTGTAGGATGTCTGTCTGCTCGTAGGAGCTATGAACAGGATTCTAGTAGCTGCATCATTCCTCGAGAAAACTGGAATCTCTATAGGTTGTGCTAACTTTTAATTGCACTAAGTGTTGATGATGGGTTAGATCAGACCGGAGGTTCTAGAAATAAACCCCTCCCCCCACCCTAAAATGGGAGAAGCAGGTTCAAACATACCTACAGTGAAATACAACAGTTAGGGAATTTGTCCTTTGAACCTGCTTCTCCCTTGTTCTCTATCCACCCCACCCCCTGAACTGCCCCACTCCCCAAAACTACCCCACAACTTCCCCCAGCCTACAAACTGCCCCCTCCTCCCCCACAACTACCCCTACATACTAAAACTACTCCCTGGAATTGCTACTATCCCTAAAGCTACGTTTAGCAAATGCCCCTGCATTCCTCACAACTACCCCACCATCCTCCAAACTGCCCCCTCCCTCCAAAACTATTCCCCTCCTGCAGCTCAGCTCTCACAGATACAATACAGTACAGCGCACACACACAACACACAATTAGGATACACATGTATACCACAGATACACACTACATACATGCCACAGATTTACACACATTACACATTTAGACACTTCAGGGATTATAACTAATTCTCTGTCCCTGATGGGTTGCATTTTTAGACGTTCAGATGTATGTTTCATTGCTCTCATTCTAGTGTGAAAACTACTGACTGAATCATGCAATGTTATTGGTTGCTATGTTTACTGCAGCTAATATCTGTTGTCATGGGCAGGGTTAGATTAAGGCATTGGCAAACTACACACATACTTAGGGATATGTTTACTAAATGGTGGTAGCGGCTTCCGTGCAATATTGGAGCTGGGCCGCAGTTCTGATATTGCATGGAAGCCGCTTAGGGTTGCCAACCAGCCGGTTTTTAGCCGGCCTGGCCGGTTTTTCCATGGCCAGGCCGGCTGCCGGCACAGATGTAAAACCGACCCTTGAAAAGCCGTTTTTTTGCTCTGGCTGCGAGATCGGGAGCGGCCAGAGCAAAAAAAAGGCTTTTCTCCCGACTCCCGCAGCGCGAACGCGAACGCGATTGATTCTCCGTTCAGCCGCTGCTTCTGCTTTTCACAGAGCAGCGGCTGCAATAAAGTTAATTTGAAAAGGAAGAAACCTGTGAGAAGCCTGCCCCCTCTGACATCACTTCCTCAGGTGCTGCAGAAAGACAACCGGAGGGCTAGGCTCCTCACAGGTTGTCTTTTCTTTTCAAATTAAGTTTATTGCAGCCGCTGCTCTGTGAAAAGCAGAAGCAGTGGCTGCATGGGGGTGAACTTCAAAGCAGCACTAAGGGGGGGGGGGTTTGAAGCATTGAAGCAGCACTAAGGGGGGGTTTGAAGCAGCACTAAGGGGGGGTTGAAGCAGCACTAAAGGGGGGTTTGAAGCAGCGCTAAGGGGGGGGTTGAAGCAGCGCTAAGGGGGTTTTGAAGCAACACTAAGGGGTGAAGCAGCACTAAGGGGGGGTGAAGCAACACTAAGGGGTGAAGCAGCACTAAGGGGGGGTGAAGCAACACTAAGGGCTGAAGCAGCACTAAGGGGGGAGGAAGCAGCACTAAGGGGTGAAGCAGCACTAAGGGGGGGGGGGGAGTGAAGCAGCAGAAGCGGCTGCAAGGGGAAAGAGGTGGCAGAAGGAACTGACAGGTGGAAGGTGAGGGCTGGAAGAGAGCTGAAAGAGGCGGGAAGGAGGTGGCAGACAAGAACTGACCGGGTGAAGGAGGTGGCTGGAAGACAGCGGAAAGGGGGGAAGGAGGTGGCTGGAAAGGAGCTGACAGAGGCAGTAAGGAGGGGACTCAAAGGGAACTGACACTTGGGAATGGTACTGGTAAGTGACTGGGTAATGGGAGGGGGCACTGGGACTGGAAATAGGCTGATGGAAGGAAGTAAAGAAAAGAAGAGACAAGAAATGGCAGATGGACTATAGACCATAGAAAACGAGCTAAGAGAAGATGGAAAAACGGAAGCCTCAGATTGGAACCAGCATGATCAGAGAATAAAATGGTTAGAAAACAAAGGTAGAAAAATAATTTTATTTTCAATTTAATGATTGGACTTTGTACTACCTTTATATTTTACACAGTATGGGGAACTGCATCTCTTATTTATCTGATATTGCACTGCATGCAGAGTCTGTCTTCTTGGGGTTTCAGTTTAATTTTTGTCTATATATTTCTCTTTTTGTTTTGTGTTCATTTATTGATGAAGACCTGTCTGTATTGTATGTGTGTGAGTACAACCAATGATGTGTTTTCTGTCAGTATAGAATTTCTGCTTAAGAATTTGTAGAAGGCTTGCTTATTCAGTTTGTACATTGCCCTCTGCAATTTTTGGGGGGACAGGAGGTGGAGTAGGGGTGGGGGCGGGGCAGGGTAGGGGTGGAGCAGGGGTGGGGCAGGGGCAGAGCGTGACTAGCCACAGGTGGCGGGTTTTTCTCTTTCAAAATGTTGGCAACCCTAAAGCCGCTACTGCCATTTAGTAAACATACCCCTTAGAGTCCAAATATCTAGGGTGGCATGTGAGATCTGCCTAAGACTCAGGAGGCTTGGACTGACAACCATCTGACTTATTTCAGGATTCAATAGATTTTTACATTAATTTCCAGAATTTAGAAGGATGATTAAAGTATCAGGATATTTTTCAAAGTTCAGAATTTCTATCTGTAGATCTCCAGTCCTCCTTCCATGTAAGTGAGACTGCCCTGCCTGCTTCCAGTATAACTAGTAGCAGAGGCAGTGGGTAGCATCCAGCCAATGGGAAGGCTGTGGGGCTGGGGTACTGGAAGGCTATGCTGGTCACAGGAAGGGAGGAACTGAACTGGGGAAGAGCCTTGTGCTGTACAAGTCAAGCTTCTAATGTGATGAGGAGTGGAAGAGAAATTAATACTCCCCCACCCGCCTCAAAAAAAAAAAATGCCTCAGTACATTACTATGGGAGAAGCAGTTTCAACAGCTGCAGCATACGTACATTGATTCAATGAAACTTAGTGATTGAAGAATTGCACCTTTCAGACTTCCCTCCCTCTCATCTCCTCTCCCGATCACATACACACAGAAAACCAGCACAGATACAGATACACACACACACACACACACAAAAATACAAACAACCCCTTGCATGTACACGTATATATGTAAGCATGCACAAACATACACAAATGCATACAGCCACACTTGCCTACACACATGCACTCAAACAAAATCAGATAAACATACAAAATGGAGAACCCCCCCCCCACACACACACATGTGCAAAACACAGAGAAAAAACAAACACATGGACAACACAGATACAAAGACAGATGCGTGCACAAAGCCAAAGCGACCATTAGGTGAACTAGGCAGCTGCCGAGAGTATCAGTGGTCCAGGGGGCGGCCCATTGCCACCGCTGCCGCCCCTCTCCAGGACCCGCATTGGCGGCAGTGGTCTCAAACAGCCCCGTTGCAGGCTGTTTGATTCCCACCCCCTACAAACAGGAAGTTGGCATCGGGCCTTAATGGGAGGGGGAGTCAAACAGCCTTGCAGCGCTGGAGTGTAAAGTAAGCACTGAGGGGCTCTTTGAGACCATTGCTGCCTCAGCAGGTCCCAGAGAGGGGGGGGGGGCGGCAGCAGCAGCAGCAGCACAATGGGGGCCAGGGAGTGGGCGGGTGGGGGGAGGGATGAGGTTCGCCTAGAGTGTCTCATCTCCTTGCACGTGCATGCATACGCAGAGGTTGGAAAGAATTCCTTGAGCCACGCTCTACATGCTTTACCCATTTATTCAGCTGAAGTTCTTTAGCTATTGTTCCAAGAAAAGGTTTCACAAGCAGGACTTTCAACTTGATCTTGGGTTACAGAAGTCATCATGATAACAGACTGTTAGGAAATTATCACGGAAACAGCGAATGACCGATAAGAACTGCAAGAACCATGCATACTGGCCATTTTCTCAATCTGTTATAGATCTCTGATAACTGAAATACAATAGGATGTACAGTATATGTGCCATAATTATACTGTTAGTTTATGGGCTATCTACTATAAATCCAAGAGAAATGTTGAAAACATAGCTAATATAATGCTGTACATTAGGTTTGTTTAGAATTTCATTTTTCAAGTATTAAGTGGAATTAGAAATTATGAAAGAAAATTTGAAAATCAGCAGTGCTTTACATTTGGAAGTAAAGTGAGGCTTCATACAAAAACATTTATTTCGGAAGGACTTTCTAAAAGGATAAAGGTAACTTAAGCAAATGCAGCATTCCATTTGCCAAATAATCATAGTTTCATAGCTCACCTTCATTTCATTTAGTTTCATTTCCTTTCAATAGAATGAGGTAGTAGTGATGGTTTTTGGTTTTTTTTGTGAACCTCTTAAATACATTGATAGAAGGCATATAAGAAACACAATGGCAGTTCTCCAGACTCTACATAGTGACATAGTAACATAATATATGACGGCAGTATGGTCCATCTAGTCTGCCCAGCAAGGTGGCAAGTGTAGGTGCACCTGCCGCTCCGTGCAGGTCACCCCCTCCCCATGCCTTTGTTTAGGGGTGTACCTACCGTTCCGTGTAGGTCACTCCTATTTGTAGAGATATAAGAGATAGTTAAGTTTATTTTGATTTTATCCCATTGTTATAAAGGGATCCACTGTGTCTGTCCCATGCCATTTTGAATTCTGTCACTGTATTTTCCCCCGCCACTTCCATCGAGAGGGCATTGCAAGCATCCACCACCCTTTTGGTGAAAAAGTATTTCCTGATATTGCCTTTCAGTTTACCCCCTTGCAGCTTCCTGTTATGCCCTCTAGTTTTACAGCTTCCCCGTCTTTGGAAGAGGTTTGTTTGTTCATTAATACTCTTTAAGTATTTAGAGGTCAGTATCCTATCTCCCCTGTCCCTCCTCTCCTCTAGCGTATACATATTTAGGTCTTCAATTCTCTTCTCATATGTCTTCTGGTGCAGGCTCCAAATCATTTTGGTCATCTTCCTCTGAACCGTTCCAGTCTTTTTATATCCTTTGTGAGATGTGGAGCACGATTCTGGAAGCAGGACATCCAGATGTCCACACTGAAGACAGGGCCATTAGGACTTGATTCTGATCTACAGGAACAAAATGTTCCCACAGGAACCAGAATTGGGCCCGAGAATGGCCTGGCGTGTCCCTTCAGCCTGCAGGGACATCCTCCCTGCAGGCACTCCAGATTGCTGCGGCTCCGGAACCCAAGATCCCCACTGCCCAACCCACGGTTGGCCTCCAGCAGCCTGGATCGGACAGTGGGGACTCCTCCGCACCCAGCCTCGGCCCCGGTGGTGGCTGCCATGCCCCAATTCGCAGAAAAAAACTCTGAGGTGGTTTAAGCAGTATGGTCCAGCAGGCCTGGCAGCATGTACAGGGCCGTGACCTGAATTGGCCCTTTATGTGCTGCTGGGTGGCCTTCTCCCGCTCTGCCCCCAATCCCGCCCCTCCTGCCCCCCGTCAGCTCTCCCCATCCTGAAATACAGGATGTATAGTTAGAGCCGGTGGAGGAATAGGGTTTAGGCAGATTGTGGGGCTGCATGTCCTGGTGGGACGTACAACCCCGCAACCCGCGTTATGGAATGAGGGCCATGTTCTCCAAAACTGGACACAATATACCAAGTGAGGCCTCACTAGCGACTTGTACAGTGGCATTAGTACCTCCTCCTTTCTGCTGGTAATTCCTCTCTGAATGTAACCCAACATCCTTCTGGCTTTGGCCACCGCCTTGTCACACTATTTCACCACCTCGAGAGCCTCAGAAACAATCACTTCTTCTGGTCCATGCACACTAACCTCTCGCCCCTTAATGCATACAGTTCCATTGGATTTCTGCATCCCAAGTGCATGACACTGCACTTCTTCACATTAAATCTTAACTGCCAAGTATTAGACCATTCTTTCATCTTTTGTAGATCTTTCCTCATATTATCCACTCCCTCAGGGGAGTCCACTCTTGCAAATATTCGTGTCATCTGCATAAAGACAGACTTTTACATTCAGTCCTTCTGCAATATCACTCACAAATACATTGAACAGTACCTGTCCCTGGGGCAAGCCACTAATCACCTTCCTTTCATCCGAGTGAGTTCCGTTTACCATCACCTTTTGTCATCTGTCAGTCAACCAATTTCTGATCCAGTTCACCACCTTGAGACCCATCCCCAGGCTGTTCAGTTTATTGATAAGCCTCCTATGAGAAATAGTATCAAAGGCTTTGCTGAAATCTAGGTAGATCACATCCATCACATACCCTTGATCTAGTTCTCTGGTCACCCAGTCAAAGAATTCAATCAGATTTGTTTGGCATGATCGTCCTTTGGTAAAACTATGTTGCTTTGGATCATGCAACCTATTGGTTTTGAGAAAGTCCACTATTATCGTTTTCAGAAGCGCCTCCATTACTTTTCCCACCACTGAGGTAAGGCTTATTAGCCTGTAGTTTGTCACTTCTTCCCTGTTACCATTTTTGTGAAGAGGCACCATATCAGCCCTTCTCCAGTCCTGTGAAACTTCTCCTGTATCCAAGGATCTATTAAAAACATCCTTTAAAGGCCCTGCAGGAACCTCTCTGAGCTCTTTCAGAATCCTTGGATGCATCCCATCCAGTCCCATGGCCTTGTCCACTTTCAGTTTTGCAAGCTGTTCGAACATCATCTTCTGTGAATGGTGTCGTATCTACTCCATTCCCATTTTTATATTTGTCAATCACAAGTGGTCCTTCTCCAGGATTTCTTTAAGTAAAAACAGAACAGAAGTATTTGTTTAGCAGTTTCGCTTTTGTCAATTTCATTTTCCATGAATCCATTCTGCTACCTGAAAGCAGTCCAGAGCTTGAAAGCTTTCAAGCCCCTGGAGTCAGGATGTGGGATAGGATTTGCCATTAAATGTATTGGAATCTGGCCATCAAACACATGATCCAACTCTTAGAGAGAACAACACAGAAGAAAGCAACTGAGACTCCTGAGAAGAAAACCCTTTAAATACAGTTATGGGCCCTGTTTTATAAAGGGTTTCTCTCCATGTGCTTGTTGCTAAACCTGTTTAGAAAAGAGAGCCAGCAGAATGCACCTACAATTGAAGAAAAGCTTCTTATTGATTTTATTTCCTGATGGTTGGAAAGGTGAGACAATGAAGAGGAACTTCATGGGATCATCTGGCAATTAATTGATTTTTCAACTCATGTTATTTAAAGTCAAAACTTGCTATAAGACAGTAGAACAGAAACATTCCAGGACTTTACATAAGAACATAAGATATGCCATACTGGATCAGATCAAGGTCCATCAAGCCCCGTATCCTGTTTCCAACATTGGCCAGTCCAGGTCACAAGTACCTAGCAGTTTCCCAAAATAGACACACAGGTTCCACAATGCTTGTACTGGGGCAAGCAGTGGATTTCCTAGGTCCTTTTTAATAATCGTTTATGGACCTTTAATATTGATTTAAGCATTTATAATGTGTATATAGTGGTGTTTCCCAAGTCTCCCTTCTGAGAAAGGTAGTTACTAACTGCATTAAGGAAATACCACATGATTTTGAACAAATAATATACATTAAAAGGCAAAATCATGCATTGTTTGACTTAACGTATGTTTTGACAGTGCAATGCAAGCTAAATAATAATAAGTAAAGTTTCTCCTTATTATGCAAATTGAATAATGCAGCTTGTGTTTAATTTCACAAGCTGTGTTATTCCTAGAAAGATAATGCCAGCTTAAAAATGGCTTTATCTTATGGGTTATTAAAAACTTTTTATACCGCCCTTCAGACATCAGAGCAATCTACAATAAAGATTAATTCAAGTTAAAAGGAAAGGAGCACCAGTAAAATATAGGAATGGTGAGGAATTAAAAGAACAGGATCATAGTGAGGAAAGAGGGGCTGGCAGGGAGCAGGGGCGGCTCTATAATGAGGCGAAGTGAGGCAGCTGCCTCAGGCGGCAAAGTTTTGAGGGTGGAAAATGCCCCCAAAACAGCCGCCTCACTTCGCCTTCAAAGTTAAAAAACAAAACAAAACAAAAAAAGAAAAGCGCACAAATTGCTGCCGCTGCCGAGTCCGCTTCTCGGGAGCGGCAAACTCACCGTCTCCCTTCTTCTTCTGCAGCCGCGGCTCCCTGCCTCTTAGGGAACTGCAGCTGTGCTGGTGAAGCCGGTGCGGAGCCTTCCCGTCTCTCGAAGGGCTCCGTGCAGCATTGTCCCACCCCCAAAGGAAGCGGTTCCTGGGGGCGGGACAATGCTGCATGGAGCCCTTCGAGAGACGGGAAGGCTCCGCACCGGCTACACCAGCACAGCCGCGGTTCCCTAAGAGGCAGGGAGCTGTGGCTGCAGAAGAAGGAGGGACAGGAACTACAGTGGGGGCGGTAGCAGGCAGACATGGGGAGAGGGGAGGAGGGTGCAGGGAATTGACAAGGGAAAGGTGAGATCTGCAATGGGGCTGACATGGGGGAGGGGGCTGACATGGAGGGGGAGGGAGGGGTCTGGAAGGGAATTCACAAGGGAAAGGTGGGGTCTACAACTGGGCTGACAGGGGGGCTGGAAGGAAATTGATGTGAGGGGAAGGGAATTGATGTGGGGTCTGCAATGGGGATGATATAGGGGGAGGAGGGGGCTGGAAGGGAATTGACATGATGGGAAGGTAGGGTCTGCAACTGAGTTGACACTGGGGCAGGAGGGGCTGACACTGGGGAAAGAGGAGGCTGGAAGGGAACTGACAAGGGTTCCCTCTCATCCAGCAGGAACAACCGGAGTGCTGCCAGCATCGAACAAATCAGCCTGATCGCTGCAAGTGACCAGGCTGATTTGTGTGGCGGCGGCGGCACTCCGGTTGTTTTAATTTTAGATTTTGCCGCCTCTGCCCTGCCTCTGCCTTCCCGCTGCTTTTTTTTTGGCTGCAAGCATTCTTGAGGAAAAAAATGCAGCGGGAAGGCAAAGGCAGAGCAGAGGCAGCAAAATCTAAAATTAAAACAGCCGGAGTGCCCCCGCCCCCGCCGGATGAGAGGTGCAGGTGGAGGAAGTGGGGACAGGAGGAGGACAAGGAGAGACAAAGGTGAGAGATGGGGGACAAAGGGTGAGACAGGGGACAAATACTGGACAAAGGGGGAGACGGGGAAAATTCTGAACAAAGGGGAAGACAAGGGGACAAATACTAGACAAAGGGGAGAGACAGGGCGGCAAATGCTGGACAGAGGGGAGAGACAGTGCGGGTTAGGATTATAATGGACTGATGGGGGGGCTAGTACTGATAATGGGCAGATCGGGTGGGGCTAGGACTGGGAATGGACTGATCGAGGGGGGGCTGGGACTAGTAATGGTCTGAGGGGGGACTAGCACTGGAAATGAGCTGATTAGGGAAGACTAGGACTGGTAATGGGCTGATGGGGGATAGGACTAGTAATGGGCTGATTTGCGGAGGCTAGCACTGGTAATGGGCTGAGGGTTGACTAGCACTGGAAATGAGCTGATTAGGGGAGGCTAGGACTGGTAATGGGCTGATGGGGGGTAGGACTGGTAATGGACTGAGGGGGGCTAGCATTGGAAATGAGCTGATCGGGGAGGCTAGGACTGGAAATGGGCTACCTAGTGGAGGCTAGGACTGGTAATGGGCTGATGGAGGGGTAGGACTGGTAATGGGCTGATTAGGGGAGGCAAGCACTGGTAATGGGGTTGAGGGGAACTAGCACTGGAATTGAGCTGATTGGGGGAACTTCAACTGGGAATGAGCTGATGGTGGAGAGGGTAGGATAGAGCTGCTGGCCTTGGAAGAAAACTGGGGGCTAGGGCTACAAATGGACTGATGTGAGGGGATGGGACAATGGGACTTGAAGGGAGTGGATGCTGAGAGGGGCTGCCATGGTATTTGGACTAGAAGGAGCTGGACAGTGGAGAAGGAGGGGGACTGAAGGGAATGGACACCAGTGGCAGTCATGGGAATGCAAGTTGACATTGGAAGGTACCTGAAGGGAGGACTGGAAAGGGACTGATACTGGGAAGGGTTACAGGGACTGGAAATAGGCTGATGGAAAGAAGTGAAGAAAACAAAAGAAGAGATAAGAAATGGCAGATGGACCATAGACCACAGACAGAGAGCTAAGAGAAGACAGGAAAGCAGAAGCCTCAGATCGGGACCAGCATGATCAGAGAATAAAATGGTCAGACAACAAACGTAGAAAAAATAATTGTATTTCATTTTAGTGATTGGATTTTGTGCTATCTTTATATTTTACACAGTATTGGGGAACTGCATCTCTTATTTATCTGATGTTGCACTGCATGTGGACTCTGGCTTCTTGGGGTTTCAGTTTAAATTTTATCTACATATTTTTATTTTTACTTTAGATTATGGTTACTTATTCTGTACTTGGTGAGGGTCGATGTTGTGAGTGTGTGACTGAGGCCAGGTGTTCCGTTAACATGGAGTTTGTACATAAAGATCTATACTGTACTGTAGTAATTTGACTTGTTCAGCTTTTCAGATAGGTATATGGATGTTCCAGGGCCCATTGTAGTATTTATAGTGACGCTTTTTTGGATGGGCTCCTTATGTGAGTTTTGGAAGTTTTGTGCTGATATGGTATGGCACGGAAGGTTTGCTCTTTGTTGTAGGGTTTTGTATTAGTTCACAATATGCCTGGTACTGGAGAATAGTGGTTATTGTTGTTGTTAGTGAGATGATCAGAATCAGATTTTTTTAAAATATTGAGTTCTGTGGGTGAATGTCCTGGTTCTGCTCTGCACCCACTGTGGATGCAAAATAAATGTTGAAAAAGAAAAAGCAAGAAGTATAACGCAGTTTATAATAACAAAATAAAAATGAGTTATATTTTGGTTTTATAAATTGTGTTGTTGGTTCTTGCTCTCTTTTAGTTCCTTGGTGTGCAAACAGGACCATATCTAGCCCTGTGCAAGCGGTGCAGCCGCACAGGGCGTAAAGGCTCAGGGGACGCATTTCGGCTGTCTGCTGTTGCCCTGCCGCTGCTGGCAGGACAATAGCAGGCAGCTAAAATGCGCCCCCCCCCAAACCTTTTCGCAGTACTTTATGCAGGTCTGGTCCTTCCCTCCTCCGACGCGATATCAGAGCAGGGATGGACAGATCTGCTTAAAGCACGGCGCCTTTCAGATTGGGCGCATGCCCCCTCCTCCTCCCCATACTTCCATCCAGTGCTGCCTGCTCTTTCCCTGTTGCCAGTGTCGCCATGAAAAAAACAGAGGGCGGCAGCAGCAGGGAAAGAGCAAGTCGCATAGGGCGCGATTGCAGCTTGGTACGGTCCTGTATGCAAACATCTTGGCTTCCCTCCATATACAGTAGTGGCCAAAAAGTTAAGGCAGAATTTTATTAGAAAAGTATGTGTCACTTTCATGGTCAAAAGCTTTAAAACCCAAAGATATATATGTCATTTTCAAAGTTTTATTCAGGAAACAATAAATGTGTCAATATTTGATAAGGTGTCCATGATTTTTCAGCACAGCCTGGATTCTTGTAGGCATACTGTTAACTAGCGTTTTACAGTATGCTGGAGTGATTTCGTTGACCCATAAATGCTTGAGTATGTCCTTTAAATCTGCTTCTGAAGTTGGACGGTGTGCTGCCACCTTTTTCTTCATAAGATTCCAACAGTTTTCAATTACATTGAGATCCAGAGAGTTTGATGGCCAACTTGGTAGCAGTTTGATCTTGTTGTCCACAAACTATTTTTTGACTGTTTTTGCAGTGTGGCACGGTGCCGAGTCCTGCTGAAATATAGTTGTGCCAGAAACATTCATGTGTATTTTAACTTTACTATTCAGCACGGATATGTATTTTGCAGCATTTACTCTTTCACCTTTCTCAAAAATGTGCAGGCCACATCGTCCATTCGCCGAGATACCACACCATACCATGAGCAAGGGTGGGTGTTTAACAGTCTTGATCGTGTACTTCGGATTTAGTCTCTCGCCTGCTGGTTGACGGACGTAGTTGTAACCACTCCCACGTACTTGTTGAAATGTACTTTCATCTATGAACATTACCCTCTCCCACTATTCAGCAGATTTGTCTTCATCTTGCTACAAAACTGTATTCGGGCAGCAATTTGTTTCCTGGTCATCATAGGCTTCTTGGCAGGTCTTCTGGCCACGAGTTTGAATTCATCCACAAGCTGTTGTCAGACAGATCTGGCACTTATCTTTATTCCTCGATCATTAGCTAACTGAGCCACACGTTGAGATGAAGTATGTGGACTAGATGTAATAATGCTTTTGAGGAATTGGTCATCTCGTCCAGTAGTTATCCGTCTGTGCCCACATTTCGAACAACGTGTACGGCCACCTGATTTCAGAACATTCTGAACTGCACACCTTGATATATGCAAATGTTTTGCAATAGCACATTGTGAATATCCTTCAGCATGGAGTGTGACAACTTGTTCCTTTACAAAGTCATTAATATCGCACTTTCTACCCATCTTGATTGTATATTTTACATGTAACTTTCAATCTTTTCCTAGTTGTAAAAATTCAAAACTTCATCCAAGAAACCTACTACAGAGTGTAAGTAAACTAAAATGGACGCCAGACGCATGGTGTGACTAATCGCCATGCTGATTAAATAAGTAAGCACGTGTGACATCTCCACAGTACATTATTTAACAAAAAACTGTAGAAAAAGATACCTGCCTTAATTTTTTGGCCACTACTGTAATCTAATTGGCTTTTTGGTTTGGTTCAGTCCCTGATTGGAGTTTTAAAAAAGTCCCACCCCCCTCTAAAGGGGGGGGGGGCACCAACTCATTCTTCGCTTCAGGCAGCAGATTGCCTTCAGCCGCCCCTGGCGGGGCGGGAGGGGAAGTAGAGAATCTAAGCCTGAATTGATGCATCAAAGGCAAGCTGAAAAAGATGGATTTTAAGAAGAGATCTAAATTTGGGAAGAGAGAGCTCAATATAAATGTCAGGGGGAGGGGAAGAGTGAATTCCAAAGGTTGGGGCCAAGAAAGTAGAAAGCCGAGTGTCTGGTAGATTCACTGCGTGCGCAAGAAGGTGGGGGAAGATGAAGCCTGTTCTCGTGAATAGAGTGAAGATGACGAGGAGGAGCATGTGGGAGCATCTTTCCTTCCCGGACACATCCTGCTGCAAAAGTGCTACCAGGGAACATCTTAAAGGGGCTATTACTAAAAAAAGAAAATTAAACCCTACCCGACTCTCTATTCCCCCATGGCACCTACTAGGTCTCTCTGGTGTCTAGCAGGAAGCAGGAACGATCCCTGATTGTGCTTGCCTGATCACGTGCCTGACTTCAAAATGCACCTCTCAAGCGCTAGCAGTAATCTTGCAGTATTGCTGTTAAGAATCAAGCTACCAAATAAGGGCATGAACCCTTATTTGACAGATTGACCCCCAAGCACTAGTACCGTGAGACTTCAGCTTGGGTTCAAGAGATTCATTTTGAACCTGAGTGCATGATGAGACAGGAGTGACCAGGGATCCATAAAGCCCAATATCCTGTTTCAAACAGAGGCCAATCCAGGTCACAAGTACCTGGTATGTTCCCAAAAAGGTACACAGATTCCACAATGCTTGCCCCGTGGTAATCAGTGGATTTCCCGGATCCACGTTAATAATGATTTATGGACCTTTCCTCAAGGAACTTTTCTAAACCTTTTTTAAACCCAGCTACACTAACAGCTTTTACTACATCATACGGAAACAAACAGTTTGATTACACATTTTCTCTTATTAGTCTTAAATGCTTAAGTTTCATTGCATGTCCTCTACTCTTTCTTTTTGATGGAGTAAACAACCGATCTACGTTAACCTGTTCTACTCCGTTCATTAATTTATAGACCTCTATCATATTTCCCCTCAGCAGTCTCTTTTCCAAGTTGAAGAACCCTAACCTTTTAAACCTTTTCTCATAGGGGTATCTTTCCATCTCCTTTACCATTTTGGTGGCTCTTCTCTGTATCTTTTCTAATTCTGCTATATCCGTTTTAAGATTTGCCGACTAGAATTGCACACAATATTCAAGGTACGATCGCATCATGGAACAATACAGAGGCATCACTGTATAATATCCTTGGTTTTATTCTCCATTCTTTTCCTTATGATTCCTAGCATTCTATTTGCTTTCTTGGCTGCCACAGTATACTGGGTGGAGGGTTTCAATGTATTATCCACGATAATGCATGGATAATGGAGTGTAGGAATGGCCTAGTGGTTGGGACAAGGTACTTCGGGCCAGAAGGTCAGTGGTTCAAATCCCACTAGAGGACAGCAACCTTGGGCCGGAAGGACTGGGGTTTCTACTCCCACAGGTGCTCCTCGTGGTCTTGGGCAAGCCACTTAACCCTCCATAGCCCATGTTCCCTGTAAAATAGTTATCTCCAAGTTATAATGCCCTGTTCAATGTAATTTCAGTTCAATGTAAACCGCACTGATGCAGAATAGCGCAGTATATAAGAGAATAAAATAAATAAATGCCTAAATCTTTTTCTTGTGGTGGTTCCTAATGTGGAAGCTTGCATCGTTTAATCGTAGTTTCAGTTGTTCTTTCCTAGATGCATAACTTTGTACGTGTCCACATTAAATTTCATCTTCCATTTGGACGTCCAGTCTTACAATTTATCAAGGCCCTCTTGCAATTTTTCAAAATCCTCTTGTGTTTTAACAACTTTGAATAATTTAGTATCATCTGAAAATTTGATCACCTCACTCGTTATTCCCATTTCCAAGTCATTCATGAATATGTTAAAAAGCAGTGGGCCCAGCACAGATTCCTGGGTACTCCACTATTTACCTTTCTCTACTGAGAAAATTGGCCATTTAGCCGTACTCTCGATAGCCCTATCTTTTAATCAGTTTCTGATCCACAATACTATACTGCCTCCTATCCCATGACTTTTTAATTTTGCCAAGAGTCTCTCATGAGGGACCTTGTCAAAGGCTTTCTGAAAATCCAGATACACTATAGTATATCAACGTGCTCACCTTTATCCACTATTTATTCACATCTTCAAAAAAATGTTAACAGATTAGTAAGGCAAGATCTCCCTTGGCTAAATCTATGTTGGCTTTCTCCCATTAAATCATGATTATCTATATGTTCAGTAATTTTATTCTTTATAATGGTTTCTATCATTTTGCCCAGTACAGATGTCAGGCTCATCGGTCTGTAGTTTCCTGGATCATCCCTGGAACCCTTTTTAAAAACTGACGTTACATTGGTCAGTCTCCAGTCTTCAGATTTAATGATAGGTCACAGATTACTAATAGTAGGTCTGCAATCTCATATTTCAGTTCTTTCAACACCCTTGGATATATACCATCTGGTCCAGGTGATTTACTACTCTTTATCAAATAGTTGTAATACACCTTCCTGGTTTATCAAAATTTGTTTCAAGTCTTCTGATACATCACCTTTAAATACTATTTCAGGCATGGGTAACTTCCCTACATCTTCTTAAATAAAGACTGAAGCAAAGAATTAATTCAGTCTCTCTGCTATGGCCTTGTCATCCCTTAGCACCACTTTTACCCCTCTATCATGTAATGATCCAGCTGACTCTCTCTCAAATTTTTTTTGCTATAAATGTCCTTGAAAAAGTATGTATTGTACATGTTTGCTTCCATGGCAAGCTTTTTTTCAAATTCTCTCTTTGTCTGCCTTATCAATGCCTTGCATCTAACTTGCCAATGCTTATGTTATTTCCCATTTTTGTCATTTGGCTCCATTTTCCATTTCCTGAAAGATGCTTTTTTTGGCTACAGCAGCTTCCCTGACCTCACCTTTAAACCATGCTGGCATTTTTTTGGCATTCCTTCTACCTTCCTTAAACTGTGGAATACAGCTGGTCTGGGCTTCCAAGATAGTATTTTTAAACAAAGCCCATGCTTGATGTAAACCTTTAACCTTTGCAGCTGCTCCTTTTATATAAAATCAGTTAAGTTGGAGCTCTTTAATTATTTCTACTTATTTTTATCATCTGCTTATCACTTGACTTAGCCAATCAAAAAAGAGTCAAGAAACCTAAAGACCTAAAGATCTGTGAGGAGACATATGTTAATAATGTGTTCCATAGTCTGCTTGTCCTTGCAGGGGAAGTGCAGACTGCCTCTGATGCCCCAATGACATTTGTTAAATGCACACTTAACTATTTTTCTCATTCTCATTTTATCATAGTATCTCTTTTGAAAGTTAAAAGGTGGTACTGTGGATTTCTTTGCCATCCTCTCTTAATTAAATCAAATGCAATCATGCTATGATAACTTTTGCCAAGTGACCCCCAGCACTGTTATCTTGTGTTCCACTAAGGACTAGGTCCAAAATAGCTTCTGCTCTTGTTGGTTCATGAACCAGCTGCTCCAAGAAGCAGTCATTTATTTCATTTAGAAATTTTATCTCCCTAGCATATCCTGCTGTAACATTGACTCAGTCGATACCAGTAAATCACCCATTATTATTGTGTTGTAACTTTTGTTAGCTTTTCTGATTTCTTTTAGCATTTCATCATCATCTGTTCATTCTTGCCATGCGGACGGTGATATACTCCACTACCATTGCCTTCCCCTTTTTACATAGAATTTTTATCCATAGAAATTCTACAGTGTGTTTTGTTTCCTGCAAAACATTTACGCTGTGTGACTCAGCGCCCTCTCTAATATAGAGCACAACCCCTCCACCAATTTGATCTATCCTATCATTATGATATAGTTTGTACCCAGGTATCACGGTATCCCATTGCTTGTCCTCCTTCCACCAGATCTCTGAGATGCCAATTATATCTAACCTTTCATTTTAGTGCTATATATTCTAACTCTCCCATCTTATTTTTTAGAATTCTAGCATTTGCATTCAGGCATCCTAGAAGTTGTATTTTATTCATATTAACAATCTGATTATCAGTTGACAAGGGTAATTTGGAATCTTTAAGCTCTGTCAGCTCTGTACTTAAAGGCATCTGGGCTACTTTTATCTTTATTGGAACCTCCCTATCAGGATACCCTAACTTCCCTCTTTTGCTAGTATCCTTCAAGGATGCATCCTTCCGAACCATGTGCTCTTGGGTGACTGTTGGCTTTCCCCTATATAGTTTAAAAGCTACTCTATCTCCTTTTGAAAGGTTAATGCTAGCAGTCTGGTTCCACCCTGGTTAAGGTGCAGCCTGTCCTTTTGGAAAAGCCCCTCTCTTTCCCAGAATGTTGACTAGTCCTAACAAATCCAGAACCCTCTTCCTTGCACAATCATCTCATCCATGCATTGAGACACTGGAGCTCTGCCTGCCTTTTGGGTTCTGCACATGGAATGGGAAGCACTTCTGAGAATGTAACCCTGGAAGTTCTGGATTTCAACTTCCTACCTAAAAGCCTAAAGTTGGCCCCCAGAACCTCCTTCCCACATTTTCCTATATCATTGGTACCAACATGTACCAAGACAGCAGGCTCCTCCACAGCGTTATCTAAAACCTAGGTGGTGCATGAGGTCTGCTACCTTTGCACCAGGCAGGCATTTTACCAGGTGATCCTCACTTCCACCAGACATCCAGCTATCTACATGTCTAATGATTGAATTGCCAACTATAATGGATATCCCAATCCTTCCCTCATAGGCACATGGCCCTGGAGAAACCACCTCGGTGCAAGAGAATTTAACATCACCTAGAGGACAGATCCTAGCTACAGGATCACTTCTGGCCACACCAAGGTGATGCTCTCCTTTCATGTTACATCCCTCCTCCATGGCAACAGAGAGGCTGCTAGACTGAAGGTGAAGATTCGCTGATGATGAAAGAGAAAGAAGCTGTGCCTGATGATGGGAAGTGGAAGAGAATGGCCTTTGGGGCAGCAGGAGATCCAGTTCTCAAGGTTGCAGAGGTACCTAGAATACTAGTAGAACTAGGAGGGAGGGAGCCCTACAAGGGGGTAGGGGAAGTGGTAAGAGGCAGCAGGATGAGCGGAAAGAGGATGATCACCACCTTCTCCTTGATACCCTGTCCTTGCTTGAATTTAGGGGCTCTGTTCTATCCTGGTTTTTTTCTTATCTCTCCCATTGCACTTTTAGTGTATGTTCAAGTGGATCCTCCTCTACTGCTGTCTGCTTTCAGTTGATGTACCTCAGGGCTCTGACTTTCAGGTCATGGGGAGAGAGAGAGCAAACCTCCAGATTAAGAGACACCTCTGGGTCATGACACACACACTCCATCACCAAGCCCTACTACCAGAGCAGCCCCTGGCTATGCAAGATCCATGAATTCAGTAAGCATCTCCTGGGTTACCCAGGATGGGTCTGGTATTCCTGGAGGTTACAGGTGGGTTGCTTTCTTGCACTTACCCATAGCTTTGCTTTGCAGCATGAAGTCATCACAGTCATTCAAGTAGGATTATTGATCTGGAGCTCACACCACTGCAGCCTTCTCCTCTCCTAATAGGTCTTTTTAGCATGTACTATTTCTTTTTTATATGACCTATAACGAAACTTTCAGACTTCTTTGTTAGCCAATTTTTTGATGATTGCCAGGTTTGTTTCAGCACTCAACAAACCTTTTTAGATGATTTTGGTGGTGCAGAATTCCAAGGAGACACTTTAGAAAAGGATATCTTACTAATCTCGGTGGGACCATGATGTCCAATGCCCAAATCATAGCTGAATGCCAACAATCTATCAAAAGAGATAGGAGTAGCATCCTTAGCAATGGAAACAAGTCTAATATTGTTGGCAAAAGTTTCCATATCAAACTTTCCTCTGCCCAAATGTCTAGGAGCAGTGTTTTGCCCATCATACCAATTTAAAAGCTTGGTCACTAAAAACTAAAAAGCTATAATAATCAGACCAAGCAATAGGAAGTGCCGTACACATAGAGAAAAATACATTACCTAAAGCATCAAATGATGGTAAAATAAGATCCAATTGATGACCAGCCTAATAAATAAGTGAACAATTTACTTGAGTCAATGCTAATGCCTGTAATGAATAAATAAAATAAGTAGCAAGAAAATCAGTAGAAACCTCATAATTAAGATTGAAATTGCCAACCATCAAAATTTTGAAAAAATAAAGTTGTGATAAGCCAAAAAAACCTTACATTTCATTGGCACTCCAAAAGATGCCATATATTCACTGCGTGAGGGTAACAACATAGGAATCAACAAAATAAAACTTAACACATTTCTATAGAAAATTGTCCGGCTCCCTCCGTCCTTTCTTTGTGAGGTACATCTCTAACCACATAGCTCATGGGGCAGAAGGTAAAGAGAAATGGCTCCTCAGCAGTAGTAAGGTATGATTCAATGATCAAGAACACATCAGCTGTACTATCTCTGTGAGATCATAAAAGACAGAAGTCTTGTTGGTCACAGATCTGGCATTTCAAACTGGCAGACTGAAGAGAAGCATGCCTGGAGGTCCTAATTGGGTTGGCTAAACGTCAATGTCTTGCAGAGAAGTTAATCATAAAATGTGTAGAATAGGAGTAGTTATCTTTCTCCAAGATCCGTTTAGATGGCCAACTCCGGACGTACAGGGCCAACCTCGGAATCGGCCTGCACATCTGGGGTCAGCTACCCACCCACTGCCCGCCCTTGCTCCTCCCCCGGCCCACCCCCTCCCACTCACAAACAGAGCTCCCTGCACAAGTCGGCTGTACGAGGGGGTACCCCAAAAAAACAGGAATTATTTTTTAAAAGCTATTTATTTCAAATTCTTTACAAAACAACCTTATCCCCTTCAAAATACTCTCCATTACAACTGATACATTTGTCCCACCGGTGCTTCCACTGTTCTAAACATTTTTTGTAGTCATCTTTAGAAACGGCTGACAGCTCCTCCCTCTTTTTTTTCTTGACTTCTTCAATGTTGTCAAATCGGTGTCCTTTCATGCCCCTTTTCATGCGTGGAAATAAGAAAAAGTCGCATGGAGCCAGGTCAGGCGAGTAAGGTGCGTGGGGCAGCGGAACCATGCCATTTTTAGCCAAAACTGTCTAACAGAGATGGCTGTGTGTGCAGGTGCGTTGTCGTGGTGGAAGAACCAGTCTCCTGTCTGCCACAAATCGGGTCTTTTTTGATGGACACTGTTGCGCAATCTTCTTAAAACTTCCAAATAAAAGGTTTGATTGACGGTCTGACCTGGGGGAACAAACTCTGAATGAACTACCCCCTTGGCATCAAAAAAGCAAATCAGCATTGTTTTGATGTTTGATTTGACTTGACGACATTTTTTTGGACGGGGTGACGATGACGTCTTCCATTGGCTTGACTGTTGCTTTGTTTCTGGGTCGTAACCATAACACCATGACTCATCACCTGTAATGACCTTTGACAGAAAATCTGGATCAGTTTCAAGCTGTTGTTTCAAAACACGACATGTTTCAACTCGATGTTCCTTTTGATTGTCAGTCAGAACCCGAGGAACAAACTTGGCAGCAACCCTTTTCATTCCCAAATCTTCCGTTAAAATTCGCTGAACCGAGCTCCAAGATAACCCACTAATCGCTGACAGTTGATCAATTGTCTGTCGACGGTCTGTGAGCACAAGCTCTCTACTTTTTTCAATGTTTTCGTCGATTCGGGCAGTTGATGGACGCCCAGAACGAAGTTTGTCATCAATCGACATGTCGCCATTTTTAAACCGAGCAAACCACTGGTACACTTGACTTTTTCCCATAGCGTCATCTTGATAAGCTGTTTTCAACATTAAAACAGTTTCAGCAGCATTTTTACCGAGTAGAAAACAAAATTTCACAGCTGCACGTTGTTCACTTAAACTTGTCATCATAAAAAAAGATACCACATATAAACACAGACAACTCCACTACTTTAACCAAATGTAGCAATTGAATAATATTGCACTAAACAAGCTAACAATACTGTGGTGATAGGGGCACGTGCATAATTGTGTGATCATAAAAAAAGAAACAAGAACAAAACAACGCTAGCAAAAACAATCACTGCAGATGAACAGAACAAGCCAGGTCGACAACACAGGCGGCACTGAACTGACAATGAGTTTCACTATACACGCCTAGCGGTAGAAGTGCGTACTACACAAGCTCCGCCCACGGCAATGTTATTCCTGTTTTTTTTGGGTACCCCCTCGTACATGCGGGGAGCTCCATTCCCGCCAGTGCGATCCGGGTGTTTAGCAGGTCTTGCCATCCGAATCAGATGTCCATACCCGCTAAACAAGGATCAGAGTGACCCCCCCCATAAGTAATTGGTAGTAAAGAAGCCATAAATTGAAAGAAAACAGAACAAAATACTAAATGCCAACCATACAATAAAAGCAAAAGAAATTAATTAAGGGCCCCATAAGGACACACTAAGGAGTGCACAAAGATGCCCACTTCTTTGACGCACCTCTTTGGTTGTATGCCACTCAAGTAGGCAGCATTGGATGGGCAAAATGAAAGCAGGGGTAAGAGCTAAGGACCTTACCTCACAAAGACCAGCATTAAAATTTCAATAAAAGTCACTCACTACTGCACTTGTAATTTAGAACAGCAGAAATTATACTCACCTTGGTGATTATCTTAAAGCTAATTTAATATTTTATGCTGGAGCAGGTTTCTAATTAGGCAGCATCAAGTAGTAGCCCATGGGAGAGCGGCAGGAGGAGAGTGGACAACAAGAATGATAAGACTGTCACGGCAGCTTCCTTTCACTCCCAGGTCCGCTGCAGCTTCCATCTCCTGATTCCTTTGCCAAATTCTGTATGGCAAGTGCCAGTGGGGTTCAAACCCTGGTCTCTAGGCTGCTCCTCTGACCATTAGGCTACTCCACTCTATTCTTATGGTCTCTATTCTATGCAGTTTGGAGGGATGCTGTCAATTATGCACAAACATAAATCTCTGCGGAACAGAGCTGAATATTTTTTTTTGCAGCATTAGAAAAAATTGATATGGGTCAAATATCTACACAGTTAAGGAATTCTGCAGAATTGAGACGAGTAAGTCTAAGGTAACGATTTGTACTTTTATGTTCCTTTCTGTTCTGAAGACTGGCCTGGTAGAGCCCAACTTGTTTTCTCACATATTGTGTTTATAGAAAAAAAAAGGATTCAATTCAGATGTTACAGTTTAACTTTGTTTTAGCCAATAAGTTTATTGCTTCCTTATTGCACTTGTTTATTCCAGCCCTCATCTGTGAAATGGATTTCAAAAATTAAAGCTTTTTTTCCTGGTGGAAATAAATACTTGAAATCAAGAAAATATTTTGGAAGAAGTTGCAGCTAGGCATGGAGTTTGTTAGGGGTAAAAGTTAGAACTTGGAATTGATCATTGGGTAGTAACTCAGAATATGGTATTGCTAGGATGGATCACTCCTTCCTTGTACACTGAATGGTGCTCAGTTTTACTAGCTGAGACCTCCGAACAGCCTTAACTTTGGCCTTAATCCCCAAGTATGTTGTCAAATAGTTCCACTATGCTGGGTTTCTGAACTTACAATGTACTCTTATGTGTTTGAGAAACAATTATGCATAAACCGGAAGAGCTTTATAAAGAGAGGATTATGGATTTTATATTCCAGAAGAATTTTTGTCATTGAAATCAACACCCTGTATTCTATTATGTCATATTCAAATACTTTAAGACGGCCATTGGAATAGCTTCTGAATCAAGATGATAACTGTTTCAGTTTCTGTTCTTTCTCGTATTTCTTTCTCTAAGGAATATGCTCTTTTCCTTATTAGTGTCCCTTGCACTAGATAAGAAGGGCCACTAATTCGCCACCAGCTCTCACTTCTTTTCAGGATTTTTTTTCTTTTGCGTTCATAATTATTTACCATTGGACCAATTTTCAAAGGGTTTACCTGTAGATACCTAACTTTCAGAGTTAGGCTCCTAAATTGGTCCCTTGAAACTTTAATAAGGCTGAGTACCTAAATTTAGTCTCCTACTTAGGGCAGGCCACCTAACCAAGAATCCTAAATTTAGGAAAATTAATTGTAGCTTTAAATTTAGGATCCTAAGGGAACCTATTTAAAAAGATGGCCTATCTTTAGCCAGTTTTGTTATCCAGGCAAAGGCTGAATATCGTTACTGACCAAATAACTAACTTGCTATCCGGACAAATCGGATATTCAGTGCTAATGGTTGGATGTGGCCCCGGCATTCAATATCAGGGTTTTATTTAAAAATGGCGAAGGCCAGCTGCTTTACTTGTGCTGGCCGCAGCCACTGAAAATGTTCCCCTAAGTTTTTAGCTGAAAATAGGCACCTAAATTTAGGATTTAGAGGCACAGCTTTCTATGACTGTTGCCTTTCTGTCTTTTTACATTATAAATTATTATTTGTTAATTATTTGTATAGAAAGTGTAAACAAATAAAGAAGTGCCAGGAGGATTCTGCTTGCTTATTCAGCAATGAGTAGAGATAGGAAATGTTGAAATCAAGAAGTCCTAGGGATATGTTTACTAAACAGCGATAGCGGCTTCCATGTGATATCGGAGCCACGGCCCCATGGAGCCACAGCTCCCATACTGCATGGAAGCCGCTACCGCTGTTTAGTAAACATATCCCCTAGAGTTTGTATATTTGTGATGGTTTTGGTATGGGTATGGTGCAGAGGAATTTGTTCTAGTTTAAGTAAATTGACTCTGTGTCCATTCCTAGTAATCAGCAGTTGGCGGAGGGAAACGAGTGCGAAAGACTTGAGCTTTCTGTGGCTGTCATCAGAATGTTTACTGATATCATAAAAGATCATTTATCCTATTGTGGTATAGACTCAGTGACACAGACAAGGAATTCCAACCTTTGTATTCCGTGTTCAGTTTACAGGAATTGATTGTATAATTTTTTTAGTAGTATTTAGCTCACGCCTTTCCAGTTCAAGTTCAAGGTGAGTTACAATCCGTAGATACCTCCCTGGCTAATTCCGTAGATACCTCCCTGGTCCTGGAGGCCTTATAATCTAATGGGCCGATGCAGAAAGCTTAGTGCAGCACTTTTCTGGCACTTTTCCCATGCTAGGCTTGCTCTCCGATGCAGAAAGTAAGCTAGTGCTGGAAAAACGACAAAAAAATAACCACACTAAATTGCAGCACACTTGGCCTGCAAATCGCTGCATAATTAATTGCATCCAATGTAAAAAAATGTATTGAAACTTAGGGCAGTTTTTTACACTTTTTAATGCTGGATCTTCACTCCAGCTTTGGGCAGGTGTAAAGATCCAGCCAGTTGCAAAATTATCATCTGAGGCAAAGTTTGTGTCCCAGGATGCAACACGGGGAAAAGGGGGCAGTCTGACCCTGCCTGGTGCATCCCAGGATACACTGTGCGGGGTCAGGTGCAGCCATTTTTCAAAATGATTGTGCAGGGGTGGGAGAATATGGACAATGCCCCTGCCCCATAATTAAATATATTGGAGGGAGGGTTCAGGGGCCACTGGACCACCAGGGATTTTTTTTTGTTTAGGGGGTTCGTGGCCACTGGGCCATCAGGGATTTTGTTTCTGTTGGAGAGTCAGTGTCCAGGGGGGCACCACCCCCTGACAGTGTCAATGGCATTGGGACTTTCCCCAATGCCTAGGTCATCCGGGGTGAAATGTCAAACCACCTCAAAAGACTCTGTTTCTCTGGGACATCATGCCAAATTTGCAACATGTGTGCATGTGTTTGGCTTGCTCTCTCAGTTTAATGCTGACCTTTTGTGCACTGGGTAATTTGCATATTGCATCCCAGCGTAAAGAGTAAGCGTTAAACTTGTGCTATGAAACCCTACAGCTTTAAGCACTCGACTCCAGCGTGGGATTTCTGCATTGGCCTGTAAGTTTGTACCTGAATCATTGGAGAGTTAAGTGACTTGCCCAAGGTCACAAAGGGTGCTGCTAGTGGTGTTTGAACCTTGAATCTTTGGTCACCAGGCCACTGCTCTAACCACTAGACTACTCTTCTTCACTCTCTGTATACTAAAAGTGGCATTTTAGAAAGGACGTCCAAATCAAATTGGGGATGTCCAAGGCAGAATGTGTTGAGAAATGTCATGGACATCTACGTCTCTGCCAGATTTTAATAACATAGAAGTCACCAATGTGGACAACCATGCTGGCAGCCACATAGGCATCCCTCTTAGGAAAGCATGGTGTGGGGACATCCATCTCATGCAAGCTAGCATAAGGGGACGTCATGAACCCTTTTCGGCATGGAAAATATAGGGAACAGGAGCATACATCTTTCTTCATACCCTCCAGATGTCTGTCTGGCAAAAAAAGTATTTTTCTGATGCCTGTTCATGCCTAGACATGGCTCGGGACATCCAGGACATTTGTGAAATCAGGTGAGGATCTCCAAGTTTTGGGAATGCCCTAGAAAAATGCCTACTTCAGGCCCCCATTCAGACTTGGATGTCCTCACCCTGGGGACGTCCATAGAACCGGGTTCTATAATAACTCTGGGGATGTCTCCATGCCTGTTTTCAGACATACAACGCATGAATAAGGCTTCTAAAATAACTCACCAAGCTATTTTTAACAGGTAAACAGCAAATCCGAAGTGAAAGTTGCCAAGCAATTGCACACAGATAACAGGAAGGTTATTTTGGGTCACAGTGACTTATTGTAATAGCCACTGGAGTAGTCTTTGCAAACTGATGGAAAGCTGAAAAGCATTCTTCCTGGAGGAAAGGTTTATAAAAAAATTATTAGCCAGGTAGACTTGGGAGAGCCAGTACTCCTTCCTGGAAATGAGCTATGAGAAATAGATCTATTTTTAGAGACCTGCTGAGTACTTGTGACCTTGACTGGTTACAGTCAGAGGCAGGATGTTGGTCTTGGTAGACTTTGATTTGACGCAACGTAACTTCTCTTATATTCATTTATTTTGATATTCTAGTTCTCGTTAAGGCCGTGTAACATGCCAGTCTCTGTTCAAATAATCTAAAATGTCAGTGTTACATTTCACCAAAATTGTTTATATAAACATTTGTTAATCTTTGGAAGGTAGGATATTGCCTAAAATATATCATAAATATATCATGAAGGCACTGCATAGATAAGTTGTTTAGGTGCCCCTGGGCCCTGGGATGTACAAGTCAAAAGGACCGAAATTCCATAAGAAGGGCAGTAGAAAAGGTGGGCACATGTAAATGCATTTGAAAATTGACTTATTCCTAACCTGAACCATAAATATCTCTGTCAATGTACTAAAGCAAGGTTACTTTATTTTTGGTGCTTTAGGGGTCCTTTCCTTGAGCACAATAGGTTGCTGAACTCTAGTAACCTCCTCAGGTTTAGAAACTGCTAACACCTAATCAAGAGTTAGTGGGCTTGATTTCCTGAGTGCAGCTGAGGCCTGCATAAAAGGCTCCAGTGCCTTGCCCTGTTGAGGCCTTCCTAACCAGGGCTCTACAGATCAACAAACAGTAAGGATTTGAGGGTTTGTTTGTTTGTTTTTATTATATTACATTGCTAGCTCTCTGACTGGGAGCTCTTAAAAGGGTTTTTTTGTATATTTTTTAAAGCAAGGTTACTTTCGTTTTGGTGCTTTAGGGGTCCTTTCCTTGAGCACAATAGGTTGCTGAACTCTAGTAACCTCCTCAGGTTTAGAAACTACTAACACCTAATCAGGTGTTAGTTCCCTCCCTACCCACCCCGACTCCCACCCACCCCTAGTGAGCAGTCTTGCTTTATAGGGCACCTCCCCCTTTAACAAATCAGAGAATTGGACCAGAACATTTTGAATATAATTAAAGAGATTTAACTGCTTTTTCTCTGAAAGGACAGCTGCGAAACCGGCTGGTACTTGGTAGATCTCTCTCTTTTGCTTTAACAGATACCTAAGCTCCACGAATAAAACAATGGCTGGGAAAAATCGTATTGCTAAAGCTGTTGCCCCCGTTACAGCTTCTGCCTCAGTCCAGACAGAGGTCCTAATGCCAGTTGAAGGACCAGTTCCATGTGCAGGGTGCCTGCATGCTGAAGCTCTGAGGAAACAAGTGGAGGAACTCAGAGGAGGTGGCGAGGCTGAGGAGCATTCAAGACAGTGAGAAGTACATTGATGAGATGCTTCTTGCAGCAACCAAGCTCTCCAGCACAGGAGAAGATGGGTGCCAACAGAATGTCGATGGTTGGACACAAGTCACCAGAGCCTGCAAAATCACCAATCCAACTTCTCCAGCCCTTGAATTGAAGAACCATTATGCAGCCCTGGAAGTGGAGGAGGTGAAAGCATCCCTGGAAAGGGAAGAACCAGAGTTCAAGTACCCCAAAGTTGCAGAATCAGTGACCAGAAGGAAACGAAGGGTAGTGGTGGTTGGAGACTCTCTTCTGAGGGGTACTGAGGCGTCCATCTGCCGACCAGACTTGATGTCCAGAGAGGTATGCTGTCTGCCTGGTGCCAAAATCCAAGATGTTACGGAGAGTCTGCCAGGTATAACTCGGAACGTATCAAAAGTGACTTCATGGCTCTGGGACAGAGGGTGAAGCAGTTAGGTGCACAGGTGGTGTTCTCTTCAATCCTCCCTGTTGAGGGTAAAGGCCAAGGCAGAGAGGCTCGCATCCTGGAGATGAATGCATGGCTGCGTGGATGGTGTCATCGAGAGCGTTTTGGTTTCCTAGACCATGGGATGCTGTTCCAAGGACTGCAGAGCAGAGATGGCATCCATCTGTCCAAGAAAGGTCAACGCATCTTCGGTAGTAGACTGGCTAATCTACTGACGAGGGGTTTAAAATAGATTCGTTGGGGATAGGTGAAGAAAGCCCCCAGGTAAGTGAAAGCCCCCAGGTGATACATTAAATACCTTTATGGAAATGGGTAACAGGGGTAACATATGGAAAGCAGTGTGTATAAATGCTAGTAGCATGGGAAATACGATCCCTGATGTTGAAGCTTTGGTGGGAGTGGCTGACTTGGATTTAGTGGCAGTTACAGAAACATGGTTCACAGAAAACCATGACTGGGATGTAACTATACCTGTCTATACTTTATTCAGAAAGGACAGGGTAGGAAGAAGGGGAGGAGGAGTGGCACTATATGTAAAAACTACTATTAAAGCTTTGGAATTACAGAGTTTAAAAGGGAGAGAGGAGGCATTGTGAGTTAAACTAGAAAGAGGGAAAGAGAAATCTATTTGGATTGGTGTGATATACAGACCTCCCTTACAAGAGGAAGAGGTGGACAGAGAGTTAATTGAAGACATACGCAGCATTGCTAGGAAAGGGGATGTGCTACTGATAGGAGATTTCAATATGCCAGATGTGGATTGGCACATTCCTGCTGCAGTATCATCTAGAAGTAAGGAGATCCTGGATTCTCTACAGGGAGAACTATTCAGGCAATTGGTAACAGACCCCACACGTGAAGGGACCATACTGGACTTGGTGCTTACCAATGGTGAAAGTGTTTCTGATGTTGTAGTGGGAGATCATTTTGCATCCAGTGATCACCAGATGGTGTGGTTCAGTATTAGGACTAGGGCTGTTAGAATCCATTCCAAGGTGAGGATCTTAGACTTTAGGAAGACTAACTTTGCGAAGATGGGCCAATACCTCAGGGAGTCGTTAGTGGGATGGGAACAGCTGGGGGATGTAGAAAAACAGTGGGCAAAACTGAAAGGGGATATTTTAAGGGCAACCAACCTTTTTGTTAAAATGGTAAATAAAGGCAAAAGGAAAAGGAGACCGCTATGGTTTTCTAAGGAAGTAGCTGAAAAAGTGAAGAAAAAGAGGGAGGCCTTCATGAAATACAAGAGATCACAGAGAGAGGAAGACAGGCATCTGTATTTGGAAAAACTTAGAGAAGCTAGCAAAGTAGTCAAGAAGGCAAAGATTCAAAAGGAGGAGGAAATAGCCAATGCAATAAAATGGGGGGGGGGGGGGTAAGACATTTTTCAGATATATTAGTGAGAAGAGGAAGGGCAAGAGTGGTATTGTCAGACTCAAGGGTGCAGGGGGGGAATATGTAGAAGCTGATAAGGATAAAGCGGAATTGCTTAACAAATATTTTTGTTCTGTGTTCACAGATGAAGAACCAGGAGCAGGACCTCAGAAAACACCCACAAATAGGAACAGAAGCGAGGGACATCTTGAACAATTTTCAGAAGACTGTGTTCGTGAGAAACTAGCTCAACTTAAAGTAGACAAAGCGATGGGCCCGGATGGGATACACCCTAGAATACTGAGGGAACTTGTGGACGTTCTAGCAGCTCCACTGACTGACCTTTTCAATGCCTCGTTGGAGTCGGGAGTGGTGCCAAAGGACTGGAGAGAGGCTCATGTGGTGCCTTTACACAAAAGTGGAAGTAAGGATGTGGTTGAAAACTACAGGCCGGTTAGTTTAACTTCAGTGGTGAGTAAATTATTGGAAACGCTGCTGAAAGAGAAAATAGTGAGGTTTCTGGAGTCCCGCGGATTACAGGATCCGAGGCAGCATGGATTCACCAGAGGCAGGTCTTGTCAGACAAATCTGATTGATTTCTTTGACTGGGTGACCAGGGAGTTGGACCGAGGGAGAGCTCTAGATGTGGTGTATTTAGATTTCAGTAAAGCCTTTGGCACTGTTCCTCACAGGCGACTTATAAACAAACTGAGCACCCTAGGGATGGACCCTAAAGTTACTGCTTGGGTTAGAAATTGGTTGGGTGGGAGGCGACAAAGAGTACAAGTAAATGGAGCTCAGTCTGAGGAGAAGGATGTTACCAGTGGTGTGCCCCAGGGATCTGTAATTGGTCCGATTCTTTTAACATCTTTGTTAGTGATATAGCGGAAGGGCTGTCGGGTAAGGTTTGCCTCTTTGCGGATGATACCAAAATCTGCAATAGAGTAGACACCCAGGAAGGTGTAGATAACATGAGGAGGGATTTAGCTAAGCTTGAAGAATGGTCTAGAATTTGGCAGCTGGGATTTAATGTTAAAAAATGTAAGGTCATGCATTTGTGCTGCAGCAATCCAAGGGAGCAATACAGTATAGGAGGTGAAGTACTTTTGTCCACTAAAGAAGAGCAGGACCTAGGCGTGGTTGTGTCTGATGATCTTAAAGTAGCTAAACAGGTAGAAAAGGCGACGGCAAAAGCTAGAAGGATGCTTGGGTGCACACGGAGAGGAATGGCTAGCAGAAAAAAGGAGGTGAAAATGCCTTTGTATAAGTCTTTGGTGCGACCTCATTTGGAGTATATTGTGCAATTCTGGAGACCGCACCTTCAAAAGGATGTGAACAGGATGGAGTTGGTGCAGAGGGTGGCTACTAAAATGATTAGTGGGCTTCATTATAAAGCATATGAGGACAGACTTAAGGATCTTAATATGTACACCTTAGAGGAAAGGCGGGATAGAGGTGATATGATTGAGATGTTTAAATACCTCCGTGGCATAAATGTTCAGGGAGAGAGCCTCTTTCAATTGAAAGCAAGTTCTGCTACGAGGGGACATGGGATGAGGGTGAAGGGAGATAGAGTCAGGAGTGATATGCGGAAATATTTCTTTACGGAAAGAGTAGCGGATCCATGGAATAGTCTCCCAGTGGAGGTGGTAGAGATGAGGACAGTAACTGAATTCAAAAAAGCATGGGACCAACACAGAGGATCTCTAAAGGTAAAAAGTGGACTGTTGTAGTTGTTGATATGGAAGGACAGACTAGATAGGCCATGTGGTCTTTTTCTGTCATCATGTTTCTATGTTTTTATGTTACTAGAAAATTGGGAAGTGCTTAATAAAGGCCTGGAAAAGTGCATATGCAAAATATGAATATAGACATATCAGCACCAGTATTCCAGAATCTGCTTGTTGACATATCATCACATCAGGGGCGGCCCAAGGGGGGTGCAGGGCCATGTGCGGAGACTCACTGTGGGGCCTCATTTGCATAAATATTTGCATAATGTTAACATGTGCTTTTAGTAAACATGCCTCTTAATGAGTGTGTGGATAAAGAAAGACTAACAGATTTCTACATTACGATATTGCAGTTCCAACCACCAGGCCCATTAGGAAGAACTATAAACACTGGCCATTTAGAACCCATAGCAAATTCATCATATCATAACAACACTACCAGGACTCATAAAGCACCAAACCCTACCTATCAAAAGGCAACACGGCAAATATTAAACCAATACATCTCAGAGAATACCAATACATCTTCTACTGGGGAAAGAGAACAAGTGGGACTGTCAAATAGAAACTACATAAACAAAATACCTCAGCTCGGTTACACATGCAGAACATAGAATGTCACCAAACAAAGAACAAGGGATCACAATTTAGAAATAGGAAGATAATTAAATTGGGAACCCCAAAAGCCAAGCATGAAATGTACACCATCACTAGAGAAATGAAACTATAAATTAATTTCCTCTTCCTCTAAACAAAAATGCAAAGATGTTAGCAATGCACATTTCTCAGAGATGACATATTCCAGTTAATAAATTCAAAATAAAAAGTATTTTTCTACCATTTGTTTGGGCATTTAATTTTTCAGTTGCAATTGCTCCAGTCACTTTCTTCTGGTTTCTTCGTGTCTTCTACAAGCTATCCATTTGTCCTTTCTTCTCTCTTCTAGTTTTTTTTTCCATTCTCTCTCTGTATCTGCTTTAACATACTGATCTTTCCCCTTTTGTTCTTTCCCCCATTTCTTTCTTTATTCCTTTATCATCCACTCAAATTTCACTTAAATGCTCAAAAGGTGCAATTTTTTAGGGATACAAATATAGAGGGTTGAGGTGAGACACCCAATAAGGTATGTTAGGTTGGCATTTGGGACAGCAGCAGGGGTTGTGAAGGGATGTCTGAGGTGGGAGAGCAGTGGTGTGGGAGGTCGGAGGGGAAGCAAACATGGCGCATACTGCACTTGCCTGCAGTAGGGTTGCTACACCGCATCCCCATTCCAGCCTGGCATCCGTTGCAGTGCTTAAGCCTTGCTTAAGTCATGGCTAAAGGTCAATAATGAAACCAATCAAAATTGCATGATGAAGTAGGAAGGTTAGTTTCCGTATTATACTGTATGCCTAATAGGTAAGCCCTAGCTGCCATACTGAGAAAAAGCTTGTGGCCTGCTAGGATGGTTTGTATTTTAGCACAATTTATAGTCAAAACATAATTAGATCCTAATCTAAAGCCCAATTAAGTAAACAAACCCCCACTAATTCAAACAAAAATGATATATTTTGATTATTATTCAACAAAAAGAATCAACAATAAGGAGGTCATTTTAGCAACATCTACATGTGCCAATTGCATACCTGTGTAAATTGCAATTATAGAAAGCCACTATTTATATGTGGAGATTTCCACCCTATAGAGATTTCAAGAGGACATGGGTTGAGTTTAGCCAAAAGATAGACAGGCATTTCCCATCTTACAGTGGAAATATACCTCTGTTTTAAAAATTGTACCCATTGATTTTTGTACCTGCCCCGAGGCACACGCAAGTGCTAGCTACCTCTTTGACCTGGGGTCTAAATAACAGGGAAGATGCAAATGAACATCACCCCCACCCCCATCCCCACCTCCAAATCCTGGACACCAGACCCCTCTGACATGGCCAGTTAACACCCCTGACCCTCTTAAGCGTGCCCCACATGACCAATGATAACCCCCTCACCTTGTTAGTAAGGGGTAGGAATGATCCTTGAATGTTCCTGCCCTGTTGGCAAGTGTGTCCAAAATGGTGCCTCTGACCTCCTAGCGGTTATTTCTGTCATGACTGGATGACACTTCAGTGGGGATATCAGGAGCTCCTTGGCCTAAGTTATAACAAACTCCATTCTCTTTGGGTTGAACTGTCTGGTACTCTGAAGTTGCCAAGACTTAAAGCATAAGCCCCAAGGTGTTCTACATAGAGCATAGTAATAGTTGCCAGATAGTAGGAAGCTGAAGAAGTGTGGAAACATAATCTCCCTTCCACACTGCAGCCTGACCTGATTCTGTTTAGTTTCCAAGATGAGATAAGGACAATTAGGGTAGTGGGGTCATAGGCTAAGGAGTGTTGTAACAGAAGTAGTGGATTCACCATAAAACCAAAACACCCTCTAGGCCATGAAGGGTAAAGCCAAGGCCAATAAACAATCACAAAAGTCAATAAAGCTAACCCTTAATAGAGTATTTCCCACAAAAAATGTATGTAGTTTTTTTGTCTAAATCAATGTGAGAACTCAACACATACAACTGACAAATTTGCAGTAAAACAACCAGCAGTCTGGCTTATAAATTTGAAAAATAAACTTATCTAAGTTAATTTAAACAATTTCCTGTCCCGATGTTAAAATCATACTAAGACATCCTCCAAGACACAGCACTGCGTTTCAGGTCTATAGCTCACTCAAAAGTCCCTGCATCAGACATATGATCCTCATTATGCACCGGCAACCTTCCAGGTGAAACCTTCGCTCATAGATGAAAAGGTGGGGCACTCTTTAAAACTGGGTTTGATGTCATACCAACAACTATGATTGCTTACTGCAGGGCTAGTTAGGAAGCACAGTAATTAACCAAAATTGTATCAAAGAAGACTATGCCAATCCAATTCGAGGTTTAACTCATGAGGAGAAACCAAATTTAAAGTAAAAATCCACTTCTGCTTGCACAACTGTAGGCGAGCTTCATGGTCACCCCTCTCAAAGGGGGAATCCAATCTAGCACTCTCCAAGAAAATTGATGGAATAAGTGTTCAAATGGAAGACTATGTTGTGCCATTGAAGTGGTAAGTGTTTTTGTGTGAATCCTTGATGCATGTTTTGCAAGTCTTTTCTTAAAGGAGCTGTGACGGGATCAGTCACACTAGCCCAGAATCCCTTACGTTATGGGGCAGGGTCCAATAGACTACAAGTCCCAGAATCCCTTGGATGGGAGGGCCCACCACAGAAAGGATCAGGTGATCCAATTAGGAGAAGCAAGAATACGAGGGCAGACCTGGCCTGGTCCCTGGAAGGGAAGGCACCTCCTATCCCAATTCATGTTAGGAGAGGACATGCCCAGGCCACTGATCCACTCCAGGATCCCCTTCTGGACGAGTTCCCCTGGCTCACTAGGAAGTACACTTTAGAACCAGAGAGAGGTGGGGGAGGGGAGGGATCAGGGAACCAAGATCTAGAAAGCTTCCTGTGTTTCCAAGTGAGGACAGCAGTGACCCCTGGGAAGAAGAGGAGGCCATGGAAACACAAACATATGAGGACAACGGAAACCTGGAACCGATGGAGATACAGGAGATGGGACAATGAAAACTCTGGCCCCTGGGGCAGATTCAGTGAGCAAGTTGTGAACCTGAAGGGTGGAAGGGGTGGGGTAGCTTTTTGGCTGTGCAGCAGAGCTACTTTGATGTGTTCCCTGAAAGACTCTCTGTTTAAAGGGGACTGAGCTGATGCAGTTGTACAACTTGTGGATGTGCCTCAGGCTATGTGGCTTAGTTCTTCTAAAGACTTTGTGTTTTGAACATGAGCTACAGAGTTGGTTCTCAGAAAGGCTTTGGCTTGGAATATGGGTGACAGAATGCAGCAGCACAGCTCTTTGCTGAACTACTTTACTATGCCTTGAGAAGGACTCTGAGATTTGATCTGTTGAAAGGATTGCATACCTGTGAACTTGTATGGCTTTCTGTCCTGCTCTGAGTCGGGAAGAGGAAAGGCCACACCCAGCCCTAATCCAAGGAAGCCCAGGGAGACTGGAGGGCCGCCACTGGACCGTATGCTGTGCTTTGCTTGGATCTTATATAGGACAGGCAGTTACCGATGCCCCGATCATGCTGCTTGCTACTGTTGTCCAGGGACACACCTCCGGTGCTACAGAGTGCAGAGTATGATCCACATACTTTAAACCACATGAGCACAAAATCTGCAAATTGAGAATCGCAGGTAGTATGATGTTTTGCATGCCACCACTTATTGGAAACAGTGCCAATCCACAAGTCACCCTCTAAAGTCCCTGAGGAGAAAAAGCACCTTCCGCAAGGAAAATGGCCTGCCTGCTCAGTTGACTAATGGGGTTTAAGAGTCGCCTGCCCCAGAATGTCCTTTAAATTCTTGCCTCTAGTGTAAGCAACACTCAAAGGTTGTTGAAAACACACATGAACACTAAGAACTATTCAAGAACTATGTGACCTGTGTGATTTTAACATTGAGACAGGAAATTGTTCGTTTTAAATGAACTCAGATAAGTTTATTTTTAAAATTTATAAGCCAAACTGTTGGTTGTTTTACTGCAGATTTTGATAAAAATGGACATTGTCAATTGTAGGGGTTGAGTCCTCACATTGATTTAGTCCAATAAAAAAATACACACATTAAGGGTTGGCTTTTTTGACTTTTGTAACAGAAGTAGTAGCAAATCCAGAAATGCTCATGAAGAAAACAGAACAAAAGATAGCAAAATAAACTATTTAAAGAGAGACCAAAACAATTCTACAGGGAACTGATAAAGGGCATCAGTGAGGTGAAAATACTACTAACACTGACACAGAAACACTGGAGAGATTTATATGAGAACCCTGTAGAGCACAACCAAGAAGCAGAATGGCTACCCAACGTGCGAATTTGGAAAAGATGAACCTCAAAGCTATGGAATGTCCTGAAGTAACAACAAAGAAAAGCAGATTAAAAAGAGCCACAAACCTAAAAGCCCTTGCCGAGAGGGTGTGACCAATTTTTGGCTCAAATAGTTAACATCCCTTCAGCAAGACCTGGCAAACTGCAAAAATCAATTGATCAGGCAGCCAGATTTAACACCACAATAGCTAATAACAGGAAAACCACTTCTCCTTCCAAAGGGAGATCCAAGTAACATTCCCCAAAATTATAGACCAATAACCTGAATGCCTACAATTCACAAGTGTAGATGCTGACAGAATATATGGCCATATTGATTCCAATAACACCATGGCAGAAGGATAACAAGCAGGGCCGGCCCGTCCATTGAGCAAGAATGTTTTTTGCACAGGGCCCCGCGTTTCGGGGGGGCCCCGCGCAAAGAACATTCTGCTTTTTTTTCTTAATTAAATTAAAAAAAAAAAAAAACAGCTGGCTGCTGCCGCGGCGGTGGCATGGAGTGTCCCGCGGGGCTCCCTCTGCCCGGCGGAACTCTTCCGGCGCGGCTGAGCCCCTCTGTGCCGGCTTGCAGATACGCGAAGGGAGAGTGTCTCCCTCGCGTCTCTGTTAAGCCCGCAGGGGCTGATGGGAAGCAGGGGCTGATGGCAAATATCCCATCTGCCCCTGCGGGCTTAACAGAGACGCGAGGGAGACACTCTCCCTTCGCGTATCTGCAAGCCGGCATAGAGGGGCTCAGCCGTGCCAGGAGAGTTCCGCCGGGCTGAGGGAGCCCCGCGGGACACTCCATGTGGCGGCAGCGGCCAGCTTTTTTTTTTTTTTTTTTTTTTTTAAAAATTGCCATTAGCCGAGGGGGAGGCGGGTAGGACTGGCAATGGGCTAGGGAGGGGGGGGGGTTAAGACTGTCAATGGGCTAGGGAGGGGGGTTAAGACTGGCAATGGCTAGGGAGGGAGGGAGGGAGGGAGGGGGGTTAAGACTGGCAATGGGCTAGGGAGGGAGGGATGGAGGGAAGGGGGGTTAAGACTGGCAATGGGCTAGGGAGGGAGGGGGGGTTAAGACTGGCAATGGGCTAGGGAGGGAGGGAGGGGGGGTTAAGACTGGCAATGGGGAGGGGAGGGGGTTAAGACTGGCAATGGGCTGGGGGGTTAAGACTGGCAATGGGCTAGGGAGGGAGGGGGGGTTAAGACTGGCAATGGGCTAGGGAGGGTAGGGGAGGGGTTTAAGACTGGCAATGGGCTGGGGGGGTTAAGATGCAATGGACGGGGGGGTTAAGACTGGCAGTGGGCTGGGGAGGGGGGGTTAAGACTGGCAATGGGCTAGGGGGGGTTAAGACTGGCAATGGGCTGGGGGGGTTAAGACTGGGAATGGGTTGGGGGGGTTAAGACTGGCAATGGGCTATGGGGGGGGGTTAAGACTGGCAGTGGGCTGGGGAGCGGGGGTTAAGACTGGCAATGGGCTAGGGGGGGGGATAATACTGGCAGTGGGCTGGGGAGAGGGGGTTAAGACTGGCAATGGGCTATGGGGGGGTTAAGACTGGCAATGGGCTGGGGGGGTTAAGACTGGCAGTGGGCTGGGGAGGGGGGTTAAGACTGGCAATGGGCTATGGGGGGTTAAGACTGGCAATGGTCTGGGGGGGGATTAAGACTGGCAGTGGGCTGGGGGGGGTTAAGACTGGCAATGGGCTGGGGGGTTTAAGACTGGCAGTGGGCTGGGGAGGGGGGGTTAAGACTGGCAATGGGCTATGGGGGGGTTAAGACTGGCAATGGGCATGGGGGGGTTAAGACTGGCAATGGGCTATGGGGGGTTAAGACTGGCAATGGGATGTGGGCTGATTAGGGCTGGGAATGGACTATGGGGGGGGTTAAGACTGGCAATGGGCTATGGGGGTTAAGACTGGCAATGGGCTGTGGGCTGATGAGGGCTGTCTGGAAATGGGGTGATGGGGGTTAGGACTGGCAATGGGCTATGGGGGGGGGTTAAGACTGGCATTGGGCTGTGGGCTGATTATGTCTGGCAATGGGCTATGGGGGGTTAAGACTGGCAATGGGCTGTGGGGAGATGCGGGCAGGCAATGGGCTATGGGGGGGGTTAAGCCTGGCAATGGGCTATGGGGGGGGGGTTAAGACTGGCAATGGGCTGTGGGCTGATGAGGGCTGTCTGGAAATGGGGTGATGGGGGTTAGGACTGGCAATGGGCTATGGGGGGGGGTTAAGACTGGCAATGGGCTATGGGGGGGTTAAGACTGGCAATGGGCTGTGGGCTGATGAGGGCTGTCTGGGGGTTAGGACTGGTAATGGGCTATGGGCTGATGGGGGCTGTCTGGAAATGGGGTGATTGGGGGTTAGGACTGGTAATGGGCTATGGGGGGGGTTAAGACTGGTAGTGGGCTGATGGGGGGTTAGGACTGGTAGTGGGCTGATGGGGGGGTAAGGACTGATAATGGGCTATGGGGGGGCTAGGACAGGAAATGGGCTGATGGGGAGGGTTAGGACTTGAGGTGGGCTGATGTGGTTAGGACTGGTAATGGGCTGTGGGCTGATGGGGGGGGGTTTAGGACTGGCAATGGGCTATGGGGGGCTGACTCGAAATGGGCTGATGGGGGGTTAGGACTGGTAATGGGTTATAGGGGGGGCTTAAACTGAAAATGGGGTGATTGGGGTTAGGACTGGAAGTTGATTGACGGGGGCTCGGACGGGTAATGGGTTGGGGGGTTGCTAGGACTGAAAATGGGCTGAGTGGAAGGGAACGCTTGAACTGCAAATAGCTGATGGGGAGGGGGCTTGGAATGGAAATGGGCTGTGAGGGAAGGGAGCTAGGACTGAAAATGGGCTGATGGAACAGCTAGGTTTGGTCTGGTAATGGGCTGTTGGGGGGAGCTAAGATTGGATTTGGGCTGTGGTGGGGGCTTGAATTGAAATGGACTCATGGAGGGGCTAGAACTGGAAGTAGGCTCATGGGGGGGCTTGGACTGGAATTGGGCTGTGATTTGACATGGGCTGATGGTGGGGCTAGGAAATGACTAGAAATGGGCTGATGGGGGGGGCTAGGATTGGAAATGAGCTGATGAAGGGACTTGGACTGGAAATGGATGGGGGAGCTAGGACTGGAAATGGGCTGATGGGGGGCTAGGACTGGAAATGGGCTGATGCAGGGACTAGAAGGGAAGGGATGCTGGGTGAGACTGGAACTAGAAGGGAGCTGATGTTGGGGGAGGATTAGAATGGGATGGGGCTGGGAGAGTAAAATGGAGAGGGGAAAAATATTTTGTGTAGGAGGGATGAAAAATCTACAATTGGCCGGGTATTGGGAGAGTAATTGGGGATTGAGGATGGAGGGGTAAAATTTGTGTGGATGAAATAGGAATGAGGAAAGAGAAAAAGGAGAAAGATTAGTATGTTAAAGCAGATGTAGAGAGAGAGAATGGAAAAAAAACTAGAAGAGAGAAGAAAGGACAAATGGACATCAGACGATGGAGAGTTAGCAGAAAACATGAAGAAACCAGAAGAAAGTGGCTGGACCAATTGCAACTGAAAAAAAATGCACAAAAGGTAGAAAGATATCTCTTTATTTTGAATTTATTAACTGGAATATGAAAGCTCTGGGAAATGTGCATCATTAACGTCTGCGCTTTGTTTGGTACAAGAGGAAATTAATTTATAGTTTTATTTCTACAGTGTTGTTGTACATTCCAAGTTTGGCTTTTGGGGTTCCCAGTTTAATTATTGCCTTCCTGTTTCTAAATTGTGATTCCTTGTTTGGTGATGGTCTATCTATGTTCTGCATGTGTAACTGAGCTGAGGTATTCTGTTTATGTAATTCCTATTTGACGTTGCCACTTGTTCTCTTTCCCCAGTATTCTCTGAAATGTATTGGTTTAATATTTGCAGTGTTTCCTTTTGATAGGTAGGGTATGGTGCTTTGTGAGTCCTGGTAATGCTGTCAGGATACGGCGGGTTTGCTATGGGTTCTAAATGGGCAGCGTTTGTAGTAGTTCCTAATGTGCCTGGCGGTTGGCACTGGATTATAGTAATGTAGAAATCTTTTAGTCTTTCTTTATCCATACACTCATTAAGAGACATGTTTACTAAAAGTTAGTGTATGGTAACATTATGCAAATATTTATGCAAATAAGGCCACTTATGCAAATGAGGCCCCGCACCGAGTCTCCGCACATGGCCCCGCACCCCCCTTGGGCCGCCCCTGGTAACAAGAGAGGAGTATACAGCACCAAAGACCAGCTACTGCTGAGTACATCAAATTTACAATGAAAATGTGACAAACCACACTCCAACTAGTGTAAGCAAATGGACAGTTCATTATTCCTAATATCAAGATCCAGTGAGGAATATTTCAGGGAGGCTCCATGTCACCATTCTTGTTTTGATAGGGAATCAGAGGCACTTTTGAACACATGTACCAATAGGGCAGGCGCATACAAAGACCTCTGCAGCCCGAGGTGAGTTAAGGAACTTGTGCTGCCATCTACCTTGCTGGTTTTCCATCTGTGCTGTGACTGTGTGCCTGAATTTGCTGGTATTTTTGCTGCTCTGGGTATCTTGGCGTTAGGAGTGAGGAGGAGATCTGCTGTTAGCTCCCCCCTTGTCTGCTGACATCATCTGCAGGCGACGCTGCTGGCCCCCGGATACAAAGATTTCTGCAGCCCCAGGCAGGCCCCAGCTTGTGGGCCCTGGCTAAGGGGTATGACCATAAGAACATAAGATGTGCCATACGGGGTCAGACCAAGGTCCATCAAGCCAAGTATCCGGTTTCCAACAGTGGCCAATCTAGGTCACAAGTACCTAGTAGCTTTTCCAAAGGACACAGGTGCCACAATGCTTGTATTGTGGCAAGCAGTGGATTTCCCGTGCCCCCTTTAATAATGGTTTATGGACCTTTCCTCCAGGAACTTGTCCAAACCTTTTTTAAACCCAGCTACAGTAACAGCTTTTACTACATCCTCTGGTAACGAATTCCAGAGTTTGATTACACATTGAGTGAAAAAATATTTTCTCTTATTTGTCTTAAATAGGTTGCACTATAGCTTCATTGCATGTCCTCCTAATCTTTCTACTTTTTGATGGCGTAAACAATTGATCTATGTTTATCCATTCCACTCAATTCATTAATTTATGGACTTCCTATCATATCTCCCCTCAGCTATCTCTTTTCCAGGTTAAAGAGCCCTAACCGTTTTAGCCTCTCCTCATAGGGGCATCCTTCCATCCCCTTTACCATTTTGGTGACTATTCTCTGTACCTTTTCTAATAACACTATATCCTTTTTACACAATTGCACACAATATTTAAGGTGTGGTCACCTCACTTGCATTCTTTAAATCCAGTTATTCCCACTACCGCTCCTCCGTCCATCTCACCAAACGCACATATTTCTCCAATGCCATTTTGAATGCCCCAAATCAGACTCGCCACCTTTATTCCACCCTCCGGTCTCTTACCTCCCTTCACTCCCCAGCCTCAGCTCCTTCGGTCCCTCCCTCTCCTCAGCCTTCCCTTTTAGCTGCCTGCTTCAGCAATAAGATCTCTTCTCTGAGAGCTTCTTTACCTTCCTGCCCTGCCCCGATTCCCTCCCCTCCCCCCACTGCCTCCCCCCCCCCCCCCCGCCCATCTCTCAAACTTCCCACTGTTGGGCATCCTTCTCGTTGATCACTCCCCCCGAACTTCACCATCTCATCTCCTCCTCAAAGAAGACTTCCTGCTCTCTAGACCCCATTCCTTCCTCCTGGCTCCTGGAATCCTCACTGGGTCTCCTTCCCTATATTCTTACTATGTTTAACTCCAGTCTTTCTACAGGGTCCTTCCCCCACTCCTGGAAACATGTCTTAATTCGCCCCCTCCTTAAAAACCCCTCACTTGATCCCTTGGTTCCCGCCCACTACCGTCCTGTTTCCAACCTTCCCTTTCTCTCAAAGCTCCTAGAGAAATTCGTCTTTGCACAACTTTCACATCACCTTGATTCTACTAATTTTCTTCACCCTCATCAATCGGGTTTCCGTCAGGGTCACAGTGTCGAAACTATTCTTCTTGCTTTTACTAATGCACTACATGTAGCTCATGATCGTGGTGATATCTCGGTGGCGGTTGCACTTGATCTTTCCACTGCTTTTGATTTAGTTGACCACTCCCTCCTTCTTCTTGGTCTACGGGAAGCGGGTCTCTGTAGTACTGTCCACCGCTGGTTCCACTCCTTTCTTTCCTCTCGTTCATGTGCAGTCCTGTCACCTTCCTCCTCTGCCCCTCCCTCGGACTCCTTCCCTCTTCCCTGTGGGGTTCCTCAGGGTTCTGTCCTGGCCCCCCTTCTTTTCAACCTTTTCTTAGCCCCCTTAGCCCTCTTAATCCAACAGTCCGGATATATCTGCCTTTCTCTATGCTGACGACATTGTTCTGCCTCATCACACCTCCCCATCCTGTCCTGACCTCTCCGCGTTAAACTCCTGTCTTTCCACTGTGGCGGATTGGTTGACTCTTAATTGCCTTCACCTTAATCTCACCAAGACTATTGCTATCTGGTTCTCTCACAACAATCCTTCCCCCACACTGGCCCCCTCCTTCTCTGGCTCTTCTGTGCCCCTAGTCTCCTCCTTTCGTTATCTTGGGGTTCACTTTGATTCTGACCTATCTTTCCATGCTCATATATCACATGTCACCAAATCCTCCTTCTTCTTCCTCCGACAAATCCGTGCAGTCCGCCCTTTCTTATCCCCTTCAGCTCTCACCACTACTCTGTTGCTATCCTTGGTTATGTCACGGGTGGATTTCGCAAATTCAATCTTCGTCGGCCTCTCCAAATCCCAACAGTCCCGGTTACAACGGATTCAGAACACTGCTGCTCGTCTGGTCACCCATTCTTCCCCCCGTGATCACATAACAGCCCTACTATTTCGTCTTCACTGGTTGCCCTTTCCCCACCATGTTCATTTCAAGCTTCTTATCTTGGTTCATAAAGCTCTCCATACAGGCACCCCTCAATACTTAACAGACCTTCTTTCTTTTCACTCTCCTAGGTACACCCCTCGCTCCTTCCACCTTAACCGCCTCACTCTTCCCTCCCCTTCCCGCGCCCACTTACAATCTACCCGTTCCTCTGCTTTTTTTTTTGCTGGCCCCGCCTTCTGGAACTCCCTCCCCTCCTCACTCCGCCTGGAACCTCACCACCCCACATTTAAACAAAACTTGAAAACCCACCTCTTTTCCCTGGCGTTTGATGTTCCCTCCCCTTTCGTGTGAATCCCACTTGCCCTATCCTCTGCTTTCCTCATGTTCTGTTCTCATTTATGTTTGGTCTTGTCTCTCCTGTTTTTATTGCTTTTCTATCAAGAAATTGTAATTCTTTTCCACTTCGTTGGCTTTGGCCTTCTTTTAAATTTGGTTTTATTGTACACCGCTTTGCTTGCCACTGAAAGGCGGTTTTTATCAAATGAAATAAAACATAAAACATACAGAGACATTATAATATCCTTTGTTTTATTATCCATTCCTTTCCTTATGATTCCTAGCATTCTATTTGCTTTCTTAGCAGCCGTTGCACACTGGGCGGAGGATTTCAATGTGTTATCCACAATGACGCCTAAATCTTTTCCCTGGATGGTGGTTCTTAATATGGAATCTTGCATCGTGTAACCATAGTTTGGGTTGTTCTTTCCTAGGGCATAACTGCACTTGTCCACATTAAATTTCATCTGCCATTTGAACATCCAGTTTTCCAATTTATCAAGGTCTTGCAATTTTTCACAATCCTCTTGGGTTTTAACAATTTTAAATACTTTTGTGTCATCTGCAAATTTGATTACCTCACTCGTTATTGCCATTTCCAGGTCATTTACAAATATGTTAAACAGCAGCGGACCCAGCAGAGATCCCTTATGTCCATTGGGAAAATTGGTCATTTAGCCCTACCCTTTACTTTCTATCTTTTAACCAGTTCCTGATCCACAATAGTACACTGACTCCTAACCCATGACTTTTTAATTTCGCCTTGAGTCTCTCATGAGGGACCTTGTCAAAGGCTTTCTGAAAATCCAGATACACTATATCAACTGATTCACCTTTGAATACCTGTTTATTCACACCTTCAAAAAAACATAACAGATTAGTAAGACAAGACCTTCCTTGGCTAAAGCCATGTTGGCTTTCTCCCATTAAGCCATGACCATCTACATGTTCAGTAATTTTGTTCTTTATAATGGTTTCTACCAATGTTCCCTCTAATTTTCTGTAGGCTGTGTGCGCATAAAATATCAGCTGTGTGCAGCTTTTGAAGGAAGGTTAAATTTTGTGCGCCACATAACGACACTCGGACTTATATACTTTAAAATTTGACTACACGTCAGAATACAGTATGTACACCACATTGATTTTAATCAAATTAAATGAAAATAGACGATTACTAAATGAAGCGGGAAATTTCTAGTAATTACAATCATAACTTTTACATTTTAAGACGTCTGTGTTTTCTATCAGAATCAGAGCCGTAATTTTTGTGCGCTCTGTTGTAAAGTATGTGCGCTCGCTTGGCGAGGTGTGTGCGCGCGCACACGCGCACAGCTTAGAGGGAACAGTGGTTTCTACCATTTTTCCCAGTACTGACGTCAGGCTCACTGGTCTGTAGTTTCCCGGATTACCCCGGGAACCGTTTTTAAAAATTGGCATTACATTGGCCATTCTCCAATCTTCAGGTATTACAGATGATTTTAATGATAGTTCACAGATTACTAATAGTAGGTCTGCAATCTCATATTTCAGTTCTTTCAACACTCTTGGATGTATACCATCTGGTCCAGGTGATTTGCTATTCTTCAGTTTATCAAATAGTTGTAATACATCTTCCTGGTTTTTCAAAATTTGCTTCAATTCTTATGCAGCATTACCTTTAAATGCCATTTCAGTCATGGGTAATATCCCTAAATCATCCTCAGTAAAGACTGAAGCAAAGAATTCATTCAGCCTCTGCACTATGGCCTTGTTCCCTCTTAGTGCCCCTTTTACCCCTCCATCATCTAATGGTTCAACTGACACTCTCACAGGTTTTTTGCTACCAATGTACTTGAAAAAGTCTGTATTATGTGATTTTGCTTCCACAGCAAGCTTCTTCTCAAATTTTCTCTTTGCCCGCCTTATCAATGCTTTGCACCTAACTTGCCAGTGCTTATGTTGTTTCCAGTTTTCGTCATAAGAACATAAGAACATAAGATATGCCATACTGGGTCAGACCAAGGTCCATCAAGCCCAGTATTCTGTTTCCAACAGTGGCCAATCTAGGTCATACGTACCTAGCAGTTTCCCCAAGGGACACAGGTTCCACAATGCTTGTATTGGTTCAAGCATTGATATCCTGGGTCCCTTCTTAATAATGGTTTATGGACCTTTCCTCCAGGAACTTGTCCAAACCTTTTTTAAACCCAGCTACACTAACAGCCTTTACTACATCCTCCGGTAACAAATTCCAGAGTTTGATTACACGTTGAGTGAAAAAATATTTTCTTTTATTAGTCTTAAATAGTTTACCCTGTAGCTTCATTGCATGTCCCCTAGTCTTTCTATATTCTGATAAGGTAAACAATCGATCTACGTTTACCCGTTCCACTCCGTTCATTAATTTATAGGCTTCTATCATATCTCCCCTCAGCCGTCTCTTTTCCAGGTTAAAGAGCCCCAAACCTTTTTAGCCTTTCTTCATAGGAGTAGCCTTCCATCCCCTTTACCATTTTGGTGGCTCTTCTCTGAACCTTTTCTAAAATTGCTATATCCTTTTAAGATATGGCGACCAGAATTGCACACAATATTCAAGGTGCGGTCTCACCATGGAACGATATAGAGGCATTATAATATCTTTTGTTTTATTTTCCATTCCTTTCCTTATCATACCTAGCATTCTATTTGCTCTCTTGGCCGCCGCTGCACACTGGGCCGAGGGTTTTAACGTGGTATCCACAAGGACGCCTAAATCTTTTTCTTGGGTGGTGGTTCCTAATGTGGAACCTTGCATCGTGTAACCATAGTTTGGGTTGTTCTTCCCTAGGTGCATAACCTTGCACTTCTCCACATTAAATTTCATCTGCCATTTTGATGCCCAGTCTTCCAATTTATCAAGATCCTCTTGCAATTTTCCACAATCCTCCTGGGTTTTAACAACTTTAAATAGTTTTGTGTCATCAGCAAATTTGATAACCTCACTCGTTATTCCACTTTCCAGGTCATTTATGAATATGTCAAAAAGCAGCGGACCCAGCACAGATCCCTGGGGTACACCACTATTCACCTTTCTCCATTGGGAAAATTGGCCATTTGACTTCTTTTTCCATTTCCTGAAAGATGCTTTTTTGGCAACAGCTTCTCTGACCTCACTTTTAAACCATGCTAGCAGTCTTCCTTCCACTTTTCTTAAAGCATGGAATGCAGCTGGTCTGGGCTTCCAAGATATTCTTTTTAAGGAACACCCATGCTTGATTTAAATCTTTAATCTTTGCAACTGCTCCTTTTAGTTTTTTCTAACAAGGGGCATGATACCTAGCATGCCACTTGGGAACACCACTGGGAACGGTGTTGGTTGGTGTTCTGTGTTTTGGGTCTCTAGGGTAGTCATGCTTTCCTTTTTCTTTTTCTCTTTTTTTATAAAGGGATTTTTTAATGTGTTTTGTGGTGGGATTGGAGTGTAGAGGGCAGGAGATTTGATGTGGACGTGGAGAATGGTGTGTATGGATGGGGGAGGGGGGTTAGTGACATAGATGGGGAATGGGACTGCGGGTGTTGAGGTTGGTTTCAAGGGGGATTTGGGATATGGGGGATAAAGTGAGACTGAACTGTGCACTAGTGAATGCCTGTTCTGATAGAAATGGCATATTTTGACTGGTATAATTAAAGATGAAAGCTTAGATTTTTTGTTTATTATGGAAACTTAGTTTTCCACAGGGGAAGTGGAAGGGAGGGAAGTACCCTGCTTTGCCCTGAATTGTATGCCTGTCTTCAGGTGGCGAGGGGGGGTAGTGGTGTTAGTGTAGCATAAGAAGTAAGTGGTGTGGCAGCAGTGTTGGCAAGCTCCTAAATCCTGTGAGGGTATGCTGGTTGAGTTGCAGGGGGCGGAAAAGATGGGGTTCCTGCTCCAATATTGCCCCCGGGGCTGTCGCAAGAACAATGGGGGGAGGTGGGGATAAGTGGTGCTGGCTTGATTAGAGGATCAAGAGATGTTGGTTTTAGGGGGCTTTAATTTGATGAGCCCTAGTGACTTGATGCAATTTGTTCCTTCTTTAATGATGGATGTAGGGTTGCAGTAGTTAGTGTCTGGGCCTATGCACTGTAAGGAGAATGCATTGGATTGGATTTTTGGTTCTGAAGGGTTGGTGGTGCATTATGGGTTGGGGATTTAGGAGGTGTTGCAGTTTCCCTTGTCAGATCACTTTTTGATTTTTTTTGGGGGGGGGGGTAACCTTATTTATTTTATTTATTTATTTAGCTAGATTTGTATACCACCTTATCCTTCAATCAAAGTGGTAGGGGGGACGAGGTGGTACATTTAACATCAGAGACAATACATACATATATTCTTGGGGGTTGTGCCCCAGGGGGGATGATGGTGCTAGATGCGTCTTATTGGCAGGGTGGAAGTTAAGGTTCTTGTTCAAATGAGGCCCTGAACAGATAGGTTTTGAGGGACTTTCGGAAGTCTTTGAGGTCCCCTTGTGCTCTTAGTTCTTCAGGGAGGGTGTTCCAAAGGTCTGGTGCTGAAAATGAGATGGCTCTTCTGGATGTTTGCTTCATTTTGTGGTATCCGGCTGGGGTGAGGAGTCTGTTGTTCTGGGTCTGCCGCTGGTGTCTCTGGTTACTGTGGTTTGTAGAATTTCTGCTGAGCATTGGTGTAAGATCTTGAATATGGTTAGTGTTGCTTTGAATTTTGCCCGTGCTGCTATTGGTAACCAGTGCAGCTGACAGAGATCTGGCGTTATGTGTTCGAATTTGGACATGCCTGTGATTATGCGGGCTGCAGTGTTTTGCACCAATTGAAGTGGGTGTATAGCGTTTTTGGGAAGTCCCTGATATAACGAGTTTCCATAGTCCAGTATGGGGGTGATGACTGCTTGGCACACTGTGCGGAAATGTTCTTGGCTGAGGATTGGCTTGAGTCGTCTGATGATCTTTAAACGGTGGTATGCTTTCGCTGCGGTTTTGTTTATGTGAGATTGCAGGTTCAGGTTCATGTCTATGGTGACACCAAGATATTTTACTTCTTCCTTTGTTACAATTGTCCTGTGTAATATGTTGATCTCTTGGGGTGGGTTGAATGTGGTGCTGCTGGTAACAAACATTGCTTCAGTTTTATCAAAGTTTACTTTAAGGTTGTTGTTGGCAAGCCAAGTGTTCATATGTTCGAGGCAGTTGGTCATTGCTGTTACGTCAGGGGTGCTCAGGTCAATTGGGGTGTACACCATTATATCGTCTGCGTATAGGTGATATTGCATGTTGTGGTGTTTGATGATGTTGCATATGGGTTGGATATAGATGTTGAAAAGTATGGATGATAGGGCAGATTCCTGTGGTATTCCTTGCATGGTGGGGAATTGTGTTACTTTCTTCTGCCCGCATTTTACTTGCTGTGTGCGGTTGCTCAGGTAGGAGGTGAACCATTTCATAGTGCTGTCTCGTAGTCCAATTTCTTGAAGGCGCCGTAGGAGTATGGGGTGTGATACCTTGTCAAAGGCAGCAGAGATGTCGATGAATATTAGTAAGAATCCTTTCTTTATGTTGTCTATCCCACTCAGTAGGTTGTCAAAGAGGGATGTGAGCAGAGTCTCCACGTTGTGCTGTGGTTTAAAGCCATGTTGATGCAGGTCTAGTGGTGCATGGAGGTCCACGTGGTCCTGTAGTTGTTTTTACACTACTTTCTCGATGATTTTGGAGATGAATGGCAAGCTGGAGATTGGACGGTAAGACTTTGGATCCGAGGTGTCTAGTGAGTTGTTTTTAAGGATTGGTCATACGGTAGCTTGCTTTAGCGTCTGTGGGAGGTGACCTTGTTGGAGTGACTGCTGTACTATTTTGTGTAGGTGGTGGTTTAGTTGATTCTTGGATGCTTTGATCCACTCCACTGGGCATGGGTCAGCTGGAGCGGTTGTTGTATTGAGGGAGCCCACAATGTTTTCTATTTGCTGTATTGTTGGTGTAGAGAAGTTATTCTAGGTTTGGTGGGTTTCTTCGCGGGGTTGGTTGTGAGCCGTGACGTTGGCGTGTAGTCTGCGGTGGGCATGTTGTTTGTTGGGTTTGCGTTCTTGTTTAACAGGTAGTTTGCAAATTCTTGGGGGGTCTAACTGGTGTCCACTGTGTGGTGGGGTCTCTTTGGTGAGTTGCTGTACTATGTTGAATAATTCTCATGGTTTGTTGGCTGACTTCAGTATGAGGTTGGTGTGATATTGCTGTTTGTGGTTGTTGATCAGGTTGTTGTAGGCTTGTTGTTCAGACCTGTAATTGAGTGCTGCTTCTTGTGACTTGGTACGTCTCCATTTTCTCTCCAGCCTTCTGAGCATCCGTTTTGCCTCTTGGATCTCTCCTGAGTACCAGGGTGCATTGGGTTTTTTTTGGGTGTGTCTCTTTTCCTTGCTTGTCGCTGATGCTGCTTTGGATAGGTTTGAATTACATTTGGTTATGGCTTCATCTATGTCATTAAAGTCTGGTTTTAGTTGTGGCATTATTTCTTTAGTGAGGGTGTGATTCGTGGAAGGTGTGGAACTATTGAGGATCTCGGTTATGGTTGGAGGTATTGTGTTGAAGGCAAGGGGTGCACAGGGGCCTGGTGGGGGATCAGGTGTGAGGGTGGGTTGAGGGCATGGGGGTGTCCTTGGAGGATGTGGCACCGCCAGGACCGTACCTAGCCCTGTGCAAGCGGTGCGGTCGCACAGGGTGCAAAGATTTAAGGGATGCATTTCAGCTGTCTGCTGCTGCCTGCCGCCGCCACTTTTTCTTCTCTCATTTGCGGCAGGCAATGGCAGACAGCTGAAATGTGCCCTTTAAGTCTTCTCGTGGCATGCTAAGCAGGTCTGGTTCCTCCCTGCTCTGATGCGTCGTCAGAGCAGGGAGGGATAGATCTGCTTAGCGCGTCGGCGACTTGCACATTGGGCGCGCCTCTTCTCTCCCGCCGTTCTCCAGAAAGTGGCTGGATGGAGGTGGAGGGGAGGCATATGCCTTTATGCAAGTCGCACAGGGCGCGATTCACACTCGGTACGGCCATGGGCACAGCTAAGGCAAATCTGAGTTTGAGCAGATCAGTTGTGTAATCGGGCCTGGTTCTCTGTTGAACTCCGTGATCTTAAACAGGAATTGCACCATTTGGAGCACCATTTGTGGAAAACAGGGTGTAGTGGGGATAGATGGTGTTGGGGCCGACGGGCAAATTTGTTACTGGCTGCAGGAGGCAAAGTGAGGGGTTTGTTCTGCACAGATTAGGGCAGTAGGGAATAAGCCGCAGGCAGTTTTTGGGGTGGCCTGCTAGCTGTTGGGTCAGAAACAGGAGAGACAGAATAGGGGAGTGGTGTTCTTGATGTAGAACAGGTTGCAGATTACTTTGTAGGGAAGGTTGAGGGGCTGCCGATCAAAGGAGGGGTGCAGTGAACCTGGTAGATGCAGAAGTGAAGTGGACTTCCTTTTTCAAAGTGACAGCTGAGGGTGTGCGTGAGCTGCTCCAAGGATTGCACCTTACATGGATACATTTAGACTTGGTCCTGGGACAGCTCTTGTGGAGGGTTTCAGAGGAGTTTCTTGGGTGGATAACTGACTTGGTGAATGCTTCTTTAAATTCTTTGTTATCCCTTGGAGTTAAAGGAGGCCATGGTGACTCCTATTCCCAAGAAGGGACCCAAGCTGTGCTGTTCCAATTTACATCCTATTTCCTCATTGATGAGCCTAGCTAAGATCATAGAAAAGGCTGTTTTGCAACAACTGACAGATTTTCTGGGCTTGATTGGGGTCAAGCAGGGTTCCAAAGGGTATTGGGTAGGGAATCACTGATGGTCTGTTCTGGACCAGTTGGGTAGGGCACGGGATGTGGGAAAGATGGCGTTGGTGATATTAGATCTGTCTGCAGCATTTGATTTGGTGACTAGGGCATCTTGGTGGCATAGTGTAGCGCCCTGGGGCTTAGGGGTGATGGTTCTGCAATGGATTGCATCTTTCCTGTCGGACCGGAGATTTCATGTACACTGGGGACTCTGTCATCCTCTCTGCAAGCACTGGAATGTGGAGTTTTACAGGGGTTGGTGTTGTCTCCTGTTTTATTTAATATCTATTTGAGCCTAGTATGGGCCATTTGTAGGAGATATGGGCTTTCTGTATGTGGATGACATACAGTTGCTCGTGATGGTTGAAGAGAAGGAGTATGTGGTGTTTCAGCAACTCAATCAGTGTCTGGAGGAAATTGCTGTCTGGTTGCAGGCCAGCCGCCAGGTCTTGAATGTTACTAAGTCAGAGGTTTTGTTGTGTGGGGAGTCATCTGTGGCTGTGGTACAGAGGGGCTCATGATTACGGGAGCCTGTCTGGGCTGGAAAAGGGAGATTCATGATCTGGGAGTCCTTCTGGATGTGGATCTGCCCTTGCAAGCGTAGGTGTCCTGGATTGTACGGTCTGCTTATGATAACCCATGGTTGGTCAGGCAGCTGCAGGATTTTTTGGATAAGGAGGCCTTGCGCATTGTAGTCCAGGCACTTGTGTTATCTTGCCTGGACTATGTAATGTTCTGTATGTTGGGCTACCAGCCTATGTTCTCAGGAAGCTGCAGGTCATCCAGAATTCTGCAGCTCAGCTGGCGTGGGGATTGGGCAGGCGAGGTTCAGTATCGGGGGTGTTGTGGCAACTACACTGGCTTCCATTTTGACAGAGGTGTGTCTTTAAACTGTTGATCCTCATTTTCAAGGTGTTAAGGATTGGAACCATGCTATCTACAGGGGATGTTATATCTTGGTATCGGCCCAGGAAGGCCCTTTGGTCCACACAAGCACAGCTGTTGGCTGTGCCTGGGTTTTCTCATGTCTGCTTGCAGCGATGGCAGGATCAGGTATTTTTGGTGGCAGCTTGGACCATCTGAAATATGTTACCAGAGGTTTTGTGGAAGGAGATGGACCCAGTGATGTTCAGGAAGGCACTAAAAGGTTTTGTGATTTCCATTTAAATAGCGTCAATCATGTTATTCTAGCAGTGATGGCAGATAGTAGCATTATGTGTTGCTTTGTGGGGTGGGAAGGGTAATTTAGTGGCAGGGGTGTGGGGGGGGGGGAGAGGGATGATTGTCACTCATGTGTTTCCTCCCTTGCATGCAGGGACTAATGTATTCTGATTTCTCTATTCATTGCACTCCATAAGAAAAGAAAAACTACCATCCCTTGCAGGCAATGGGGTAAACCCAAGATTAGATCAAGCCCATCAGATGCATCTGGAGCCAATTGCCAACCCTACATGTGCTCCCTCTTGAACATGGCAGAAAAGGAGGCAAAAGACAGGTATCTCCTCTCTTTCTCCTTGACCTCAAGACTGGTTTAGTACTTCAAGGCCCATCCCCCATAAGGCACGAGAATGGGGGCAGCTATTCTCTGCTTGCTTCTGGGTGGCAGGAAAGAGGCAAAAGGCAATTTTCTTTCCTAAACCTAAGTTCTTGTACCTCCCTATGTCATAATCTACTCTCCTCCTATGGCTTTCCAAATGAGGAAGCCATCTGCCTACACTTCTCACATTATTCATCACACAACTACCAAAACAAGTGGTATGCTTGCAACAGAAATACATATTAAGCCACCAGTCATCTAGTCACTGACTTAATACTAGGGCAAAGGGCTTTTAATGACCTGAGTTACATGTAAAAAATGAAAGAGCTAAGCGACTTATATCAGATTTCCATCATTTCCACTGAATAAAGAATCCTATGTTAGAGGAGCCTGGGAGAGACCAGATAAGGAAAAGCTGTAGTAATCTTTTTAAACCCATATTTTATTGATTCACTTTTGAGTTCAAATTGTTTATTGCGTTTTCTTACAACAAAATTACATTGCAATGATCAACAGTAACCATATAAATACTGCACATTCTGTGATATCTACAAGACTAAATATATGAAAAAAAAAATCATAATTAGGAGGAAACTAAAGCAACCTCATGTTTCCTCGTATTACTAAAAACATCTACTGGTGCCCATACCATTACACGTCTGCCATGAGTCTTGTCTTTTTTGGTTATTCTGGACTCATATTTTGCAGTGACACAAACCAGATTCTCCAAAAGTTGTAGTAATGTAATGGAGACGGCACAGTATCCATTGCTTATACTTGAGAAGAGGAAGGAAATAATTGAAGAGCTTGGATACAAGGCAGAGCTGAGAATACAGAACACCTACACTCATAATATTATTTAAGTGCAACCATTTATCCTAAAAACTAACATGACCCTACAGTACAGTTCCATTAACAACCAAACAAAGTTAAGTGTCAGACTACGTGTGAGAATGTATGTCTTTTGATTGTTTGTGAAATCTTCAGTTCCCAAGCAGGGAAAGCATGTGGAGCATGCGTCATGAAATTCTTTCCAACCCCTCTGTGTGTGTCTGTAACCTAGTGTGGAGACAGGAGGGGTGGTTTGAATGGAGTGCTACCCAAACATTCTGTTTTAGAAAGAACTTCCCCCTGAAACAACTTCCAGTCGGGAGGCCAGCAAGCCAATATAAAAAGGAGCACGTGGAAAGAAGCTAGCCTCTGCAATCGGATTCTCCATCTTCTCCGATCCCCCTCACAGCCATCGGGGCAGCAGCGGCAGCGGGACAGCACGCCACCCCCTGAAAGAACTTCCAATCGGGAGGCCAGCAAGCCAATATAAAAAGGAGCACGTGGCAAGAAGCTAGCCTCTGCAATCGGATTCTCCATCTTCTCCGATCCCCCTCACAGCCATCGGGGCAGCAGCGGCAGCGGGACAGCACGCCTCCCCCTGAAAGAACTTCCAATCGGGAGGCCAGCAAGCCAATATAAAAAGGAGCACGTGGCAAGAAGCCAGCCTCTGCAATCGGATTCTCCATCTTCTCTGATCCCCCTCACAGCCATCGGGGCAGCAGCGGCAGTGGGACAGCACGCCTCCCCCTGAAAGAACTTCCAATCGGGAGGCCAGCAAGCCAGTATAAAAAGGAGCACGTGGCAAGAAGCCAGCCTCTGCAATCGGATTCTCCATCTTCTCTGATCCCCCTCACAGCCATCGGGGCAGCAGCGGCAGTGGGACAGCACTCCTCCCCCTGAAAGAACTTCCAATCAGGAGGCCAGCAAGCCGATATAAAAAGGAGCACACTACAGGCGTGCCCAACGCCTGGCGGGCCTGCACCTGAGGGCCTTGCCAGAGGGCCCTTTGGCATGGACCACATACCAACACCAATATAACCTCTCCAAGAAAGAACACTTCCGCCTGCTAGAGCTCTTCAGAAGGGGATCCCTCACCCTGTACTGGAAACCCTCGGACACATAAATTACAGAGGATAAAAGGAAGCACCATCGAGGGACAGACCAGAGGATGCCAGCAGCATAATCGCCATTGAGGGATAAACCAGAGGACGCCAGCAGTAGAATCACCATCGAGGGACAGACCAGAGGATGCCAGCAGCAGATTCCCATCGAGGGACAGACCAGAGGACGCCAGCAGCAGAATCGCCATCGAGGGACAGACCAGAGGACGCCAGCAGCAGAATCACCATCGAGGGACAGACCAGAGGATGCCAGCAGTAGAATCGCCATCGAGGGACAGACCAGAGGACGCCAGCAGTAGAATCGCCATCGAGGGACAGATCAGAGAATGCCAGCAGTAGAATCGCCATCGAGGGACAGACCAGAGGATGCCAGCAGCAGAATCGCCATTGAGGGACAGACCAGAGGACGCCAGCAGTAGAATCGCCATCGAGGGACAGACCAGAGGATGCCAGCAGCAGAATCGCCATCGAGGGACAGACCAGAAGATGCCAGCAGTAGAATCACCATTGAGGGACAGACCAGTGGATACCAATTCTTCCCGCTCCAGCCACAGCTCCTTCGATCAGGGTCAAGCCAGACGGTACTGGAACGAGCCTGCCTGCAGTACTTGCCTCCTCCTGCCCAACCGGGGACTGCATCAGAGGATAAAAGGAAGCACCATTGGGCACGACTGTGCCTGGCGGGCCCGCGACTGAGGGCCTTGCCAGAGGGCCCTTGAGCGTGGCCCTTAGGTGGGGCATGGAGATGGACACAAACGTATCCTCCCTGCAACAACCCATTCCAGCGCAAACGCTACAAAATCCCCGAACAAACATGGAACAAAATAACAGGGAAACCCTCCAAGGATATGCATTATTGGCGCTTTAGCATGACCCATAGGTGGCAGCCCATGGAGCAGCGCGACTTAAAATCAAACCTTTTCACAAAAGCTACCAGGTAAGAACAGAAAATCATCACCATAAGATACCAGCTCCTAGTAAGTAAAATTACTACCTCTGTCAAGAGACTTATCGCTTAATGTTGTACACTCTCAGACATTATACTTGTACTGTATAAATACTATAACCAGTTTTATGTTTGTATGCTATGAAACATCATATCTATGCTTGTATGTATGAAACACCACAGATTGATCTAAGATTTGCTTTGCATGAAACACCAGACACGCACACAATCCAAAAGACCCACTCACCAATCTCACACACCATCCTAAAAACTCAATCGACACTCCTCCGTAAACACAACTCATTTACATAATCACAATGCTAACTACCACTACAAAACATAATGAAAGATGACAACCATGAATCAATTAGCAACAAGACTGCTAATGCTCCTCTACATTGTAATATCTACATCAATGTTAATTCATAGCCTAAACCCATCAAATACCTACAGCATAACTGCAATATACAACCCAAACATATACTTCCACATCACCACCTTTCACAACATAGGCAACTACCACAGGGCAAAACCAAATAGACTGTTAAACATAAACATAAGCCCAACCCAGTTAACTGATACAAATATCATACCACATACACCACAACAACTAACATGCTATCTTGTCAATGCAAGATCTATGAGAAAGAAAATCCCAATTTTCCAGGACTTAATATCCGAACACTCACCTGACTTGATCTGCATCTCAGAAACTTGGCTAATTGAAACTGATACTGTCACAATCAACCAGATGAGAAGTCCAGGCTATGAAATTTTCCACACTCATAGATCAATAAAAAGAGGAGGTGGCGTGCTCATAATTATAAAAGAATCCCTCAAAGCATCACTATCAGCATCTTATAACATTGAAAACTTAGACATCCTAACTATAAACATAAAACAATTCCATATATGCTTAATATACAGACCACCTGACTCAAGTCCTGATAACCTGGACACATTGATAGAACTCCTGGGTACAGCCACTGAGGGAAAACGCCTAATATTACTCGGGACCTAAACCTACCTTCTACCTCTGACTCACAAACTGAAGCATTCATAAAAACCACTGAAGAGTTGGACTATACACAAATCATAAATGAAAACACACATCATAAAGGAAACACACTAGATCTCATCTTTTTACCCAAACATCTAAATAATGCATATAACCCCTCAACTTTAGAAATACAACCCATCCCTTGGTCAGACCACCATCTAATAAAATTTCAAATACCACTAATTGACTCTGCCATGAACAAGCCTTCACACTATCATCACATTAACAGATTCAAAAAAATTTAAGAAGGAAGAATTTTTTAATCACATCATACCATACCTACTATTAGACCCAACAGATCTTGACAAAGCCCTTGCAGTATGGAACTCCACCATAACCACCGCAGCCACCTCAACTCACAAAATAAAACAAACCACAAAAAGTCGAAACATAAAAAATGTGCCATGGTACAACCCAGAAAAAAAACAACTTAGGACACAGCTACGCAAAGCCAAACGCAGTTGGCGCATAGCTAAAACCAAAACTCTTAAAGACAATTACGTAAACACTCTGACAATATACAGAGAATGTATAAACAACGCCAAAAAACATTACTATTCTAGTCAACTAACAAAAGCACTCAACCGCCCAAGAGAGCTTTTTAAAATCATTAAATCACTAACTGACAATACTGCCAACAAAAACCCTACTGATCAGGTCATCTCACCCCAAACCCTTGCCACCTACTACGAGAATAAACTAAAACAAACCTCATCCCCAACAATAACACAAAGTCCAATCTCATCCACACAAATAACGCAATAGTCTACATTCTATCCCATAAATAAAGACATGCTGAAACACACCTTATCTAAATTAAACACAACTACATCATACCTAGACCCATGTCCAGTACACTGGATAAAAGAATCCACCCCTGAACTCTCTTTATGCATCATACCCATAGTAAACTTATCAATGCAGAATGGCTACCTACCAGCTCCCCTCAAACATGCACAAATCTGCCCCATATTAAAATGCATGTCCAGCGACAAAAGCTCCCCAACTTCTTATAGGCCAAAATCCAGTCTACCATTCTTGGCTAAACTTACGGAAAAAACAGTACAGATCCAACTGCAAGAACATATCGATGTCCATGCACCACTAGATGATCAGCAATATGGATTTAGACAACACCACGGAGTGGAAACACTCCTCACAGTTTTAACTGACACCTTTGCTAAAGGGACTGACAACATAAAAAATGTCTTCCTTCTAATCTTTGATATCACAGCAGCTTTCGATAGTGTCATCCATCAAACAATGATAACACGCCTACAACAGTTGGGAATCACAGATACAGTATTGAAATGGTTTCGAACATATCTATCAGACAGAACCCAAGAAGTCAGAATTGAGCAACAAATATCTGACAAATATAAACAACAACAAGGTCTCCCCCAGGGATCTGCCCTCTCTGCATTACTCTTTAATATATATTTACAACCCATCTGCACTATCTTTAGACATTTCTGCATAAATTATCATATTTACGCAGACAACATAATGATATACCTCCCATGGAATATCTTGAACCCCCCTACAAACCTTCTGACAGCCAGTTTCACAGAAATTACAACGTGGCTTAAGAGCCACGACCTCTACATTAACTTCTCGAAAACAGAGGCAATATTTGTCACAAGAAACCAATCACAATCAACAACATCAATATTCAAATCAGAAATGAAGTGAAATATCTAGGCGTCATAATTGACTGCTCCCTCAGCTTCAGCGCCCACATAAAACAAACAAGAATTTTTTTAAAAATCAGACTCCTCAAGCAACTCCACCCATTTCTCTACCCGCATGATTTTAGATCCATAATCTGAGCCATGATTGCCCCTCACTTCGACTTTGCAAATTCCATCCTCCATGGCGTGACCAAACAAGACCTAAGATGGCTACAAATAGCCCAAAATGTGTCAGCCCGAATAACAAGTAACATCAACGCCATAGAACACATCACACCCACACTATATGCCCTCCATTGGCTACCTATACATTGCCGTATATCTTACAAAATACTTATAACAAGATTTAAACTTATTCATGACATCGCCCCCTCACATCTAACAACCCTCATAGTTAGAGAAAACAACAATCGAACACAACGCACCATGAATAAAAACAAACTCGCTTTACCAACAGATTTCAGGAAAGAAAAAAGACAATAAACAAGGCCTTCTCACACATCGCACCAGTCCTCTGGAATAACCTCCCTACTCACCTAAGACAAATAAGTGATCTACTAACATTTAGAAAGTATCTCAAAACACACCTTTTCAACACCCACTTCGGCACAGAGGACTAAGTGAATAACTTAGCACCAACGCCACAAGATAACTAAGACTCGCCACCACTACAACATATGACTTGCAACTAGACAAAATTGTATATAGTTCTACTGTTCTCTGTGTTACACACAAACAAATGTTCAGATGATAGTTTTATCATCATTATGTTTATAGTTATTCTCTGTTCCATGTAATTAAGCATGTACCTGTTTGTACCTCTCAAAACTGTTGTTCCATGTAAACCGCAATTGATCCTTGGAAGGAAGTGATCCTTGGAAATTGTGGTATAAAAATGTTTGTTAAATAAATAAAAATAAATACATAAAGAAAGAAAGAATAACACAGTGAAACAAATTAAGCTTTCTTTTCCCATAGACACAGAATGGGAGCATGGTCATAGTAAATCTGCTCCTTAAAGAGCTGTGATAAACTTCTTTGGTGTGTGTATGGGGTAGGGAGAGATTTTGAGGGAGAGATTTAAAGAAAGGCTTTGGTTAAATGCAGAGGATCTCTCTATATATATAGCACAAGGATGGAATTAAAGTAAACAGCATGTCTGCTCAAAGCAAAACCTACAATACTTTCACGAGGGGCGGCTCAAGGCAATCTGCTGCCTGAGGTGAAGTCTGAAATGGCGCCCCCTCCCCTTAGAGGGGGCAGGGCTTTTTCAGAAATCCAATCAGAGAGTGAACCAAACCAAAAAGCCGATTAGATTATATGGAGGAAATGCAAGATGTTTGCAAACAGGGCCGTATCGAGCTGCAATCACACCCTGTGCAACTTGCAGCTCGGGCGCATGCCCCCCCCCCCCCCTACCTCCGTCCAGAGCTGCCTGCTTTTCCCTGCTGCTGCTGCCCTCTGTTTTTTCATGGTGGCGCTGGCAGCAGGGAAAGAGCAGGCAGCGCTGGACGGAAATATGGGGAGGAGGAGGGGGGGCATGCGCCCGATCTGAAAGGCGCTGGCACTTTAAGCAGATCTGTCCCTCCCTACTCTGACATCGTGTCGGAAGAGGGAGGAACCAGACCTGCTTAAAGTGCTGCAAAAAGGCTTGGGGAGCGCATTTCGGCTGCCTGCTATTGTCCTGTCAGCAGAGGCAGGGCAACAGCAGACAGCCGAAATGTGTCCCCCAAGCCTTTCCGCCCTGTGCGGCTGCACCGCTTGCACAGGTCTAGGTACGGTCCCGTTTGCACATCAAGGAACTAAAAGACAGCAAGAACGAAAAGCACAGTTTATAAAACTAAATTATAACTAATTTTTATTTTGTTATAAACTGCGTTATGGTTCTTGCTTTTTCTTTTTTAACATATATTTTGCATTCACGGTAGGTGCAGAGCAGAACCAGGACATTCACCCACAGAACTCAATATTTTAAAAAATATCTGATTCTGATCATCTCACTAACAACAGCAACAACAACCACTATTCTCCAGTATCAGGCATATTGTGAACTAATATAAAACCCTACAACAAAGAGCAAACCTACCATACCATATCAGCACAAACTTCCAAAACTCATATAAGGAGCCCATCCAAAAATGCATCACTGTAAATACTACAGTGGGCCCTGGAACATCCATAAACCTATTTGAAAAGCTGAACAAGTCAAATTACTACAGTACTACAGTACAGTATAGATCTTTATGTACAAACTCCATGTTAACAGAACACCTGACCTCAGTCAAACACTCACAACATCGACCCTCGCCAAGTACAGAATAAGTAACCACAATCTAAAGTAAAAATATAAATACGTAGACAAAATTTAAATTGAAACCCCAAGAAGCCAGAGTCCACATGCAGTCTAACATCAGATAAATAAGAGATGCAGTTCTCCAAAACTGTGTAAAATATACAAATAGCACAAAGTCCAATCACTAAAATGAAATAAAATTATTTTTTTCTACCTTTGTTGTCTGACCATATTATTCTCTGATCATGCTGGTCCCGATCTGAGGCTTCTGCTTTCCTGTCTTCTCTTAGCTCTCTTTCTGTGGTCTATGGTCCATCTGCCATTTCTTATCTCTTCTTTTGTTTTCTTTACTTCCTTCCATCAGCCCATTTCCAGTTCCAGTAACCCTCCCCAGTATCAGCCCCCTTTCCAGTCCTCCCCTCCCAGGACCTTACAATGTCAACCACATTGCATTCCCATGACTGCCACTGGTGTCCATTTCCTTCCAGTCCCCCTCCTTCCCCACTGTTCAGCCCCTTCTAGTCCAAATACCATCCCAGATATCAGCTCATGTCCACTCTCAGTGCCACCCCTCCAATCAGTTCCCAGTTGCCCTACCCTCTGTCCGTCCCCCTTCCAGTGCCATTCACATGTCAGCTCCCTGCCAGCCTCCTCCCCATTACCCAGCCACCTACCACTCCCATCCCCAAGTGTCAGCTCCCTTCCAGTCCACCTTTAATACATCCCAGGTGTCAGCTCCTTTCCAGCCCCTTCCTTCCCCCATGTCAGCTCCCTTCCTGCCCCCTCCTTCCCCTGGCAGACCCATTCATTATCCACTCCCTTCCAGTCCTATTCTACCATCCTCCTGCATCAGCCCATTTGTAGCCCTAGCCCCTATTTTTCTTCCAGGGCCAGCAGCACTCTCCTCCCCTCCCCCATTAGCCCGTTTCCAGTCCCAGCCCATTTCCAGTCCTATCCCCTTATCAGCCCACTCTAGTCCTAATCCTCCAATCAGCCCATTACCAGTCCTAGCTCATTTCTGGTGCTAGACACCCATCTGTCCATTACCAGTCCTAACCCCCCCCCCCCCCCGTAAGTCTATTTCCAGTCCTAGCATCCCAGTCAGGCCATTTCCTGTCCTATCCTCCCTAATCAGCCCATTTCTAGGCTTAACCCCGCCAATCAGCCCATTAACAGTCCATTCCTCCCCCATCAGCCCATTACCAGTCCTAACCCCCCCATCAGCCCACTTCCAGTCCTAACCCCCCCATAGTCCATTACCAGTCCTAACCCCCCTCCCAATCAGCCCATTTCCAGTTCTAACCCCCCCATCAGCCCATTTCCAGTCTCAGCCACCCCCGATAGCCCATTACCAACCCTATCCCCCCTCCCGATCAGCCCATTTTCAGTTCTAAACCCCCATAGCCCATTACCAGTCCAACACCCCCATCAGCCCACTTCTAGTCCTAACCCCCCAATAGCCCATTACCAGTCCTACCCCCTCCCCCCATCAGCCCAGTTCCAGTCCCAGACTTCCCCACCCCAGGGAAATTGAAATTAAAAGAAACTGGCTGCTGAAGCCGCAGCCGCGGCCTGGAAGTGCCCTGCAGGCACCCCGGCAGAGCCCTCCTCTCTCCCTCAGCGCAGCCAGCTTTACAGAGCTGCAAAGGGAGAGTTTCCCTTTCTTGCGGCTCTGTTAAGCCCGCCGGCGCTGATGGGACACAGGTATTTCCTGTTTCCCATCAGCACTGGCGGGCTTAGCAGAGCCGCGAGAAAGGGAAACTCTCCCTTCGCGGCTCTGTAATGCCGGCGGTGCTGAGGGAGAGAAGAGGGCTCTGCCGGGGCGGGTGTGGGGCACTTTCTTCAGCGGCTCGTCCGATCGAGTTTTCTTTTCATTTTATTTTTTTTGAAGACAGAGTGAGGTGGCTCTTTTGGGGGCATTTCTGCTGCCCCCAAAAGTTTGCCGCCTGAGACCACCGCCTCACTCCGCCTAATTATAGAGCCACCTCTGACTTTCACAAATCAGAAAAGGCATGTGGAGAGGGGGTAACCTGCATGAAGTGGCAGTTACAGCCCTAGCCATCTTACTAGGTAGGCTAGATGGGTCATGTTAGTCTTCATCTGCCACAATCTACTATGTTACTATGAAAACAATTGTGATAACGTATCATGGCGCCCTGGTTCACCTCTGCTCAGCTGTGGGAGTAAATAGCAGCATTTTCCTTTAATCCCATGTCTGTGCTAAGTAGCAGTCGCTGGTGCCATTGAGTGCCTGGACTTTAAACAGGGCCACTTCCTGTCTCTTGCGCAGGAGACAGGAAGTGCCTCAGTTTAACCTCCAGGAACTCTGCAGCGCTGGTAACTGTGACTTATCACATCAATTCATATGTGCAAACATCCATGCTGCTAATCAAGATGCAGTAACCAATAACCATTAGGGGAAATCACGTACATACCTTCCATGCAATCACAGAAATACTTTCAGGCTCATAGCAAGATTCACCAATAGTGAAACGATTCATTGGACAGCAGTCTGTAACACTCGGCTTACTCCAAACCACTCAGTGCCTCAAAAATATGTACATTTACCAACCCCATTCATAAAACAGTCATCAAATCAACTACCAACGTTGAAAAGCTATTTGGGGGACATTTTTTTGATTGACTGATAGAAATGCTTTGGACTTTATTTTTGAGGAGCTTACTTCTCTGAATTTCTCAGTCCAATCTGGCCCATTTTTAATCCTGTTGTGTCTTTTAACCAAGTTTCTCCCATGCCAAATTATGTTCTGTTCCATTAGATTTTCAGAGAGTTATTTTTCCCTCAGACCAAAAGACATATTTGCATTCTCCGCCCCTTAAATGTATATTTTTTAGAATATCCATTGGATTGGAAAGAATAAGAACAAATTATATTTATAGAACAAGTTCAAAAGTGCACACTCACAGTGTAAAATAATGGCTCTTTTCCCCTTTCCTCAGAGTCAGGTTCAGATGGCACATAGGTAGGCCTCATCTCCGGCATGGGCTGCAATGACTCTTCTGCCCTTGGGAATCGGTCCCCGGAAACATGCGGGCTTCATCCCACTGGGGGCTGCTCCTCTCTTCTCCTGCTGCTGGAAGTTGAGTCCCCACTGGCAGTTGCTGATCTTCAGGTAGCAGGGCCCAGCTTTCCTGCTAACCTGTTCGGGCCCGATTTTCGAAGCCCTTGGCATGTGCTACACATGAAAAGATGGCCTTATTCATGTAAAACTCCCATAACAGTGTAAACCAGAAATTCAACAAGGCGGCTTGAATCAGAGAGGCTCAGCTACCCACAAAGCGCCAAGCGCTAAGACTCGGGGGTGGAACGGAGGCATGTCATCCTGAAACCTGCGTAAAGTGGATTTCCGAAAGCCGTGTGTGCCGACATTGGACGTCACTAACTGCGTAAGCCTAAGCGACATTTTCTGACACATATAATGGCTTATGGTGTGCAGCGAACCCGTGTAATGGTGTTACAGTAAGGAGAGTGTGTTCAGGCGTGTACCAAACCATGCAGAGGTAAAGCATTGCTGGACCGGCCAAGAAGCCATGTGGGCAATGCACACGGTGTTCCAGAGGTGGAAATGTGCCAGCCATACCTGGGCACAGCGGAGGATGCGGCAGGCAGTGAGTATCTATCAGCAGGCAGTAGCCCAGTACCTGAGGTGCAGGTACTGTGCCCAGGGTGAGCTACCTGCAATTGATGGAGGAAGAGGTCTACCAGAGATACAGACTTGATGGGGGCAATGATAACTGAGTTGTGCTGCTTACTCAGTGTGAACCTGGAGCCCTCCACTTCCAGAAGCCAGGCCCTGCCAGTGGCTATGATGGTGACCACTGCCCTGGGATATCTGGCAACTGTCAGCTTCCAGCATGTGATAGGGGTGACTGTTGGAATCACATAATCTACTGCCAGCCACTGCATAAGTGCCTTCACCAGGGCCCTGCTGCAGAGGATGTGCCTCCTCATAACCTTCCCCTGGACACAGCAGATGTGGCAAGAGACCATGCAGGCATTCTACAATGTTGCTGGATTCCCATTGGTGCTTGGAAGTATAGACTGCACCCACATTGCACTGCAGGCACCATGGCTGGAGCAGAGGGCATACCGGAGCAGGCATAATTATACATTGATGAACATGAAGGTCATTGTGGATGCCAACATGACCTTTACTGATTTATTATTTATTATTACAATCTTTTACTGATGTGTGTGCCTGCTATCCGTGGTCCTGCCATGAAGCATTTGTCCTTGCCCAGTCCAGCCTGGGATAGGCAGCAGCCGGGGGGGGGGGGGGGTCAGCTCGGAGATGTGTGGTTGCTAGGTGAGTACGCACATATGTGAGCCCCAGGACATGCCCAGAACAAACGGTTGTTGTAGTATGATGTTATATGTAATGCAAACAGGTGGGGATATATGTGCTATGTACGTATTACAGCACATAATGACCGCTACGTACACATGTGCTGCAGTTCCGCAGATCCATGCGCACAGCAGGCCATGTCACACATCATGTAAACAACCAAGGGAAGCCTCATGGCCAAGGGCTGACAGCATGCACCAACATGTAGCATGAGGAAGAGCAAGGGCTGGCGCTATGTAGTGCAGTCACATAGCAGCAGCATGTGTAGGGCACATCCATGTCTGCCCCCATTCCAGCTAGCAGACCCCCCAACTACATCTCCATGCCATGCCCCTGCCCTCCCCCTTTCCAACAGCCAACCCATGTCACCGTCCCCCATTGCCCTGCTTCAAATGCCTGATTGCTGCACAAGCTATATGTTAGTGTCCTCTCACTGCCACAGTTTCTCTAACTGCTACATATTGCACCCTGCCCTCCTAGTAGATGGTGTGTTGTATGCTGTCCATAACAGCCCATAGACCATAACCAACACATGCCCCATGCTTATGTGCACATCTCACATTGCCCTCACAGGCAACCATGGATATCCCCTGAGGACCTGGCTGCTAACCCCAGTGCACCACCCCATGAGCCGGCAGGAGGAGTGGTACAATGCCGCCAATCAGCAGACCCAGGCGGTTGTGGAGCAAGCAATAGGGGTACTGAAGAGCCGCTTCTGGTGCCTCGACAGGAGTGGTGGGGAACACCTCTACAGCCCAGAGCATGTATGCCAGATATATGCATCATGCTGCATACGCCACAAACTTGCACAGATGTGGGGATTGCTGGATCCAGAGTCTGCAGTTGCAGAGAAGTGGGAGGATGCAGAGGCAGCAGATGATGAAGGTGCAGAGGCCAGAAGCCAACAGCAGCTCAGACACTGGCCCACCATGCGGGGCTGATATGAGACAGTTTCTGAGGTGGCTGCCCCACACCATCATCTGGATGGGATACACACATTTACCAGTAAAGTGCCCGAAATGATGTTACATGTGCAGAATGTTTATTTCCCTCCATGTGTGTCCCCTGCCCCTGGGATCACAGCCAGCTATGGGTGCTGGCTGACACATGGCAGTGGTTCAGGGCTACCAAGTGGCTGTGCTGGTGTGCTGGCAGCCCCAGCACCCACCTCCAGAGCCTGCATGAGGATCACCAAACTGTGCAGGGAACCAGCAATCATTGCCTGGTATGCTGCCATTTCCCTCATCAGATGCAGGTGTCCCTCCAGATGGCATTCCACTCACAGTTGGTGTTCATGCCATGTCTCAAACTCAGTCTCCCTCACCTGTGTTGCTGCCTGCAGGTCCTGCTGGATACTGTGCAGCTGGAAATTATTTCCTCGGTGCCAACCACCAGGCATGCACCCTCCCGCAATAGTTCCTGGTCCACATCAGTGCCCCCTTCATCCACAGGGTCATTAAGGATAGTGAACTGTAGCTCAGCAAGTGGGGCATCATCTGTCTTCATCTCCCCAGCACTGGCAGAAACACTGGCCTGCTCAACTGCCCTGGGAGCTGCATCGGTCTATTGCTCTGTCCTGGTTGTTGCAGCAGACTGTACCTCTGCCCTGGTAGGCACACTGGTCCCTGTGGCTGTGCTGCATTCCAGCTGTGCACTGTGGTCATCCGCGGTGGGTGGTGAGGCTCCCTCTGATGCATAGGTTCCAGGCTGTGAGGGTTGGGCCCCTGGCAGGTCTGTTGGAGATCATAGGTGGTAGAGGGTAGTGTCAGGAGTTGCTAGGTCAGCCTATGGGGTGCCACCAAGCCCATAATGGAACTGGCAGGGGGATCCTTAGTCTGCACTGTCCCCAACCCCCACATCACCCAAGGACCAACAGATAGATAGGCAGGCCTGGGTGGATGGAACCATGGTGGGGACACATAAATGACTGTCACAGTGCCAACCAGGCCATGGGGCAACCCCTATTCACCCTCCTGTGTGCCTGAGGTGGAGCTGTTGAAGTCCGCAACCCTTGAGATTGAGACCTCCTCTACAAACTGCAGCACCTTTTCCTCCAGAAGGGTGAATTTGCACTGCCGCACAGGTGGCAGCCTGCTGTTGCTGGCCCTTTTCTCCTTCGCAGTCTGTCATACCATCCTCTACTTCTTCTTAATATCCTCCACATTCCTATTGTGGTGGTGGACGGCAATGACTCTCCTGACATTGTGCAGCTCAGGCACTATGGCAGTGTTAGACTACCAACATAAGCCCTTTAACACATATGCGGATATGACGTGCAGCCATGCCACGCCCTGACTAAAGGCATATCCAGTACCTGCATAGGCTACTGAGCACTGATGGTACGAAAATCTGAACAACTATCCGCCGTAGGATGCCATAACCACACACCACATCGAGATGGCATCATATCCGTGCATATTCGCCCAGACGTTAATACCCAGGTAGGGCAGATAGCACAGTATGTGACCATGGCCACTGCTGCGTGAAAACAGGCACACAACATCACTCAGATCATGTGCCCTCTCAGGGCAGAGGGCATTCTGCATGTATAATGCCGCTGTGTCACACTCATGTTGACCAGCGATGACGCATCTACCTTTCACCAGTAAAGTGGTGGCACCGCCATCCATTCTGCATGGGTATGGCACAGAGGTGCTCCCCATACTGGGCAGCAGCTGCAGCCACTCTGCACTGGGTATGGTACAGAGGCGCTACCCGGGCAGAGCTGTGACTGCTGCCATTCTGCACATATGGTGCCTCTGTGCCATACCCGCGCACATGGATGTGACCCACAGAGCACACATCCCATACCCATAACCCCATGATGCCCTCCCATGGTCTTCTACACCACCCATACTGACACACAGCCCTGCTCCCCCAAAACTGACAACACATTGTGATTGCAAACCAGGAACAGTTTATTTCAAACCCTTTACATATACTACAATGGCAGAAACAGCAGTATAAAACAACAGATGTCCACACATCAACAGGAACATTGCACACCCATATCCATGGCCATGCAGTCTGCCCCATTACATCCCATTGCAGGGCAATCCCTGGCATGGGGACATTCTGTGGTGTAGGGGGCCCTGCTTTTGCCCTGTCAATGCAGCAGTGAGGGCATCCAGGTGCACGCCGATTGTTCGTGCTGCTGCTACACATCTTCCCTGAGGAGCCGCACCTCTGCCACCAGGGCAGCCAGAGCCCAGTCACCAGATGGCCGAGAGGGCGGTGGCACAGAAGGGCCTGGTGTGGCATGGCCATGCTATGCCCATGGGTGCTGGGGTGGATGTGGGGCCCACGGCTGTGGAACGTGGCCAATGGGTCTGCCGCACGTTGCACATGGTCCATGCCAAGCTCTGCAGTGGGCACATGGCACACTGAAATGGACATGGGCAGACATGGCTGTGGGCTGTGGGGCACAGCCAGTGGAGCTGCTCCTCCTTTGGTCCCTCTGCCAGGTGCCTGCTGACTGTGCACTGCACTGCCAAACCTGGGGTGCTTGGAGTGTGGTGACTGCAATCCCCCTGCTACCCCTTCTGGGCCCACCTCTGCTCTGTCTTCAGGGGACAGCTCTGGTCCCGCTGCCACCTCTTCTTCCTCAGTCTCCCCACCCTGCCCTTGATCCTCTGAGCCATCCCCCTTCTCAGACTCCCTGCTCTGCCCCTGACCCTCTGATCCCTCCTCAGCCTCCTCACTGCCCTCCCCCTCTGTGGCGCTATCCTCTGTCACAGTTCTGCTAGACCCCTCCTCCCCATCACTGTTGGAGGTACTGCTGGGATCTACACCTTGGGACAGCTGCACAGGCACTGGACTGCTGCTCTGCTTTGGTAATCCAAAAATTCTTCGTTTGGTCACAGTAGAGAGTGTATCAGTCAGCAAATCCAAAAAAATTCACTCTATTAATACAAACATCATTTCCTTATTGTAAACAAACACTATGATTATTTCTTGTTCAACAAACCAACATGGTAAGCAAGGTCTCAGCTCACAAGGGCGAATGGCATATAGGATCAAGCATCAAATCAAGATCCTGCCATTAAACACAAGCCCAATAACATCAATGACCTGCTCCCACATTTACTCTTCTTTCACATATAAGGCATATTCATGAGCAGCCCGCATCAACAACCCAAAAGAACTGAACTTTTAAAAAAATATACGAGAGTCGATCACGGACTGCTCCCCCGACGTCACAATGGAGCTCTCACACGTTTCGCGAATGACCTCGCTGCATCAGGGGAAGTTCACTACAAAACAAGAAACAAACATTAATAATCAAACCCTTAAAACACAGAAACAGACAAAGCGATCCTCCAACCCATACCACAGAAAAAATACCCACTTACAATGAACGGCCATCATGCTCACTCTTCAACGACACTTCCCAAAAACGCCACGCATACTCAATCAACACGGACTGACACCCCTACAAAAATACCCTACTGATGACTCAGAGGGCTTCCCCACAGCCTGACTCCTCCCACTTCTTAAACGCACACTCCCCAATCGATCCGAAGGTTTAAACCCTCCGGAGTCACGGTGCGCAATTGAAAAAACCATTTCTGCTCACATATCAATAAAAATTGCTCTCTATTCTTACCATGTTTCCCATGGTGTTTCTGAGGTGGAGGATCTGGCACAGGGTCATAAGCTTTGTGGTCACTGCTCAATTTGTGAAGATTCTTGTGAGATTTCGCAATTTGAGTATCATGGGGTGTTTTATATATTAAGACATCGGACCTCGTGTGATTCTACTTTCATGGTCTATGGGGTTAGGTGCCCCTGTGGGTTGTTGTATGTGGGCAGTACATGCAGGCCATTTCGAAAGCGAATTATTGAGCATAGAAATAGACTCAAATGTTTGGTACGGGAGGCTCCTCTTGTGCAACATTGTGTTGAATTCAAACATAAATTCTGTGATCTTCGCTGTTTCTGTCTGGATCGGGTATTGGCTGGGAGAGATGGTAAGAGTAGAGAGCAATTTTTATTGATATGTGAGCAGAAATGGATTTTTCAATTGCGCACCGTGACTCCGGAGGGTTTAAACCTTCGGATCGATTGGGGAGTGTGCGTTTAAGAAATAGATATATAGATCCTGGATAGTCTTTGGATGCCTATTGGTTGCCTACTCCAGGGTGTTATATGGTGATACCTACAAATGACCCAGAGATTATACAGCCAATATGAAGAAGTAGGGAAAGGCTGAAAGTTAGGCAACAGGTAAAAAGAATATTTTCATCCTCCAGGAATCATTTTATGTTGGTATAGTTTCTTCTTTTTTGAGCTTCTGAACTTCCATCATTGGTTGTGAAGCAGTCTGAAAACCTTGGCCTTGTCTCTGGGCACCAGCAAATCCATTTTATACCTTCCCGGCTGTTCCCAGAGGGAAATGTTGGCTATGGAGATGGCCACAAAACTGATTAAGTTATTATATGTTCAATGAAAACAAATCTGTTCCAGTTAATTATATGTAGCTTTAGCTGTAATTTCTGATTATACAAAAAAAAAATGAATCCAGGTAGTTTTGAGCACCACGCTGAGTGACATGTTGCACAAAGGTCTGTTATTTTCCTACAGTAAAAAGGATTGTTTGTGATCTGAGAAGTAGGTTCATCCAGAGGTCACAGAGTGTGTGCAGTAAATCAAGACTATCATTTAAAAAATAAAAAGTATGGGAAGGGGCAGATTAACTTAAAATGTAAATGCTTGTTAAACAAAGAAAATGTTCAAAACTTCACTTAGGGTCCTTAGGGTTTTGCATATAACATGCATTTAGCATGAAAACGAACACACGGTGAGTACAAAGCCTCTGTGGTAACTGTGAGGGGCCTAACCAGCATGTTCCCTTTAATTACCCCATGGCTTTCTACAGTACCTAATGCGCAGAACAATTAATGCAGGTGCAACTAATACCACCCATAAAGTATCATTAAGTGCAGCCACACTGATTGCTACATTTAGAGAGAGCACACAGCAACTGCCCCCACACTAACTGCATTGTGCTCTCCACGCCCACACTCTGTCTAGGGTTGCCAACCGGCCGGTTTTTCCATGGCCAGGCCGGCTGCCGGCACAGATGTCAAACCGGCCGTTGAAAAGCCGGTTTTTTGCTCTGGCCGCAAGATCGGGAGCGGCCAGAGCAAAAAACCGGCTTTCCTCCCGAAGTCCGCGGCGTGAATGCGAATACGATTCCCCATAATAGTGCAGCCGCTGCTTCTGCTTTGTACAGAGCAGCGGTTGCACTACACTTACTTTGAAAAGTAAAGAAACTGTATGAGGAGCCCTCCGGTCATGGCAGAGCCCGAGGAAGTGATGTCATGGGGGCGGGTTCCTCACAGGCTGTCTTTCCTTTCAAATTAACTTTATTGCAGCTAAAGTTAATTTGAAAAGGAAAGACAGCCCGTGAGGAGCCCGCCCCATGACATCACTTCCTCGGGCTCTGCGATGACCGGAGGGCTTCTCACACAGTTTCTTTACTTTTCAAAGTAAGTGTATTGCAGCCGCTGCTCTGTACAAAGCAGAAGCAGCGGCTTGGGCAGGGCAGGGCAGGGCAGGGGTGTGAGTGAACCAGCAAGGGAGGGGGTGATGGTATGATTAAACCAGCAGGAGGGAGGGAGGGAGGGAGAGGGGGGTTGGTGTGAGTGACCCAGCAGGAGGGGGTGAGTGAGTGACAGGGGGGTGGGTGAGTGAACCAGCAGTGAAGGGGGGGGGGTGGTGTGAGTGAACCAGCAGTGGAGGGGGGGTGTGTGAGTGAAACAGCATGGGAGGGGGGTTGGTGTGAACCAGCAGGGGAGCGGGGTTGGTGTGAGTGAACCAGCAGGGGAGGGGGGGTAATTGTGTGAGTGAACCAGCAAGGGGGGGGGTGAGTGAGTGACACAGGGGTGGGTAAGTGAACCAGCAGGGAGGGGAGGGGAGGGGAGGGGGTGGTGTGAGTGAACCAGCAGGGGAGGGGGTGAGTGAGTGAACCAGCAGGGAGGGGGGGGGGCGAGTGAGTGAACCAGCACTGAGGGGAGGGGGGGGTGAGTGAACCAGCACTGAGGGGGGGTGTGTGAATCCTCGGTAATTTTTGTGGGTGGGGCTGGGGGCGGGGCAGGGGCGGGACTGGGGGAGGAGAATGGGTGGAGCATGGCGAGCCACAGGTGTCGGGTTTTTCTCGGTGAAAAAGTTGGCAACCCTAACTCTGTCCCCAACTCGCCCATTGCCTATCATGTGATGTGCAGTTACTGCAGGAATTAATGGGCAGTAGCTGTTACTACACGATGCAGTAACTGTCACACCCACGTGGCAGCAGTTACATGGACCGTTACTACACACTAAAGTGTGTTGACCGCTTGGCAGACTTTAGTAAAAGAACCTCTTCATCTTTTGCAAAGACCAAAAGCTTAGACTAGATGTATCAGTCTAGCAAAACTACTAGAATCTCTTCAGCTTCTTGAAACTAACCATAAATTTGTTACATCATAAGAACATAAACCAGGCTGAGACAGACCAAAGTCCATCAAGCTCAGCATCCTATCTTCAAGAAGTACTTGGCAGATCTTTTTGATAAGCCATCATTCAGCACTGATACAATTCAAATTACACATATTTAAAATATTAATGCAATGCATAAATGATCTGAACAGCATTAGAAAATGCTGGTGTAACCCATAATGAAAGAATGGTCTCAAATTGCCAAATCGTTTACATTAAAAAACATTGTTTATAATGTTGCTATGAAAACTGGATCAGGGCTGTAGAATGGGCATGTTCTTGGACTAATCATTAAAAAATAGCTCCATAGTGGCCTATAGGGTTTAACTGTGCTATGCTCTATCACAGCATCTTGCACGACATTGTCCCACACTAGTCTTGCTCTTGATGCAGAAAGCAAGCTAATGCAGGAAAATCCCGAGCAAGACCACTGTGCAAAAGCATAATACTGTAAACCGCACTGATAATAAAGAGCGCGGTATGGAAGAGCTGTTAAATAAATAAATAAATAAAAATAAATACAGTAGGCATCCTAATCATGTGCAAAGGAAGGAATAATTAATTGCTCCTGGATATAAAAAATTGTGCTGAAACTTAGCACAGTATTTGTACTCTTCTCTTTGCACTGGATCTTTACACCAGCTTCAGGCAGAAGCAAAAGCATAATCTGAGGTGAGGTTTGACACTTCACTGGACCTTAGATGACCCAGTTAGGCACATAACCCTGATCTGCCAATCCCAGTCCCCTGACAAAGGATAGGAGACCCAACGCTCAGTAGCGGGATTCAATCTGACCAGGAACTGGTTCAGATCGATCCCACCACTGAAGGAGCCAAGCAGGTGGCAGCATGGCAAGCGAATGAGTTATGGCACCATACACTCGGCCCGCTGGCAGCCACCGCAGGGCAGAAACTCCCTAGTGGCCCACCAGCCCGATTCCACCCCCACCTGTCAGTGGTTTGATGACAATGTGGGCTTCCACCATGCCATGGTCCCCTGATGCCATCAAATCACTGGTGGGTGGGGGATTCCCGCCAGTCAGTGCTGGCATTGGGGATGCTGTTTTTGGCAAACCCAGCCCATGGCAGGAATTGGTTTGTGTGAACCGGGCCAAACCGGCTGGATCCCACCACTGCCAATGCCCCTCCTCCCTTCACCTCCAGGATTGCTGAAAAAATCATTGGTGGCCCTAGTCGGTGGTTGTAGTGGCTGCTAGATCCCCACCCCCACCCCCTGACCCCAATCCCCCCCAAACTAAATATAGAGCTACTAATGGATCCCCTGTATACTCCTGACCCTCTTCCATCTCTCCACAGTACCTCAAATGATGGGAGGCAGTAGCAATGCACACACACTCCTGCCTCTGAGCTGCTATCTTGTAAAATGGCAGCACCTGATCCTGCACAGTGTATTCTGGGATTCACCACACAGGGTCAGTCTGTCAAATAAGAAATAATTGTCTTATATGGCAGGATGAAACCCCTCCCCCCCCCAAAAGCGCATCTTGGGATGCCCTATGGAGGGGCAGAGGTTCACTCTATCAAATAAGACAATTTTTCCCTTATTTGGTAGACTGACCCTGCACAGTGCATCCTGGGATGGACTGCGTGGGACCAGGTGCTGCCATTTGAAAAGATGGTGGCTGGAAGGCAGGAGGGTATAGATAGCACTCCTATCTTTCATCATTTGAGGTACTGAGGGTGGGGAGAAGGGGTATAGGGGGTATGGAGGGCCAGATGGGAGCCCTATATTTATTTGAAGGGCGTTGGGATCGGGGCCTGGTCTATTGACCACTAGGGCCACCAAGTTCTGTGTTTTTTTTTGTGGGGGTCAGGGGTGGGGATGGGAGGGTCTAGTGGTCACAAGGGTCACCAGTTTTTCTTTTTGGGGAATCAGGAGATGGGGTCTAGCCACTAGAGCTACCAGTGTTTATTTTGGAGGACTCGGGATTAGGGGTGTGTCACTGGGACCAACAATGATTTTTGTTGGTGATCTGAGGGAAGGCTGATGGGGCATCAAGGGTATGGGCCTGCTTTGAGGTGATGTGTCTTCACCTCACATGACCCTTTTTTCTCATGGATGCAGTAGCACAGTCCCATGCGGGTATGTACCTGCCTTTAATTGCGCAAAACTAATGTTCTTTTTTTTTTGCTGCATCCACAAACAAAGGTTTTGCTTTTTCCTTGCATTAGAAAATACTGCATTGAACTATAACATCTAGCTCTCAAGCAAGGTTTCCACATCAAGGCAAGGGGAAAATCCTATAACAGGGTGTCTGTGAAATATCTAAACAGGAGTCTATTTTATGTCTATTTTATAAAACAACCTAGGTGCCTCTGTGCCATTATAAAAAAAACCTTCTGCAATGACTTCCAGTAATGCACAAATTCTCTCACGCATATTTAGACCTGCTACATAAATACTGTGTGCATGTATACATATATTTAATAAAGTATGCAGATATATATCACAACTCCACCCAATTTTTTTAAAGTGCTGTTATCAACATTGACTCCTGGCAACCCAGCGTTTTTCTTGGCAAGGTATGACCAGAAGTAGATTGCACAGTCTTTTCTTCTGAGGCAATGGAGGGTAAAGTGACTTGCCCAAGGTCACAAGGAGTGCCAGTGGGAATTGAGCCCAGATCTCTTGGGTGTTAGGCTGTTGCTCTAACCACTCCACTCCACTGCACTCAGGCTATGGCCCAGGAATGCCCACAAGTGGTATGTATAGACATATGCATTATCTTGTTGGCACAGGTATGTATTTAGCTGAATAGTTTTATAAGAGCCCATTGGCACATGTGGAAAATACTTTACAAAATGATCTCTAAATGGAATATTTAAAGATTATTAGGAATCTATAAAATGAGGATGTCTTGCTATGCTATAGCTGAACAAAATCTATCATTGACCAGGAGAGGAAATCATGTCCCCAAAATAACAAAAAGAAAGTAAAACTTCATTGGCTTTTTCCATGACCATAGAATGGGGAAACGTCCTTTATGCATGAGACTCTGTGGGGACATCTTTCAAAATATTTGCTAGGTACAAAGTACATGAGCACTTCGCCCGTGAAATTTGCCATGGGCAGAAAGTAACTACAAATTTTTACAGCTGCTCTTGGTTCAGCTAAAATGTCTATGGAAAATAACATGACTACTCCCCTTTTGTCTCCTCCATAGGCCCCTGCGCATTCAGATTGGTTCTGCATCTCCCTCTGAGATCTCCTTCCCATTCCCCAGATCCCCTCTGCTACCTCTATCCTCCAGTACATCCTCCCATTCCAGTATTGATCGCTATGAGGCCCTTTTACTAAATCCTGTTTCTAACGCATGTGAAGTGTAAAACTCCATGTTAACTGTCAGGGAATGGCCAGCAGTTAACGCACAGCTGAGAACCTTAACATGGGTGCATCTAACGATACCCATAGAGGGACCATTAATTTCATCCATGCTAACTGCCATGTTAAAGGTGATCACATGCTAATGTGCTCTCCACACCCACATTGTGCCCCTAACCCGCCCACTCTCCACATTAGCATGTGAGTGCCATTTAACATGTGTTTTGGCAGTCAGTAGTTGGCATGCCAGCATGTTAACATTTGATGCAGTCAGTTGCTACCTGCTATAAAGCAGGTTAACTGTTTAACGGTGCGTAATAAAAGGGCCCCTAAGATTTCTTTCCCCCAAAAAAGGACAAAATAAATTATATGGGCAAAGAAGAAATGTCAGAAAACAGCTTTGTTTCTATAAAGAATAAAACATTTACACTATTTTTATCTATTTAACATTTTTATATATCATTGATGCAAATACATTTTATCTCAATGCTGTACAATTAAAACATGCACAATACACACAACTGATAAAATATTCTCATAACTACAACTTTTCTAGTACCCCCTCCCCCAACCATAATTTTCATTCTTCCTAGCATAAGTCAAATCCCACTAACTTTCTTCCTGTACTTATACAGCCCAGTCATCTCTCCTTATGTTGAAAAAACCATGCTTTGAGCCCCTTCTGAAATCTTAAGTAATCTGTTTCTTGTCTCAGATTTGTTGGTAGGTCGTTCCACATCTTTGGTCTAATAACAAATAATGTTCTAGCACACATTTTTACCAATATTACCTCTTGAACAAGTGGCATAGCCAACTAGTTCTGCCCCTCTGAACATGATACTCTACTTGGTTGAAAACTTACAGAGTTGGTAGTTGGGAGCCACCTCCTGAAATACTCAGAAGACTAAAGTTAAGATTCCAAACTTGACTCTAAATTCCACTTGTAGCCAGTGTAATTTTCCAGATATGGAGATATGTGCTCCCACATGCTGATTCCCATTAACAACCTGGCTGCAGCACTGTGTACTAGCTGAAGGACACCAACCAGCCTTTTTGGCAGGCCCCAAACCAAACTAATAACATTAGAGCCTGCACAGCTGTTTGAAGATCTTATCTTAAGATCAACTACTTTGATCTACACATCAAGCACATGTTGTATAAAGCTGCTCTTATAATTGTGACTACGTATGACTTTTCAAGTAAGTTGCATATCTAAAATTATTCCCAAGTTCTTCACCTCCTGTGATGCTTTGTAAGAGTACCCGTGTATAACTAGCTGGTATCCATTTTCTTCTTTCAAATAGCCATCTGGTATTTTGTTTTCATCAAATTTAATACTATCTTGTGCCTTCAAAACTATTACTCAAATCCTCTAAACAATCTTGTATCAAATCCATCATTTCCCTGCCAGAACCAATCACCAGAATTGTCACTTAATATCCTAAATATAGATTCCATAGCATCTCACCCAATTGGACAAACTGAGCTCATAAGATATTAAACAAGAGGAGGAGGTGTTTTCTGGCAGCTGTAGGTCATCACAAGAGCAGGCTGTGGACAGGACGGCCCCATCACCATCAAGGGGGTCTTTTTTCTTCTATTTAATTCCGACTGGCTTTTTTGCACAGGTGGCGCACATCTAAGGGGTGAGATACAAAAGGCATTTCTGCCCCTTGGGAGCCCCTTGGAGTACCACGGGAGTACCTCAGAAGTTGTGGATGTGGACTTTTACCCATGGGGAAACGTAAGAAGAAGGCAGTCCCATCAACATCTGTGGTGAGTGGGCCTATAGATAGACATGTTCAGCCCATCTCTGGGGACCTTCCCTTCTCAGCAGCCATGGATTCCCCTTCAGAGAGTAATGGAGGGGCATCCTTGAGTTCTGTGGTCCGTACTCCACTACCCCCCCCCCCTCCTATGGGATCTACTCCACCTGGCTCTACCCAGGGTACATCATTGAAACAAAGTATGCATGTTGTTTCTGTGGGGCTTCTTAAACCAGTGTTATTGACACCCCTCTTATTGATTCCACGGAGATTCCAGATTCAAGGGTCTCCATGGCTGATGTATGGAGGTTGGTGACACGAACTGAGCATACCCTAGTGTCTACGGTGTCCCAGTTTTGCTCCTTTACGCAAAACGTAGTGGCAGGGCTAGCTCAGGTAGAGCAGTGGGTGGAATTTCTTAGAGCTCAAGTACCTAAATGTGAGACTCTGTGTCAGTCCTTGCAGTCAGATCAGATAGCTGTAATGAAGGATAATGTGCTGCTTAATCGTAAATTGGAGATGTATGAAAATGTTGTAAAATCAGATTTTTGAATTTTCCAATATGTCATTTGCTATCTCCTGAGATTTTATTACGGAAATATTTTAGTGGGGTGTTAAATTTGCCTAATGTTGATACTATTTCTATTTCTAAGCTCTATTACCTCCCTGGTTGGGGTATTCCTGAAGGGTCACTTACTAGTGTTAGTGACCAGCAGTGATCTCCAGGACTTGATTTAACTAAGTTCCTGGAGGACACTCAGGATAATATCCTTACCAGAGCAACAATGCTTGTGACCTTTGTTTCTGACCATGATAAAGTCACGGTTTTTAAAGGGTACATTAAGAATAAAGATATTCCCTTTTGTGGTGCGCCCTACAGCTTTTTCTGGATGTGTCTAGAGCTATGCAGCTCCCAAGGAAAGCCTTTTTGGCTTTGAAATCATGAGTACTAGCTCTGGGCACCTCTTTTTTTTGTGTGGTATCCCTGCAAAGCCCTGCAGGGTGCTAGGTATGTATTTTTTGATCCTTCTCAGTTGGAGACCTTTTTGGATATGGTTCAGCTCACAGGGGATATGGGTCAGTGACGGTGATGGTAATGAATAAGTGGATAGCAAATCACCTGGGCCGGATGATATACATCCAAGGGTGTTGAAAGAACTGAAATATGAGATTACAGACCTGCTATTAGTAATCTGTGAACTATCATTAAAATCGTCTTATAATACCTGAAGATTGGAGGATGGCAAACGTAATGCCAGTTTTTAAAAAGGGTTCCGGGGGTGATCTGGGAAACTACAGACCGGTGAGCCTGACGTCAGTACCTGGAAAAATAGTAGAAACCATCATAAAGAATAACATTGCTGAACATGTAGATAGTCATGGCTTAATGGAAGACAGCCAACATGGCTTTAGACAGGGAAGATCTTGTCTTACTAATCTGTTATGTTTTTTGAAGGTGTTAATAAACAGGTAGACAAAGGTGAGTCGGTTCATATAGTGTATTTGGACTTTCAGAAAGCCTTTGACAAGGTCCCTCATCAGAGACTTTTGGCAAAACTAAAGAGTCATGGGATAGGAGGCAGTGTACTATTGTGGATCAGGAACTGGTTAAAAGATAGAAAGCAGAGATAGGGCTAAATGGCCAATTTTCCCAATGGAGAAAGGTGAATAGTGGTGTACCCCAGGGATCTGTGCTGGGTCCGCTGCTTTTTGACATATTCATAAATGGCCTGGAAAAGGGAATAACGAGTGAGGTTATCAAATTTGCAGATGACACAAAACTATTTAAAGTTGTTAAAACCCAAAAGGATTGTGGAAAATTGCAAGAGGATCTTGATAAATTGGAAGACTGGGCTTCAAAATGGCAAATGAAATTTAATGTGGACAAGTGCAAAGTTATGCACCTAGGGAATAACAGCCCAAACTATGGTTACACAATGCAAGGTTTCACATTAGGAACCACCACCCAGGAAAAAGATTTAGGCGTCATTGTGGATAACATGTTAAAACCATCAGCCCAGTGTGCAGCGGCAGCCAAGAGAGCAAATAGAATGCTAGGTATCATTAAGGAAAGGAATGGAAAATAAAACAAAGGATATTAGAATACCTCTATATCGTTCCATGGTGAAACTGCACCTTGAATATTGTGTGCAATTCTGGTCGCTGTATCTTAAAAAGGATATAGCATTATTAGAAAAGGTTCAGAGAATAGCCACCAAAATGGTAAAGGTCATGGAAGGATATCCCTACGAAGAAAGGCTAAAAAGGTTAGGGCTCTTTAACCTGGAAAAGAGACGGCTGAGGGGAGATATGATAGAAGTCTATAAATTAATGAATGGAGTGGAACGGGTAAATGTAGATCGATTGTTTACATTATCATAATATAGAAAGACTAGGGGACATGCAATGAAGCTGCAGGGTAAACTATTTAAGACTAATAAAAGAAAATATTTTTTCACTCAACATGTAATCAAAGGCTGGAATTAGTGTAGCTGGGTTTAAAAAAGGTTTGGACAAGTTCCTGGAGGAAAGGTCCATAAACCATTATTAAGAAGGGACCCAGAATATCAAAGCTTGATCCAATACAAGCATTGTGGAACCTGTGTCTTTTGGGGAAACTGCTAGGTATGTATGACCTAGATTGGCCACTGTTGGAAACAGGATACTGGGCTTGATGGACCTTGGTCTGACCCAGTATGGCATATCTTATGTTCTTATATATAGGATTGGCTACAGTATGGAGTTATCTCCTTGTGATTTCTTTTTTGTTATTACTTCATAGTTGAGCTGCTTCTAATAAAGTGTCTATATTGACATTTTGTATTTTCCTTTTGTAAAACGTTAGTTTGTTAATGTATGGTCTTGTTACCTAATACTTGCTTGTAAGTATTATATTTGCATTTTGAAAACAATAAAAAAAAAAAGATATTAAAAAAGTGGGCAACAATGTTGAGCTGTGTGGTACTACACATGGAAGGGCAAAACAATTTTAGGCCAATGATCCAATTTTAATATGATGCTTCTGATCCATTAGAAAGGATTGAAACCAATCCAATATCTTTGCCCCAAAGCTTACCTATTCCACGCATCTACCACTCTTTCCATAAAGAAATATTTACGCATATTACTCCCGAGTCTATCCCCTTTCACTCTCATCCTATGTCCCCTCGTTGAAGAGCTTCAATTGAAAGAAATACTCCTCTGCATTTATGCCACGGAGATATTTAAACGTCTCAATCACCTCTATCCTGCCTTTAAGTATACATATTAAGATCCTTAAGTCTGTCCTCATATCCTTTATAACGAAGACCACTAACCATTTTAGTAGCCAGGGCCAGCCCATCCATTGAGCAAGAATGTTTTTTGCACAGGGCCCCGCGTTTCAGGGGGCCCCGCGCAAAAAACATTCTACATTCTACATCAGCCCAAGTAGATTAAAAAAAAAAAACAGCTGCTGCTGCCACTGCCGCCGTGGCAGAGGCAGAATCAAGCGTCCCGCTGCGGGGCCCACCCTGCCCGGCAGAGCCTCTCTGCAGCATCAGCTCCCGAGTCCCAAAGCGCAGGCTTTCAGAGCCGCGAAGGGAGAGCTTCTCTGACCTCTCGCGGCTCTGTTAAGCCCGCCGGAGCTGATGGGAAATCCCATCAGCCCCAGCAGGATTAACAGAGCCGTGAGAAAGGGAAACTCTCACGGCTCTGAAAGCCCGCGCTTTGGGACTCGGGAGCTGATGCTGCAGAGGGGCTCTGCCAGGTAGGGGGTGCCCCGCGGCAGGACGCTTGATTCTGCCACTGCCGGTTTGTTTTTTTTAAATCTACCTGGGCTTATGGGGGGAGAGGGGTTAGAACTGGTAATGGGCTATGGGGGTCTAAGACTGGAAGTGGGCTGATGGGGGGGTTAGGACTAGTAATGGATTATAGGGGGGCTAGGACTGGAAATGGGCTTATGGTTGGGTTAAGACTGGCAATGGGCTATGGGGGGGGCTAAGACTGGAAATGGGCTGATGGGGGGCTAGGACTGGAAATGGGCTGATGGGGGGGTTAGGACTGGTAATGGGCTATGGGGGTGCTAAGACTGGAAATGGGCTGATGGGGGGTTAGGACTGGTAATGGGCTGTGGGGGGGGGCTAAGACTGGAAATGGGCTGATGGGGGGGTAAGGACTGGTAATGGGTTATGGGGGGTTAGGACTGGTAATGGGCTGGGGGGGGGTTGCTAGGACTGGAAATCGGCTGAGTGGAAGGAGGGCTTGAACTTCATCCGTCCAGCACTCCGGCCCTCCAGCAGCTCTCCCGGCGGGGATCAAGCGGGCCGGAGCACCAGACCACCCCCCACCTGAAGCACTGCCCAATCGGGGCAGCCGGCAGTCGGCCTTTAAAAGAGCGCCAATTGGGCGCATGGTCCTCTTCATCTGTCCAGCACTCCGGCCCTCCAGCAGCTCTCCCGGCGGGGATCAAGCGGGCCAGAGTACCAGACCACCCCCACCTGAAGCACTGCCCAATCGGGGCAGCCGGCAATCGGCCTTTAAAAGAGCGCCGATCGGGCACGTCCGCGCTTGTGGGCCCGCGCCTGAGGGCCTCCCTAGAGAGCCCTTTGGTGTGGCCCTTAGGCGTGGACCGCGGTCGTGGCCGCCTCCTAACGCCTCATATGCAGCCTCTGATATAATTACCCCCAGCAGCAACTGGATGCACTGACCCTTAATCCCCATCTTTTCGGACAACGCCTCTACTTGACCGCCATCAACGATCAACAACCATATTTCATTGAGAAGGTCCATGGTCTAGCCAACAAACTGGTAACATTGTTTACACTACTTAGATACTCTGCCTCATAATGCTAGCAAGCAGCTTTGTAGATTGCATTGTATATTCGGAATGGCCCATCACTCCTAGCATCTAGCTAGCCATTCTGAAATCCTTATTGCCTGAAATACTTATTGCCTATCATCGAGCTAGCCATTCTGAAATTCTTTTTTGCCCGTTCATGACTCTGGCACTCTTTTGTTTAGCTTGATAGTCTGAACATATTCTACAGGTCTCATATACCTTGCTGGAGTGGAGGAGTAGCCTAGTGGTTAGAACACTGGCTTGGTAACCAAGCAACCAGAGTTTGATTCCCACTAGTACTCCTTGTGGCCTTGGGCAAGTCACTTAACCCTCCATTGCCTCGAAAGAAAGGCCTGGCAATCTACTTCCGGTGACACTGCCAAGAAAACCCAGGAGCTTCTGGGTCGCCAGGAGTCAGGACTGACTCGAAGGCACACATTGCATTGCATATACCTTGCTACATGAGCTGTGAGCTATCCTGTTACAGATTGTTACATATACCTTGCTACATGAGCAGTGAGCCCCTGTTTACAGATTGCTACATTTACTTTGCTACATGAGCAGTGAACTACCCTGTCTACAGATTGCCTGTATATCCTTACTACGGTAACCAACCTACTAGTAGCCTTCAGAATTCTCGACTACACTCTAGCTAGTTCATTATCTTCGATTACAGCACCTAGTGTTATCAGGATGGGGCCCCCTATCTCCACCATAGTTGGCTTTTACTTCCTCTTCACTAGTTGGCTCCCAAACTCTCTAGCCCTAGCCCCTGAATACAATCAGATCCCAATTCTACGGAGCCATGGGAGAAGATGGGCAGGTACATTCCATCACAACGCTAATTGGGACCCTCGGTCACACCACTCCCATCTATTACACATTACTCTCCAACACCCTATGAAAGCTAAACAGGATAAAATCCTCTACCCACAAAGCCTAAAATGCGCCCTAATCAATGCCCGCTCAATCCGTAAGAAGTGGCCAGTGATTGCAGACATAATATCCCTCCATAACCTCGATATTCTCATGGTTACTGAAACATGGCTATCCCCTGAAGACAATGTCATACTCAACCAGCTCCTCCCCTTAAATTTCACAGTGTTTACTAGCCATAGGCAAAACAAAAGAGGAGGTGGAGTACTCATCCTCACCAGGACAGACCTCCATTTCCAGATGGACGATTCCACTTGCACAAACCACCTGGAGACAGTCTCCATTTCTAACAAGCTCTGCTCTATAAACCTGCTGTATAGAGCTCCTTCAGCCTCCCCAGATGACCTCCCAACTATAATAAACCTTGCATCCAACATCCAGAATCCTAATACTTCAAGTTGGATCCTAGGGGACTTCAACCTGCCAGCGCTTCAAGATAACCAATCATCGGCCTTTCTCGAAGCTCTCGAGATCCTAGGATACAAACAATTGGTTAAGGAACCTACTCATGTGAAGGGAAATACACTAGACCTTGTATTTGCGCCGCAAACAGTTTGTAACCAATCCCATGACACCGCGATGTCCATAACTTCGGTACCATGGTCAGACCACAAACTCATCATCTTCCAGATTCCCACACATGACAACCAATCAAAGTTCAACAGAGTACCAAGCAAGACCTCTAGACTAGCTGCTAGAAGTTTCCATCCATTCAATAGAGATCTTATCCTTACTGAAACAAGCTCACTCCTTAACGAGACCACCCTAAACCTTGAACAGTAGTCTCAGTGCTATAGCTCTACGACCATCACCTAACAGGACACCAAGGAAAAGAACTACAGCCCCATGGTACACAGCGGAGCTGAGATCATCACTAACCCAATTACGGAAGCTTGAGAAATGCTGGCATCAGTCACACTCCAGTGGAGACCAGACAGCATACATTGATCAGCTAACCGTCCACTGTAAAACTATCACAGAGAAGATGAAACAGTACCACACAGACACCCTGAAGCGCTCGTTAAACAAATCTCATGATCTGTTTAACTTAGTCAAGTCTCTATCTAAGGAACCAGCCCCTGAACACCAATGTGAAATCCATCCTCATCAGTTTGCCGTTTACCTACAATCCAAGTTATGTCAGACAAATAAACCTTCAATAGTGGTCGCTTCCACAGACCAAGAGTGCCCAATATCTCTGACTTCGTTCTCTACACCTGCCAGGAGGCGCATTGAAGACACGATCATGACCCTCAATACCACTACTGCGCAAACAGATCTTTGCCCAGCTTTCTGGATAAAGGAACTGTGCAGTGATTTCAGTCCATTAATAACCAGGATAATGAACCTATCTTTCACAACCGGTTCTTTCCCTTCTGCCCTCAAGCACACATCTATCAGACCGCTTCTAAAAAATAGAAAGCTAGATCCCCAAAAGGTAGACTCTTACAGACCCATTTCAAGTATACCTTTTCTCGCAAAGTTAATCAAAAAAGAGGTGCAAAGACAGTTACAAGACCACATTGATTCTGCTGCTCCACTGGACCCATGCCAACATGGTTTCAGGGAGTCTCATGGAGTGGAAACACTCCTTACCACCCTCTTCAATAATATAATTACTGGTGTCGACAACATCCATCAGGGATTTGCGCTCATTTTCCTAGACATTGCCGCAGCTTTCGACTCAGTAAGCCATGAGCTTCTCCTAGGGCGGTTAAAAGAGAAAGGCATCTGCGGAACAGCGCTTGAATGGTGCAGATCATACTTGTCCAGAAGATGGCAGCACGTACGATCCAGGGGAGCAACATCAGAACCGTTTCATCAAGGCCAGGGCGTTCCACAGGGATCCTCCCTCTCTGCCTTGATGTTCAGCATATATATGCAACCCATTTGTAATATCGTCCGGTCTTTCAATGTCAGTTGTATGATATACGCTGACGATGTCCTGCTCTATATGCCATTCTCAATAGATAATCTGGACCTCTCCCCTTTGACCAATTGCTTCAACGCCATATCGGAATGGCTCCTGTCACAAAACCTACGAATTCAGCATAAGAAGACCGAGGTGCTCTTCATTACGAGGAACCCGAATTTCAGCCCACCACAATACTTGAAGGTGAAAGAAGCCGTTTTACAAGCTAAACCCACAATACGGTACCTGGGTGTTACACTGGATCAAAACCTTGACATGAAGGCACACATAGCTAACACTGTAAGAACGATCTATTACAAGATCCGTTCTCTCAGACATCTACGCCCCTTGCTTGAACCAGGGGATTTCTGTACAATTTATCAGGCTCTGATCATACCTCATTTTGATTACGCCAATGCCATATTACAAGGACTCCCCCAATCCACCTTGAACCCTCTTCAGCTTGCAATGAACAGTGCAGCGAGGGTTCTTCATGGTGCATCTAGGAGAGAACATGTAATGCCCTTTCTGAAACAGTTACACTGGCTTCCTATACAGGCCAGAATCGTCTTCAAGACAGTGTTACTGACATTCAAAACGGTCAATAGTCTCTCCTTCTCCTCACTAACCGACCTCATTCAAACCATAGCCCCTAACAGATCAAGAAGATCCACAGCAATAAATATGCTAAAGATTCCGAGAGAATTAACAAGATGCACCGCGACAATAGCAAATAGGGCGTTCAGACTCTGTGCCCCAAGACTCTGGAACGCCTTACCAACAAACATTAGAGCAATCACTAACCTAACCCAGTTTAGAAAGGCCCTCAAACACTACCTTTTCCTCAAACACTTCCCAGAGAACACTGAATCACATCCCCACTCAAATATTGATAGCTACACCAACACACCTGGTCAGCCAGGAGAATATACTCATCGAGGTGTCCTTGACCATTGAATCACATGTTACATTATTCTGTGACTCTTGTGTGTAAATAGTTATCCTTGGTTATCCAAGTTTTGCTGTCCTGTTTAATTGTAAACTTACCCTCGGTTATTCAAGTTTTGCTGTCCTGTTAATTGTAATTTCAGGCATATGTATTCCTGTCTGATTTTTCTGTTCCATGTAAACCGCGCTGATGCCGAATAGTGCGGTATATAAGAAATTGTAAATAAATAAAAATAAATAAATAAAACTGCAAAGAGTTGATCGGGATGGGGGCTAAGACTGGAAATGGGTTGAGTGGGGGTGGGGCTAGGACAGGAAATGGGCTGATGGAGGGGCTAGGATAGGACTGGAAATGGGCTGTTGGGGGGTGCTAAGATTGGAAATGGGCTGTGGTGGGGACTTGGATTGAAATGGACTCATGGAAGGGCTAGAACTGGAAGTAGGCTCATGGAGGGCTTGGAATGGAAATGGGCTGAGTGGAGGGGAGCTAGGATTTGACATGGACTGATGATGGGGCTAGGAAAGGACAAGAAATGGGCTGATGTGGGGGCTGGGATTGGAGAGCTGATGGAGGGACTTGAATAGGACTGGAAATGGATGGGGGAGCTAGGACTGGAAATGGGCTGATGGTGTGGCTAGGATAGGATTGGAAATGGGCTTATGGGGGCTAGGACTGGAAATGGGCTTATGGGGGGCAAGGACTGGAAATGGGCTGATGCGGGGACTAGAAGGGAGTGGATGCTAGGTGGAGCTGGAACTAGAAGGGAGCTGATATTGGGGGAGGATTAGAATGGGATGGAGCTGGGAGAGTGAAATGGAGAGGGAAAAATATTTTGTGTGGGAGGGAAGACAAATCTACAATTGGCTGGATATTGGGAGAGTAAGTGGGTATTGAGGATGGAGGGGTAAAATTTGAGTGGATGAAATAGGAATGAGGAAAGAGCAAAAGGAGAAAGATTAGTATGTTATAGCAGATGTAGAGAGAGAATGGAAAAAAAACTAGAAGAGAGAAGAAAGGAGAAATGGACAGCAGACGATGGAGAGTTAGCAGAAGACACGAAGAAACCAGAAGAAAGTGGCTGGAGCAATTGCAACTGAAAAAAATGCACAAAAGGTAGAAAAATATCTGTCTATTTTGAATTTATTAACTGGAATATGTCAGCTCTGGGAAATATGGATCATTAACGTCTGTGTTTTGTTTAGTACAAGAGGAAATTAATTTATAGTTTTATTTCTACAGTGTTGTTGTACATTCCAAGATTGGCTTTTGGGGTTCCCAGTTTAATTATTGTCTTCCTGTTTCTAAATTGTGATTCCTTGTTTGGTGATGGTTTATGTTCTGCATGTGTAACTGAGCTGAGGTATTCTGTTTATGGAATTCCTATTTGACATTGCCACTTGTTCTCTTTCCCCATAGGTCATGTATTGTTGTTCTCTGAAATGTATTGGTTTAATATTTGCAGTGTTTCCTTTTGATAGGTAGGGTCTGGTGCTTTGTGAGTCCTGGTAGTGCTGTTAGGATACGGCGGGTTTGCTATGGGTTCTAAATGGGCAGTGTTTGTAGTAGTTCTTAATCTGCTTGGCGGTTGGCACTGGATTATAGTAATGTAGAAATCTTTTAGTCTTTCTTTATCCATACACTCATTAAGAGGCATGTTTACTAAAAGTTAGTGTATGGTAACATTATGCAAATATCTATGCAAATGAGGTCCCTTATGCAAATGAGGCCCCACACCGAGTCTCCGCACATGGCCCCACACACCCCTTGGGCCGCCCCTGTTAGTAGCCACCCTCTGTACTGACTCCAAACTGTTCATATTCTTTTGAAGGTGCGGTCTCCAGAATTACACACAATACTCCAAATGAGGTCCACCAAAGACTTATATAGAAGCACTATCACCTCCTTTCTTCTGCTGGCCATTCCTCTCCCTACCTGAAGGTGATTTGCTTTCTTTTTCAGACTATCATGGAGTGAATCTGGGGTGAACTTTAGACTGATTAAGAGCTATATTTATATTCCTTTCCAAATCATTTCTTTATCCTTTATTCATTAATAGAAAAAATGAGTAATTTTATAACAGGGAGCCTAGGTTAAGTGCACAGGTAGGCATCTCTTTTGGCACTATTTTATAAAGGCACCCTAGGTGCCTATGTGACTTCTTAAAATACTAGCATGGATACAGTAACAATAGTGCATAAGTTCAAGGCATAGCTCAAGAGCAGGTGTAAATGTAAATGTGTATGCGTGCATTTCATAAAATACACAGGTAAGTCATGACTCTGCCCTTGTGCATGCCTGCTATACAAGTATGCACCAGTTTGCACCACCCCTACCTTTTAGATGAACCAGGACTCAAATCTACACCCTTGGAGACAGGTACTGGTGGCTGGCAGCTGGAGCCACATAGGCCACATAGCATGAACCTGAAATCCAGGAAAGATATTTATTTTATTTATTTATTTATTTTATAACTTTTATATACCGCGCTATTTGTTATCAGTGCGGTTTACATACAACAAGGGTGCACAGTCAGAAGTCTGTTCTGTGCTTACATTGTAACAGGAGTTTAAACTTGGAACATACATTGTAACAGGAGCATAAACTTGGAGCAACAGGGGAACTAAAAACATATGTACAAAATATAATTAGATTTGGATTGTATATACAGGAGATATCCTAAAAGCGTTAAGGAGAAGCCATTGGACCAACAAGGGGTGGCTCCTTCTGTACACTATAATATATAAGGAAACCCAACCAGCCACACCCTTGCTGGTTCAACAGTTTTTGGTGGGTCTGACCTGAGTCTACAATTATCCACGTCTGGTTCCTGCTGCAGTCCTGCCTTAGTGATATCTCTTAGCTCCTGATCCACATCTGGTTCCGGTTCTGGTCCTGCAATTGCTACATTTTCTGGTTCCTGATCCTGCCTGGTTCCTGCATTGCTGCACCCTGTCCTGTGTCTAGACTCTTTGTCTATACTGCCACCCAGGATAGGCCCTAACAGTACCTTTAGGTGTGGCCTAATTTGACAGTATCCTAGTTATGCACCTAAAATGCTGTTTTACATGTGCAAATAGCTTATACAATAATTGTCTATTACTACTGCTATTTATTAATTTAATTGATTTATTTGGCGTTTCTTCTATACCGCCCTTTCCTGCGATCAGGGGCGGTTTACAAAGACAACATTATTACATAGAACAGAACAGTCAATTAACAAAAATATGTACATTAAACAATGAACATAAACTATTTACAGAGAGTATTTATCATCATAGTGCTACAAGGTATATGCAGCACTGTACTTAAACACAATGGGAGTCATTTTCTAACAGTGCATCTATGTGAGAAGTCCAAGAAGGCATCTGTTTCATAAATACAACATAGGTACATAGGCTCCCAGAACTATCTCCAATAATGCACTAAAATCCCTATGTGCAGATTGCATAAAATTAGGTGCATTCTTTCTGTATGCCTGCTGCTTATGCATGTATATAGTTGCACAGTTTTATGACAGTTCTTTTCTGCATGTAACGGAGGCTTTACACTTGGTGAATGCTTCATAAAATTTTCCCTACATGTGTCCCAGCACTCTGCTTCTATTTTCAATTCTAGCATCTGCCCCTTTCTCCTCTTTTTTTCCTGCTTGCCAGAGAAGCTTCTTTGCTTCGCAGATTTCCTAGGAAAACCACGGTGCATGCTTTCTTATCCATAATCTAAATTGACTTTATGCCTATCTATCCTTTATTTCCAAATGCAGAATTGAATTGCAATGCTCATTCTTCTCCTCTTCTCCTGGAGAAACCACCCCTCCATTAAGGAATTTCAAATCCCCATCAACTTTTCTCCACCCATTCTAATTTTCCCAATTACGTGCCCCCTACTGTTGTCCCTTTCCCTATTCCTACCTACCACTTCAAAAGTAATTGATCTGTGGCCCAACTAAAGGACTAACTGCCCCTTCAGTTGTCTTCCTCAAGCCTGCCCAAAGATCAGTTCCTCCACAAAAACAAAATCCAGTTTGTGTCCAGCCACATGGCTACGGAAATCAATCACTTGGCGAAAACCTAAAACATATACAGATGGTAAGAACTCATCAGCTGATGCCCCCCTTTTACTGATCTACATGAGCACTGAAGTCAACCAGGATTATTACTATCTGTCAAATAAAACTGGTATACCAACTCTGTCACCACTGGAGCATCTATTCTGGGTGATGGGTAAACTTCACAGATGGATTAACTCTCAGTCAGCACCAGAATACATTCAACCCCTCCACCCAGCTGTAATGGACAAGTCATCTTTACTTGGAATTCTTTCTTAAATATTAGAATTGCTCCTCCCACACATTTGCCTATGCACATTTGATATTTGTAATAAAATCCTTCTGGGTATAATTGAATTAAAATCACCAAATCAGTTTGGATAACTAATACTTAAGAATGGCAAAAATATCAAACCCCAAGCTTACTATAATATCCCTTTATACATCTACCTTATTATTTTTACTGACCAAACTTTATTAGCTGTCTGCCAAAAGAATGTATTTGCTAAAATATGCCCACTCCCCCCCCCAACCTTGCCCTCACTAAAAAAAAATCAACATTTGAGCTTTCTATCCCCTATCTTTGCTTCTCTATTCCTTATATTTCCATAAGTACCGGGGCCTATCGCCATTGGAATATTTACTACGAACTTCCTCTTTATCACCTATTCTCCCCTCCCATAAACAGTGATAGCAAGTTCAAAGCTCCCTCACTGATCCACTTGAAGTTGTATACGTGCCCCTTTGTTGTGCCCTTTTGGTAGTGGCCACATCTGCTGTTGCTTCTGTGTCTATTTGTCACATATGGATGATGTCACCAGGAACTCACTCTGGTCTCTTACTAAAGTGCTAGTGTGCTTGGTGTAATATTGAAGATCCAGCCTTTAAAGAATGACTGACTGATGGTAGACTCCTCCGTCCTCACTTGGCAGTCTTTGCTGCAGTCACTCTCTATTGCAGCCCTCAACTGCTTTTGATGCTATAGCTCATCTTACAGGAATGATGTCATCAGGAGCAGGACACGGAGCTCACTACTCATAGTAAATGAAATGACAGCAGATAAAGACCAGTATGGTCCATCTAGTCTGTCCAGTATGATGGCAAGAGTAGTTGCACCTGCCGCTCTATGCAGGCCACCCCTCCCCATGTCTTTGTTTAGGGGTGAACCCACCACTCCCTGTAGGACACCCCTATTTGTTGAGAATTTAGATAGTTCAGTTTAGTTTGATTTTATCCTGTATCCACTGTGTCTGTCCCAAGCCATTTTGAATTCCGTCACCGTGTTTGCCCCCACCACTTCCATCGGAAGGGCGTTCCAAGCATCCACCACCCTTTCAGTGAAAAAGTATTTCCTGACATTGCCTTTCAATTTACCACCTTGCAGCTTCCTGTTATGCCCTCTAGTTTTACAGCTTCCCTGTCTTTGGAAGAGGTTTGTTGGTTCATTATTTCTCTTTAAGTATTTAAAGGTCTGAATCATATCTCCCCTGTCCTTCCTCTCCTCCAGAGTGTACATGTTTAGGTCTTCAAGTCTCTTCTCATAAGGCTTCTGATGCAAATCATTTTGGTTGCCTTCCTTTGAACAGATTCCAGTCTTTTTACATCCTTTGCAAGATATGGTCTCCAAAACTGAACACAGTATTCCAAGTGAGGCCTCACCAGTGACTTGTACAGTGGCATAAGTACCTCTTCCTTTCTCCTGGTAATTCCTCTTTGTATGCAGCCCAACATCCTCCTGGCCTTTGCCACCGCCCTGTTGTACTGTTTTGCCACCTTGAGGTCTTCAGAAATAATCACACCAAGGTCTCTCTCCTGATCCGTGCACACCAACCTCTCGCCACCTATCGCACACATTTCCCTTGGATTTCTGCTACCCAAGTGCATTACTCTGCACTTCTTTGCATTAAATTGCCAAGCATTAGACCATTCTTCCAGCTTTTGTAGATCTTTCCTCATGTTACCCACTCCCTCAGGGGAGTCCACTCTGTTGCAAATTTGTGTCATCTGCAAAAAGACAGACTTTTTTTGGTTCAGTCTTTCAGCAATATCCCTCACAAATACATTGAACAGTGCCGGGCCCAGGACCGATCCCTGGGGCACCCCGCTAATCATCTTCCCTTCATCTGAGTGAGCTCCATTTACCATCACCTTCTGTCGTCTGTCAGTCAACCAATTTCTGATCCAATTTACCATCTTGGGATCCGTCTCCAAGCTACTGAGTTTATTGATAAGCCTCCTATAAGGAACAGTATTAAAGGCTTTGCTGAAATCCAGGTAGATGACATCCATCGCATGCCCCTGATCCAGTTCCCTGGTCACCCAGTCGAAGAACTCAATCAGATTTGTTTGGCAGGATCGTCCTTCCGTAAAACCATGTTGCCTCAGGTCTTGCATCCTGTTGGTTTTGAGAAAGTTCACTATTCGCTCTTTCAGGAGCGCCTCCATTACTTTTCCCGCCACCGAGGTAAGGCTCACAGACCTGTAGTTTGACACTTCTTCCCTGTCACCACTTTTGTGTAGAGGTACGACATCAGCCATTCTCCAGTCCTGAGGAACCTCTCCTGTTTCCAAGGATCTGTAGAAAACGTCCTTTAACGGCCTCTCTGAGCTCTTTCAGTATCCTGGGATGTATCCCATCCAGTCCCATGGCCTTGTCCAGTTTCAGTTTTGAAAGTTGTTCTAACACTTCATCTTCTGTGAATGGTGAGGTGTCTACTTCATTCCCATTTTTATATTTGGGAGTCACAGGAGGTCCTTCTCCAGGACTTTCTTTAGTACAAACAGAGCAGAAGTATTCGTTTAGCAATTTTGCTTTTTCAATGTCACTTTCCACGAGTCCGTTCGCAGCACTTCTGAGTCCTGCAATCCCACCTCTGATCTTCTTCCTTTCCCAAATATACCTGAAGAAAGTTTTGTCACCACATTTCACATCTTTAGCCATATTTTCCTCTGCCTTTGATTTTGCTACCCTTATTTCTCTTTTTGTCTCTTTGAGTTTGATCCTGTATTCATTTCTGTGTTCCTTTGTTTGTGAGCTTTTGAATTTTGTGAAAGTTGTGTTTTTTGCCTTTATTTGAGCAGCCACTTCTTTGAAAAATCAAACAGGTTTTCTTCTCCTCTTGTTTTTGTTTACTTTTCTTACATATTTATCTGTTGCCCCTTTTATTGCCATCTTTAGTTTAGCCCATTGCAATTCCACTTCCCTTAGCTCCTTCCACCCTGTCAGCTCCTCCTTTAGGTACTCGGCCATTTTATTGAAGTCGGTGTTTTTGAAGTTTAGAACTTTGAGCTTGCTATGATTGGCCTGTACCATGGCTTTTATCTCAAACCACACCGTGTGATGATCGCTTCTGCTCACAGGGGCACTCATGCAGACATTTGACACGCTATCACCGTTAGTGAGCACTAAATCCAGTGTTGAGCTTTCCCTGGTTGGTTCCATCACCATTTGTCTAAGTAATGCATCTTGGAGAGCATCCACAATTTTTTTGCTTCTTTCCAGATTTGCAGAAGGAGTAATCCAATCCACATCCGGTAGATTAAAGTCACCCAATATTATCACTTCCCCCTTTGTGGCTGTCTTGGCAATATCTATAATTAGTTCATTATCTATCTCTTCAATTTGTGTCGGAGGTCTGTAGACTACAGCAGTATGGATGACAGTGCCATCTCCTCTTTCCAACACAATCCAGACCGCTTCTTCTTTTCCCCATGCCCCCTGCATTTCAGTAGCTTTAATATTGCTTTTGACATACAAGGCTACTCCTCCTCCTCTTCCATTTTCTCTGTCTCTTCTGAATAGATTATAGCCAGCTATGGCTATATCCCAATCATGCGATTCATTAAGCCATGTTTCTGTAATGGCCACAATGTCCAAATCCATTTCCACCATTAGGGCTTCCAGGTCTGGAACTTTGTTGGCTAAGCTTCGAGCATTTGTGCTCATTGCTTTCCAGCATTTAATTGGCTTGTGTGTATTTTGCATTGATTTTGATCTGCCTACATCTTCCACTTGTTTTTGATGTGTGGTTTAAAGGTGTGGCTGTTTCTGATTTTAATCTTCTTTTTCAGGGGGTGACGTCCAGAGCTTGACCTTCCACATACGTCACCCCCTTTTTCTAGTTTAAATGCATATCCACATATTGCTTGAATTTTTCACTTAGGACTCTTTTTCCTGCGATAGAGAGATGTAGTCCATCAGCATAGTATAGTCTCTTGTTGTTCCACTTGTTACCCCAGTCGCCAGTAAATCTGAATCCTTCTTGTTTGCACCAGGTCTGGAGCACTGTTCCCTCTAAGCTGTGTGCATGTGCGCGCGCACACACCTCGCCGAGCGAGCGCACATACTTTACAACAGAGCGCACAAAAATTACAGCTCTGATTCTGATAGAAAACACAGACGTCTTAAAATTTAAAAGTTATGATTGTAATTACTAGAAATTTCCCGCTTCATTTAATAATCGTCTATTTTCATTTAATTTGATTAAAATCAATGTGGTGTACATACTGTATTCTGACGTGTAGTCAAATTTTAAAGTATAGAACTCCGAGTGTCGTTATGTGGCGCACAAAAATTTAACCTTCCTTCAAAAGCTGCACACAGCTGATATTTTATGCTCACACAGCCTACAGAAAATTAGAGGGAACATTGGTCTGGAGCCATGTATTAAAGCTGGTAATGCAATGCAGCCTTTTTGCCCCTTACCAAGAACAGGTAGAACCTCTGAGAATGCAACAGTGTTAACAATGGGCTTGAGTTTCTCTCCCAAAGATTGGAAGTCCTTTTGGACTGTAGAGGCACTGTTTTTAGCCAGGACATTTGTGCCCAAGTGGATAACAACATCAAGTTTGGAGTGTTCACTTTCTGCTCTAAGTACTTCAACAACGTGGTTTGTATCCCTGCTTACTGAAGAGCCTGGGAGGCACCTGTCTATCTTCTCTCCTTTGAACTGTGTTCCCAAGTTGGTGCCACTGATGATGGAATCACCAAGTAGTAGTAGCTTGCTGTTTGGTGAGGTTTTCTTCATATTTGGTCCTTTAGCAGGAGATTGGGTATCATCTGTCTCATTTAAGGGCCCTTCAGTTTCTTTGGATTGGGCATCCTCATTCCCAAGGCAGAGAAGGCATTATGCAGGGATATCGCCTGATTCAAACGATGCCTCTGTGTCACAGGTTGCAATCTACCAGAACCCACTGTGATCCATTTATTCCTGGGGTGTTTGATTCTTTGTGGGAGCGGTGGTAGACTTTGTTCAGTTTGTATCCTAGAAGAGGTACGCTTCATTGCAGCCAGTTCCTCCCTCAGTTCCTCGTCCTCATTGGCCAAGGCAGAGAAGGCATTATGTAGGGATATCTTTTGATGCATAGGATGTCTGTGCGTTACAGGTCACAATCTACCAGAACCCACTGTGATCCACTTCTCCCTTGGGTGTTTGATTCTTTGTGGGAGCGGTGGTGGACATTGTTCAGTTTGTATCCTAGAAGAGGTGTGCTTCATTGCAGCCATTTCCTCTCTCTGTAGGGTCACCTCCTTATGCATGGCAGCTAGGTCTTCCCTTAGTAGAGTCAGTTCTTTATGCATGGCAGCTGACCTGAGGCACAGAGGACAAGCTCTTAGTTTCCAAATGATTCGTCTTGGAATGAATGTGCTGCAGTTATTGCACTGAATGCAGGACATGCTGAATAAGCAGTGCTAGAAGGAGAAGAGGAAGAAGAAGAAGAAAGGAAGAAAAAGATGTGGGCTTTAACACAAGTTAAAAGGATAGATGGCAACGTATGCGACTACTATATAGGCAATGCAGCCCCTGGGGGGGGGGGGTGAGGGGGTGAGGGGTAGGGTGGGTGGGAACCTAAGTGGTCTCTGGTCAGAAGGCTGTTCCTGAACTGGGGGCATCCACAGATAACTGCTCCAAGGCTACCCAGAAAAGCATAGATACTCACCTGTAACAGGTGTTCTCTGGGGACAGCAGGAATCAGTCCTCACATATGGGTGACGCCTATGCCGATGGAGCCAGTGCAGCAACCTCTCCCCAGCCCTCAAAGAAAGCCTTTGGGAGATTCACCACACATGCATGATCCCCTTCCAGCCCAAGGGTGCCATCCTGCCTCAGTATGATATCATAGCACAAGACCTCAAAAAGAAAAGCAACTCCATTGGGAGGAGGGAGGATTTTGAGGACCGATTCCTGCTGTCACTGGAGAATACCTGTGAGTAACTACCCATTCTGCGGGAACAAGCAGGAAGTTGAGAATACCTGTTACAGGTGAGGAACTACATTTTCTCCGGGAATAAGCAGGAAGTCAGTCCTCACATATGGGACTCCCTAGCTACATGCTACCAAAAAAACCTGTGAAAAGCTCATGGATGACCAGAAAAAGGGGAAACCGTGAGCAGCAGCAATGAGTCTAGAGATAATAGACTCCCGAATGGCCTAGGTGCCCAGTGAGGAGCCAATGCTCTGGTATCCTGAACACACCAAGGGGCCAGAGGGCAGGAGTTGCCTATACGCCAAACAAATGACGGAATACTGCCTGGCCGAAGGCACCGTCCCAACAGGACTCTTTCCAGGAATTAGTGAGCTGTGAAAGTGTGTACTGAGGACCAGGTGGTGGTCCGGCAAATTTCTGACAAGGGAACATAGCGCAAATTTGCTACAGAGGCTGCCATGGCCTGGATGCTGTGCGCCATGACACGGCGAGAGACCAACCTATTCATATGCGAAGGAGATGCAGTCTGCAAACCAGTAGGACAGGTCCACCTAGAGACCGCAGCTCCCAATCGACTTGGGTCGTAGGAAACAAAGAGCTGAGAAGTTTGGCGGTGCTCCTGAGTGTGCCTGAGATAGAAGGTGAGTCCGGCTTACGTCCAGTTTGTGGAGAATTGCCTCCGCTCTGCTGGCATAAGGCCTTGGGAAGGTGGTAGGGAGCACCACTTGCTGGCTGAGATGGAACTGAGATACCACGTTTGGTAGAAACTTGGGAGTGCATGCGGAGCACGACCCTGTTTTTGTAGAACCTAGTGTATGGTGGTTCTGCCACCAACACTTGAAGCTTGCTAACCCTGCAGGCAAAGGTAAGTGCCACAAGGAACACCATCTTCCAGGAGAGGTGCTTGAGGTGGTAGAAACAGAGGCTCAAAGGGTGGCACGGTGAGCTTGAAGAGCATGACATCAAGGTCCCACTCCACCACCAGCAGGTAACTTTGACAGGAGAAGCCCCCCTCAGGAAGCGAAACACGAGTGGTTGAGCAGAGAGGGGTTTGCTCTCAATGAGATGTTGGTGTGCTGCGAGAGCACTGAGGTGCACTTTTACGGAGTTAGACTTCAGCCTTGCCTGGGATATGTGAAGTAGGTACTGCAGTACTAGCTGGAAGGAGCAGGAGAATGGGTTGACCAGACGATCTGCACACCAGACCAAGAACCTCTGCCACTTGAAAGCATACGCCAGACAGGTGGAGGTTTTGTGGAAAGTGAGGAGGATCTCCTCCATTTCAATAGAGAGATTGAAAAGGGCCAGGGCTACCCCTTTCAGCAGCCAGGCCATGAGTGCCAGAGACCCCAGGTTGGGGCTCAGGAGAGAGCCCTCCTACTATGTCAGTAGGCCTGGACTGCACTCCAGGGGAACCAGGGGTGATGTGGCCAGGCAGGGGAGCAGGGGAAACCACAGCTGCCTGGCTCATCATGGGGCCACCAGAATCACTGTGGCCCTATTGCGCTGGACCTTGAATAGGGTCTTGGCGATCAGTGGAGTGGGTGGGAAGGCATAAAGGAGGCCCTCCGCCCAAGAGATCAGAAATGCATCTGCCGTCACCCGGAAGGGGTGCGACTGCCGGGAACAGAAGCGGGGCATTGGCCGGATTGGCAAAGAGGTCCATCCTCAGGAATCCCCAAGCGCTTGAACAGCTAGCTTGTCACTCTGCGGTCCAGCCTCCACTCACGCAGCTGGAGGATCCAGCTGGGCTGGTCCGCTAGGTTGTTGTCCTGGCCCAGGAGGTAAACTGACTGCAGGAGAATCCTGTGGTGTCTGGCATACAAGCAAAGGCTCATCGCTTCCTGGCAGAGCAGGATTGAATCCATGCCCCCTTGCTTGTCTATGTAAACATCTCCACCTGGTTGTCTGTCTGAACCAGTATCGCCTGATGCTGCAGGTGGTGATGAAAAGCCTGGAGGCCTAGGGCTACAGCTCGGAGCTCCAAGAGGTTGATTTGCTGGAGACTCTTCGTCAGTGACCAGCTGCCCTGAGTGAAGAGGTTGTTGCAATGTGCTCCCCACCCCAGCTTGTCCCTGTTTTCTATAGTGTTTTGATTGGTTACTGATTATAAAGTTTCAGCGAAACATCTTAATGTAAGAAATTTAAGAAGTTATATAGAATTTTTCATTCAATTAGTTTTTTTGGTGCTATGATGTAAGGAGTTCATCTCAAGGGCTGATTCAAATGTCCATGAAAAATAGCTCATATGATTCAAAGGTCTTTTTTTTTCCTGAGTTTTTCATCTCTAAGGAAGGAAAAGGTTTAGAATAAGTTCCGTAAGGCAATTAAACACCACATTTTCCTACTTCACTTTGCTCAAGCATCCACCCCACCTCTACTCGCCCACCTGCCAATGTCTACAAACCGCACCCTGTCACAAGTATCTTGAACCCGCCTTAGACCTCCTGTATATACAATCCAAATCTAATTATATTTTGTACATATGTTTTTAGTTCCCCTGTTGCTCCAAGTTTATGCTCCTGTTACAATGTATGTTCCAAGTTTAAACTCCTGTTACAATGTAAGCACAGAACAGACTTCTGACTGTGCACCCTTGTTGTATGTAAACCGCACTGATAACAAATAGCGCGGTATATAAAAGTTATAAAATAAATAAATTAAATAAATAAATAAATAAATAAATAAAGATACATACTCCCTCCTACAAAAGATTTGAATGAAACTTTTCCATGTGAATAACTCGAACTTTACCAATAGGCAAATAGTTTATTTTGGAGACTGGTGAAATACCATCAGAGAAACCTTTAATATCTCAAATACCTACGAAACATATCTTGAGGTGGAGACAAAGGTACCTTTGGAAAGTTAATTATCCTTAAACTAGAATGCCTAACAACATTTTCCAGAGACTCAACTTTATTACATACTACTACTACTAAAAGGACATTACCTTTCACCAAGAGCTCCTCTGTCCGACAGATCTTACTAATCCACTCTTCAAAAATGGAACTTGTAACTTTAAATCCTGTACTTTTTCCTCCATCTTCCCAAATCAATTCTTCAAGGAAAAAACTTACCAGAAAAAAGTTTCCGGTCCAAATCGGCAATAGCCTGTCAAATAGTTTCAAAAGAAAATACCTCAGGCCTCTTCAATGAAAGTTCTAATGAAGGCAAAGGAGCTCTCAATTGATCTGGGGCCAGCTCGACCCTCTGCTGCTCAGACGAAAATACAATAGGAGAAGTCTTGACCATATGATGCAGTGGTCTCTGTGTCAGCTCCTTAAGCCCCTCGAACGTCTCAACAGCTGTATGCACTTCCAACTATGGCTCTCAAACCGCCACTACATGACCTTCTTTGAGGCAGGGCACCGAACAACTTATCGGTACTTGACACTCCCAGCAGGCTAGAAAGCATGGGGGGGGGGGGGAGAACAGAGGTAGCAACTGGGGTTCAGGCTTTGAGGGAACCTTTGCCTTCATTTTCGCCTTCCATTTCTCCACAAAGTGGAGCTGAAAACGCACTCAACAAGCCACATCCACCATCTTTGAACGCTCCCCTCAAAGTAAGCATTTATCAGCTGTGACAAACCATGTTCAGATCCTAAGACACTGTGGGTGGCTTTACGGGAAGCTTCAATAGAATTAAGCCATGCATGATGCGAACAAATAAGGCTGCAGAGAGATGGGCTTTCCTTCTACACAGTGGTAGTAAGCTGGTCTGGACCACAATGTGAAAGGTTTATAAAGTATTCAAACAGTTTTCATGTGGAACATGAGAGAGGATTTAGGGCCTGGCCTTCATACCTGACAGAAATCGCCACCACTTGAAACTATAACCCCCTAGTGGAATCTCTCCTGGAAGTCAGGACGACACTGGCTATGTTCAAAGACTCAAATTCTAACTTCTCAACATCCAAGCTGTGAGGGTTAGAGACTTGTCATGGAGTTGCAGAAGTCTGCTCTGATCCTGCAAAATCAAGGTTTCCCCTTTCCTCCTGCTGTAAGAAAGTTATAGTTAAATGTAGAGGACAACCTCACAATCTTCCAAATTCAAACTCCAGGTTCTATGTATCTGTTACCAGTTCTTTGTAAACCGCTTTTACACTGCAATAAAGCAGTATATAAAAATAGATAAATAAGGTTGGCGAGTCATCCAGAGGTATGAATTTCCACATTGACAAGTGTTGAAGAAGGGGACTCCAAGGCTGTCTGGGTCAAGCAGACACTACAAGAATCATAGTACCTTTGTTGTTTTGGCATTTCAGAAGCATTTTTGCTATTAGAGGAATGGGCAGATATGCGTACAAAAGGCCTGTCCCCCTAGAGAAGGAAAGCATCTAAAGCTATTCTACTGCCCAACCCTATTCTGGAGCTAAACTGAGGGAGACTGGTTTGTTTTGGGAAACGGCAAAGAGGTCTATCAAAGGGGTGCCCACTCCCAAAAAAGATTCACACTATCTCCCTGTCCAGAGTCCATTTGTGAGGATGATTAATCAACTTGTCTGCCAGAGTTGTGTTCTCTCCCACCAGATATGTGACTCCAAGTGCCATCCCATGAGAGATGGCAAAGTTAGACAGTGTGATGGTTTCCCAACACAGGAGGTACAAGCCTGTTACTCCCTGTTTGTTGATGTAGAACATGGCTACTTGATTGCTGGTTTAAATTATGACAATTTGACTGGTCAACTGATCTCTGAAAACCTTTAAAGCGTTTGCAACAGCTTCAAGTTCCAGGATCGGATGGAGACTATCCTGAGTGGACCACAATCCCCAAGTATGAAACCCAATAAGATGAGCTTCCCAGCCCAGTTTGGACAAATCTACCATTAACAGCTTTTGGTAAGGTGCCTCCTGAAAGGGAGAAATCTTGGACAAACTGGAGGGAAAACACCACCAGGAGAGAGACACTCCCTAAGGGGTTTAGTGATAGAGATGACATTGCTGAGCCTGTGAGTGGATTATGTTTACTGCATACTCAGGGCCCACTGAGGCACTGCCTCAAATGGAGACATGCCATGCAATGAAATGAACTGCGAAGGCCTTGATGTCTAAAATTCTCACAGTTCTTGCTGATAACTGCTGACTCTTTAGATCTTCCCCTACTTGCTGCAAGTAGGTGAGGTGGTCATGTGGAAGAAAGGCCCTCAGTTATGTCTGCATGCCGCACACCATGCCAAGGCAGGATCGGCCCTTTAAATTCAGCGGGCCATCAGGCGCACTGCTGCACACCTCACACCACACCAGGGCAGGATTGGCCCTTTAAATTCAGCGGGCCATCAGGCGCACGGCTGCACATCGCACACCACGCCAGGGCAGGATTGGCCCTTTAAATTCAGCGGGCCATCAGGCGCATGGCTGCACGTCGCACACCACGCCAGGGCAGGATCAGCCCTTTAAATTCAACGGGCCATCGGGCTCACGGCTGCACACCACTCCTGTTTTTACCAATTAATAGTGGAGGACTGTCTTATGCAGATGTTCTCCATTATTGCTGCAGAATTTTTTAACTACTGCAGCAAGATTTTCTGATGAGCTGCTGCAGGAAACTATGGGCTGTTGTGCTTATAATTTGTGCTGAATAGTAACATAGTAGATACGGCAGTAAAAGATCATTTAGCTCATCCAACCCCTGTCCGTATTTCTAAGAATACAGCCAAGCTCCAAACAGGGGCGGCCCAAGGGGGGTGCGGGGCCATGTGCGGAGACTCGGTGCGGGGCCTCATTTGCATAAGTGGCCTTATTTGCATAATGTTACCATACACTAACTTTTAGTAAACATGTCTCTTAATGAGTGTATGGATAAAGAAAGACTACAAGATTTCTACATTACTATAATCCAGTGCCAACCGCCAGGCACATTAGGAACTACTACAAACGCTGCCCATTTAGAACCCATAGCAAACCCGCCGTACCCTGACAGCATTACCAGGACTCACAAAGCACCATACCCTACCTATCAAAAGGCAACACTGCAAATATTAAACCAATACATTTCAGAGAATACTGGGGAAAGAGAACAAGTGGCAATGTCAAATAGGAATTACATAAATAGAATACCTCAGCTCAGTTACACATGCAGAACATAGACCATCACCAAACAAGGAATCACAATTTAGAAACAGGAAGGCAATAATTAAACTGGGAACCCCAAAAGCCAAACTTGGAATGTACAACACCACTGTAGAAATAAAACTATAAATTAATTTCCTCTTGTACCAAACAAAGCGCAGACGTTAATGATGCACATTTCCCAGAGCTTTCATATTCCAGTTAATAAATTCAAAATAAAGAGAGATCTTTCTACCTTTTGTGCATTTTGTTCAGTTGCAATTGCTCCAGCCACTTTCTTCTGGTTTCTTCATATTTTCTGCTAACTGTCCATCGTCTGCTGTCCATTTGTTCTTTCTTCTCTCTTCTAGTTTTTTTTTTCCATTCTCTCTCTCTACATCTGCTTTAACATACTAATCTTTCTCCTTTTGCTCTTTCCTCATTCCTATTTCATCCACACAAATTTTACCCCTCCATCCTCAATCCCCACTTACTCTCCCAATACCCGGCCAATTGTAGATTTTTCATCCCTCCCACACAAAATATATTTTTCCCCTCTCCATTTTACTCTCCCAGCCCCATCCCATTCTAATCCTTCCTCAACATCAGCTCCCTTCTAGTTCCAGTCTCATCCAGCATCCATTCCCTTCTAGTCCCTGCATCAGCCCATTTCCAGTCCTAGCCCCCCATCAACCCATTTCCAGTCCTAGCTCCCCCATCCATTTTCAGTCTGAGTCCCTTCATCAGCTCATTTCCAATCCTAGCCCCCATCAGCCCATTTCTAGTCATTTCCTAGCCCCATCATCAGCCCATGTCAAATCCTAGCTCCCCTCCACTCAGCCCAATTCCAGTCCAAGCCCCCCATGAGCCTACTTCCAGTTCTAGCCCCTCCATGAGTCCATTTCAATTCAAGCCCCCACCACAGCCCATTTCCAATCTTAGCTCCCCCCAACAGCCCATTTCCAGTCCTATCCTAGCTGCTCCATCAGCCCATTTTCAGTCCTAGCTCCCTTCCCTCACAGCCCATTTCCATTCCAAGCTCTCTCCCCATCAGCTATTTGCAGTTCAAGCCTCCCCTTCCACTCAGCCCATTTCCAGTCATAGCAACCCCCCAAACCCAGTACCAGTCCTAGCCCCCCATCCACCCACTTCCAGTCCTAACCCCCATCACCCCATTTTCAGTTTAAGCCCCCCTATAACCCATTACCAGTCCTAACCCCCCATCAGCCCACTTCCATTCTTAACCCCATCAGCCCATTTCCAGTCAGCCCCCAATAGCTCATTGCCAGTCCTAACCCCCCCATCAGCCCACAGCCCACAGCCCATTACCAGTCCTAACCCCTCCCCATCAGCCCATTTCCTGTCCTAGCCCCCCATAGCCCATTATCAGTCCTAACCCCCCCAACAGCCCACAGCCCATTACCAGTCTTAACCCCCCCCATAGCCCATTACCAGTCCTAACCCCCCCAACAGCCCAAAGCCCATTAACAGTCCTTGCCCCCCCCCAGAGCCCATTATCAGTCCTAACCCCCCATAGCACATTACCAGTCCTAACCCCCCCATCGCCCCATCCCCCCCCCCTTGCCAGTCTTAACCCCCCCTGCCAGTCTTAACCCCCCGTCTTAACCCCCCCCTGCCAGTCTTAACCCCCCCAGTCTTAACCCCCCCCTTGCCAGTCTTAACACCCCCCCAGCCCATTGCCAGTCTTAAACTCCCCCCCCTTGCCAGTCTTAAACTCCCCCCCCCTTGCCAGTCTTAACACCCCCCCCAGCCCATTGCCAGTCTTAAACTCCCCCCCTTGCCAGTCTTAACCCCCCTTGCCAGTCTTAACACCCCCCCAGCCCCTTGCCAGTCTTAAACTCCCCCCCCCCCCGCCCCTTGCCAGTCTTAAACTCCCCCCCCCCCGCCGCCGCCGCTTATGGCAAAATTAAAAAAAAAAAAACTGGCTCTGGCTGCTGCCGCTACCACCGCGGCAGTGGCAGAATGGAGTGTCCCGCGGGGCCTCCTCTTCTCTCGTTGAGCCCCTCTGCAAAGGCTTTCAGATTCGCGAAGGGAGAAAGTCTCCCTCGCGTCTCTGTTAAGCCCGCAGGGGCTAATGGGAAATTTCCCATCAGCCCCTCGCGTCTAAAGGGGCAGATGGGAAATTTCCCATTAGCCCCTGCGGGCTTAACAGAGACGCGAGGGAGACTTTCTCCCTTCGCGAATCTGAAAGCCTTTGCAGAAGGGCTGAACGAGAAGAGTAGGCCCCGCGGGACACTCCATTCTGCCGCTGCCGCGGTGGTAGCAGCAGCGGCAGCAGCCAGAGCCAGTTTTTTTTTTAAAGTAATTTAAAAAAAAAGCAGAATGTTCTTTGCGCGGGGCCCCCTGAAACGCGGGGCCCTGTGCAAAAAACATTCTTGCTCAATGGACGGGCCGGCCCTGGCTCCAAACCATAGAACATAACAGCTTACATCAAATCCTATCTTTCCATCCAAGTAAGAATGCTGTAACTATAAGCTGTTTGCTAACATGCGCTTAGCAGAATGGTGTCATAGCATTATCCAGAATTTTATACTTAAATCAAATTTAATGTGACATTTATCAATGGGTAGCATACCACACTGTACATAGCTCAAACCATTCTAGCACGCAACACACCACACCTTGTACATAGCTCACCCCAATCTAGCACACGATACAACACACACTCAACTAAATTGCACCCTCACTGCATGATTAACACACTCACTTTACCCGATTGTTTGCTGTGATACCACCTTGATTAATATGATAAGGCGGTTTAAAAATACTGTTAAATAAATAAATAAATAAAAATACCTGTAGAAGTATTTAATTTTCTGACTTGGGAAAGATTTTAACTATTATCTTTTAGGGCTTTCTACCTTATTAACTTCAATAGTGTAATCATGCTTTCAGGATGAGGAATAAAGAATTACTTTCTCTAGTCTGCTAAGAACTAAACTATGTCAACACCTTTTGGAAAGGAATGTTAATAAATGCTGATGTTCTTAGAATATTGCTTAGTGAGCAGCTTATCAGCCAGAACACTGGAGTCTTAGCCAAGAAAATGTGATTAGCTTTGTGCCATCAATGATGAGTTTACTAAAGTCATATAATTGGGTGCCTAGAAGATTATAGCTTGTTTAGTTTTAGTAAATTTAAACTTATACCGAATTTGTCTCGAATAAGGTCAAAAAAATTGTGCAAAGTTTTGTATACAGAAAAAAAGCCGTTTCTACGCTACATAATTTAACTATTAAAAAGATTATGGCAAGGAGAATGTTACATGTAGGCATCTGCCCACAGACCATCCCGGTTTTAAGCGGGCATTTTTTTTGGTAGTCTGGGGGGATATTCAGCAGCACTGACTAGTTAGTGCCGCTGAATATCACGGTGACCGTGGTATGGCCGGTTAGCACATCTGCTAACCAGATAAACGCTTTGCAAATGCCCTCATAACTACTTAAAATATCTTTTAGAGATGTCTCTGGAATTATTCTGGTCCTTTCTAGTTATTTTCTTTCTTAAATTTTGGGGGATGTTTACTGAAGTACGCTAAGCAGTTAGCATGGATTTTACCACGGGCTTAAAGCATCTGTTTTGTAAAACGCCCACGCTAATTTCTTAGTGTGGATTGGAGCAAGATCAGGGTGGGTTTTAAGCAGAGATAGGGCATGGCCAACACTGACAACTGGCACGCAGCACATAAGTCCATGCTGTCGGGGCTACCGATAGTGCGGATGCACTTATTGCCACATCGAGAGATGGCATTAATTGCACCTGTGTTACCATCAATCCAGTAGAGTGGCTACTGTTCCAAATTATACAAACAGCTCGCGTGCCAAGCATCTCTTAACCCACATCTGGATGCAATCCCATTGTCTACCCTGTTCGCTTCTGGGTTCCAAAATGGCATCTCTGATCCCTCAGTGGTAGGTTCACAGTACTACCACTAGAGGTCAATCTGCCAAATAAAGAGTGATTGACTTAAATTTAGCAAACTGACACAGCAGTAGTACTGTGAGTCTGTTACTGGGGGCCAGAACAGTCATTTTGGAATCAAAGTGGCAACAGGGCAGGAGAAGAGGGGGGACTACTCTTGTCCCATCCTTCACACTACCAGGAAAAGCTTTCAGTAAGTGTGGGAGGGGGGGGGGGGAATGTTTGTGCTCATGGGTTTGCATCAATGTTTTAAATAGTGCTGTTTTGAATTCTCTTGTATAATCAATAGTTGTGACAGGTCTTGCCAATCGCAACACACCTTACTATTATACAGCATGGCCCTCTCTACATATCTGAACTAGATTTGTTCTCCGTGCAAACCAAATGGAAAGAAGGTAGCAGCATGAAGCTTCCAACTTTCCCGCTCCCTCTTACTGCTAGAGTTTTGTTTCTTTGGTACCTTTATTCCCTGGCGTTCCCCTGTAGTACTGAAAGATTTGTTCTCCTTTACGAAAGAGAGTGCAGGGTTAGAGGTGTCGTATGAAACACCCACGGTCGTGCTGACTCTGGAGGAGGTCTCCTGTAGAAAGACGATAACAGGGAGGGAAATGTCAGCCGCCTTGAATCATGGAGAAAGGAACTAGCAGCAAATAGTGGGAAACACAGCCTAGTCTCATTCCATTGTTCAAACAAATCTCCAAGAAGTGAGTAGGTGGAAATAAAACAGGTGAAAAAACAAAACATGACCTTACTGACTTATCTGGGGGAACTGTAGCTTTGTTTTGGGTGGCTTTAGTATGACTCCACGCAGTTCATTTGCAGGGTCATTTCCCTTAAGGTCATATGGAAGCTGTTGATAACTCGAATATAAGTGTTACTGTACATAATGAAAACAGTAAATATAATATATTGATGTTCTGGCACACCCATGCAGTGCTAAGTGCATATATACATGCTGTGCTGAAGAAGGAATGACATTTAAGCGGAGGTCAGGCTGGCTCGTCCATCCTCAATAAAGTTGCATGAATTTGAACTTGAGGCAATGGAAACTGCAATTCTGAGAATAATACTCAAAGCTAGTAATTTATAATAACTAGCCATGATTTTTTTTAACCAATAAGTCTCGATTGAATTGCCTTATATTATCTCCTTTCCTTATGTTTATATAAAGTTAATGACCAATTATGTTGTTCTGTTACCTTCCCCTTCCTACATAGGCTCTAAATGTATTAGTCTCTAAATTTGTTTGACCTGATTAAAGACAGTGCTAAACCACCATAAAGTCAAATCTTTCCTCGAATAGAAGTGTAAGAAATGAACATAAATAATTAAATATAACTATCTGGTGGATACAGTAAATATAGGACCCGATTCTGGGACACGGGTTGTGAGGCTGCACATCCCAGCAGGACATGCAGCCCCCGCAAGCCATCTGGGACCAATTCCCCTTCCAGGTTTCTCCATATGCCCTGAGCGGCAGGACGGAGAGAACCGGTGGGGGGGGGGGGAGGGGCGGGATTGGGGCAGAGCCCTGTATGTCCTGCTGGGTCACAGGGACATACTGCTTATTTCACCTCAAAGATGGAATAGGCAGCACCAACCCAGTGATCAGGCCTGGGTATCCCCTCCTGGGATCAGGGCCGGGTGCATGAGGTCCCTCTGCCCGATCCAGGCCCCAACAGGTCAGTCATGGGTCAGGTGGCGGGGAAAGTGAGGGGCCAAAGCCATGGGGGTGTCTGCAGGGAGAATGTCCCGCAGGCAGCAGGGACACGCCGGGCCATCAATGGGCCTGATTCTGTCCACCACAGGAACGTTTTGTTCCCACAGTCCAGCATCGGGTCCAAATGGGCCCATCTTGCTCAGGGCCGTCTGAACAGCCCGGACGTGCCCCTATGTAGATTGGGCTCATATTGTGTAAACAATGCTGCAAAGCTATTAAAAAACCAGCATTCTTGTGGTTTTTCTGATGAAAATGTGCAACGGAGGAATGTCATTAGCTGATTTGTGTATCAATATAAACAAAAATCATTCCACCAAATCTGCAGACTTAGAATCTTCTTAGCTTCTTATGCTCATTCGAAGGATAATAATTATTGCTTGAGCTTGAGTGTTGCCGGTGGATGAGATACTACAGCTTTGCACATTTTTAAATGATTTTAAATGATTTAAAAATGTCCTCCCGAGGAAGCAGCTGGTGAAATGCCGGGCTGGACGTCGAGAGTGGCATTGGGGAGATTGAATGAGGACAGTTTGAAGTAAAAGTGCAAGAAAACTAACTAGTATAAGTGGTATATATCTGATAGTGAATACATTTTCGGCTTGCATGCTCCGAGGGGATTCACGTTATCTCTGTGCTACTTAAATGAATTTGAATTTGAATGGGAAGAGTTTGAATTAATAAAGATAAAGGATACACATATGGGAAGGAGTTTTTCAGGGTCCTAGATGTGTTGAGGATGAGTGAAGGCTTGAGTAATATTTACCAAATGCCTATAACTCTGACCTCATGAGGTGCTGAGATCCTTTTCTCCTTTATTTATTTATTTATTGACATTCTCTTATATACTGTGCTATTCTGCATCAGTGCTGTTTACATTGAACAAACTGAAATTACATTGAACAGGGCATTATAACTTGGAGATAACTATTTTACAGGGAACATGGGCTATGGAGGGTTAAGTGGCTTGCCCAAGACCACAAGGAGCACTTGTGGAACTAGAAACCCCAGTTCTTCTGGCCCAAGGTTGCTGTCCTCTAGTGGGATTTGAACCCCTGACCTTCTGGCCTGAAGTACCTTGCCCCAACCACTAGGCCACTCCTCCACTCCTTTTCTTCTCTTTTCAAATAATTATCTTTGCAATGAGCATAAGACGCTAAGAAGATTCTAAGTGCAAATTTGGTGTAGTGATTTCTGTTTTTTTTATGGTTTCATCTGTTGTCCCTCTGGAAATGACATGCTAGGTTTGTGTTTATTAGTTGATTTGTAGCAAAGTTCTGTGGTTGCTTTTTTTACTTTCTTAAATGTAGAAGTAGAGTCAAACAAATGACTCTTATGTTATTAACCTTGCCTTGCCATCTTATAGCATTGAGTACAGCTTAAAATTCTACCTATAACTGTGGAGAGTCATTTTATAACAGGGTGCTTTACTTAAGTACTTTTTAATGTTGCTAAATTATAGGATGCCTACTTGTGTTTATAAAATACTAGCGTAGGTGGCGGATGTGATCACCTTAGAGCTGGTGGAAATAACCGCATCTACATTTTGCAAGTACATGAGGAAATGATGATATTTTATAATCTATGTACCTACTTGCTTGCATCTCCCACTTCTACTATTACTACAACTTATCATTTGTATAGCGCTACAAGACATATGTAGCGCTGTAATATATACGTATACAGATGTAAGAGACTGTCCCTACTCATCAGAGCTTACAGTCTAATCAAACAACATCACAAAACTGGGGACTAGACAAGGGTTTCTTCCACTCTAGGCAGAAATGCTGGTCTCACCACCTCCCCTCAGTTGATGCCACCCCTCCCCAGCGGATGCTGATATCGCCACTACCCTGCCACCCCCCCCCCCCCCCCCAGCTGTTGCCGATTCTGTCTTAGGATGGGCTTTTTGCTGCCGTTTTTAGAAATTCTGCCATTGCCCACCTCCCCCCCCCCAACGGAATTAGCGGCAGCTGTGGGGAGGGGAGGGGCGTCACAGCCGCCCATGTGTACCACTGCCACCGCCCACCTGGGCTGGCAGACCTAGGCAGCTGCCTAGCTCACCTAGTGGACAGCCCGGTACCACATAAGTAGTGAACAGGAGAGTGAGAGAATCAGGATCCAAAAACAGCCTTGAAGAGGAGGGTTTTTAGCCTGGATTTGAATAGGGCTAGAGAAGGGGCCCGACGCACAGACTCAGGTAGTTTCTTCCAGGTATATGGAACAGTAAGATGGAATGAATGAAGTCTGGAGTTGGCAGAGGCAGAGAAGGGCACAGATAAAAGGGATCCACCAGAGGAGTGGAGTTCCAAGGAGGGGTGTAGGGCGAGATAAGAGAAGAAAAGTTGTGAGGAGCCACACTTATAGGTCAGTAGGAAAAATTTGAACTGGGTGCAGAAATGGATAGGGAGACAGTGAAGTGACTTAAGAAGAGGGTTATGTTAGCATAATAACACTGGTGGAAGATAAGCAGTGCATATGAGTTTTGAACAGACTGAAAGCGAGAGAGATAATCCAGAGGGAGACCAGTGAGGAGCAGGTTGCAAAGTCGAGATGGGAAGTGAGTAGAGAGCGGATAAGGGTTTTAGTAATGAGTTCAGAAAGGAAGTGACAGGTTTTAGCTATCTGTTGAATGTGTGCAGAGAAAGAGAGTAGTGTCAAAGATGACTCCAAGTTTGCAAGCTGAGGAAACCGGGAAGAGCATAGTGTTATCCACAGAAAAACTGAAGGGTGGAAATAGGGTTACCAACTTTTTCACCAAGAAAAACCCGACACCTGTGGCTCGCCATGCTCCACCCATTCTCCGCCCCTAGTCTCACCCCTGCCCCGCCCCCAGCCCCACCCACAAAAATTACCGAGGATACGTGTAGGCTAACTTCCTTGGTCATATAATAATTAAACTGGGAACCCCAAAATCCAAACATGACATGTACAACACTGGAGAAATAAAACTATAAAGTAATTTCCTCTTGCACTAAACAAAAACGCAAAGATGTTATCAATACACACTTCCCAGACCAAACATATTCCAGCTAATAAATTCAAAATAAAAAGTATTTTCCTACCTTCTGTTTGGGCGTTTTATTTTCAGTTGCAATTGCTCCAGTCACTTTCTTCTGGTTTCTTCGTGTCTTCTGCGAGCTATCCATTTGTCCTTTCTTCTCTTTTAGATGTTTTCCATTCTCTCTCTATTTCTGCTTTAACATACTGATTGTTTCCCTTTTGCTCTTTCCCCCAATTTTTTCCTTATTCCTTTATCATCCATTTAAATTTCACCCTTCCATTCTCAAGCCCCTCTTACTCTCCCAATACCCGGCCCATCATAGACTTTTCTTCCACACAAAATATTTTTTCCCCTCTCCATTCTCATTCCCCATCTATTCTAGTCCTCCCCCAAAATCAGTTCCCTTATAGTTCTAGACCCACCCAGCATCCACTCCCTTCTAATCCCATTCTCCCATGCCCCACATCAGCCCATTTCCAGTCCTATTCCAGCTCTTCATCAGCCCATTTCCAGTGCTAGCCCTCACATCACAGACCATTTCCAGTCCTAGCCCCCCCCATCACAGCCTATTTCCAGTCCTAGGCCCCCCCCATCACATCCCATTTGCAGTCCGAGTCCCCCCGCACCATCACAGCCCATTTGCGGTCCTACCCCCCCCCCCCCACCATCACAGTCCATTTGCAGTCCTAGCCCCCCTAATCACAGCCTATTTCCAGTCCGTTCCCCCTCCCTCCACCATAGCCCATTTCCAGTCCAAGTTCCCCCCCCCATAGCCTTTTTCCAGTCCAGGTCCCCCTCCCCATCACAATCCATTTCCAGTCCATGTCCCCCCCCCCCATAGCCCTTTTCCAGTCCAGGTCCCCCTCCCCATCAAAACCCATTTCCAGTCCATGTCCCCCCCCCCACATAGCCCTTTTCCAGTCCAGGTCCCCCTCCCCATCACAGCCCTTTTCTTTCCAGTCCAATGCCCCCCATAGCCCTTTTCCAGTCCAGGTCCGTCCCCCCCTTCACAACCCATTTCCAGTCCATGTCCCCCTAATCACAGCCTATTTCCAGTCCAAGTTCCCCCTCCCACCACCATAGCCCATTTCCAGTCCACGTTCCCCCCCCCCCATAGCCCTTTTCCAGTCCAGGTCCCCCTCCTCATCACAACCCATTTCCAGTCCAAGGTCCCCCCCCCATAGCTCTTTTCCGGTCCAGGTCCCCCCCCCCCCCATCACAACCCATTTCCAGTCAAATTCCCCCTTCTAGCCCTTTTCCAGTCCAGGCCCCCTCCCCCCATCACAGTCCAGGCAGTCCTTGGCCTCCCCCCCCCCCAAAACCGCGGCTGTCTGAGGCTTTAGAGGGAGCTGGGGAAGCCCGCGCAAGGCCCCGGCTCCCTCTGAACAGCTGCCAGCGTGAAGAGCCTTTTCCTTCACGCTGGCGGCTGTTCCTGTGAAGCCGCGAATGCTGGGAAAGGTTAAAGGGCATTGCCTTTAACCTTTTCCACCAATCGCGGCTTCACAGGAACAGCCGCCAGCGTGAAGGTAAAGGCTCTTCACGCTGGCGGCTGTTCAGAGGGAGCCGAGGCCTCGCGCGTGCTTCCCCGGCTCCCTCTGAAGCCCTCCGGGTTGGGAGAAAAGCCGGTTTTTTTGCTCTGGCCGCTCCCGATCTTGCGGCCAGAGCAAAAAAAACGGCTTTTCAAGGGCCGGTTTTGCCTCTGCGCCGGCAGCCGGCCTGGCCATGGAAAAACCGGCCAGGCCGGCTGAAAACCGGCCAGTTGGCAACCCTAGGGGGAAAGAGGAAGGTGGGTTTAGGTGGAAATATAAGGAGCTCAGTTGTGGCCATCTTCTATTTCAGCTGGCAGTAAGACATCTAAGCAGCAATGTTGGATTGGCAGGCAGAGATCTGGGCCTGGATTCCTGGAGAGATTTCAGGTGCACTGAGTAGATCTAAAAGTCATCAGTGTAAAGATGGTACTGAAAGTCGTGGGAGGAGATGAGACTGAGTGTAGAGAGAGAAAAGGAGAGGTCCCAAGACAGATCGCCCTCTGGTACACCAACTGGCAGTAAAGGAGGAACCACCAGTACATAAAAGTGCGATGAAAGAGAAGAAGAAAACAGGACTTAACAGAGCCTCTAAATCCAAGCCAGGAGAAGGTGATCAACAGTGGCCAAAGCAACAAAAAGGTCCTCCTGTGTGCACACCGACAATGAAAGTACATGTCATGCAAACATGTACTTTTACGCTAGTTGGTATTTTATAAAAGTTAATTTATGCACATACACAGTATGGCCACTTAAGTGCATACATGACTAAAATACTAGTATATTTACATGTCTTGTTAGCACCTAAAAGTAAGGGCCTCCTTTTAAAATTACCCACTTAAAGTTTCAAATGAAATTGGGCCAGCCTATTTCAAGTTCAAGTTGTTTTTTTTAATTGAAATTTTTACAAGCTAATAAAGAAACAAAATAACCAACCAAAGCGGAAGGCCCCACAGCAGCATACCATCAATAAAAGAAATAGAAATGATTATCTTGACCAGAAACAAATTTTAATTACAATATTTCCAGTCATAACCTATGAATTCAGCAAGCGGTTTGCACATTTTAAGAATCTGTATTTTCCTATTGATTTTTCTGCTGAAACCAATTCAAAGTGATACGTCATACCTACTGAGTTCCACCAGAAATAATTTATTTCTGCAGTCTCTTTCCATGCACTAAGAATCAATTGATGATATCCTTGTTCATCATACTAGCACCTCTGGTCCTGACCTGTTGCCTCTGAACACCTACTTTTCCTCTGTTTCTGCCTGGATGTCAGTCAACGTTTTACACCTCAACCCCGCCAAGACTGCTGCTATATGGTTCTCCCTCTCTAACTCTCCACCTTCTATGGCACCCTCCCTTGTGAAGACTCCTGTTCCCCTGGTCTCCTCCATCCATTACCTAGGTATCACTCTGGACTCTTCTCTTTTCTTCCATGATCACCTCTCTTCAGTCATCCAACGGTCCTTTTACTCCCTTCGCCAGATCCGTTCTGTTCGCCCATTTCTCTCATTTTATTCTTTGACCATTCTTCTCCTTTCTCTCGTCATGACCCGTGTCGACTACTGTAACAGTGCCCTGGCTGGCCTCCCTGATTACCAGCTCTGCTGCCTTCAGAACACTGCTGCCCGGATTCTCACTTGGATCATATTACCCCCCTGCTCATTCACCTGCACTGGTTACCCTTTAAGTTTCATATTCAATATAAGACTCTTACTCTGGTTCATCATGTCATCCACATTCATACCCCTCAATACTTGTCTGACCTCATTCGTCTTCACACCTCCTCCCACCCCCTCTGTCAGATTCACTCCAATCGCCTCTCTCTCCCCTCCCCTTCACTTGCTCATCTGGAATCCACCCGAACCTCTGCCTTCTTTTTCTTGGGCCCCCTTCAAATGGAATTCACTCCCATCAGACCTTCTCCTCAAACTCTCCTTTCCCCACCTCTTCTCCCTTGCCTTTGACCTTCCCTCCTCTCTTTCCTAATTTCCTGTCTTGCTGCCCTTGCCCCTCTAGTCTAGCGCTCTGTTACTTCCTTTACCTGCTCTTCTCTTTCCTGTCCTTACATTGGCATTCTGTTTCCTTTTCCTGTTTCTTGTAGTAACTTATTTTATATTGTAAACCGCTCTGACGCTTTGACATTGGGCGGTATATCAAGGTATATAAAGATAAAGGTACACATATAAATTGTCAGCCCTTTGGGGATGAGGGAATATATCCAGTACCTGCTTGCAGTGATTGTAAACCGCTCTGATGCCCTTCAGCCTGGGTGGTATATCAAGAAATTGCATAAACAGAAACAGAAACATACCAAAGAAACTAATAGATTGAAAAGCCTTCTTTAAAATCCAGGCAAAGAAGCTTCTAAAACAAAGGCCTTGTAGATTTCTTTAGTACAGGAGATGTCCTCAACAATGTGAAAACTTTTTCAAACCGTTTCCAAAACTGCTTCTAGAGGGAAGAAAAATGTGTCATCACTTCAGCCTTGCAGTACCAAGAACGATTAGAATTGGACAACCTTGCCCGTCACTTCTTACAAGAGTTCCATACCTCCCTGCGAGCCATTGCTGGCCAGTATTTGGGCATAAATCTCTTCTCTGGGGGCAGTTAGGGTAGAGATTAGATCCAGCAGGGAGAGAGGTATGCAGGCAGGGGAGTTTCTCTCAGGAGGAAACCTCAGGGAGAATCAGATCCAGCCTAGAGTTGATTCAAAACCTTACGTTTTACAGCCTTCGTGGATGTCAGAATCTATTGTTTAACTTTGAATGCTCTGCTCTTTGCTGCCTCCCGGATGTTGCCATTCTAGGCAACTGCCTAGTGTGCCTGATGGTTGGGCCAGCCCTGGGAAGAATCAGTGGTTGCTTTGAGATACCAATAAGCAAATGAGCAGTCGTATGCAAAGCATATATTATACCAACAGAATAGAACATGACTGAGCCATACTTGCCTACATTGAAGGGTGTATCCAAAAATATTTCCACTTATAGTGTTCTTTGCTAACTCAGATTCCTGCTCCCACACCTTTTGCAACCCTACATTGAGTAGGAATATGTAATCATAGAATGTTTTATAGCTATTCAAAGCAGGGTGCTCCAAATTTCAAACAATCAAACACAATTCATAGATTTCCTGAACCTCATCAAGCTGCCCTGAACATATTCCACTTTTAACACTAGAAGCCCCAAAAGGCATTTTACCTAGAAACCTCAAACTGCGTCAATTGACGCATTATCACAACGACTGCGTTTAGCATGAAATGCAGATGTGAATTAATTTGAAGTTACTTATTTGTTAAATACGTGCAGTATGTGACATCATTACATGACGTCATCGTGTGTTTATTGTTTTGTAATGTCGGAGTAAAACTGTAAACAGTGATTGATTTAAAACCAAAATTTACTCTGTAACACAGGTATGTACAATGTCGTGACTTTCGTACATGCCCTAGAATAGGCCGACACTCCAGAACTTTTAGCATATCGCTTCCTCCCTGAAATTTTATTCATTTTTTTCTACGATTCTATTTACAGAATGCCGAGACCTTGTAAGAAGACAGCAGTGCCTAGATGTGTTGGTGCAAAATCAGATTCAAATGTTGACCTACATGTTACAGGTTGTGCAGGCGTACATACTTATCCTGTTTGTTCGTTAACTGACATGGACTTTGCAGTTACTTTTGAATTTGCAGTTACTTTTACATTTAGTTAACACTGTTCTTATCTTAGTCGTCGTATGAAACTTGTGAAAACCACTCAATTTTCTTGGTTGCGTCAATTGCCGTACTTTGGGGCTTCTAGGTATAAATTCATTTTCCCGCTAGGTGGCGCATCTGTCATTAATTTCACTGGTCAACAAATTTTTACAAAAGTCATGTTACTGAAATAAAAATAGTCATTTCTTATCAATTTTTATATGCTGAACACGAATATGACAGTGAAATTGCAAAGCTGGCTCTAGTATTTTTGTAATCTACAAGAATTAATGTTTACATCATGAAATGCAGGTCAGTAGTAAATATAATAGGCCTTCAGTTAATACCGGTAAAAAAACAAGTCGTAGACTACTTCTTAGATTTTTTTCGCCTGTCTCTTGTACAGCTGTTCGGGAGCTTCTCTGGGGAGTGTCCAGCAGTAGTCAGCCAGCATTGTAGTGGACCATTTTCCCTGGTATCTTTGCTCCATTGTTGCGATATCCTGGTGAAAACGTTCGCCCTGTTCATCACTAACCATACCACAGTTGTCAGGAAAGAAATCGAGATGGGAATCAAGGAAATGGATCTTTAGAGACATATTGCAGCCACGTTTCTGATACTGCATCAGAATGTCTTCTACTAGTTCCTTGTAGTTTTCTGCCCTAACATTCCCGAGAAAGTTTGTTGACACTAGGCGAAAAGCATTCCATGCTTGTTTCACATCACCCTGCAGCAAGTTGTTGAACCGGTCATCTTTGAAGAGCTCTCGAATCTGAGGACCCACAAAAACTCCCTCTTTAATCTTTGCTTCGTTGAGTCAAGGGAATTTTTCATGCAGGTATCGGAAAGCTAGCGAAGTGCGGTCTATGGCTTTCACAAAGTTTTTCATCAAACCTAGTTTGGTGTGAAGGGGTGGTAGCAGGATTTTGTGAGCCTCAACCAGAGCTGGGTGCTGGATATTCTTCTCTCCAACTGTTACATTTTGTCTGCGATTCCATTCCTTCCGCAAGTAGTGTCAATCCCTTGCTCGGCTATCCCACTCACATAAGAAACACATGTATTTTATATATCCCTGCTGCAGTCCCATTAAAAGGGCAACTACCTTCAAGTCACGACAGAGGTGCCAGCTGTCCTTGTTATAGTTAATGGAAGTCAGTAGATGCTTTAAGTTATTGTATGTCTCTTTCATGTGGACTAATTTCACCAAAACCCGTTGAAATTATCAAAATACCATAATCCACCAAATTTCAACAAATGTGTAAGACCCCAGAACAAACTATACTAATTTTTTTGTTGGAGTTAGTCGTCAAAGTGAGTGGACAAATGACCACACACCACCGCGATGTCTCCATTTTAATAAATGTAAAAATAAAGCTTTTGCGCTTTTAATACTTAGCTCAATTGATGAACTGTTTAGAGATAAATGCCAGAATGTTTCAAGCAGCGACGTGCAACACGTTTCGGGTCGTCACCAAAGTTTCAATGATTCAATCAACCCTGCTTCAGGCATGTAGAAAGGCTGGCAAAACCTTATAGCAAATCACAGAGATTTTGCAGAAATGAACCGAAGTAGGGAGCCTTATAGCTTACTGCCTGCTCGGCGTCTGACGTCACTTACATCATGTGATCAAAAAGCCACCAATCATGACAAAATTGTAAAACACTGCAATTATGAAGGGGGAACCCACTCCAGGAGAACACCCGATAATAAGCAATGTAATTTCTTGATGTCTCAGAACAAATCTTAGATCAAATAACTAAAGGATAGTGTGCCAGTCAATTTGCATGTTTAAACATTAGGAGCCACCGTATTCAACCGATGGATCCATTTTTGTTCACGAAGCTGTAAACGCTGTTCGCGATCACCACCTCTAGGATCATATAAAATGTGATCCAAAACTCGCCAACGTAAAGAGGAAAAAAGATGAGAATGTTCCAAACAATGTTGTACCATTGGGGCTGAAACCACTTTCAAACGCAGCCGTGAGGCATGCTCAGACAGCCGCAATTTAATCGGACATTTCATTCGCCCTATGTAATATTTAGAACATGGACAAATTATTAAATAGACCACAAACGTGGAAGTACAGTCCGTGTAAACAAATGACCTAAAGATTTTTGACGTATGAATATCCAACCACTCTGTTCCCGATACAGTTTGAGCACAATAACCACATTGCATACATGGAAAATGCCCCACTTCCATTTGATCACAACATAGACGATCGAGTTTATGAGTGGTTTTCATCAATAAGTCACGCAGGTTTGCTGTTCTGGCATACGTTATTTGCAAAGTTTTGTTCTGAAAACAGCAATGAAGTCCCAAGATTGGCCAAAATTGTTTCAATAGCCTCGCCACTTGCGGCATATTGTTCGTGTAAGGCAAAACCCCTGTGATGATATCCTCAGTGGATTTAGGGGAAGCTGGAAGAATTTTTGCTTCATGCACAAGAATTGCAGTTGCGGCTTACACAACGGGGTTATCCTTCTTCAGTGATTACAAAAGCTTACAAAAGAGCTCGATTTGCCCACAGAGATTGGCTGTTGCTTCCGGCTTCCCCTAAATCCACTGAGGATATCATCACAGGGGTTTTGCCTTACACAAACAATATGCCGCAAGTGGCGAGGCTATTGAAACAATTTTGGCCAATCTTGGGACTTCATTGCTGTTTTCAGAACAAAACTTTGCAAATAACGTATGCCAGAACAGCAAACCTGCGTGACTTATTGATGAAAACCACTCATAAACTCGATCGTCTATGTTGTGATCAAATGGAAGTGGGGCATTTTCCATGTATGCAATGTGGTTATTGTGCTCAAACTGTATCGGGAACAGAATGGTTGGATATTCATACGTCAAATATCTTTAGGTCATTTGTTTACACGGACTGTACTTCCACGTTTGTGGTCTATTTAATAATTTGTCCATGTTCTAAATATTACATGGGGCGAACGAAGCGTCCGATTAAATTGCGGCTGTCTGAGCATGCCTCACGGCTGCGTTTGAAAGTGGTTTCAGCCCCAATGGTACAACATTGTTTGGAACATTCTCATCTTTTTTCCTCTTTACGTTGGCGAGTTTTGGATCACATTTTATATGATCCTAGAGGTGGTGATCGCGAACAGCGTTTACAGCTTCGTGAACAAAAATGGATCCATCGGTTGAATACGGTGGCTCCTAATGGTTTAAACATGCAAATTGACTGGCACACTATCCTTTAGTTATTTGATCTAAGTTTTGTTCTGAGACATCAAGAAATTGCATTGCTTATTATCGGGTGTTCTCCTGGAGTGGGTTCCCCCTTCATAATTGCAATGTTTTACAATTTTGTCATGATTGGTGGCTTTTTGATCACATGATGTAAGTGACGTCAGACGCCGAGCAGGCAGTAAGCTATAAGGCTCCCTACTTCGGTTCATTTCTGCAAAAGTTCTGTGATTTGCTATAAGGTTTTGCCAGCCTTTCTACACGCCTGAAGCAGGGTTGATTGAATCATTGAAACTTTGGAGACGACCCGAAACGTGTTGCACGTCGCTGCTTGAAACATTCTGGCATTTATCTCTAAACAGTTCATCAATTTAGCTAAGTATTAAAAGCGCAAAAGCTTTATTTTTACATTTATTAAAACGGAGACGTCGCGGTGGTGTGTGGTCATTTGTCCACTCACTTTGACGACTAACTCCAACAAAAAAATTAGTATAGTTTGTTCTGGGGTCTTACACATTTGTTGAAATTTGGTGGATTATGGTTCTTTCATGTGGACGGCATGCGCTACTGGAATGGATTGAAGACGGTTTCCATTGTTCAAAAGCACAGCCTTCAGACTCAGTTTCGAAGAATCTATAAATAGTCTCCAGTCTTGTGGGTCATGAGTGATTTTTAAGGCATTCATGAGGCTTTCAATATTGGAACAGAATACCAGATTACTTTCCTTTCTGAAGAAGAAAGGCTCCAACTGCTGGTGGCGCTTTCGATATGAAGTAATGTTGACATCTTCTTCTAGAAGATTCCATTGTTGGAGTCTTGATCCTAGCAATTCTGCCTTGTTCTTGGATAAGTCCAAATCATGAACCAGGTCATTTAGTTCTTCCTGTGTTATTCTGTGTGGAGTTGATATGCATCCCAGTGAAAATCTGGGTTACTGCATGCTGACGGACCAGGAGAAGAACAGGTTGGCTCACCCTTTTCTTCATCAGATGAATCAAGAGAATATTCTGATGGAGGTTCTGGAATAGGAAGTCCCTCACCATGTGGAACTGGTCTCAATGCAGACAGAATGTTTGGGTAGACTATGCTTGACTTCTTTTGCTTCGTTATTCCGCTGGAAAGAGGAGGAACCAAGCAGAAGTAACAGTCATTTATGTGGTTGCTTGGCTCTCTCCACACCATGGGGACTGCAAACGGCATTGATGGTCTTTTGCAATTCAACCACCGTGAAAGCTGTGTTGTACATGTAGCGCAGCATATATGCGGGGCCCAAGGCTTGTCTTGGTCACCAATCTTGCATCCGAAGTAAAGTTGATATGCCTTCTTCAGTTGAGAAGTGATACTTTTCTTCTGGTTGGCAAATATCACTTCCCCACAAATGTAGCAGAAATTGTCAATGGTATTAACGCACTTTTGCAGCATTACTGTTCTGTATTGTACCTAAATGGCTAAAATTATATGATTAATAAAAGTTACATGTAACAGTAGCTTAAACTGTCTCACACACAGTCTGAAATATTTTAAATGTTCAACCTTTCCGACTGAGTATAGTACACTGCTGACGTCAGATGGCTTCAGCAGCCGTCTGGCAGTAGTATTGCATTGCATCAGAAAATGATGCAATCAATTCTGGATGATGTGTGCATGCTGGTATTATGCAATGTGATGCAATATTACATCATTCAAGGCTTATTTTGAATGTTGTTGATGTCTTACTGGATAAATTTACACGGTGAAACGTCTAAAAATGAACTACATACAATATCTTCATAATGAGAGCCAATAAAATTTTTTTAATGTTATATTTGTGTTCAGCTCACCAAGATACTACAGATTAGGGCCTTTTAAAGTCAGTAATGATTTCAATGTTGACCAGTGTTTTCAATGCACATATTTGAACATCTTGACCTCACTAACAAAGTCATGGAGCATAACTGACATGGTTCTAGCAGTGGCGCTGCTATACAGCTTCGAAGATGCATTTGCGTCAATTGATGCACTTTGGGGCTTCTAGGTATAAATTAATTTTCCCGCTAGGTGGCGCATCTGTCATTAATTTTTGATGCACATATTTGAACACCTTGACCTTGCTAACAAAGTCATGGAGCATAACTGACATGGTTCTAGCAGTGGCGCTGGTATACAACTTCAAAGATGCATTTGCGTCAATTGACGCACTTTGGGGCTTCTAGTGTTAAGTATCTTATGACATAATTGGAGTGGAGGAGTAGCCTGGGATCCAGAGAGATCAGGGTTCATGTCCCACAGACACATTTTGTGACCCTGGGCAAGTCATTTAATCCTCCATTGCGTCAGCTGCAAACTTAGATTGTAAAACCTCTGGAGACAGGGTTATACCAACAGTACCTGAATGCAACTCACCTTAAATTACTTGTAGAAAGGTGTAAGATAACTAGAAATAAAATAAACTGCAGCCACCCATATGCATAAGACTGAGAATCACTAAATTTCTGCTATAGGACCAAGAAGGTTAGTAGCTCAGTTTATCAGATATCACCGATTTTCAGGGATTGTCCCTGATTTTAGAGCTATATCCCTGACTTCCACTTGTTTGGCAGTCTCCTGTCCCATATTCCAGCAATGGGGACAGAGGGGTAGAAAATAGTTTTATTTTCAATTTAGTGATTTGAATATATCTGTTTTTAGAATTTACATCCATTTTCTTTACGACGACTCTTCCCTCCTTCACTCCTTGTTGCTTAAACCTGGAACTAAGGTACCTCTTCCTCCTTTCCAACCCCACTACACTTTGAATAAGTGTCTCAGATTTGCCTTCAAAAAATCTGGTAACCTTATTAATAGCGTGCATTGCTCTAATATCTGCCCTTCCTCCCATGTGCCCCTCCTCTGCCAAGCCAGTCAGTTGACCACTGCATTACCAATCGTAATAGATTAAACCGAATAGGTGTTCTAAGGCTTTCCTAGGCTAACATATGAAATCAATAAGAATTTAGGGCTCGATACTGCAAGGCATTTACACATTTACAGAGCTGTGGACCGTGTAAATGCCCTTAAATGGAATATTCAGCAGCACTAACAGGTAATGCCGCTGTATGCCCCAATTCTAACCGCTTAGCATCGGGGCATGTCGGGGGCGGTACCCAATGATAACCATGATGTGGCGATATTCCGCTACTGCCCAGTTATCCCTCAGTGGCAAAAGCTGCTTAACATTTGCTGCTGAAGTTAACCGGGTAGTGGCTGAATATCGCGGTTGCACGGTTAGCTTCGGCATCATGTGCGGCAAGGCAGCAAACCCAGATATTCAACGCCGGTGGCCGGATATGGCCCCGGATTGAATATCTAGAGTTAAAGTTTGGCCTCGGAGGCGCATAGCCATCGCAACTCAACATCGGACCCTTACTGTCCAGTCAGACTGTTATGATCAGTACCAGGAAATCAGCATCGAGTTCCTTTGCTTAAAGAAATGAGAAAGTTCATACCACACATTGGGGGCTATTTTTGAAGCATTATTGGTAACTTCCATGTGTACAAAGCATTTACTCATGAAAGTGACGATTTTAGGAAGGGCTTAGTTTACACATGAATGTCCTTACAAGGGGGTGCTTTGGGGGTATGGTTAGGGAGTAGCCTGGGTGGGTCAAAATCCAAATGTGTATGCCCCATTTCATGCAATGAGTACAAATGTTTGACTACAGTTGCCCATGTTGGGATTCACAGCTGCTCCCTGGCACAAATAGGTTTTTTGAAAGTGCTCTCTTCCGCCTGCCCTTTACAGAAGGGATTAAAGGGTTACCTTCTTAAATCCTCCACTGTTTATTTCCCCCTCCAAATTGAAATCAGATAGAGCTAACATCATCTGTAGTTAACTGGCAACATTTATATGTGTAGGTTTGCAAAATGGCTAAGTTAAGTGACCGTACTTACATATGGAAGCTGTGAAATACAGACTTTCACGTGGAACTGCCGGTGCCTACTTGTGAAAGTCGCAGGCATTGGCTGCCTATTAAACTTAGAATTGTTTCTACAATTCTTACATTGCCCACAGGGCTTATTATTCAACATTACCAACCTTTCTTTCATACTTATTTCCTGCACCCCGTGCCTTCTTTGCTTTCACCACAGCAAATTTTGCTAGTGATTTTCTCTTTCAGGCAAATTAGATTTATACCACCAAACTATTTTTTCTCAGTCACAGTTCCCCAACTATAGCATGCATTACTTTTAGATCTTTGTATGGAAGCATGACAGCAAATTCAAAGCTAACCTGAAGGCCTATTATTTCTTTCTTGCCTTGGTCTGAGATGGTCTTCGCAGCTAACCTAAGGTGTAGTCCCTCTCTTGGGAAAGATTCTCTTCAGGCACCCTGATGCAGTTTCTGGACCCTTGCTTATGGTGCTATATTTGATTTATGTTAGTTTGGAATCTTAGTTATGATGTTTTTACTTTACTAACTGTATTATTTTAGTTTATTTATTTATTTATTTAGAACACATTTATATATACACATTTATATATAGTTGTCTGATTTTATACCTATAAAGCACTTAGACACACTTATCAAGAGGTGTATATCAAATAAAGTGAACTTGAACATGAATCCATGCATCAGAGGGTGATATTAGACTTGATGCTTACAAATGGGGGAGTGTTTCTGATATTATTGTAAGTGATCATCTGGCATCCAGTGGTATGGTTCAGTATTAGGATACAAGGGGAAACGATTCACAGGAAAGTGAGGGTCCGAGACTTCAGAAAAACAGATTTTGTGAAGATGGTGTGAGGAGTCATTAGTTGGATGGGACGATGTAGATAAAATAAAAACCAGAAATGAACTATTTTAAGGGCAACAAACTTTTTTTTTATTGGGAAAGCAAATAAAAGAGGAAAAAGAAGTCATTATGGTTTTGAAACTAATAGCTGAAAAAGTATGGGAAAAGGTTAGCACTCATAAATTACAAAAGATCACAGAAAGAAGAAGACAAGCCACACCATCTGGAGAAACAAGGAGAGGCTTGTAAAGTAGTCAGGAAAGCAAAGATGCATATGAAACCATATACCGCTGCAGGACTTGCTTACTCACATACTTAGGCTGAGATCGGTTGCATTGACCTTATCGGATTGCAGGTTCATTTTTTCAAGGATAGTCACCCTTTTCATCTTTCTCAACTCCTGTTACCCTACATATTCTGTCTGTATGTTCCACCTCAACTTGTCTCCTTTGTTATTAAGATATTTCTAATATGCATTGTGCTGACATTAGGGCCGGCCCCAGAGTTCATTCACGGTGTTGGCGCCCTAGGCAGACCTTAATCTTTACACCCCCCTGGCCGTCAAAAAATATTGTTTAGTTTTGAATACCCTGTTCTTTGCTGCCTCATAGAAGTTGCCATCCTAGGCGGCTGCCTGGTTTGCCTAATGGTTTGGCTGGCCCTGGTCTACATTGTAAGTAGCATGCCTCTAATTATATAGCAGAGTTTTATTATGTAAGGTGTACTTTTTATATGATTATTTTACTGTTGTAATTGTAAATTGCCTATAACCAAGATTATACATGCCGTACACCATCTTGAGTGACTTTCTTCAAAAAGGCTGTAAATGAATAAATAAATAGTCTACATATAAAACAGAGTGATAGGACTATTTTTATGTTAGTGACAGGAAAAAGTGCAAAAGTAAAATTTTAAGACTCCAGGCAGAAGGGGAAGAATATGTAGAGGCTGCTGAAGATAAAGTAAAATTAATTAAATATTTCTGTTCCATGTTTACTAATAAAGGGCCAGACGATGGACCTCTGAATACAAACATAAATACGAATGGAAGTAAGGTAGACTTCAGACAATTTTCAGAAGACTGTGCTCATGAGGAGCTAGCTAAACTAAAAGTAGACAAAGTGATGTACCTGGATGGGATACATCTGAAGGAGGTTCTGATGGCTCTGTTGTCCGATCTTGTCAATGCATCTTGGATGGCTGGAGAAGGGCGGATGTGGTTCCTCTCTAGAAAAGCAGAAGTAAGAAAGAGGCTGGTAATTACAGGTGAGTCAGTCAGACCTTGGTGGTGAGTAAATTAATGGAAATGTTGTGAAAACAGAGGATAGTGCAGTTCCTGAAATCCAGCAGGTTAAAGGATTACTAGAAGTAGGTCTTTGTCAGATGAATCTGATCTTTGACTGGGTGATCAGAGAGTTGGATCAGGGAAGAATGCTATGGGGTAGATTCCGTTCCCCGAATAACTTGGACGTACAACCCGTGAAGAGGCCCGGGACGGTATTCCAGCCCCAACACTCCACGCACATACAGAGGGTTTGTGCAGGGAGCGCTGGATGGGGGCAGAAGGGGGTGGGACGAGGTGGAGAGCGGGCAGAGCAGGGGGTGGGCTGAAGTACCTGGACGTACAGGGCTTATTCAGGTCATGGTCCTGTACATCCTCCGGAGCAGTGCTGGACGCCTGCCTTATTCCACCCTGAAGGTGGAATAAGTGCTGGGCATGGGGGTGATCAGGTCCTGCAGCCCCTCCAATGACAGCATTCCGCCACAGAGGGTATTCCGCTGCCTGACCCTGGCCCTGACTGCCCATGCCAAGGATCGAGCAGTGGAAAGGGTCTTTGTCTGTGGTCAGGTATTGGGCACTCAGGCTGGATGTGCCAGTGCCATGGCGATGGGATGTCATATCACCGCCACACCAGCAGGAGCGCTGAGAGGGCTGACCATGCAGTGCACAGGACGTCTCCAGCACCAGACTAGGGGGCACGCTGGGCCGTCCAAGTGCCTAGATTCTGCAACCGTGGGAACGTATAGCTCCCGCGGTTGCAGAATCGGGTATAATTTGGCCCCATACATCCTTTATTTTTTATTTATTTAATTTATTTATTTACATTCTCTTATATACCGCGCTATTCTGCATCAGTGCGGTTTACATTCAACAAACTGAAATTACATTGAACAGGGCATTATAACTTGGAGATAACTATTTTACAGGGAACATGGGCTATGGAGGGTTAAGTGGCTTGCCCAAGACCACAAGGAGCACCTTTGGACGTTCGGACGGCCTGGACATGCCCCTGTCTGAATTGGCCTCCACATGTGGTGTATTTAGATTTTCATAAGGCCTTTGGTTCCCCCTGCGCAACTCATTAACACTGGCAGAGGCCCTAAAATGACTGACTTGGTTAGAAACTGATTGAGTGAGAAGTGACAAAGGGTAGTGACAAATGGAATTCAAATGCAATGTAATGTGTGCCATTCAAGTCAATGCTGACTCCTAGCAACTCAGCCCCCGTGCATACGTAAGGGAGTCCAGACAGCCTGGTGCATGACAACGTATAATGACTGCGCCAGACTGCTTGACATAGTTGGTCTTACTGTGTGCTTCCAAAAGACATCCCATTTTACGGTATCAGAAGGCATGCCCACATCAAACTCCCAGGCCCTGCAAAGGCCTTTTAAGGAAGTTTATAAAAAGTTTATAAAAAATTGGATAACAATTTTCCATTCGCTTTTGCTTTGTTACAAATTTCATGGTGATCAGATATTGGGCATACCCCATCAGACCAAAGGGGGTCCTGCATCAAGCTTCGTACTGACAATCCAGTTTTGCTGCCTGCGGAATAGACAGCCCAAAAACGTCAATCAGTGTTTGCTAGCAAGCTATATGTCCTCCATCAAACAATTGTCCAACACATAGAATACCTTTTTCTGCCCAACCGTTCCAAAAAAGCTTCTTCCCATTGATTCGTACAAGCAAATTAAACCATAAGGACGAAGCTACTAATACTGAATATGGTGTCTTACAAAGAAGATCAATAGTCTCAATAGCCTTAACTATACTACTAACTAGTGTTACTAGTCCTATTCCCATCCTAGATGCTGGCAAAGACATCATAGGCAGAGCTGACAATAAAAAAGAAGAGACCAGTTCTTTCTCCATTTTGAGCCATGACGCTGAGGTGTCATCAAGAGCCCATTCCATCTCAAATCTTAATAGTGATGCCATATGGTATGTTTTGAAGTTGGGGAAAACCCACTCCCCTCTTTTCCCTTGACATTTTCAGCTTAGCCAGAGCAATACATGGTTTTTTTTTCCTTTCCACAAAAGGTTAACAAGAATCCGGTCTAGCTGGGAATAAACATTTGGTTTACAAAGGCCAGGTAACATCCTCAAACTCATAAATAACACTTGGCAGTACCACCATCTTAATTGCATCCAGCCTACCCCACCATGACATCCTCAGGGGGGACCATTTTTGTAGTGACTCTTTTACATCTGTCAGAATGCAGCTACTGTTCTCTTTAATGATCTTTTCCGGCATTGGGTAAAATTGCATTCCTAGATATTTTATATCCTGTGAAGCCCACCTAAAGGAATCTCCTCCACACCCCTCTGTATGGCAAGATCATTTAGTGGTAGTATCTCACTCTAATTTACCTTAAATCCAGAGAAGCATGAAAATCGGTTCACCACTCTTAGCAGGCTCTTTATGGATGATACGGGGCTCGCCGCAGCCTTTCAACAACTGTCTCCAGATTTGATGCTGTGAATTCCATTTTTTTTTATTTTTTTTTATTTATGCAATTTCAATAATACAACAAGAATTAATCTTGATAAGAAAGGACGCCACCAAGAAAAATAGGGATAAATCCTTATATAACACTATTCAATCCTAGAAGAAAAAAAAATTATACAAAGGTATACTCCCACAATGCCCCAATTTAAGAGGAGAAGGATACACAATACCCAGGAAAACATAATACCAAAAAAAGCATAAACAAGCGAAGATAAGGAGTTACATAGACAACGACTAACTCGCTCTATCTAACAGAGCTCATTTCAGGGAGGGTCGACAGCATCAGATTGCACACCAACACATCTAGAGGCAATAAAAGCAGACAGCTGGCGGGGGTATAGGAAAACATAATTATGTCCAGGCAACTTGACCAGGCACTTATATGGGAAACAAAGGAAAAAATAACCCTCCCAGCTGAAGTACCCCAGGTTTAAGAACCAAGAACTGTTTCTTCCTTTTCTGTGTTACCCTAGATATGTCGGGAAAAAACCTGATGGTAGACCCCATAAATTCCTCAACAGGAGACCAAAAGTACAATTTAAGGAGCCAGTACCAGTCCACATCTAACACCAGGATGACCAATAAGGTAGCGGTCATCCCGGAATCAGATTCCAACCGCTCTAAGTAGCCAGTCAAGTCCAGGCTATCACTAGACAGGGCAGGGGTAGAAGATAAACCCTGACCCAATCCACCAGCCATCTTCACCTTAGCAAGAACTTGGCGGAATAGATTCCACCGGAATTTTCAGGACTCCAATCAAAAACGTCTTAAAAAGTTCCATCAGTGGAATAGAAGGAACTTTAGGAAAATTCAAAACTCTCAGGTTCCTACTTCTAGACATATTCTCCAGTGCTTCAGTTTTTCATTGCACGCTCTCTGCATCCCACATAATAGCATCAACTGAGTCCTGAAACTGATTCACCCTCTGCTCCAAAGAGGTAACTTTCACCAGCAGGTCACCCAAGAATTTCTCGGGCACCCCAAGCTGTTGACCTAAATTCACCATCTGGCTGGAGATAACCTGCAATTGTCCCGACAAAGACTATTCAAGCTTTTAAAGTGCTTCCCACACTGTCTCCAAAGAAAAAAACTTTGGGTCTCACCAACACCTTCCGGGACACAGGAAGAGTAACATGTAAATCTGATGAGCTAGGTAACACAGCGGGAGAACTCCGTAGCTGCTGTTCTCTCTGTCTCAGCCCCAACTGACCATTCTCAGCCCCTACCTCTCCAGTGATGCTAGCAAGGAATTCTGTCTCCCAGGAAGCCCTTCTGGGGCAGGAGGGCCACCTGTCTAGTGAGGAAGAGCCCGCAGCTCCAGCCGAAGGGATTCCACCCACAGCAGTCACGCTGATCACACTTGACGGTTGTCCTGGAGGAAGCTGTATCTCTGGGCTTAGGGAGACATCAGGCCCAGGGCTGAGTGGAGATCTGCCTTCCATTCCCTCGTCTGCCAGCAGGCCACCCGAAGCCATCACTCCTCCGCTGGGCAGAAGAAAAGCATCCATCGGCCCAGCCTGCACTGTGAGCTCTGACTGGAGCTTGGCTTTGCGTTTCTGCCCAGTATGTGGCATAAGGAAATAGGTAAGAAATAGTAGAAAGCTTCAACAGGAGTGTCTCAGAGAGTGTCCGCTCACACTGCAACAATTTTCCTTCTCCCCTCACTGATGTTTGCTATTTTCCATTTTAATATATAACAACAAGGGCTCTAGAGCCAAGTCAAAGAGCAGTGGTGAGAGAAGGCAACCTTGTCCTTACTCAGGCAAACAGGGTCAGAAGGAACATTGTTAAGAACAGAGCGTGACTTAAGGGAAGCGTATAGCACCTCAACCCAATGAAAAAAAGTCTAGGCCACACCCAAATCACTTTAACACCTGAAATAAATAAGGCCATTCCACATGATCAAATGCTTTCTCAGTATCCAGAGATAATGCAACTGCAGGGCTGTTTATATGCCGAGAAAGCTCTAAAAAATTATGAAAAGATCTAGCATTCTCACCTATAAATCTCCCCTTAATAAACCTAGTCTGTTCCGGTCCAACTAGGCAATGAATTACCTTATCAAGACTATTTGCTAAAACGTTTGCTAGAATTTTATAGTCAACGTTAAGGAGAAAGATAGGGTGGTAATTATTAATGGAAGTCTCATCACTGCCTGGTTTAGGAATAAGCACAATATTTGCTTCTGAAAAGTTCAACAAGAGACTTTGTTGCTGTAATTTATTTAATTATTTATCCATATTTATATACCACTTTATCCTTCAATCAAAGTGGTTTACAATAAAATTAAATAGTAATAATAAGAGCAAATATTAGAAAATTAAAAGGGAAAGACATTAACAAATAAGAAAAATTAGAAAAATTATAACAATAGAATATAATCACTGAGAAGAACCATAGTAATCCATAAACAAAAATGTTTTTAACATTAAACAGAAGTCTTTTATATCCCTTGTAGATCTCATTTGGTCAGAGAGTTCCAAATAGCAGTAGCAGCAAGTGAAGGGGCTCTTCTGACAGTAGACTGATTAGATCGTTGAAATTCAGAAGGCGTAATGAGCCTGTTTAACATGTTGGAACGCCTGGGCCTTATACTCGGATCCTTGATTAATAAGCTTTGAAGGACTGCAGTGGAGGTATTGTAATAGATTCGGTGGATAATAAAGCTGCTTTATATCGTACACGTGAGATGATGGGAAGTCAGCGTAGTTATTGAAGTATTGGAGTTATGTGCTCTTTTCTAGATGTGCTCATAATAATCCTGGCTGCTGTATTTTGGACCAGTTGAAGAGGGTAGAGGGCCTGTATTGGAAGACCCTGATAAATTGAGTTATCATAGTCTATGATAGGAATAATTATTGATTGGCACACCGTACAGAAATGATCATTGCTCAGAATAGGTTTTAGTCAACAAATGATTTTTAACCTGTGATGTGCTTTGGATGCAGTTTTAAGAATGTGCATACGTAATGACAGATTTTCATCCAGAATAACACCTAGATACTTTACTTCTTTTTTTACTGCAATCAATTTATCATGAACAGCAATAGTTTGCGGTGGCAAAAAAGATGAGTTTCTAGTGATATACATCACTTCTGTCTTGTCACAGTTGACAGAAAGCGAATTGTTGGAGAGCCAAGTAATCATGTCTTCTAAGCACTTGGTTATGGGAGTCAGGTCTGGATTTGCAATCTTGATGGGGAAGTATACCATAATGTCATCTGCATATAGATGATAAAGCATCTTGTGACTTCTAATTATACTGCAGATGGGTTGAATATATATATTGAATAGTATAGAGGATAGAGAGGAACCTTGAGGGACTCTGTGTGGCACACTGAACCTTGTTGACTTGTTTTCATGGCATGTAACCTGTTGAGTTTGATCACTGAGAAGAACAGAACCACTTTATTGTGTTGTTACATAGACCAATTTCTTGTAATCTCTGTAACAATGGAATGAGAAATGGTGTCAAAGGCAGCTGAGATGTCCATGAATATTAATATGAAGCCATTATTGATGTTAGCAATGCCCCTAATGAGGTTGTCAAATAAGGAAGTTAAGAGACTTTCAACACCATGATGTGGCCTGAATCCATGTTATTGTGGGTCTAATGGGGCATTTAAATCAATATGGTCTTGCAGTTGTATTTGAACAGATTTTTCAATGATCTTAATGATGAATGGTAGACTTTAGGTCTTCTGGATTAAGGGAATTTTTCTTGAGCACTGGGCAAATAGTAGCTTGCTCAAGGACAGGAGGCATGTAACCCTGTTAAAAGGATAAAACCACCATTTTATGAAGGTACTTACTAAGCTGATCCTTTGAAGCTTTAATCCATGCAACAGGACATGGATCTGTTGGTGAGGTTGTAGTATTAAGCATATCTATGATGTGTTCAATCTGTGTAAGAGATGGAGTAATGAAGTTATCCAAGTTTGACATATATTTTTGTTATAAATTTAGGAATAATGTTTACCTGATTTCGTAAAGGATCACTGTATCTACTGGATAGAAAATTAGCATAAAGCTGAGGGTCAATACTGTGTATATCCTGTTGTGAAGAGTCTTTAGTAAGCAGCCTAACAATATTAATAGTTCTCTAGGTCTATTTGCTGCCTTTATGATGGAATTGGTATAGTATTGTTGTTTACTGTCATTGATTATGTTGTTGTATTCCTGTTGTTTGAGTTTGTATTGCAAAAGAGTGGCATGAGTTTTTGAACACCCCCATTTTCTTTCAATTCTCCTTAGATCTCTTTTTGCTTTTCTGATGTTATCCGAGTACTATGGTGCATTAGGCCTTTTACAAATGTGAATGTGTTTTGGACTTGTGATTGCTGCAGCAGAAGAGATGATGTTCCAATTTTCAATGATATTGTCCAAGTCTTGAGTATTCTGATGAAGCTTCTGAGTAATATCTTGTAAAAATATTTCCTTATTGAAGGACCTGAATCTTTGCTTTGAGTGCTGCGGCTCATGAAGGTGATTGTCATTAATAATGAATGAAAATATTATAGTGTGATGATCAGACCAGGGAACAGGGGCGACTGCTGGCGTCGAAACTTGATGAAGCTCCATGAGTTGATATGGAATGAAGACTAGGTCTGGCTTTGTTCCATGCTGATGTGTGGGAGTGATTACAATTTGAGTGTATTTAAGGGCTCTCATTGCAGTAAGGAAGGAATTGGATTCTTTAGCAGGTAAAGAACATCAATTAAAATCTCCTAGGACAATAAGTGGCTTGTGATGCGAACTGTGTGAGCAGATTGTGTTCAAAATTATTGAAAGATCCTTGTTTTTAGTATTTGATGGTCTGTATATTAAGCAAATGCTTAGATATTTATGGGAGATGATAATATAATTGAGCTCAATAGAGACTGAAGTGGAAGATGTATTAAATCCGTAGCCTTTTCTTGCCAGTATGAGAATGCCACCTCTTCTTTTATGTGAACGTGGGCAGTTGAATGCTGAGAAATCAGGCGGTATTATTTGATTGAGAATAACATGGTCAGAATTTAATAGCCAGGTCTCTGTTATACAGATAATGTCTATATTATGAATTTGAATGTAGTCATAAATAATGGCTGCTTTATTTCTAATAGATCTTGCATTAATTAATGCACACTTAATGGGCGAGATTACAATGGGATTAATGTGCAAGCTTTAGAAATGATTTAGGCGCTGTAAATAAATTAGATTGTGAGCCTTTCTTGTATTGGGTCTTGAGGCCATCGTTGTAGTAGGAGCAGTGAATATAAGAACATAAGATATGCCATACTGGCTCAGACCAAGGTCCATCAAGCCCAGTATCCTGTTTCCAACAGTGGCCAATCTAGGTCATACGTAACTAGCAGTTTCCCCAAAAGACACAGGTTCCACAATGCTTGTACTGGGTCAAGCAGTGATATCCTGGGTCCCTTCTTAATAATGGTTTATGGACCTTTCCTCCAGGAACTTGTCCAAACCTTTTTAAACCCAGCTACACTAACAGCCTTTACTACATCCTCCGGTAACAAATTCCAGAGTTTGATTACACGTTGAGTGAAAAAATATTTTCTTTTATTAGTCTTAAATAGTTTACCCTGTAGCTTCATTGCATGTCCCCTAGTCTTTCTATATTCTGATAACGCAAACTATCGATCTACGTTTACCCGTTCCACTCCGTTCATTAATTTATAGACTTCTATCATATCTCCCCTCAGCCGTCTCTTTTCCAGGTTAAAGAGCCCTAATCTTTTTAGCCTTTCTTCATAGGAGTATCCTTCCATCCCCTTTACCATTTTGGTGGCTCTTCTCTGAACCTTTTCTAATAACACTATATCCTTTTTAAGATACGGCGACCAGAATTGCACGCAATATTCAAGGTGCAGTCTCACCATGGAACGATACAGAGGCATTATAATATCTTTTGTTTTATTTTCCATTCCTTTCCTTATGATACCTAGCATTATATTTGCTCTCTTGGCCGCCGCTGCACACTGGGCCGAGGGTTTTAACATGTTATCCACAATGACGCCTATATCTTTTTCCTGGGTGGTGGTTCCTAATGTGGAACCTTGCATCGTGTAACTATAGTTTGGGTTGTTCTTCCCTAGGTGCATAACTTTGCACTTGTCCACATTAAATTTCATCTGCCATTTTGATGCCCAGTCTTCCAATTTATCAAGATCCTCTTGCAATTTTCCACAATCCTCTTGGGTTTTAACAACTTTAAATAGAACTTGCAAAAGAGAGGAGTTTGTGTATTTGTTGGTTCCACATAGAATAAGTGTATTCAATATTATTCAAAGCATATTTTAACTGATATAATATGGCATTATGCATTGATACAACAGCCGCAACTTTGGCGCAAGAATTGTTGCAAATTGCATATAGAATTCTGCAGTATATCCATCCGGACCTGCTACTTTATCCTAGATAAACTTTTAATTGCCTTAATTATTTCCCTCACCTGTATGGGGGCCGCTAAATGATTTCTGTGCATATCAGGGAGGATAGGGTGGTCAATTACTCTTAAAAGGTCTTCCCTTCTGTCCTCATTACTTGCACAATCTGATGTAAAAAGGCCACTGTATAAAGTAACAAAAGTCTTTGAAATATCATCTACATTAGTGACCGTACCACACCCCTCTATAATTTAAAGACGATATAAAGTGTTTTTTCTTCTGTACTTTCAACAATTGTGCATGCAATTTCCCCGTTTCGTTTCCACCTGCATAACACCCAAATACATCCTGCTCAGCTTGCTGCATTAAAATTTTTATTATAATCATATCGTAGTTTTACCAATTGTTGAAATACTAAATAAAATTTGATCTGAGATGACTCTGTTCTAAAGGCCTAATCTCCTCCTTTACCCTATTCATCTCCTTCAATAAGTTTTTCCTCATCCAAGCCAAAATGCCTATGATCTTGCCACATAGAGTTGCTTTAAAAGCTTCTCGTCTGTTACTATAATGCATGTCCTCATTCTCATTCCTCAGAAAGAAATCTGCAGTGAACACCTTTTAATTTGTCCATAACTGTGGACTCAAGAAGGAGCTTATTCTGAAAATGCCAGGATGATCTTTGAATACACTGAGACCATTTTCAAAATTCTAGACAGATGGTAGCATGATCAGATATGTATTGGCATGATGCTGCAACTAAGGATGTCTGACTGGAGGGACTTTGACACTAGCAAGTAATCAATTCTACAATATATTGGTATGGAAATTTAAAAAAGGAATGTTCCCAAGCCGCTGGATGGAGGCAGCTCCAAACATCCACTAGGCATAATGAATTTAAAACATTTTGCAATGCTTTTGTAGATTTTTTAGATATATTTCTACTAAACGAACTCCTGTCCAGTTTGTTATTTAAAACAGTATTGAAATCTCAAGCTAATGTATCTCCAGTTCCAAAATCCAACAGAGTCTGAAGCAATGTATCAAAAAAGCAAGGTGAAAAAATCAGACCAACCAACCCGAAGCTTGACACAGGACTCAAAGACTTAGGGGCTTGTTTACAAAGCCGCGGTAGCGGTTCGCGGTCGTTATCGGAGCCGCGGCCCCATTGAAATCAATGGGGTCGCGGCTCCGATAACGATCACGAACCGCTACCGCAGCTTTGTAAACAAGCCCCTAAGTGGGTTTCCCGAAGAAACACAATATCAGCATTCAAAGAATGAAGATAACCATCCCTTTAAATGTAAAAAGATATTGAATTAAGTCAGTTAACATTTAGAGAAAGCATTTTAATACCCATCTATAGATTTTTGATGATGTGATCTAATAAAAATCCTACTCTGAGATGGTAAAATAATGTAGACCTCTGTCATAATAAAACTAAAAAGGACTAATACCCAAACCCTTATTACTAAAATCAAGATATCCCACAAAATATAATCACCCCCCCCCCCCCAGTGAACCAGTCAGAACCATCAAAGCAATATGTGGCAACTCATTCCAAGGAAATAACATAAATGAAATAAAACACTTACCCCCTTCTGAGATGCACTATCATATACACCCTACTCCTACTGTATCCTTAGCCACACACACACCTAACCATCATACTTGTACCATTCTTCATAAAACAAAACAAAACCGAATGGCAACTACAAAACTCGGTACAATTTTAACTTACTGCTTATTCATTGCTGTTCTAGGTAGCACAGTACACCCATATTTCTAGGCATTGTACATAAGATATGTCCAGTTCAGTTATCTTCTTTTGTTGTAAACTTCGCTTCTCCTCTGTGGTCAGATAAATCCATTCAGTATTGGCCAAAATTGTAGATTGGCCCTTTCCAGTGCTGTAATGTAAAACAGTAACTCTTGGTAAGTTATAGGCTTCATCAAGACTGAAGACCATTACTTCGAAACCATGATCCCATTTACACAATGAAGCAGATCAGATACCAAATGTTTGACGGAAAACATAGACCTCGTGCAGGAGTCCATATCACTCAATCAGTATTGCAATTACTTTTGCAATCACTGTACACCCCTGTTATAGTAACTGCAGCTCAAATTTCAATCCTAGCTAGGAATGCGTCCATTAGAATTTTTACACACTCCCCAGTTCATTAAAGCTAAGGCATAGGCTGCAAAGTTTACATAAAATCCAGTCTGGAGCCATATTAATTTGGACATACACAGAAATAGTTACTCACCGATATCTGCAAGTGCAACTACTAACTATCATTATTACTTTGATAGATGGACCATGCATGCCACAAACAGCATACTTCCATCAGTTTGACACCTGTTAATATCAATCTAGGCCTAGGTATCCCAGCAACCTAATGGAATCTCGAGCCAACTCAATGTTTTTTATTTAGCATGCACTGTAATTAAATGTCAACCGACAGAGAAAAACGATCGCTGAACTTGAGCTCTCAAAGTAGTACTCCCTCAAGGATTCAGTCATTTCATTCATCAAGCCAGGCACACATCACATCAATTTACATTCATACTTTCATCAAATTACATGTAAACTATGAATCAAAATTTTAAGGTATCTGCAGGCACATAGTCCTGAATCACTTCGCATCCCCCACAGACGGCCTCTGGCTTGAAGATGGCTGTCTCTACTAGTCAATGAAATGAGAACATAAGAACTGCCATCCTGGGTCAGACCAAACAGTCCAGGGGCATAAATTAAGAACAATTTATTAACAAGACCTAACATGTCGTGTTTCGGTAACCCACCTGCATCAGGGGTCTGTACATAGTAGACCAAAGTCTTGAGGACACAATCAAATGTCATGCTTTAACCAGCAGATGGAAAACATTGAGAAAAAAAACCCAGAAACCACTTGGTTGACCAGCAAGTATAATCATTTCTCCACTCAACATTTTGTGAGAAAGGTGTTTCAAAGAAGATGATTCTATCAGTTCAAATGGAGGTTCCAGTAATTGCGTCAGAACTTTGTTGAGATCCCATCGAATCAGAGACTCATGAATAAGGGACTTTTTAGGAAGAAGACCTTTCATAAATTTTGAAATGATTGGACCCCCTGGTGATAGGAGAACATTTTATGCTTTCATGGTGCTAAGGTGCACTCTTACTGATGAGGTTGGAAGACCTGCTTGAGAAAGGTTTAGTAGTCTTGAGATACTGTCTTGATTCGTGAGCATCTAAATGGTTTACAATAAAATTAACAATGAACATATTCAACTAGCTAAAATGAAATCCAGACATTATTATACAGAAAACAAAAGCCAAATGGTAAACCAAGGTAAACACGTGGAGGCCAATTCTGATCGGGGCCCGCCCGGATGTCCAAAATCCGCAGGAGCAGAATTGAGGCACTTGGACCGGCCGGACAGACCCCGATTTTGCAGGCCCAGCCATGCAGTGCCTTCCCTGCCTAATTCACCCCCATGCTCCTGCTTGGGCCCTGGTGCCATGGCATCCTGTCGCCATAGCACCGGGATGCCATGCAGGAATCCCGCTGCCCCACACCATGTTAAAACTTCATTTCCCCACTGCCCAACCCCAGGAGGGGCCTGCCATGGCTGGGAACAGGCTGCAGGGATCCCCCTTGCTGCTGCTAGTCTTCCCAGTGTGGTCCAAATTCTTGCCATATCCCAGCATAATGAAAAGGACCTCCCTGCTTGCTGATACAAGCAATCAAAAAGCAATGAACAAGATAAACATTCCTTTTTCTTGAAGATGAAGTGTGAAGGTATTGAAAGCATTGTAGATCACTGTTCCAAACCATAGTTTGGGTTGTACTTTCTTAGGCGCATAACTTTGCACTTGTCCACATTAAATTTCATCTGCCATTTGAATACCCAGTCTTCCAATTTATCAAGGTCCTCTTGCAATTTTTCACAATCCTCTTGGGTTTTAATAACGGAATAATGTTGTGTCATCTGCAAATTTGATTACCTCACTCCTTATTCCTATTTCCAGGTCATTTATGAATATGTTAAAAAGCAGCGGACCCAGCATGGATCCCTAGGGTACTCTACTATTCACCATTCTCCACTGGAAAAATTGGCCATTTAGCCCTGCCCTCTGCTTTCTTTCTTTTAACCAGTTCCTGATCCACAATAGTACACTGCTTCTTATCCCATGACTTTTTAATTTTGCCAAGAGTTTCTTATGAGGGACCTTGTCAAAGGCTTTCTGAAGGGGAGTTGATTGGAGCCAGCCATTCAGCAACAGAGTGTTCCGGGGTGAGCAGGCTGCGGCGGGGACTGCCCCTGACAACATTGGGGTCTTTAAATTTTCACCCTTTACTAGGCGCATGGCCGTTTGTCACATGGCTGTGGCATGCCCTAAAGGGCGTGCCACAAGGGGCAGATAGGCCCTTGGGAACCCCTTAGGAGCCACTGAGGAGCCTTGAGGAGCTACTGTGTTTACTGGTAAGAGAAAGAAGAAGATTTTTCCCTTGGTTCCCCCTGCAGGTACTGTATCGTCTCTGTTGACCCTGGAGGGAGCTTCTTTAAGTTCCCCTGAGCTCTTTCTGCCCCTCCCCCATCAATGACGACCCCGCCTGACTTGCCTGCAAGTAATATGCCGGTACAACAGAGTACTCCAGTTTTACCTATTACTCGGTCACCACCCCAGCATCTTCCCCAAGATACACCTTAGTCCCATATGTGCTTGGTGTTTATTTGGCATGTTGTGATATGCACAGAGGCTACTTTGGTATCCATAGTGTCCCAGCTTTGTAAATATACACAGAAACCTGTTACAAAGCTGGGGGCAATCAATGAGCGGTTGGAATCTAACTGTTCAGGTTCAGAAATGTGATTCCCGGTATGCTTCTCTACAGATGATGAGTGTGTCTTCAGTTAAAGATAGTTTGGTTATTCATCATAGGTTGGAGTCTCTAGAAAATTCTCTTAAGATTAAAAATATTTGTTTTCTCAGTTTTCCTGTTACTCATTTGTTATCATCTGAGACAGGGCCGTACCAAGCTACAACTGCGCCCTATGCGACTTGTAAAACTGGTGCCCCCCCCCCCCATGACATCAGACTTTTATCAGTTACATATTTTATTTATTTATAAGCATTTCTATGCCGCTTATCAAAATCTAAGAGGCTTACAAAATAACATTCATAAAATAAATTAGACAATAACAAACTGAAAACATAAAACAAAAAAAATGGTCATATTAGACAATAGGCTTGTATAAAGTTAACTAAAGTTATGAGTCTATGCGACCCACAGTCAACGTCAGGCTTCCAAAGGAGCTCTTTTTTGTCCCAGCAATGAATTAGGGACATGTTTACTAAATATTAATGTGCGTTAAATGGCACTACACCTATAGAAATAAATCAGTGTTGCTGCACTTAGTGCGTGTTAACAATTGTGAATACACATTAACCTTTAGTAAACATGTCTCAGTGAGTGAATGTGTTAATACCATTTTCATGGGCAGTAAGGATAAAGAAAGGTTACCATATTTCTACATTACCATCTTCCAGTGTCAACTACCAGGTACATTAGAAAGTACCACAAAGCCCTGCTGACTTAGAACCCATACTAAACCTGCCATATCATAAAAGCACTACAAGGACTCACACAGCACCAGACTCTACATATATAAAGGCAGCACTGAAAAATAAATCCAATATACCTCAGAAAATCAATACATCTTCTGGGAAAAGAGATCAAGTAGGACTCCTGCACAGAAGCTACACAAACAGAATACCGCAGCTCGGTGATATATGCAAAACGACCATCATCAAATACAGAACAAGGGATCACAATTTAGAAATATGAAGGCCATGATTGAACTGGGAATCCCCAAAAGCCAATCTTGGAAAGCACTACAACACTGGAGAAATAAAACTATACATTAATTTCCTTTTGTAGTGAACAAATTTAAAGACATCAGTGATGAACATTTCCCAGAGCTGACATATTCCAGTTAGTAAATTCAAAATAAAATAATTTCTCTCTACCTTTTGTTGTTTGGGCAATTTATTTTTCTGTCACAATTGCCTCAGTCACTCTTTTGCTTTCTGAATTCATATATTCTGCTAACTCTCCATTGTCTGCTGTCCATTTTTCCTTTCTTCTCTTGTCTCTTATATTTTTCTCTCACTTTGCATCCACCTTCTTTCTTCCTTCTTACACAAAATATCTGTGTTTCTTCCATCTTACCCAAAATATATATCCTCCTCCCCAGCCTTTTTCTCCACTCTGATCGCTGCATCTGCCCCCTTTCAGCTCCCCAGCATCACCCCCTTCCAGGTCTCAACAACATCCGCTCCCTTCCAGTCCCTGTCCCTCCCAGCATCTGCTCCCTTCCAGTCCTTGTCCCTCCCAGCATCAGTTCCCTTCTAGGCCCTATCCCTTCTAGCATGAATTCACTTCCAGCCCTTCCATACTTTCTCCCCTCTCCCCCCGAGCAGCAGTCCTCCCAATGCCTTCTATCCCCCCTGCCCAAGAGCAGCAGCCCTTCCCATGCCTTCTCTCCCCCTACCCAAGAGCAGCAGTCCTTCCCATGCCTTCTCCCCTCACAGAGCAGCAGTCCTTCCCATGCCTTAGAACATAAGAACATAAGATATGCCATACTGGGTCAGACCAAGGTCCATCAAGCCCAGTATCCTGTTTCCAACAGTGGCCAATCTAGGTCATACGTACCTAGCAGTCTACCCAAAAGACACAGGTTCCTCAGTGCTTGTATTGGGTCAAGCAGTGATATCCTGGGTCCCTTTTAATAATGGTATATGGACCTTTCCTCCAGGAACTTGTCCAAACCTTTTTTAAACCCAGCTATAATAGCAGCTTTTACTACATCCTCCGGTAACAAATTCCAGAGTTTGATTACACGTTGAGTGAAAAAATATTTTCTTTTATTAGTCTTAAATAGGTTACCCTGTAGCTTCATTGCATGTCCCCTAGTCTTTTTATATTCTGATGATGTAAACAATCTATCTACATTTACCCGTTCCACTCCGTTCATTAATTTATAGACCTCTATCATATCTCCCCTCAGCCATCTCTTTTCCAGGTTGAAGAGCCCCAACCTTCTTAGCCTCTCTTCATAGGAGAATCCTTCCATCCCCTTTATCATTTTGGTGGCTCTTCTCTGTACCTTTTCTAATAACGCTATATCCTTTTTAAGATATGTCGACCAGAATTGCACACAATATTCAAGGTGCGGTCTCACCATGGAACAATATAGAGACATTATAATATCCTTTGTTTTATTTTCCATTCCTTTCCTTATGATACCTAGCATTCTATTTGCTCTCTTGGCCACCACTGCACACTGGGTGGAGAGTTTTAACATGTTATCCATGATGACACCTAAATCTTTTTCCTGGGTGGTGGATCCTAATGTGGAACCTTGCATCGTGTAACCATAGTTTCGGTTGTTCTTCCCTAGGTGCATAACCTTGCACTTGTCCACATTAAATTTCATCTGCCATTTGGATGCCCAGTTTTCCAATTTCTCAAGATCCTCTTGCAATTTTCCACAATCCTCTTGGGTTTTAACAACTTTAAATAGTTTGCTGTCATCTGCAAATTTGATAACCTCACTCGTTATTTCCTTTTCCAGGTCATTTATGAATATGTCAAAAAGCAGCGGACCCAGCACAGATCCCTGGGGTACTCCACTATTCACCTTTCTCCATTGGGAAAATTGGCCATTTAGCCCTACTCTCTGCTTTCTATCTTTTAACCAGTTCCTGATTCACAATGGTACACTGCCTCCTATCCCATGACTTTTTAGTTTTGCCAAAAGTCTCTGATAAGGGACCTTGTCAAAGGCTTTCTGAAAGTCCAGATACACTATATCAACTGACTCACCTTTGTTTACCTGTTTATTCACACCTTCAAAAAAACATAACAGATTAGTAAGACAAGATCTTCCTTGTCTAATGCCATGTTGGCTGTCTCCCATTAAGCCATGAATATCTCTTGCGCAAGAGACAGGAAGTTCCCCGTATCACTTTTAACAGTGAGGGCTTGCAATCGTGCTGGTGGGTGGCTGCAGCTTGGTACAGCCGCTGAACTGAAAGAGAAAGGTCCCGCGGCTGTAGTTGTAATAACGACTGCAGACTTCAGTTCACTGGGAGGCAGGAGAGGATCTGGATACCAAATATAACCAGTCCACAGAGGTATAGTTAATTATTGAACCCTTCCCCCCCCCCCCCGGCCTCACCTATTTCCAGTCCCTTCTGACTGCGCCCACCCCCCCCCCCCCCCAGATTTTTGCGCCCTGTGTGGCTGCACCGTTCGCACCAGGCTAGGTACGGTCCTGATCTGAGATATTGCTTCGTAAATATATAAAGGAAGTTTTAGAACTTCCAAATGCAGATACCATAGCTTTCTTTAAAATGTTTTATCTTTCCTCTAGAAAGGTATTTATTTATTTAGTATACATTTGTATACCGCTACTTCCAGCGATCAGCAGCGGTTTTTTTTTTTTTTTTTGATTACAGATTGGAAATTGTCAAATCATGACAGGAAATTTTTGAGGTATAAACACATTGATTAGACAGGAAAGCACAGCACACAGAGAACTATTTTACAGGGAACATGGGCTATGGAGGGTTAAGTGGCTTGCCCAAGACCACAAGGAGCACCTGTGGGACTAGAAACCCCAGTCCTTCCGGCCCAAGGTTGCTGTCCTCTAGTGGGATTTGAACCCCCGACCTTCCGGCCTGAAGTACCTTGACCCAACCACTAGGCTACTCCTCCACTATCTGATGAGTTTGTTTGGGAATATGATATATTGCAATCTCAACCTCAATCATACTCAATTCCTCGAGGACTCTCAAGATACCATTCTAACTAGAGCCACGCTGGTGGCCTCATTTATATCTGAATTGGATAAAGCTTTGGTATTTAGGAATTACTTTAAACATAAAGATGCCTTTTTTTGTGGTGCTAAAGTACAATTGTTTCAGGATATCTCTAGGGCAACTCAGGTGCATAGGCAGGTTTATTTTGTCCCTTAGGCCAAGGGTGTTGGCCCTTGGGGTATCTTTTTTTTTCTCAGGTTTCTCTGTAAGTGTGTGATTACACTTCAGGGTGTAAAGTTTATTTTTTTGGACTCCCTACAATTGGAGAACTTTTTGACTGAAAGAGAGAAAGTTGGGTGAGTGATGAGGGATTAAGGGCGGTTGTATTATTTGGCTCTGGGTTTATATAGAGTATCCCTCTCTTGTTTTCCTTTTTCTTATTTTTTTTTTCTTTTGTAAATTTTCCCTAGATGTAGGCTGCAATTGTTTGTTATGGATTGCCTTTATGAGATTATCTTCCTATTGTATTTTCTGTTTACTTCGTATTACTTGCTTTTGTCAAGTATGATTAAATTGAAATTTAAAAAAAAATGGGGCTTTCTGAAAATCCAAATATTTATTTATTTATTTATTTATTTAACAAACATTTTTATAACTCGCTTTCCACATGATCAAGTGCGGTTTACAAATGACAATATTCTGAAAAGTACACTAAAGATTGTCTTATTCAGTTACATGGAAGGAAAATAACTAATTACATTGATAACATAACTATAAACAAGGGTGAGCATGGATTGTTTTTGCTCTATCGGTACAATCGTACCAGGGTGGGTGCAACCTTTAACTATATACAATGGATGAGCATAGCTGGTGTTTTATTTGCTCTAACAGTCCGCTGCCAGTAGGTTTATATCACATGTTTGACTCACTGTTAGACTTGCTGGTTGGTTCGGATTTGATTTGTTGTGACGTCAGCTTGAGTGTCAGCATTTGATTGGGAGCCATAGTGTGAGGTGAATAGGAATGTTTTGAGTTTTTTGTGGAAAATTTTGATGTATACTAAATATACTAAATCAACTGGCTCACCTTTGTCTACCTATTTATTCACACCTTCAAAAAAATATAACAGATTGGTAACATGAGACTTTCCTTGGCTAAATCCATGTTGGCTTTCTCCCATTAAACTATAACTATCTACATGTTCAGAGTGGAGGAGTAGCCTAGTGGTTAGAGCAACAGCCTAGTACCCAGAAGATCAAGGGTTGAATTCCCACTGGCACTCCTTGTGACTATAGGCAAGTCACTTTACCCTCCATTGCCTGGGAAGAAAAGGCTGGCAATCTACTTCCAGTGATACATTGCCAAGAAAACCCAGAGGTAGCTGGGTCACTATGAGTCAAAACTGACTTGATGGCACAAAAAAAAATCTACATGTCCAGTAATTTTATTCTTTATAATGGGTTCTACTATTTTGCCTGGTACTGACTTCAGGCTCTCTGGTCTGTAGTTTCCCGGATCCCCCTGGAACCCTTTTTAAAAATTGCCGTTACATTGGATATTTTCCAATCTTTAGGTACTACAGATGATTTTAATGATAGTTCACAGATAGTAGGTCTGCAATCTCATTTCAGTTCTTTTAACACCTTTGGATGTATACCAACCGGTCCAGATGATTTGCTCTTCTTCATTTTATCAAAAGTTGTAAAACATCTGCCCGGTTTGTCAATATTTCTTTCAATTCTTCTGATACATCACCTTTAAATATCATTTCTAGCATGGATAACTTCCCTACTTCTTCTTCAGTACTGTCTTTCAGCACTGTTGCTATTTTGGCACTGTTTTGAATATCTTTAGTAGGAGTTTTGAACATAGTAATTTAATGCTCAGTGGACAGTCATTGATGCTATTACGGCACTCTTAGACACTTCTGTGTCTTTGTTTTAAGCCGATGGTCTGAGACATCCCTGAGCCATTTTTATAGATGGTGAATTATACTCGCTCCTACAATATTGTTCTTCAATAGATGCTGTTGCTAATAGAGTAATTTTTATTATTTTTGGTCACTTTTATTACTCTACGAATTGACCTGAGACTATTCTGTACGTCAGTAAAGACCAAAGCAAAGAATTCAGTCTGTCTGCTATGACCTTGTCCTCCCTTAGTGCCCCTGTTGCCCCTCTATCATCTAATGGTCCAACTGACTCTCACAGGCTTTTTGCCATAAATGTACTTGAAAAAGCTTTTATTATGCAGTTTTGCTTCCATGGCAAGCTTTTTTTTTCAAATTCACTCTTTGTCTGTCTTATCAATGCCTTGCATCTGAGTTGCTGATGCTTTTGTTGTTTCCCAGATCTCTATCTAGTTGTCTGACTTGTCTATACTTGTGTTCCTAGCAATGGCTTAGCAGAATGTGTGGTGTAGTCCTCCACACATTGAAATAGCAGCCCACTCGATGATAGTGGTGACACCCAGGGATCTGTAAGGCCACCCACTAGCTACAAGCAACATCCTAGTACTGGCTGCCAAGAATCAACCACCATGCCGTCTCGATAGCTTGGTGGCAAGAGACAGTTCATGACCTCCTTCTGATCATGAGACCTAAAGCCTTTTAATTTTTGTGTTTATACGGCTTATGACCCTGTCTTTTAAGCTTCCCAGATGTGCTGTAATCACAGCTACCACTGTTGTGACTGTATCAGTCACAGTTGACAGCTCTCTCCACAGACAGATGCCAACTTACCTGTCCTGAGTGCCTTGAATTGAGGGCTGCTGTGGACATTAGTGTCAGCGACTGCATGTATGGTAGGAGGTCCAGTGGCTATTCTGCTTCTCAACACTTTGCAATAAAGAGTACAGCTTTTTCATATGACCTTTGTGTTCCTGGCAGTGCAACATCCCTCAATGCCAACAGGGACTCTGCTTGCGACCCCTGCTACATAAATCCCCCATTGTCCCCAGTCGCCTGTTTCCCCATACACAGCCACCGTGGTCTGGGCAGCAGCATGTATGCACCTAGACACTGACAGGCCAGTTGTTCCACTGACAGTACCTGCAAGTGCATGGAATAATATATGTTAGAGGGTATGTTGGACACAGAGCCACCATCATAGGTTTTGCTCCATAGATGGCTGGGGTTAGCAGTTCATTTATTCTAGTGAGGTTGATGATGCCATTGCCACAAAACAGGTCATAACTACTGTATATAGCAGAACACCCAGGAACCTAGGAGAGAAATAACCAAACCCAGAACTATATAAGGAAAAATGAGGGGCAGGCTGGGCAAAGTGGCACCCTCAGAAGGTGCATGAAGGAGAGTACAAATAAAAGGAGCATGTCTGCTCCTGGCATGTGCACCTTAGATGCACGCCTGTGGCATGTGCTGCAAAAACAGTACAAATTTAAGATAAAAATGCTGATGATTACTCTGTGGCAGATTAGGGGCATGGCTTAACTGCTGCATTTCTGGCAATCCCAGCAGAGGGGGGGAAAGAAGAGGGTCGGGAGACAGTCTGAAAAAGTGAAAAGCTACAGTGCTGACCTTACTAGTTCCTTTACTTGTTGCCAGAGGAGGTCTCCCTGCAGAGAATCCTGCTGGTAGATGATAATGCAGTTGATTTGTCCCAATCAACATCTTGCAAATTGCAGTCATTTTGCAATAGCACTTTCCCTTTCATAGTAATACTATCTTCAATTAAATCTCTCTCTATTTCGTCTGCCTGTGAGGGGGCGCGGGGGGGGGGGGTGTCTGTGTATTACACCAATGTAAATAGATGTTCCATTCCCTCTTTCCAAATTAACCAATAATGCTTTCTCCTTAGCTCATAAGTCTTGCAATTGTGTTGCTTTCATTTTATTTTTTTAACACATAGCACCACTTCTCTTCTCTTTCTTCCTATCCTGTCTTTCTTGACTAGATTATAGTCCAGTATATCTATAATCCCAGTCTTGGTTCTCAGTGAGATACTTCCCACAAAAATCATTAAATCCAAGTCCTTCCCCTGCTGGGTCCTCTGGCATCCCCATTGACCTTTTTCCCCATTGGGTCATAAGAACATAAGATATGCCATACTGGGTCAGACCAAGCCCAGTATCCTGTTTTCAACAGTGGCTAATCCAGGTCACAAGTACCTGTCAGGTTCCCAAAAGGTTTACAGATTCCATGGTGTTTGTCCAATGGGTAAGCAGTATATTTCCCTGGTCCTTTTAATAGTGGTTTATGGACTTTTCCTCCAGGAACTTGTACAGACTTCTTTTAAATCAGGCTGCACTAACAGCTTTTACTACATCTTCTGGCAACAAATTCCAGAGTTTGATTACGTGTTGATTGAAAAATTATTTTCTCTGATTAATCTTAAATGTGCTACATTGTAGCTTCATTGCATCTCCCCTGGTTTTTCTACATTTCGAAGGAGTAAACAACTGATCTATATTTACCTGTTGTACTCTATCAGTTCCTCCATGAGTAGCTCCTCTATCTTCTCCCCCGAGGGAAGCAAGTGGCAGTGTGAACTGAGTGAGTGCTGGGAGGCTCACTGTGCTGCAAGGACTAAAATCTACACAGAAGGAAGAAACAGGTATTTCTGTAATGATGGTTTCAGGAGCAACGGACCACTGCAGCTACTCCAGGAGATAGCTTCCATCTTTGAGGATTTCAAGACGAGTTTCTAGGCAGCAAGCTTAGCAATAAGAGATTGGTCACAATTATTAAATGAAGCAGATTTTTGTATGTTCAAAAATGTATTTAATTCCTTCCTCCCAAAATAAATTTTCATTTTACAATTAAACTAATACCCTAATACAGTAAGATCACAAATATCACCTGGGAGTGGCCATCGGTAACATCTCAGTTTACTTATATTGGGTTAAAAACTATCCTCATTTCAGAAGTGATTGACATGAGTATCTGAAATGAATCCCATTATCAAGGGCTAAAACCACTAGTGGGTCAAAAATGCAAAGCAATGTGTGCCTTCACAGGGGTTTTTTTTGGATCCAGCAGTTTCCTCCTGCTTTTTTGTATTTCAATTCAAATGAAAGCAGGGCCGTGATTCCCAAAGCTCTAAGATATTCTCTCTGTTTTATATCTTTCCCCAAAATACTTGGTCTGATTGTAGTTGCAGATGTGAAACAATGCAATCAGGGATCCTAAATCCAGCCACCAGGTGTCACCCTTAAGCAATGGACTTCCTCCTCCCTAGAGGATAAAAACACCAGCTCCACATCATTCTCAACCCTAGCTGACCCATGAAACAAAACATCCAACTAGAGGATTGAACAAGGGACTTTCTGCATTGGAATGGACACACTGTTGCTGAACCACAAGGTTGGCCAGGACCATACTAAGCTAGAAATGCGCCCTGTGCAACCAACGAATCTGGTGCCCCCCGCTCCGCTCCAACGACATACAGTAACTTACTCTTTGAGCTTCCTGGAAGCCCAGTGATGATATCAGAGCCCTTTCTGTATTTGTGTCCTGTGCAGATGCACCGCTTGCAGAGCCCTTGGTACAGCCCTGAAGTTGGCCACAGTTTTTTATGAGATCTAGTGGATGACTTCACTGTCTCTTTCCTTCAGTGTCTGAGCATTGCAGATCCTGACACATTCTTACAGCAACCTCTCTGATACAAATAAAAGAACTGGAAAGCAAAAGTCTTTATCTCTTTCTGATGCACTCAGCATAATCCTTTGTGAGCTAAAACAAATGGCAATGGTATTAGTTATATAATCCTGGAAATAAAGGAAAATCAAAAACTGGATAATTCAAAGCTGTAAAATCAAGCATAATGTCATATGCACACAGAACCCAAGAAGATCATTTTATTTTTGTGAAAATCTTACATCTAATCGTCTCCAGCTAATACTTTTCAATAATTTTTATTTTCTTTTTTTACTGTTTTTTATGGCTTTATCATTTTAGTCAAAGCAGTTTACACTGTAACTTAAAGTTGGTAATGTGTATTAAACAGGGACATCAATAACTTTGATTCTTCTGAGGCAATGGAGGGTTAAGTGACTTGCCCAAGGCCACAAGGAGTACTAGTGGGAATCAGACACTGGTCTCTTGGTTCGCAAGCCAGTGCTCTATGTACTAGTCTACTCCTCCATTCATTTCCTGATCTGTGGAAGGTAGCGGTATATAAGCAACTGTTAAATAAATAAATAAATAAATAAAATTTCTATCTTAGAATATTTACAGTATACAGCTCCTTTTCACTCAGAAAGAATCACAATGGTCTTTATGATTGTACTATTTCTGAACGTTAGGTGCAGCCATTTTTTAAATGTAAATTCTGAGGGAGCATATTCAAAGCGATTAATACAATTGTCTGGACAAGTGCACTCAGGGCATATGGTCTCCCTGGGAGGCAGCCCAACAAATCAATCTCCTGGAACTTCGAGCTATCCGCTTAGCTCTCAAGGCTTTTTCTCCGGCCCTGGCTCACCGCTCAGTCTTGATTCAAACATACAACCAGGTGGCCATGTTTTATGTGAACAAACAGGGCGGGACTGGGTCCAAGCTCCTTTGTTGGGAGACTCAGGACCTTTGTTCCTTTGCCCTGTAGCACAACATGCTTCTCAGGGCGGTGTACCTTCCAGGCCAGGAGAACTGCCTGGCCGACCGGTTGAGCAGAATTCTGCAGCCCCACGAGTGGCAGCTGCATCCCTTGGTCGTTCAGAAGATCTTCCTGAAGTGGGGTCTCCCTTGGATAGATCTCTTTGCCAGTCCGCTGAACAAGCAACTGCCAAAGTTCTGCTCCAGGCAACCGCATCCTTTGAGGATAGCTCCAGATGCTTTTCTGATGTCCTGGTCTCAGGGCCTCCTGTATGCCTTTCCTCCCACGCCCTTGGTGGCCCGAACTCTTTTCAAGACTCTTCAGGACAAGGCCTCAGTCCTGCTGGTAACTCCCAGGTGGCCGAAGCAGCCTTGGTTTCCACTTCTGCTTCAGCTGGCAGTGGATTCCCCACTACCTCTGGGGTTGCAGCCCGACCTTCTCTCACAGGAGCAGGGTTCCCTTCTGCACCCCAATCTCAAAGCTCTCAATTTGATGGCCTGGAGGCTGCAAGGGTAGTTTTGGCTCCCTGGGGCCTACCTCAGGAAGTTGAGGAGGTTGTCCTAGCCTCTAGGAAACAGTCCACTAGGAAAACCTATGGAAGAGGTTTTCTGTGTGGTGTCAGCTACGTACAGAGGATCCTTTCTCCTGTACTGTGCCAGTAGTGCTTCAGTACTTACTGCACTTATCAAATCAGGGACTTAAGTCCAATTCTGTTCGGGTCCACCTCTCAGCTCTAGCAGCTCACCACTCACTGGTGGAGGGACATTCTCTGTCAGGTCACTCCTTGGTGTCCCGCTTTCTCAGGGGCTTGCTTTTGCTCAAGCTCCCCATCCGTCCTCCTGCTTCTGAGTGGGAGCTGAATGTAGTCTTGCAGCAACTGACTCGCCCACCCTTTGAGCCGATGGCTACTTGCCCTCTATGCTTCCTTTCCTGGAAGACTTTCTTCCTGATAGCCCTCACCTCGGCTAGGCGAGTGAGTGAGCTTCAGGCCCTGGTCTGTGATAGACCTTACACCAGGATTTATAGGAACAGGGTAGTCCTTAGGACTCATCCAAAGTTCCTCCCCAAGGTTGTCTCCTCTTTCCACCTCAACCAGGAGGTGGTTCTTCCTACATTCTTCCCTAGGCCTCATGCTAGCCAGGCTGAAGCAGTCCTGCATACCCTGGACTGTAGGAGGGCCTTATCCTTCTACCTTGACCGTACGCAGGGACATAGAAGGGCTACTCAGCTCTTCGTCTCCTTTGACCCCAATAAGTTGGGGTTGGCTGTGTCCAAGTGTACCTTGTCCATCTGGGTGGCTGACTGTATCACCTGGGCTTACAAAGCGGCTGACCTTCCTTTGCAGGGTAGGGTCACGGCCCATCGTGTCAGGGCAATGGCTGCCTCAGTGGCTCATCTCCGCTCTGTGCCCTTGGTAGACATCTGCAGGGCTGCAGCTTGGTCTTCAAGCCAGACTTTTGCGGCCCATTACTGTCTGGAGAGGGAGTCCCGTAGGGACAGTGCTTTTGGCCAAGCAGTACTCCGGAATCTCTTTGAGGTTTAGGCAACTCCTGCCCTCCTGCCCTCTGTTGGGCTACCGGTGGAGGTTGTGTCAGTGAAAAGCCTTTCTTTGCTGCTGAGACTAGAGGGAGTTCTCTTGTTCAGCCTGGATTCCTGGTAGCCCAGAGCTAGGGAGTCACCCATATGTGAGGACTGACTTCCTGCTTGGTCCTGGAGAAAGAGTAGTTACTCACCTGTAACAGGTGTTCTCCAGGAGCAGCAGGAATCAGTCCTCACAACCCTCCCTCCTCCCCTTGGAGTTGCAGTTGTACATAGTTTGTTTTACATTTTTGTGTGCTGTTTTTAGCTATGTCATATGACTGAGGTAAGATGGCACCTTTAGGCGGGAAGGGAACCGCGCATGCATGCCAGCATTCCCAAAGGCTTTCATGGAAAGCTGGGGAAATGCTCCGCTGGGGCTTTATCGGCGCCGATGACACCCATATGTGAGGACTGATTCCTGCTGCTCCTGGAGAACACCTGTTACAGGTGAGTAATTACTCTTTTTCTGACTACTTTGCTAGCTTCTCTAAGTTTTTCCAAATATAGATGCCTGTCTTCCTCTCTCTGTGATCTCTTGTATTTCATGAAGGCCTCCCTCTTTTTCTTCACCTTTTCAGTTACTTCTTTCGAAAACCATAGTGGCATCCTTTTCCTTTTACCCTTATTTACCATATTAACAAAAAGATTGGTTGCCCTTAAAATATCCCCTTTCATTTTTGCCCACTGTTTTTCTACATTCCCCAGCAATTCCCATCCCACTAACGACTCCCTGAGGTATTGGCCCATCTTGGCAAAGTTAATTTTCCTAAAGTCTAAGGGGATTGTTTACAAAGCCGCGGTAGCAGTTTCCGATCGTTATCGGAGCTGCTCTGATAACAATCGGAAACCGCTACCGCTGCTTTGTAAACAAGCCCCTAAGACTCTCGCTTTTGAATGGATTTTATCAGCCCTAGTCCTAATACTGAACCACACCTTCTGGTGATCAATGGAAGCGAGATAATTACCCACTATAATATCAGAAACACTTTCCTCATTGGTAAGCACCAGGTCCAGTATGGCCCCTTCACGTGTGGCGCCTCAAGGCGTAACAGGGGTGGTACCAAAGATTACTGGACAGGGGCAATATTCATCCGCTGGCTGGCTATCTTAAAGCAACTAAATTTAGGCAGAAAAAGGCTGTCCTAATTTTAGATGCTTTAGCCAACCGGGCAGTGGTTGAATATCTCTGCCATCCCATTAGCTGAATCATTATCTGGCCAACCTGGATATTCAATTCTGGTGGCCAGATATGACCCCAACATTGACTATCTGGGTCTTAGTTAATGTGGTGATGGCCAGCTGCTTGAACAGTGCTGCCTATCACTGCTGAATATCGGCTCCTGAGTTCTGTAGTCAGTAAGGAGGAATCATAGTCTTCTTACTCTTCATTTATAGTCTGATAAAAGAAAGTACAGAGAGAAAGCAATGTTCTCAAGGTCAAATAGCTAGTCAGTCAATGCAAGAAAACATAATTTGAACTCATGAATCTCAGGCTTTCAACATTCTTAGCTACTAGATCTTACCTATCCCCTGTAGTCTGGGTATTGACCCATATCTCCCAGTTAATCTTCTCAAAAATGAATGGAAGTTGTTGGTTGTTTTCCTTCAGATAAATATTACTTGTATGAGATCCACCTCCTAAGAGAGGCATTTAATATGTGTGCATCTCTGTTAGGTTTACACATAATCACTAAAGAATTCATAAAATAATACCTGGCTCTTTTCTCTGTGTTTAATATGAGCAGATTAGAATTGATATTGTAAGCAGTTGGCTCTAACACTGTGCAAACTAAATTCATTGAGTAAAACAAGCACAGACTTTAACATAATACCCAGCTGAAAAGCTCTCTACTTAATATCCTTTCAACCAATGAAAAAATTTCTGTTTGTGTTAGAAAATAAGCCAAGTAGAAAGGTCATTATATTGTGTCTGCAGCTTTCAACTTTAATATGGGAGTCTCATTTATCAGTACAAGGAAAAATCAATACCCTTTAAATTTTCCTGGATTCTAAGCATAAAGGGCTTTTTACCTATTTGTGTTGAGGTGACTTAGAATGAGCATGAGCTACAGTATTCTTTTTCTAAAGCCCTTAGTTCATTTCAATACTTTTAATTCTGTTGTTTAGACTTGGTCTATTTGGGGAAACAAATGAACACAAAGGAGTATCATGGTTTCATGACAGCAATTAACTCTTTGCTTCATCAACTGTCCGCTGTCTCAGTACAACTTGTCTTTAGTCTTTTCTTCTTATGATGGAAGACTAAATCACACTTCAAAGGCATCTCTACTGTTCTGTGTCCTAGATAGAATGGTTCACCGTTAACATACAGAGCAACTATCAAATTGTTCTACTTTAAACTGTAAAAGTCATACAAATGCTACAGTCATGACATTGTTTGAAAAGCTTGCACACCAAGATTATTGTAAGAAGGAAATCAGCTGAGCAGACTAGATGGTCATTATGTACTGCCATATTGTAGGTTTCTATAAGCACCATAACAAAGGCGATGATGTGCTATTTTGTGTCATTGGAAAAAATGCTTAAAACCTCTGGCCCAAAGTCTGTTCCTCACCTACTTAGATCATGGTGTTAAATAGATAGAGAATGCAGAAGTTCTGATAACTTGGGGCGCTCCCATTTCAACGGATAAGAACATGGAAACCCAACTTAGTGGTAAAGGAGAAAAACGCCAGAACGTCATTAATAATAGAGGTGTCGTTCCAAGCAATTATTCTGTCAATTGTTTGGAGAGAGACAGAAGATCCTCAAGTACCAAGAAATGCATTTAGAGACTAGGAAAATGTAGAGAGAAAGATACAGAAATATTTTCCATTGTTTTGGGAGCCACAGGCCTGATTAAGAATTTCCATTCACACCTTGGTAAATTGCCCATACATGTTACATCTTAGGAACGCCAGAAGGAAGCTCTCTTTGGCACAATGCAACTCTATAGCAAGTGTTATCTGTAAATTTGAGAGACTGAGATCATAGGGCCTGACATTTAAACTGATTAACACGATTAACAAACCTGCTGCCTCTAGGTGCCCCGATGCTAGCTGGCTAGCACTTGTGCTTGTCCGAGAATGGACGATAGCCGGGTAGCAGGAATATTCAGCAGCTGCCCAGTTATCACTAAGCAGCAAAAGTTAGTGTATAGCTCAGCGCAGGGTTCCTAAAGCAAGTTTAGTGCAGATATTTTGCTCATTGATACTGTATGCAAACAACATGCAAATAAGCTGTGCGCAATAAACAAACCAGACACAGGCACACAGAAGTCTACATTAGCGGCACCTATGTCTTGCACACAAAAAAACAATTTGGCACTTGTGCGCATGTGCTGGAATGCTCTCTGACGCATTCAGCAATATTATTCTACACAGAAGCTCTGCTGAGAAATTCCGCACAGAATATTGATGATTATGCACCAGATAGCATTTCATCACGTGCACATAATATTGTTTCAGCACATCTCCCTGTTGGGTTTTATATTTCACCATTCCTTTCAGCAAAGCTAGAAAAAAGTTGTGGGTGCTATATGCTCAAGATAAAGAAATAAGACTAGTTTAAACAAACCCTTCCAAATACTCAAATTCAAAGGACCTAAAATTGCCTTTATCTGGTATATCAAGCCCAAAGTATCGGGCCAGATCAGTAGACCTGAATGGGGTCTGAATTTGATTGGCTGTGCTGGATGGCTTTATTCTGAATTAGAGTGGATGACATTGACTTGAATGAAGTTTGAATTTGATTAGTTGATCAAGAACTAGTATGTGTTCTCTATGATGGTTTATGACATGTGTTGGATTTATTTCTGATTGGTGTCTTGGTAGTGGAGATTGGATAATGATTGGTTTGTTTGAACCTATGTTTGAACTTGGTGTATGATTGATTGGTGTTTTACCATGGGTGGAGTCCCTGTTGTCCTTACATTGTAGTGTGTTTGAAGGCAGCTATGCTTGTGCTTGGGAGGGTCCTGAAAAGGCTTGTATATTATGCTGCATCTCTGAGGCAGATAAGTGATAAGAACATAAGCTTTATTTATTTATTTATCCAGATTTGTATACCACTTTTTCCTTCAATCAAAGTGGTGGGTTACACAAAATGGATTTACATTGTATAAGGAGTGACATAACAGTGAATAAGGGATGACATAACTTACAAAGAGATAAAGTAGAAGAGCTTATCATTACATTAATGCGTGGTTGTGCTTATCAATACATTCATGCGTGGTTAATGGAGTTCATAGGCTGCTTGGTCATAGTATTCCATGAATAAGAAGGTTTTAAGTGATTTGCAGAAATCCTTTAGGTCTTTTATGGCCCGAAAATCATCCGTGAGGGAGTTCCAGAGGGCTAGCGCTGATAGTGATATGGCTCTGCCAGAGGTAACTTGTTTTGTCTTATGAAATCCATTTGATGTTCGTAGTTTTTTGTTGCTGCTAGTTCGTCTGGGTCGGTTGTTTGTGTCTTTGGTTATCAAGCAATGGAGAACATCGGCTGTGCATTGGTGGAAGATCTTGAATAAATTTGTAATGGTTTTGAACCTTGCCCGCGCAGCTATTGATAGCCAGTGCACTTTCTGAAGTATAGGTGTAATGTGCTCGTTCTTGACTGTGCCGGTTATGATGCGGGCTGTAGTGTTCTGCATACGTACCTAGCAGTCTCTCCAAAAGACACAGGTTCCTCAATGATTGTATTGGGTCAAGCAGTGATATCCTGGGTCCCTTTTAATAATGGTTTATAGACCTTTCCTCCAGGAACTTGTCCAAACCTTTTTTAACCAAGCTACACTAACAGCTTTTACTACATCCTCCGGTAACAAATTCCAGAGTTTGATTACATGTTGAGTGAAAAAATATTTTCTCTTATTAGTCTTAAAAAGGTTACCCTGTAGCTTCATTGCATGTCCCCTAGTCTTTCTATATTCTGCTGACATAAACAATCGATCTACGTTTACGAGTTCCATGCCATTCACTAATTTATAGACCTCTATCATAACTCCCCTCAGCCGTCTCTTTTCCAGGTTGAAGAGCCCTAACATTTTTAGCCTCTCTTCATAGGAGTATCCTTCCATCCCCTTTACCATTTTGGTGGCTCTTCTCTGTACCTTTTCTAATAATAACGCTATATCCTTTTTAACATATGGCGACCAGAATTGCAAACAATATTCAAGGTGCGGTTGCACCATGGAACAATACAGAGGCATTATAATATCCTTTGTTTTATTTTCCATTTCTTTCCTTATGATACCTAGCATTCTATTTGCTCTCTTGGCCGCCGCTGCACACTGGGTGGAGAGTTTTAACATGTTATCCATGATGACGCCTAAATCTTTTTCCTGGGTGGTGGTTCCCAATGTGGAACCTTGCATCGTTTAACCATATTTTGGGTTGTTCTTTCCTAGGCGCATAACTTTGCACTTGTCCACATTAAATTTCATCTGACATTTGGATGCCAAGTTTTCCAATTTCTCGAGATCCTCTTTCAATTTTCCACAGTCCTCTTGGGTTTTAACAACTTTAAATAGTTTGCTGTCATCTGCAAATTTGATAACCTCACTCGTTATTCCCTTTTCCAGGTCATTTATGAATGTCAAAGAGCAGCAGACCCAGCACAGATCCCTGGGGTACTCCACTATTCTCCTTTTTCCATTGGGAAAATTGGCCATTTAGTCCTGCCCTCTGCTTTCTATCTTTTAACCAGTTCCTGATCCACAATAGAACACTGCCTCCTATCCCATGACTTTTTAGTTTTGCCAAAAGTCTCTGATGAGGGACTTTGTCAAAGGCTTTCTGAAAGTCCAGATACACTATATCAACCGACTCACCTTTGTCTACCTGTTTATTCACACCTTCAAAAATACATAACAGTTTAGTAAGACAAGATCTTCCTTGTCTAAAGCCATGTTGGCTGTCTCCCATTAATCCAAGACTATCTACATGTTCAGTAATTTTGTTTTTTATGATGATTTCTACCATTTTTCCCGGTACTGATGTCAGGCTCACCGGTCTGTAGTTTCCCGGATCACCCCTGGAACCCTTTTTAAAAATTGGCGTTACATTGGCGATCCTCCAATCTTCAGGTATTAGAGATGATTTTAATGATAGTTCACAGATTACTAATAGCAGGTCTGCAATCTCATATTTCAGTTCTTTCAACGCCCTTGGATGTATACCATCCAGTCCAGGTGATTTGCTACTGTTCTGTTTATCAAATAGTTGTGATACATCTTTGCAGTGTATTGATATCTTTCAATTCTTCCGCAGTACCACCTTTAAATACCACTTCAGCCATGCATAATATCCCTACATCTTCCTCAGGAAAGGCTGAAGCAAAGAATTCATTCAGTCTCTCCGCTATAGCCTTGTCCCTTCTTACTGCCCCTTTGACCCCTCTATCATCTAATGGTCCAACTGACTCTCACAGGTTTTTTGCTATGAATGTACTTGAAAAAGTCTTTATTACGTGTTTTTGCTTCCACAGCAATTTTCTTCTCAAATTCTCTTTCCCTGCCTTATCAGTGCCTTGCATTTAACTTGCCAGTGCTTGTGCTGTTTCCAGTTTTCGTCATTTGGCTCTTTTTTCCATTTCCTGAAAGATGCTTTTTTGGCAACAACAGCCTCTCTGACCTCACCTTTAAACCATGCTGGAAGTTTTTTGGACTTCCTTCCACTTTTCTTAAAGCGTGGAATACAGCTGGTCAGGGCTTCCGAGATAGTATTTTTAAACAACAGCTAAGCTTGATGTAAGTCTTTAACCTTTGCAACTGCTCCTTTCAGTTTTTTCTTAACTATTTTCCTCATTTTATCATAGTCTCCCTTTTGAAAATTAAAAGGTAGTACTGTGGATTTCCTTACCATCCCTCCTCCATTAATTAAATCAAACTCAATCATGCTATGATCACTATTGCCAAGTGGCACCAACACCCTTATTTCTTGCACCAGATCTGGTGTTCCACTAAGGACTAAGTCCAAAATGGCTTCCCCTCTAGTTGGTTCATGAACCAGCTGCTCCAAGAAGCAGTCATTTATTTCATCGAGAAACTTATCTCCCTAGCAGGTCCTGCTGTGACACTGACCCAGTCAATACCGGGGTAATTGAAATCACCCATTATTATTACTGTTCTGTAACTTTTGTTAGCTTCCCTGATTTCTTTGAGCATTTCATCATCCATTTGTTCATTCTGGCCAGGCGGTCGATAGTACAACCCCACTGCCATTGCCTTCCCCTTTTTACATGGAATTTCAAAACATAGTGATTCTACAGCGAATTTTGTTTCCTGTAGAACTTTAATCCTTTGTGACTCAATGCCCTCTCTAAGATAGAGCGCAACCCCTCCACCAATTTGATCAGCTCTATCATTACGATATAGTTTGTACCCAGGCATCACAGTGTCCCACTGCTTGTCCTCCTTCCACCATGTCTCTGAAATACCAATAATATCTAACTTCTCATATAGTGCTATATATTCTAAATCTCCAATCTTATTTTTTAGACTTCTAACATTTTCATAAAGCATTTTAGAGACTGTATTTTATTCATTTTAACCTGGTTATCATTAGGCAGGGGTAATTTGGAATCTTTAAGCTCTGTCTACTCCACACTCAAGGGCATTTGGGCTACCTTTGTCTTTAATGGAACCTCTCTGTTGATGTGCCCTAACTTCATTTTTTTGGTAGTATCCTTCAAGGATACATTGTTCCGAACCATGTGCTCTTGGGCGACTGTCGGCTCTCCCCTATTATCTAGTTTAAAAGCTGCTCTATCTCCTTTTTAAAGGTTAATGCCAGCAGCCTGGTTCCATCCCAGTTAAGGTGAAACCCATCCCTTTGGAAGAACCCCTCCTTTCCCCAGAATGTTCCCCAGTTCCTAACAAATCCAAAACCCTCATCCTTGCACTATTGTTTCATCCACGCATTGAGACTCCGGAGCTCTGCATCAGATGTTTTTGCTGTTTGGATATGTAATTTAAGCTATGCAGCATATTGTTTGGCTAAATTTTGAAATGATGTCTATTGAATTCATTGGACCAATGATGAATTCTGCTGATTTGACCCGATATGTGCCTGATAAAGGTGATCTGAGATCCTTTGAATTTATTTAATTATTTGAGTATTTGGAAGGGTTTGTTTGGACTATTCTTGGATATTATACTTTTCCTATTTTATAAGGTGCTGTGCTTTTTTTTAAATTTTTCAAGATAAAGAAACAGGCATAAATTCCTCACCAGTACTGACCACAGACCTATGAACTGACTCTTTGTGTCTCCTCACACCTCATGTTAAAATTCTAGCTTTGAGCTCAGCTTTCTGGTCTTGTGCTCACTTCTCTGCATCTGTTCTGCATTGCTAAGGGCCCGATTCAGCAAGACGTCTTGCAGGGCTGCATGTCCTGGCGGGACGTGCAGGCCTGCAAGCCATCCTGCCCATATTCCCCCACAGACTCTCCCTACACTGCCAGAGCAGCAGTATGGGAAGAGCTGGTGGGGGGCAGAAGGGGGCGGAGTGAGAGCGGGCTGAGGCGGCAGGATGTACAGGGCCGATTCAGGTCACGGCCCTGTACGTCCTGTGGGTCAGGGATGGATGTGCTGCTTATTCCACCTCAGAGGTGGAATAAGCAGCTGGGACTGCAGCGATCAGGGCTGGAATCCCCCCAAAGCCAGGACAGGTGGTAGGTAGGTCCCCGCTGCCCAATCCGGGCCCCAGCTGCCCAGCCTAGGGTTGGGCAACAGGATAACAGGGGGTCGGTGCTGCAGAAGTCGGAAGGACATGCAGGGAGGATGTCCTTGCGTGTATGCAGGGGCATGCCAGGCCGTCTCAGAGCCTGATTCTGCACCCGTGGAAACGTCTGGCTCCCACAGTGCAGAATCAGGTCCTAATGGGCCCATCTAGCTCAGGGGCATCCAGATGGGCCGGAATTCCCCTAATGTGATTGGGCTCCACTTGTTTCATCATAATGCATTTAAATGGATTTATTGTGCACTACTGTCTTCTCAAAGCTTTGCACACAGCTCATGCACAAGATTTGTTCCTGCACTGGTAGGGCCCTCCTTAATACTACCAACAAAAATGACTGCAATCTTGCAGTGCTGCCTCAAGTGAGAGGCTAGAGGGCAGGACTACGTGATCATGGCCATTTTGAGAAGGCCCAACAATGGGGGCAGGAGCGGGGAGGACCACTCTTTCCCCCAGTGACCACTGGACCACCAGGGATTAAAGTTATGGATTGGGGGGGGGGGTTAGTTGTGTGGGGGGCCCAGGGGGACCCCCCCCCCCAGCCAACTGGCTAGCTGGGATTGTTTAATGGGGGAGGGAGGAAGGGGGGATTGGGACCACAACTGACAAGCCAGATTTTTAAAAAAAGGATTGGGAGAGGATTGAGCACCCGACTGGCTAGCCTAGATGGTTGCCTTTATCAGGGGTGCACTGATTTCTCCCGGACAGTTTGTGATAAGGAAGCTTATCATAGCTCAGGTAGGAGCTATAGAAAAGATGATGTGACTCTGAACAAGCAACCTGTCAGTTCTGGTAGAAGCAAGAAAACAGAGTTTTCACATAAAAGACTACCAGTCCCAGAATGCACCAGGTTTCCAGCAGCCATGAGAGGGGCTGAAGTGAGAGAATGTGTGTGCAATCAAGAGAGCTATGAGGTAATCCCTAAGCACTCATCTCAAAGGGCAGGGCCTGATTCAACACAGCTGCGCTGTGTTAGGGAGCAGCACACATTAGGACAGAATAAGAATAGAGCTTATTCTTCAGATACCAGTTTCAAGAAGAGCTTCAGGAAGAGATACAGAGGGGAGAGCTTCAGCAACGGCTACAAGCACCAGTATCACCTGGAGAAACAGAAGCCAAGCCAAGCAGATAGAGAGAGAAGGAAACTCTCTGGAAGGAAGAGAAGAAAGGCCATTGGAAGGTCTGGGAGATTCCAAGGCAGTACTCATACTGGGAGGTATTCCAAAAGCCAGCAGAGTCCATTGGACTGGATTCAGCCAGAGGAATGGAGTGGCAGAGATAGGAATCACCAGTGGCTACCTGGAAGAGAGAAGACTGCATGTGGAAGGGACTTGCAGACCAAGGCCAGAAGGTATGTGAGAGGAGATCCAGTGTCCAGGGATCAAGATTGGAAGGTTGGACATCAGAATTGGATTACATATTGGCCAGGCTTTACAGAGAGGAATTATGATGGCAAGAGAGGCTCAGGTATGAACACTGATCCAGACCCTATCTATAATAGAGAATGGCAGCAAGGGAATGAGCATTCTCATGATAGTGCCTTAATGAAAGACTCATCTGTGCCAATGTATGATATTGACCCTATGATAATTGATACAGCAGATGAAAATACAGTTTATATGGACTGTTCTCTATCTAAATGCTATCGCTAGTTTTCTATGAGCAAACACATCAGCCATCACAAAGAAACCTAACTTTGTTCTTTATTTCCACTGCAAACAGCTCTTAAAGCAGGATTTGGGTTCACACAGTAGCAGCCAGCCAGCTAAAGGCTTTCAGCTGGTCCATTGATAGTAATTAGGGCTACACCTGATTGTGTGTGTGAGCAAGGGAGAATCACTGCTGAGATCTGCGTGGAAAATAAGCAGAAGTTAACCTAACCAGCAAAGTTTATTCTTTTCTTTGTGCCTTTGTATTTGGTAATTATTTGCTAAGAAAACATTAGCTAATTGCCTGACAAGCTGAAGGTTGTTTCTGGTTTACTTTGTGACTTTTTGTTATCCATTTTTAAACACTGCAAGCAAGTAACCTCATTTATAGTGCTATCAAGCATACATGTGCTGGGTGAATTAAACCCCATCAATAAAAGAAGTATTTTATTGATCTTACCACTTGGTTTCACAACTCAAATTATTGTCATCAGCTGTGTTTGGGAGTGAATGAACTACAATACCCACAATACCTTGCAAGAATCATATGAATATATGCATCGTCAAGATTGTGTAAGTTCTCACCCTAGGCAGCCGTCTGACAAGTTCCAGATGGGGATCGGGAGCTGTCTGGGGGGGGATTGGTGCTGAAGGGAGTGTAGGCCACTTTTTTTTATTGTCAGTAATGCAGATCTTTAGATCTGCATAATGTCAATATTGTTAAATTGGGAGGGGGGCCTGATCGGTGCTTTTGGGAGGGATTGGCAGAGATCAGGGAGACAGAGCTAGGAAAAGCTCTGTCCATCCGATCGCTCCCTGTCCTCCCCTTGGATTTACCTAGGAGACCCGCAATACCTGCATCAGCAGGCACCAGAGGACTTGCCACGCTACCTGCCAATGCAGGTATCCCAGGTTTCTGCATTAAATCCTAAACCTCTGCGGTATCTACAGGGAGAAAGCTGATGATGCCCCTGCAAATACCACAGAGGTTTTGGACTTAACTGTGGCCCTTTTGCAGTTATCACACTGCTTTTGCCCCCATGCAGACAGGAAGTCTGCATCAGAAGGGGCAGAAGCAGCAGAGCACAGAGACAGGTAGAACAATGCAGCACCGGAGAGTTCGGGTAAGCACTGCGTTGCTATTTAAATTCTTTTGCCGCCGCAGGTCCTGGGCAGTGGGAGCAGGATGGGAAGCAAGACTGAGTGCTCATCTAGGGTACCTCATATCCCTGCAGAGGCCCTGAGTGCCTGCACTTCCACATGGAGCCAGGCCATTTTGCAAATTTATAAGTGCTGCCAGTTATAGTTTAGGCACTTGATATACCACCCTTTACAGTGGGTATCAGAGCAGTTTACAGATATATTCTAACAGGCACTTTTTATTCCCTCGTCCCCGAAGGGCTCACAGTCTAAGTGTATCTGAGGCAATGGAGGGTTAAGTGGCTTGCCCAAGGCCACAAAGAGTGGCCATGGGACTAGAGACCCCAGTCCCTCTGGCCTGAGGTCCCTACATGGGAATTGAGCCCCTGGCCCTCCAGCCTGAGGTAACCTGTCCCAACCACTGAGCCAATCCTCCCTACTGAGTCTGCGGTATTTGTTATTTTTCATTTTGGAAGAGAAAATAAAAAATGGGGAATTAAAGAGAATAACTTCCTTACTCATTTGTGCAAAGCTCTGGCAGAAACAAACATTTTTGAAAAATCTATTTGTGCCTCAGAGCAGGTGTAAATACCCAACATGCAAATTTTTAGACCTATATGAGGGGGACTACAAATGTAGATTTTCGGACCACCCAAGCCATTTGCAAACTAAGCCTCTACTACACCCTCTTGAAATCTCTATGTGGTTTGGATATTCACATGTAAATAGAGGTTTTCTGAAATCGCATTTACATATGTATTCCAATCTATCCATGCACGGATAAATTGGAATATACGCGTTCATACACACGGAGGTGCTAATAAAATAACCCCCATAGTTTGTAAACCTCTGCACTACTTGGTGTATAAAACAATTTATTGACAGCCACAGATGAAGGTTAGGCATTTCAAATTATGAAGAAATATGCAACTACATTTCTGAAGTTACTGAAATCAGCAGTCAAGGCTCTGCATTGTAACATTCTTTGTTTATTCAATGCATCAGCGCTGACATCATCTTCTGCTCGGATTTGTTAACTATGATGTGACCCACATGATTGTCTGCTCATAACTTAAATTAGAACATTCCATTGTGAAGACAAACAAGCTGATGGCCAGTGAGGGTAGAAAGTGGAATACAAGCAAGGCTTTAATCTTCAAACAAGTCTTTTTCCAGAGCCACAATAAGAGATTGATGTTATATTTAGACTAATCTGTCAAACCAATTCTGCTGTAGAATGCTTATGAATAGACAAAAAGAACAATATTTTCAGACACAAGGCAACAAAGACCTTTTTGTATAATTTGCAACAATGCATAAGGGACATTCTTTGATGTGTCAGCACCGGCTACTTCACACTAGGGTTATTGAAAAGTACACATTTTTGTATTATAGTTGCTTTAAATATTTTATTTGCAACCTTCCATTGCCAGAAACGTGGTGTACGTAATGTAACACCGAGGGACATGCAAGCAGGAAGTCAGCCTCGAGGGGGCAGAAGTGACAGGTTGCAGAGAGCAAGAAGCGCAACGTAATACTGGAAAGTCTGGGCAAGTACTGTGTTGCCATTTAAATGTCATTGCCACCACTAGAGGCCCCACAGAGATACAGCAATGGGGGCTCTGAGAATATTATCACTCCAGGCGGCTGCCTAATTTGCATAGTGGTTCACGCTGGCCCTAACAACACTTCCACATGGAAGCTGTCATGCTGGTTATGGTCAGTTTTCCCACATGTAGATTTGTGAAGTGATTCCTCTGGCTGTAGAAGGTGTAAAGCCATGTGCACACCAACACATCCTTATACCACTAGGTCAGCATGGAGTGGCCTAGTGGTTGGGGCAAGTTACCTCAAGCCAGAAGGTCAGGGGCTCAAATCCCACTAGAGGACAGCAAACCTGGGCCAGAAGGACTGGGGTTTCTAGTCCCACAGGTGCTCCTTGTGGTCTTGGGCAAGCCACTTAACTCTCCATTGCTCATGTTCCCTGTAAGTATTAGTATATGTGTCATGTATCCACCAATTGTGTTGTGACCACTTTTGATTGAAGGATAAGGTGGTATACAAAACTGTCTAAATAAATACATATTTTTTAAAAGGCTCCTTTTGTAAAATGCTACCAGAATTTAGCGCATCTTAAGCTCCATGTCTCAATTTCAATCTCAACATGCTATGTACAATGAACCATCACAGCTTCTTGGGAAAAATGTGCAGGGTGTGATACCCCTAATTGAACTCAATGGGGCACCGGCTCCGATATTGCACAGAAGCTGCTACAGCTGCTTAGTAAACATACCCCAGGTTCCTCTAACAATTGTTTTATTAACCAGGTTTTTCAACATGATCAATTTTTTAAATGCTAACTTAATGATATGGTAAGAACACGCTAATGCAAAGTTTAAACCTTTTGGCAACAGAAGTCCATTATTTTTCCAGTTTTTTAATGGTGCTGTGGCCAGGATGCCTCATAGTAATGGGCATACAAGAAGTGAAACAGCTTGGATTTACATCTCATGTGCCCCTACAAAAGCTCCCTGTCACCATGGCAAGTGCAGCTCTTTCCATACATCTCTCTTTCATTGCGGACTTCAATCTCCAGTCTGATGGCACAGTGCTGGCACCTCCCCCGAGATGGGATGAGGAGACCCACACAGTTCACACTGAAGCCGACAATGGAGGTGGCAAGCACTGCCCTCCTCTTGGTGCAGGAACAGAACTGGTGTTGGGGAGATCAGGGCCAGCACTAGCATCAGCAAACTAGGCGTTTGGCTAGAGTGCCAGCTCTCAGTGGTGCCCATTGCTGCTGCCGCCGCTGCCCCTCTATGGGACATGCACCAGCGGCAATAATTTTAAAACGGCACAATAGCACCTGAATTACCTTCAGCTCCAGCTCTGTGGTGCTATTTGTGCTTCTGCCCCCTCCAATTTCACTTCCTTTTGCATGAAACAGGAAGTGAAATCGGAGGGAGGCAGAAGCACGAAAGGCTCCACAGCTCCAGAACAGAAGGCGACTCTGGCACTTCAGTGCCATTTTAAATGTAGTTCTGCCACTGCATGTCCCAGAGAGGGGCGGTAGCAGCAGCAATCGAAGTGAGAGGCGCTTAGAATGAGGTTTGCCTAGACACTGGACCTGGGGGAGATAGATGCAACCTGGCCAAATACCATGGGTTCCCTGGCACTGCGGGCCATAGATCTGAAGGAGGCAGAACCTACTGGCAGTTTTTGAGTGCCCCTTTGAAGTTTGAACCCTGTGGCTCAGCATATCTTACTACCGAACCTAGCTGAGAGGGAAAGAGGACAAAGCGAGCTTTGCACCAGTGGTGCAGGCGCCCCTAGGTAGATATCTGTTGTATCTAAAGATAAACCTGGTTGGGGGTATAAGATTACATAGTAAATGGAAAAGCAATTAGAGATATAGTGGTTAGGCTCAGAATAATAGACTAATTGGTGTGAATAGGTTTCTACTTTAATTCAGAATATAGAGAGAGGAGAGTATCTCGAATTCTGAAAAGAGCTTATGATGCAGGTTGGGACCGAGAATTCTATATGTCCCAATTCTGAATCCTCTCTGAAGCTGTTGCAGAAACTTCTCATAGGAAGTGTCAGGGAGTGTGCACATGTGTGTATATGTGTGTGTATTAGGGGAGGGTGATCAGGGGCTGGGTAGGTGTCTGTGTGGGTGTGTCATGGGGAGAGTCAGGGGTTGCATGTGTGTGTGAGGAAGGCTGCATGCATATGTATGTGTTTTGGAGTGTCAGGGATGTGTGTGTCTGAGTGTGTATCATGGAAAGTGTTGGGGGTTTTGTGCATGCATGCATGGACTACTCTATCACTAGGCAGGGTGAGGCTGCCACCTCAGGTGGCAAAATTTTGGGGGCAGCAAAAAGTGCTCCCAAAACATCCTGTAATGCTGCCTGCCCTCTGCCTGGATCTATTTCCCGCTGCTGCTACTGCTTCTCCCAAGGTCTGTGGCAACAGTTGCATGAAACTAAATCCTAAACATGGGATCTTTCAGACACTCGCATGCTTCAAAGGCCCTTCAAATACTGCCTCCCTCTGATATGAAAAGTATGAATCAGAGGGGAGCAGGACCAGCAGGCCCTTGGAACCACATGAGTCTCTGAAAGAGCCCATGCTTAGAATTTAGTTTCTTGCCTCTGCTTCTCCCAATGTCAGTGGCAAAAAGTTACATCTTAAGTGAGGCTCTTTCAGAGACTCGAGCACTTACGAGGCCCTCCTAGTCCCAGTCCCGCTCCACTCCTTTTGCACACCTTTTGCACACACCTTTTGCATCAGAGCAAGGTGGGACCTGCAGGGCTCTGGAAGTGTGCAAGTCTCTGAAAGACCCTGTGCTTAAGATTTAGTTTCTTGCTACTGCCACTGATCTAAGCAGAAGCAGCGATGGTAGTAGGCAAGAGAAAGGGAGGGGGCATAATGGACATGACGGGCCACTGGGGGGGCTGGGGAGATGCTAGACATGGGGAGGATCCAATACAAAACATTGGTAACGACATTCAAGTTAATTCAAAACCTGGCCCCCTCATTCCTCTCCACCCTGATCTCCATACAACCTACCACCAGAAGCAGGAGAACCATAAACTCAGACACACTAATAGTCCCAAACAGCATTAGGCACGTAAAAGTCAGTACTAGTCGCAGAGCGTTCTCCTTCTCTGCCCCCACTTTATGGAACCAGCTCCCACACGAGCTGAGAGCAATTAAAGACATAACCGATTTCAGAAAAAAATTAAAGACGCACCTGTTCAATTGTCACTATATACAGATGTAAATCCAAGAAGATAAAAGAGAGTGAATAGCTGTATGTAAAACTGTTCACCTGTTCAATTATCACTATATACAGATGTAAAGCCAAGAAGATAAAAGAGAGTGAATAGCTGTATGTAAAACTGTTCACCTGTTCAATTATCACTATATACAGATGTAAAGCCAAGAAGATAAAAGAGAGTGAATAGCTGTATGTAAAACTGTACATAGATGACGGATAATCGCGTATGTAAATGTATAATTGCTTGTATAAATATATAATCGATTGTGATAGTAATTATGGTCTAAATATAGACCCTAATATGTGTGCTGTGTATTACCCCTGTTCTCTCTATCTATGCCCCAAATTTTCTGTCTTGATTTTTTGACAAATCCCAAACTTGTAATCAAACCGCTGCTGATCGCTGGAAGTAGCGGTATATAAGTATTTACTAAATAAATAAATAGTGCACAGGGGTGAGAGCAGGGGACTGTGAGCAGATGAATGGAAGATTCTGGACACAGAAGAAGGCCATAGGCAGATACTAGGCACAGGGTGGGAGCAGGGGTATGTGCTCAGATGGATGCTGGTCATGGAAGTGGGCCATAGGGAAATAGATGGAGGATGCTTGTCATGGGAGGGAGCCAGAGGGAGATGGTGAATGTTGGACATGGAAGGGGGCCATAGGGAGACAGAAGGGGATGCTGGACATGGAGGGAATAGGGGAAAAGAGTGAGGAGATTATAGACATGGGGGGGATAAGAGTAAGATAGAGAGGAGATGCTGGACATGGGGGGGATCAGGTCAGAAAAGAAGAGAAGGTACTGAATGGGGAGATATTGAATGGGGAGGAGAGAAGGAGAAAACTGCTATATATTGAAGGGATAGAGAGAAAGGGGAAAATTACTTAAAGGCTGGGAAAGGAGAGAGAGGGAATGGGAAGTCTGTGTTAAAAGTTGAAAAGTGGTAGGTAGATGAAGTAAAAAGAGGGAACTTGAGAACTGGATAGTAAGGAGGAGTGACACTGAGTTGATAGAGAGAAAAATACATGGAAGAAAGTTGAAAGGAAAAAAATCAGTCAGAGATGGAAGGAAGTAAAAAAGGCAGGAGGGGAGAGAAGTAGCAGATGGACTGAAGACCCTAGAAAGCAAAAGTGAGTTAATAGAAGACAGAGGAAAGCAAAAACCAGAAACTGGAAACGGACAACAAAGGTAGAAAGAATTTCATTTTCATTTTCAATTTAGTGTTTGGAATATGTCAGACTTTGGAATTTACATGCTCAGTTTTTATATTTTGTACAGTACAGGGGTGTCTACATATCTTTATATTTTTATGCTGTTTTACGGCACACAGGATCTGGTTTCTTGGGGTTTCAGTTTAATTTTTGTCTCCATATTTATATTTTTAGTTTATGTTCTGTTGTACTTGATAAGGGTCATTCTGTGTTCTGCTTGTGTGATGGAGGCAATATGTTTGTTAACTTGGGAGTTTTTATGTAGGAATCTCTAGTGTAGTAATTTGACTTGCTCAATTTTCTGAATAGATGTATAGGTGTTCTAAGGCTCTCAGCAATATTTATGATGTTGCTCTTTTCTGGATAAGGCTCCTTGTGTGAGTTTTGGAGGTTAATGCTGTTACAGTACGGTAGAGTTTTCTGTAGTCTGAGTGATTTTTGTAGGGTTTTGTATTACTTATGTAACAATATACCTAATACTGGTAAGGGTTTATATTGCTGATACAGAGATGACACCAGAATGAGAAATTAATTTGGTTATGTTGAGTTCTATGTGGAAATGTTCTATTTCTGCTCTGTACCCATTGGTGGGAGAGGGATTTCTTGGGTTACAAACTATATGTAAGAAAAAAAAAAAGCAAGACCTACAACACAGTCTACAACACCAAAATAAAATTAGTTATATTAATTTTATTTTGGGGCTATAAGCTATGCTATAGTTCTCACTTATTTTTTGTCCATTGGTGTATGAGAGCCTTGCATTTCCTTTGTTTGTTGCAGAATATATATTTACATTTCATGACGGTCCAGGGTGCAGTGTCAGGAGCTGGTATGTTTTATATTAGATTTACAGGCTACTTAGTTAAACTCCTAATTTGTGTTGTATATAAACAGCATTGCAAAACTTTTTTTAAAATGTAATATCTTGGGATTATGTTGCTTTCTGTTTTCTTGGAGCAACCATCTCAATATTCTGAGTGAAGGGGACTCTCTGCTTCCTGACTAGAGATCTGAAGAGGCCTCTCCATTTTGGGTGATGGGGGTGGGGCGCCAGCTCATCTCTCGCATCAGGCAGCAAATTACCTTGAGACACCCCTGCATGCATGTGTACATCTGTGTTTCATAGAGAGTGTTGGGGGCTGTATACATGTGTGTGTGCCTGTCTCCCTCTCTTTAATGACCCCCCTCCTTGGCTTCCTCCAGTCTTTCTCTCTCTCTCTCTCTTTCTCATCTCCCCACCTTCCCTCAGTCTCTCTCTCTCTCTCTCTCTCATGACCCCCAAGTTTCACCCAGTCTCTCTCTCTCTCTCTCAACTTCACCCAGCATTTCCCTCTCTTTCTCTCTCTTAGAACTCCCCCCCCCCCCGCTCAGACTTCACCCAATCTATCTCTCTCTCTCTCTCTCATACCGGCGCTCCCCCTTTATCCAGGCTCTCTTTCACTCACTGATGCCCAGAACTGCAAAAACACAGTGGTTCACATGTCCCCCACTGCAACAGGCTCTTTGTATGGTTGAGCTCTGCAATGGAGAAAGTTTAGGCACTTAGTGCTACAGAATATCGTTGGGAAGTGCTGCTAGGTGTCCTGGTGCTATCTGGCTAGCATTGGAGCATGCTAAGGGTGGAGCGGGGCTTCACCGGGCATAGCCAGGCAGCAGCAATATTGAATTATCCCTAAGCAGCAAACATTATGCACAGTAAGGGCTGCCCTCACTTTCACCGTCAAAGCTAACTGGACAGTGGCTGAATATCACCGCTGCCCCGGCATTGAATATCCAGGTCTAAGGTTCAGCAGCAGTGGCTACCCAATTCCACTGAATAGCGGGGCCCCAAGACTTTAGGGGCTATTTTAGAAGCCTTATGTGCATTCTAAATGTGTCAGCGGTGGCAGAAAAATGTGGAAACTGCAGAAACGTGTAGAACATGATTTCAGGTGGAGACAGGTGCTCCATGTCAGTATGTTCTTTATTAAAGGCCAGCACAGAGTGAAATCCCACCATTGACACAGATAGCAACCCATCACAACGGATGCCAGGAATACATTACAGAGTTAGTCATATACAGGTTCTGGCATCCTGCCCCTATATACAGGCTAAAACAGGCTGTGGAGGGTTCTGCTGAGCGAATTTCTGCAGAGATAAAATATCCTAGGAGCCCACGGCCCCCCCCCCCCCCCCACTCTCCCCAGTGTCTGTTCACCACCTTCGGGAGAAGAGAGAACAGATCGGGAGGGATATTCCAGGGCATTTACACGGTTTACAGACTTACAAATCATGTGACTGCCACTGAGCTGGATATCCAGCAGTACTAACATAGTTAATGCCATTGAATATCCGCAGGTGCCCCCTTCTACATATCCTGAAGCTAAGCAGCTATCATCAGGGCATGTCAGAGGTGTTCCGGGATAGCACCTCTTGCTAACCGGGCAGCGGAGAGCAACATGAGGCTGAATTAAGGTGCAGCAAATGCTGGTCTTACTTTAGCTGCAGAGGCTAACCACACAGTGACTCAATATCGCCACTGCCCAGTTAGCTTCCGGGTTCTGTCAATGCCAGTGGCCAGAGATGGCCCTGGCATTGAATATCTGGGTCTAGGATTCAGCGCCGGTGTTAGCCGCTGTAGAAGCGCAAGCCACCCAGCACTGACTATCAGGTCTATTGTTAATAGCAAACATCTGCCTTTGCACCACACCGAGTGCTCTCAGCCACCACTGCACCCCTCGCCCCTCACCACCCACCCATTGTGCAGTGGCAGGCACCCGTGGATGCATGCAGGGGTGGGACCGACCAGATAATGACAAACAGAGCAAAAACATCCTACATGTGAACCCTTGCAATGGCCTGTGAACTGCACCTAACGTCCATAGATGGCTGGAAGCAGCTTGGTATGCGAGCTTGCATGCGGCTTGTATAGAGCAGGGTATTTTGCATTTGCAAACATGCACGGGTTGTTACCGATCATGCACCTTCTCTGCTTGTCTCAGAGTTGCTGAGGAATTCATGGTGCGGAATAAGGTAACTTTGAAGGTTACTATCAAAATAGGGAAGTTAGAGAATCCCATAATGATAGTGTTAAAAGTAAGCATGCAGAATGTAGGTACAGTGAGTTACTGAGATACATAAAATTGGTGGAGGGTTGGCGCTATATGTCAAAGAAGGCATTGAATCAAACAGAGTAAAAGTTCTGCAAATCGGGGTAAATTCTGCCCAAGCAGCCCATGCAGTACGGAGGGGAGGGGGGCACAAAGAGGAAGGGGGTTCATTTGCAGCCTCTCCCAAATCTTTTAAAATGGAATCTTCCTGCTTTGTGGGCCCTTTCAGAATCTGTTGCTTGGGGGTCCCTTAATTTGAACTTCTGCCACTGGTTCTGTAGGAAACAAAATGCGTCATAGAATCTTTACGACTAGAAATTCCATGTGTGAAGGGGAAGACAACAGGCCAGAATGAACAGAAGCTGGGAAGGTTAAACAAATTTGTCTACACAATAATAATGGATGATTTCAATTACCCCAATATAGACTGGATAAATGTCACATCTGGACATGCTAAATAACTCCTTCATGGGCAGCTGCTTCAGGAAGTGACAAGAGGTGAAACTATTTTAGAGACTATGACAAAATAAAGAAAATAGTTAAAAAACTAAAATGAGCAGCTGCAAAGATTAGAAATGTATTTATTTATTTGTAGACTTTATATACCACCAATGGGGTATATATTATAGTGGTTTACAAAGCTCGGTAATTAGAACATCGGTAACATAAAGACAAATGAGAACAGGACTAGAAGAAAAAGAATTAGGAAAGATCAGGAAGGGAAAAGGAGTAACACAACAATTTCAAACCTGCGGACTGTCTGGCTCTTAGTACGAACACGAGGACTGGGGGCTGTGGTGGGGAAAGCAACTAATCGCTCTCTGAAGGCCTGCGTGAAGAACGAGGTTTTCAACCCTGTCTTAAATTTTGAATATGATCATTCTAAACAGAGCTCCTTAGGCAATGAATTCCATGGGTTGGGGCCTTGATACATAAAAGCCAGCGATTCTTTGTCAGAGTAATCAAGAAATTACCAGATGAGGCTCGAAGGGGACATGTTGGGCAATAGAGATGAGCTCTGAAGGAAGATAGGCGGGTAAGCCCAGGGCCGGCGCTGCCTTTTGTGCTGCCCTGTAAGTGATTACTGTGCTGTCCTCCCAGTGCTTTCCATTGGAGCCCTTTGCAAGCCTCTCTTTTGCCCCAACATGATGAAAATTTTCTGAGGGCTAGTTATATTAGTTTGGAGTAGCAAAAATGGCAGAGGCAGGTGGCACCTTATAGACTAACCAGTTTATTAAGGTTCATGGCTCTATAAATTAGTCAGTCTATAAGGTGCCACATGCTTTTGTCATTTTTGTCCCAACACCAACTTAATAAGTTGATGAGCGTCTGAATAACATTTACATGTGCAGTGGAGTTAGAGAGAGGTTGCCAGATTTCTTTTATATGAGTTCTCTCCAGCGTCAACTACGATATGCATGGGGAAGAACTATAAAACCTGCAAAAAGACCAGTGCTTGTGTGTGTGTCTATCAAGGGGAGTGTCAGTGGCTATGTGCATGTGTGTGTGCGTCATGGGAGTGTTGGGGGCTGCATGCGTGCATCTATCTGTCTGTCATGGGGCGTATTGGGGCTGGGTGCATATGTGTGTGTGTACCTGTCATGGAGAGTGTCCGAGGCTGTGTGTATTTGTGTCAAAGGGCATGTTGGGAGCTACATGCATATGTGTTTGACATGGGGAGTGTCAGGGGCTGCTTGTGTGTATATGTCTGTCATAGAGTTTGTCAGGGATAGTGTGTGTGTGTGTGTGTGTGTGTCTCTCTCTCTCTCTTTCATAAACCTCCTTACAAGTTTTGTCCAGTCTGTTTCTTTCTATCTCTCTCATAAGACTCCAGCTTTCCTCCAGTTTGTGACTCTCTCTGTCATATCCCCCCCCCCCCCCCAATTCCAAGTCTTCCCCTAGTATGTCTCTCTCTCTCCCTTAAGGCTTCATCAAGCTTCACCTATTTTCTCTCTCAACCCCAACCTCTGAGGCTTCTCTCTCTCAAAACCCTCCAGCCTTCCCCCAGTCTGTGTGTGTCTCTCTCATACCTCTCCCCCCCCCCCCCAATCTTCCCCCAGTCCATCTGTCTCTCTCTCTCTATCCCGGCCCCATCAAGTTTTACCCAATTTCTCTTTCTAACCCTGGGTCCGAGGCTTCTCTCTCTCATAACCCCCTCTCCCGACATCTGTCTCTTACGTTGTTCACAGAATGCTTCAGCAGCTTCCAGCACCACGATCGGCTCTGAGAATGGTGGAGCCACATGGGACAGGAGGTTTGTGTCTGATCTCTCAAACCATAAGATGAGCATGGACTTCCTGTCCCGCGCTACTCCATCATTCATAGAGCTGGCTGCGTTGCAGGACATGCCACTGATTGTTTAAGTAGAGGCTGATCTCTTTACTAAAAGACAGCATGGGGCTTTGGAGCTTATGCATGTGCTGTATGTTAGATGTGCAGTGCATGAATGAGCTTTAAAGGCCCGTGCTGCCTTTTACTGCCTGTCCATCTGTGGGTCTACTGGCTGCAGGGCCGGATTTACCTTGAGTGAGGCCCTACGCCAACAAAAATTGTGGGCCCCCAGCAGGGGCGGCCCAAGGGGGGTGCGGACCTCATTTGCATAAGGGGCCTCATTTGCATAAATATTTGCATAATGTTACCATATACTAACTTTTAGTAAACGTGCCTCTTAATGAGTGTATGGATAAAGAAAGACTAAAAGATTTCTACATTACTATAATCCAGTGCCAACTGCCAGACACATTAGGAACTACTACAAACACTGCCCATAGTAAACCCGCCGTATCCTAACAGCACTACCAGGACTCACAAAGCACCATACTCTACCAATCAAAAGGCAACACTGCAAATATTAAACCAATACATTTCAGAGAACAACAATACATGACCTACTGGGGAAAGAGAACAAGTGGCAATGTCAAACAGGAATTATATAAACAGAACACCTCAGCTCAGTTACACATGCAGAACATAGACCATCACCAAACAAGTAATCACAATTTAGAAATAGGAAGACAATAATTAAACTGGGAATCCCAAAAGCCAAACTTGGAATGTACAACACTGTAGAAATAAAACTATACATTAATTTGCTCTTGTACTAAACAAAGCACAGATGTTAATGATGCACATTTACCAGAGCTGACATATTCCAATTAATAAATTCAAAATAAAGAGATATTTTTCTACCTTTTGTGCATTTTTTTCAGCTGCAATTGCTCCAGCCACTTTCTTCTGGTTTCTTCGTGTCTTCTGCTAACTGTCCATCGTCTGCTGTCCATTTGTCCTTTCTTCTCTCTTCTAGATTTTTTTCCATTCTCTCTCTACATCTGCTTTAACATACTAATCTTTCTCCTTTTGCTCTTTCCTCATTCCTATTTCATCCACTCAAATATTACCCCTCCATCCTCAATCCCCACTTACTCTCCCAATACCCGGCCAATTGTAGATTTTTTATCCCTCCCACACAAAATATTTTTCCCTTCTCCATTTTACTCTTCCAGCCCCATCCCATTCTAATCCTCCCCCAACATCAGCTCCCTTCTAGTTCCAGCCTCACCCAGCATCCATTCCCTTCTAGTCCCTGCATCAGCCCATTTCCAGTCCTAGCCATCCATCAGCCCATTTCCAGTCCTAGCCCCCCCATCACCCCACTTACAGTCCTTAACCCCCCATCACCCCATTTTCAGTCCTTAACCCCCCATCACCCCATTTTCAGTTTAAGCCCCCCCTATAACCCATTACCAGTCCTAACCCCCCATCAGCCCACTTCCAGTCCTAACCCCATCAACCCATTTCCAGTCAGCCCCCCATAGCCCATTGCCAGTCCTACCCCCCCCCCCATCAGCCCACAGCCCATTACCAGTCCTAACCCCATCATCCCACCTCCAGTTTTAACCCCCCAGCCCATTTCCAGTCCTAGCCCCCCATAGCCCATTACCAGACAACCCCCATCAGCCCACAGCCCATTACCAGTCTTAACCCCCCAAAGCCCATTACCAGTCCTAACCCCCCCCAACAGCCCATTAACAGTCCTAACCCCATCAGCCCACCTCCAGTCTTAACCCCCCAGCCCATTTCCAGTCCTAGCCCCCCCATAGCCCATTACCAGACAGCCCCCATCAGCCCACAGCCCATTACCAGTCTTAACCCCCCCCAAAGCCCATTGCCAGTTCTAAGCCCCCCACAACAGCCCACAGTCCATTACCAGTCCTAACCCCATCAGCCCACCTCTAGCCTTAACCCCCCCAGCCCAGCCCATTTCCAGCCCCAGCCCCCCAATAGCCCATTACCAGCCCTACCCCCCCCCAGTCCATTTCCAGCCCCAGCCCCCCCAATAGCCCATTACCAGCCCTACCCCCCCCCAGTCCATTTCCAGCCCCAGCCCCCCCCCATAGCCCATTACCAGTCCTACCCCCCCCATAGCCCATTACCAGTCCTACCCCCCCCTGGCCTAAAGTAAAATTTAATTTTAAAAAAAAACCTGGTGGCTGCCGCCGCGGGGCCCCCTCTGCTGCCGCGGGGGCCCCGTCTACAAGCTGGTCGGGTCCGGTCCGGTCCGGTCGGGTCGGGTCTCTCTCCCTCCCTCGCTGCAGCCTGCAGCGAGGGAGGGAGGGAGAGAGACCCGACCGGACCCGACCCGACCAGCTTGTAGACGGGGCCCCCGCGGCAGCAGAGGGGGCCCCGCGGCGGCAGCCACCAGGTTTTTTTTTAAAATTAAATTTTACTTTAGGCCGGGGGGGGTATCCTACCCCCCCGGCCTAAAGTAAAATTTAATTTTAAAAAAAAACCTGGTGGCTGCCGCCGCGGGGCCCCCTCTGCTGCCGCGAGGGCCCCGTCTACAAGCTGGTCGGGTCGGGTCCGGTCCGGTCCGGTCGGGTCTCTCTCCCTCCCTCGCTGCAGGCTGCGAGAGACGCGAAGGGAGAGCGTCTCCTCGCGTCTGTGTTAAGCCCGCAGGGGCTGATGGGAAATCCCATCAGCCCCTGCGGGCTTAACACAGACGCGAGGAGACGCTCTATCTTCGCGTCTCTCGCAGCCGGGAGGGAGGGAGGGAGACGAGACCCGACCCGACCCGACCCGACCGGACCAGACCAGACCAGACCATCTTGTAGACGGGGCCCCCGCGGCAGCAGAGGGGGCCCCGCGGCGGTAGCCACCAGGTTTTTTTTTTAATCGAGTTAAAAAAAAAAACTGGTTCTATTTTTGGTGGGCCCCTGCCGGTTGTGGGCCCTACGCCATGGCGTACATGGCGTATACGTAAATCCATCCCTGACTGGCTGTGCTGCCCTCCCAGGGCTGCCATCCCTTGTGAGTGAACGGTTTGCACAGTGGGTTGCGCTGGCCCTGGATAAACCAAAATAGAAGGCACGATGGTTGAGCAAGAGGATCTTATATTAGATGTGAAGGGGGAAGCCAATGTTGTTCACGTAGAAAAGGCATGGCACAGTCAAAACATTTAGCATTGTAAAGCAAGCGAAGGTTGTTGATGAGTCTTCCACTAATCTTCACACCTTAGTTGTCTTCATAAGTCCTGCTTCTCTGATGATTTGTCCTGCATATAAATTAAACAGGATGGGACATATTCAAAGCAATATAACCAGTCAACAGACCTGCTAACTGGTTAAATTGTGGTCAGAGTGATATTCATCGGTACTGAACTGTCTACTACCACTGAATATCTCCTTCTACTGGGTTTAAATGCACTGACACTAGCCAGCTAGTATTGGGGCATTTCCGGGGTGGAGCAGGGGCAGCGACTTAGGTTAACCAGCTAGTAGTAATATTCAGTCAATAACTGGTTAACACACACCAGCTAAAGTTGGGTGAAATAAAGGCTGTCCTAACTTTAGCAAGTTTAGATACGGCGGCAGTGGCTGAAAATCACCATTGCCTGATTAACTAAAATGCTAACTGGGCACACTGGACAATGTTAGTGGTCATATATGACTCCAGCATTAAATATCCATGTTTAATTTAAAGCGGCGACGGCCAGTTGCTTATTTGGGCTGGCCAGCACCTCTAAATATGTACCCCATGATGTCCAGTTATGCATTTTAATAGGATTGATTATTGGAAGGCTGGTGTTCACACGATCATGATGGTTCAGTTTAATGATCAAAATCTTTGGGAGGGGGGGATGTTGGACTGAAGGTTTGACTAAGGAATCTGCTGCCTTGCACCAGCCCTGGGGTTGGCCATGATTACACTCGAAGCAAGGAGCCAGTGTGGGGAAAAGTGGACCATTAGATGAGCAAGAGGGTAAAAAGGCCATTCTGAGATGACGACAAAGCCATAGTGGAGAGACTGAATTAGATGAGATTGTAAGCTCAGATAAGCAGGTGCTGTCTTTTACATGTATATGTATAGTGCTGCGTATGCCTTGTAGTGCTATACAAATGATTAGTAGTAGCAGGAGAAGAGGTAAGGGTGCTACATATGCCAAAAATGATATTTAATGGTAACAAGAGGAATTGAAACAAATTTCAGTGAACATAGAGGATATAGTAGGCCAAATCGATTTATGGACAAATGAAAAATGATGCAAAGAATAACCCAAATTTATAGCTACATGATAGCAGGTTCCACATTAGGAGACACAACCCATAAAAAGGATCTAGAGGTCATCATGGACAATAGTGTGCAGTGGCAGCCAAAACAGTAAACAGAATGTTAAGAATTATTAGGAGAATGATAGGGAATAAAACAAAGAATATCATAATGCCTCTTTATCACTCTATGGTATGAACATACTTTGAGTATAGTATGCCATTCTGGTTGTCACATCTCAAAAAAGAAATAGCGGAATTAAAAAAGGTACAGAGCAGAGCAACCAAAATCATACAAAGAATGAAGTGACTCTTCTATGAGGAAAGGCTAAAGAGGTCAGGGCCCTTCAACTTAGAGAAGAGAAAACTGAGAGGAGATATGATGGAGATCTGGTAAGCGTAACTTAATTGATTGTTTACTCTTGAAAGGTACAAAGACTAGGAGACATGTCATAAAGTTACAGAGCAGTACATTGAAAAAAATAGGATAAAGTAGTTTCTCTCTCAAAGCATAGTTAAGCTTTGGAACTCGTTGACGGAAGTTGTGGTAAAAGCAACTAGTGCTGCTGGGTTCCTGGATAAAAAGTTATTAAGGGAGACCTGGGGATAGTGACTGCTATCCTGGAGGGTAAGTAGCATGGAATCTAGACAAAGACATGGATCTGGATTGGCTGCTGTTGAAAACAGGATACTGGGCTTGATGGGCCTTTGCTCTGACCCATTATGGCAATCCTTATGTTCTTATGAGAGCCTCTTGGGAGCCCTCTTCCCTTCATCAGATGAGTTAAAAATGAATGAAGGATAATAACATCTGACTATACAAGGGTAAGTAACTCTAGTCCTTGAATGCTACGAGCTGGTTGTTATTTTCAGGATATTCCCCATGAATATATATGAGATGCATTTGCATACAATGGAGGCCGTGCATGCAAATGCACCCCATGCATCTTCAGTATGGGCAGCCTGAAAACCACCAGACTTGTGGCACTCAGAAACAGGGATGTGTCGGGAGGGGCCCCTGCCATACTGCCCCCTCCCATCACTACCGCCCTCCAAATCCATCTTCTCATCTTGCAGCGGCAGCAGCAGCGACAGCCTGACTCTGTTTTGAGCCGCCACCACAAAATGAGAAAGATGTGTTAGGGCTGCCCACCAGGGTCTGCTAGCCTAGGCAGCTACCTAGCCAGTCCTGCTCAGAAATGAGATTTGCCTGCTCCTGCACTATTTAATACAATTTCTTTTTGTATATTCAGGCATCACACTTACCCTATTTTGCAAGGATCTGGTAGAAAATAAAGTTTTAATTAAAAATGATCATTTCAGAACAGCACACCATGTCAAATTAATGAAGAATACCTCGTTTTAGCAGAGCTTCTAGGAATCTGCCTGCCGTGTTACTGAACTTGTGAAAATGAGACAGCAAGGTGAACTTCCACTTTTGGTCAGAAGAGCGCAGTAGTAACCAGAACTGGAAAACCGAGGCCAAGTGTTCCAAAGCAGATTGTTACTTCACTGTTCCAGTGAACCGGATGTTTCAGGTGAAATTTGCTTCCTGTTTCTACCAGCAAAGAAGAAAGAAACGAGATAATGGGTTCAGATTCCCAGCTCCCACGATGAGTTATGGCAGTGTATGTATTGCACGTGCTTCTGCAATGTGCAGTATCACAAACAATATGCATGAACATGGTATGAAACATACCGTCTGAGAGAATATCCAGCAGCACGCTTATCTTTAAAGCAGTTGGAGACAAGTAGAATACTTCTGTAGGAAGAATGCATCTCTTTGCCTCTGTAGTTATGTAAAACTTGGCAAGGAGCAGAACTTTCTGTATCCTGAACATTTTGCTGAGTACAGAAACGTGACATGTTTGCAGTTTGCATGGCAATTTGTCATTGTCCCACTTACAAGATATCTTTAAAAAGTTAAAAGGACAGCTAATGTCGAGGGGGGGCGGGGGGAAGGCACGGAGGGAAGGAGACAGATCCAGCAGTACTTTCAAAATCGGTCCATATATCCAAGAGCATGATCATCTCAATTCAATTTATAAAAGAATGTTCAATAAGCATATATATAAAATCAGGGGGGGGGGGGGGCCGTCTCTTCTAGAAAATAATAAAATTCTGTGAGATTTAATATAAAAAGGGTGGTAGAAAGGGCCGTGCGAGTGGTGAAGCCACACAAGGTGCAAGAATGGAATGTCGTCATTGAAGGTTCCAGGAAGCCTGGGAAGAGTGAGTTCTTGTGAACCGCTGGAGTGAGTTCCAGGTCCACAAGTCACACAGGGTGCATTTCTAGCGTGCTACAATCCTGAAAATAAACGCACACTTAGAAATGAATTTTACAGTGTACAGAGTTTATAAATTTGCAATCCATATCTTTTTTTTTTTTTTTTTCAAATTTAATAGCTTTGTTTTCTGCTGTATTGCAAAAAGGGAATTTTTTGTGTTCTTGGGCAAAGCATTTTTTTTTCTACTGCTAAAGTTCTTTTCTTCTCCTCTAGCCTACAAGTTCAATGAGGTAGGCAAGCTCTTTGAAGTCGCTGACCTCCTCAGGTGTTAGTGCTCTTAATTAGCTTGCATAGGAGCTCAGCAGCTGAGTGTTGTATAAAGGTCTACATTGCCTTGCAGGTCCTGCCATTTCTAGGTAATACTATGGGGCTCTTGAATACAAACTCTCTGCCTGAGAGCTGTTAAAGGCAGCTTTTTTGCATTTTTAGTAGCTCATTTTTTTCTGTTGTATTGCAAAAGGGGAATTTTTTCTGTTCTTGGGCAAAGCTATTTTTCTGCTGCTAGAGTTCTTTTCTTCTCCTCTAGCCTTCAAGTTCAAAGAGGTAGGCAAGCTCTTTGAAGTCACTGACCTCTTCAGGTGTTAGATTCCTCCCTCCCTTCTCACCCCAGCTGCCAACCACCCCAGCTGCCAACCACTTGCTATATAGGGCAACTCCATAATTATCTTGTTGATTTGAACAACAGATTTTTATTGGTTGGCAGGGAAATAGTTCCACATTTTGATGTCTCCTAAAAGTAAACAATTTGATATTCTTGAAGGAGCTTTGATTAGGTAACTTTACATAGGGAACATACACATTTATATACCTCAGACACATAAGATCAGAATTTATTAGTGTAAAGTAAAACTATTTAACAAGCAAGCAGGGCTATACACAGGGACATAAAACAGTGTTGTTAGAATATACATAAAAGAGGTTAGCTACTTTTTCTCTTAAAGGACAGCTGAGAAAAAGTTAGGGACTTTGGTAGGTCTCTCTCATTTATTCAACAAGTACAAATCTCCACCAGCTGAACAATGGCTGTGAAAAATCAAAATGCCAAAGCTATTGCCCCTATTACAGCTTCAGCCTCTGTCCAGAGACATAGTCTGATGGCAGTCGAAGGACCGGTTCCAGATGCCTGCAAGCTGAAGCCCTCATGAAACAAGTAGAGGACCACAAAGAAGAGGGAGTGAGGCTGAGAAGCATCCATGACAATGAGAAGTGCATTGATGAGATGCTTCTTGAAGCATCCAAGCTCTCCAACAGAGGTGAAGATGGTATGCTGCAGAATGAAGAGAGTTGGACACGAGTCACCAGAGCCTGCAGAGTTGATAATCCAACTCCTCCAGCCCTTGAACTGAAGAACCAGTATGCAGCCCTGGAAAGAGAAGAACCAGAACTAAAGCCCCCCCAAAGTAGCAGAATCGGTGACCACAAGGAAGCAAAAGGTAGTGGGGGTTGGTGACTGAGGCATCCATCTGCTGACCAGACTCGATGTCCAGAGAGATGTGCTGTCTGCCAGGTGCCAAATTCCAAGATGTTATGGAGAGTTTGCCAAGACCTATCAAGCCTACTGACTGTTATCTGATGTTGCTTATCCATGTCAGCACAAATGAAACTGCTAGGTATCCTTCCAAGTGTATCAAGATTAACTTCATGGCTCTGGAACAGAGGGTGAAATAGATAGGTGCGCAGGTGGTGTTCTCTTTGATCCTCCCTGTTGAGTGCAAAGGCCAAGGCAGAGAAGCTCACATCCTGGAGATGAATGTATGACTGCATGGATAATGTCATTGAGAGCATTTTGGTTTCCTGGACCATGGGATGATTTTCCAAGGGTTACAGAGCAGAGATGGTGTCCATCTATCCAAGAAGAGACTCTTCCATAGCAGACTGGCCAACCTGTGAAGAGGGCTTTAATTTAGATTTGTTTGGAATGGGTGAGAAAAGCCTACAGGTAAATAAAAGCCCTCAAGTAAGTAAAACATTAAATATTGCTGTAGAAATGGGTAAAAGGGGCAACATCTGGAAAGCAGTATGCATAAATGCCCGTAGTATGGGAAATAAGATCCCAGATGTTGAGGCTTTAATGGAGGAGGCTGACTTGGATTTAGTGGTGGTTACACACAGACAACCATGATTGGGATGCAATTATACTGGGCTATACGTTATTCAGAAAAGACAGGATAGGAAGAAGGGGAGGAGGAGTGCCTCTATACAGTATGCCAAAAATATTAAATCTACAGAATTACATGGCTTACAAGGGAGTGAGGAAGCACTGTGGGTTAAACTAGAAAGAGAGAATGGGAAATTCATAAAGATCTCCTTCACAGGCAGAAGAAGTAGACAAAGACTTCCACACAATATCCAAGGACTCACTTAAGACTATAATCACCAACCTAAGTACAACGACATCCCATTTAGACCCATGCCCAGTAGACTGGATAAAAAAGACACTACCAGTACTTTCCTCTTTCCTACTATCCATGATTAACCTCTCCCTAGAAAAAGGATACCTACCATCCACTCTCAAACAAGACCAATTCTCAAAAATAACAGCCTTGACAAAACTTTACCCACTTCATACCGTCCCATATCGAGTATACCATTCATGGCTAAATTAATAGAAAAGGTAATTCAAACCCAACTGCAGCACTACATTGATACCTCGGCCCCCTTCGATGACCAGCAATACGGTTTTCGCCCCCATCACAGAGTAGAGACACTAATTACAGTGCTACTAGACACACTTGCAAGAGGAATAGATGACTCTAAACAAGCATTTATTCTTCTATTTTTAGATATCTCTGCTGCATTTGACAGTGTAAAGCGCACAACAATGCTAAACAGACTTCGACAAATAGGGATAAATTCCATGGTTCACAACTGGTTCACATCATACCTAAACAACAGAACCCAAACTGTAAGAATCAACAATCAAACATCAAACACATACAAGCAAGAACAGGGCCTCCCACAGGGATCTGCCCTATCCGCACTCCTCTTTAATATTTACCTGCAACCTGTCTGCAATATCTTCAAGCGGTTCTGCGCACACTACCATATTTACGCGGACGATATAATGGTTTACCTACCATTTACGATCCCGAGCCCTCCAATGCAAGTAATTACAGAGTGTTTCAATGAACTAACATCATGGCTCAAAGAACATAACCTACACATCAACTTCTCAAAAACAGATGTCCTATACGTGACAAGAAACCAATCATACACCCCCCCCCCCCCACATCCATAGTACCTCAGAACTAAGAGATCAAAACTAAAAGCGAAGTGAAGTACCTAGGGGTGTTGCTGGATAAGAATCTTAGCATGGAAGCCCATATCAAAAACACAACAAAAAGAATACACTACAAACTTAAGATACTGAAACAACTACGTCCTTTAATTCACCTGCAAGATTTCATATCCATAATTCAAGCAATAATTACACCCCACTTTGACTTTGCAAATATGGTATTTCAGGGAATTACTAAACAGAACCTTAAGAGGCTACAGCTAGTACAAAATGTTACTGCCAGAACCATCCTGAAGACCCGCCCAACCGAACATATAACACCCATACAAGCAGAGCTTCACTGGCTCCCTCTCTACTGCCGAATAAGCTATAAAATCCAAGTAACAACATTTAAATTAATAAATAACATAGCCCTTTCGGTTCTCAGCACACTAATTACCAAAGAAACATCAAAATGCAACCAAAGGAGTAAAAACGCAAATAAAATAAAGATTCTGAAAGACTTTACAAAGGCTAAAAAATCAACCAACAATAAGGCATTTTCACACTCTGCACCCATCCTCTGGAACGCACTACCAGACGAGGTCAGAAATCTAACGGACATTAGAGAATTCCTTAAAAAACTGAAAACACACTTATTCAAGATGCACTATGGTGCCCAGTCAAACACAGTAACACAAAACGACAAAGGCAAATAGGACATAATATATCTGTCATAATCCAGACTAGGGGCTACAATGTACTAAGATGCCAATCCCCTCATTGTAAAAAGTTGCATTGTACATAGTTAATGAAATCAAGTTAAGTTTTATTGTAAAGGTTTACACATGTTCTATGTACTGTACTATGAATGGGTATTTGTAAAATGTTGCACCCATACACACTTTTGTTCATTGTAAACCGCACCTGATCCATGGGAAAGTGTGGTATATAAGTATTTATAAATTAAATAAAATTAAATAAATAAATAAAAATTTAATAGAAGACATACACACATTTGCCATGAAAGGAGAAGTGTTTCTTAAAGGTGATTTCAATATGTGAGATGTTGATTGGCACATCTCTGCTATGGTGTCATCTAGAAGTAAGAAGATTTAGATTGCCTACAGGGAGAACTATTCTGTAAACTGGTAACAGAACCCACACATGAAGGGGCAATATTGGACCTGGTGCTTATCACTGGGGAAAGTATTTCTGATGTTATAGTGGGAGATCAACTCGCATCCAGTGATCACCAGATGATGTGGGATTAGAACTAGGGCTGATAAAGTCCATTCAAAAGTGAGGTCTTAGGGGTATGTTTACTAAACCGTCTTAATGTTACCGGCACTAGTTGCAGCGATAATGTGAAGAATGCCATATAAGGAGTGGGTGTTCCGGCGTCAAGGTAGCAAGAATCTGTATCGCGCGATAGTGTGTGCCGTGACACGTTAACGTGCATTAACCTTAAGTTCATGCCAGTGCAGTGTTAGAAGCTATAAAGATGTAGCCCACTGGTTACTGCAGTGACTGCAGAGGCAGAAGTCATGGGTTTGATCCTGCAGTGGTGTTATGTAAGAAGGCTGTCTGAGGCATTTCCCTTTTTAAATTTAAATCAGTGCTGTCTGAGGCATTTCCTTCTTTAAGTTAAATCAGTGCTGCCAGCAAAAACACCCTCACAGTGCCATAACATAAGGTGCCGCATAAGACGCCCTATAGGGCACTCCATAGGGCACATTATAAAGTGCCCTGTCTGCCAAGGCGCCTTCTAATGTGCCCTATAGGGTGCCTTATAGGGCGCCTTAAGGTTACAGCACTGTGAGGGTGCATTTTGCTGGCAGCACTGATTTAAATTAAAAGGAAAAGCCTCAGACAGCCTTATTAAATAACATCACTGTGGGATCAAACCCATGACCTCTACCTCCACAGTCATTGAAGTAACTAGTGGGCTACATCTCTATAGCTACTACCACACCACTGGCTGGCTACAGAAAGACTGCAGGTCACCACACAAACTGTCTGCTGTGATTACCAGGATAGGGTAAACCCACCCGTACCCATGATGCACTGTACATGCAGATCAGCAGTCTAAAGCTGATCACAAGATGGGGTATGCACCCCCACAGCACCTAGGCTTGGTAGGGGGAACTGACCGTGCGTGTTACTGTTCCCTGTAAAATAGTTATCTCCAAGTTATAATGCCCTGTTCAATGTAATTTGAGTTTGTTCAATGTAAACCACACTGATGCAGAATAGCGCAGTATATAAGAGAATATAAATAAATAAATAAATACTGGCACAGAGTAGCTACAGACCATGACATTGTGTGGGTCCTGTCCTCACCCTGAGGGTGAGGTGGGGCGCCCAGCACCAGGTCCGCAGCACCTGGCTTGGCTGAGATAGGCTGTGCTGCAGGTCCCCATCAGTGCCAGTGTGTGCTAGGTAGTCCTTGCAGACACACCTAGGATACACCTGTGTCCCTCTGTATTTCCCAGTCAAGTCTAGCCCTTGTGGACTACGATGCACTCAGAATAGTGCATATCCTGTGTGGGTGTCATGGTCACATGATATAGGTGAAGGGGGGTGTTTTGACCCAAAAGCGGAATATGTAGCACCACCCAATCCGCCCTCTGTGGCTCAGGGTCTCCCACCAACAGATCCACATTCTACATCTCTGCAATGGTGGCAGTAGAGGGGACCATCAACCCCAGTCCTGCTGTGGAACGGGCACCCTACAGGGCAGTCAATGCAGATCTGTATGCATCACATAAGGCAATGGCAGACAGGCAGAATGCTGGAAAAGCTCAGCTGCCCCCCACCACTATCTGACATTCACCAGCAGAGGGCACAGTCAGTCTCCACCTGCTGCACCCTGCAAGGTGTTCCAGTCATATACATGCTAACTGCAGATAGTCTGCTAGCTAGTACATAGTGCATGTTCCTGGAGGAACTGTGTGCACCCAAAAATTGGATGTGAGCACACACACCAAGCAGGTATGTCAGTGACTGGGCCCCAGAAAAGGGAACCCATAAATATCACTTGAGAGAAATACTGTATAGCACTATGGGGGAACCTAGCCATGCCGTGGCCACTGCTCAGTCAGGGTGAAAGTGACCTCCCAGCATGACATGCCATGGCCACCCTGTCCATGCAGGTGGTGGTCGGGCACTACAATGTCCCAACCATTGCCCTATGCCCTGTGCAGAAGCCTCCTGTCCGGGCCATACCCACAGTACCTTGCCCCTCATTATGCACATTGGCAGGCTAACACTGGAAACAGTGCAAGCAGTGTGGGCTCAGTAAGTTGTAGGCAGCCACAACACACTGGATAGACATGCACACCCACACCTATGCCAGCTTTGTGCAACTTTAGAGGTTTGTGGCAGCCCTGGCCCCACACCAGTCCTGGGCACAGTGCGGGCATTGCCATGGTACGCAATACTGTTGGGGTCACTCTCCGGGGTGGTAAACACTGTCAGAAGCACAAACTGAAACACACTCCACAGATATCAGAAATGTTGCTATGATGAATCTCTGTGATCAAATCGTGTTTAACCTAGGATTTGTTATCTGACATTAATCATAGCAACCTTTTGATATATGTGGAACGTGTTCCCAAGTTTAGGACAGCATTGCTAAGGCATGCAGGTGCCAGTATTGGGAGATGCTGCTCCGCGCAGGGCCCAATAGCCTGACTCTCCATGAGGCTTTGGATAGTGGGGCCCGTGGGTGTGGGTGTTTGTGCCCCTGTTGGCTGCTGCTCTAGGGCAGAGGTTCCCAACTCCGGTCCTGGTGGGCCAAACACTGTTCAGGTTTTCATGCTGTCCCTAATGAATATGCATGAGATACATTTGCATACAATGGGGGTGGTGCATACAAATACAGCACAGGCATATTTATTAGGGACAGCATGAAACCTGAATGGTGTTTGGCCCTCCAGGACTGCAGTTGGGAAACTCTGCTGTAGGAATTGTACATGTTTATGGTGTCTGTGCTCTTTAGGGTAAAATATAGGAGTTTATGGCATGTTTCTTTTATCTGCACTAATGGTTCCGTCGTTATTACCACGGTTTAGTACTGGGTAAAATATAGGGACCTGGTTTGCAGGCAGCACAGCTGGGACTTGAACTTGTGGCCTTCTGCCCCTGAACACACTAGCCTTGTGTACTGCACCAAACTGTTGCCACAGGGCAGATCATTCCCTGGGGATACTATGACTGTTCGTCCGACAGACCTTGTCTCTTACAGTGCACGGCACCCACCTAAACGGGGCCTGGCCACTGCCCCCTCTGCAACCAGCACCCTTCTGCCACCATGCTGACATGCCCTTGTGCCGGTGGTGCTGGTGGTGCGCAGTCCCAGGCCATCCAGTGTGCCGGTAGGCGGCTGCCTATGGTGTGTGATATGGGGTAGGGGTGCCTGCATAGACATCAATGCTTCCCCCCGGCACCGCCTGCCAATGTTATGTGCCCTTTGGGGTACTTGCTGGGTACTGTCTCCTGGGACACTGTGGGACACACACTTGTAGCCATGTTTTCCCATGGTCAGTTGCTGTCCTGCTAGTTTTCTGCTTCCACATTCCTATGTGTCACCTAGGTATCTGCCTAGCCCACCCTGTGCCCCAGATGCCACACTGCATGTCCCGCCTGCAGCCCCCTGTACCCCATTTGCAGCCTCACCGTAGTGCCCTCTCGTACTTAGGCACTATGATGTTGCTGCACATATATCACTACTATCACTTTTCCTAGTTTCCCTGCCTTTGTTGCACATTGCTGACTGAAATGGTCTCTCTCCCCTGCAAATGTGCCTCTAGTGCGAGGATTTCACTGGCGCTAATTTTCAGACCTTCATTTCACGGCGATAGTGTGCTTGGGACCTCTCCCCGCCCACTCTCTGCCCATTGACCCCTTATCTCCGCCCCTGGGGAGCCTTCCTCCGCCCTCTGGGGAGCTGTACTCCACCCTCTGTGCACCTTAATGCCGCAGGATACGTTATCGCGCGATACGTGACGTTCTCGCACGGTAATGAGCCATTATCGCGCGATAACATCGGAGCTGCGATGTTAGCGCCGTTTAGTAAACATACCCCTTAGACTTTAGAATGATTAACTTTGCCAAGATGGAAGAATAGCTCAAGGAATCATTAGTGGGTTGGGAATAGCTAAGGGATGTAGAGAAGCAATGGGCAAAACTGAAAGGGAATATTTTAAGAACAAACCTTTTTGTTAGAAAGGTAAATACATGTAAAAGGAAAAGGAAGCCACTATGGTTATCAAAAGAAGTAGTTGAAAAAGTAAAGAAAAAGAAGGTGGCCTTCATAAATTAAAAGAAATCACAGAAAGAGGAAGACAAGCATCAATAGTTGGAAAAACTTAGAGAAGCTAGGAAAGTAGTAAAGAAAGCAAAGATACAAAAAAAGAAGAAATAGCCAATGCAATAAAATGGGGGGACAAGACATTTTTCAGATATGTTAGCGAGAAGAGGAAGTGCAAAAGTGGTATTGTCAGACTCAAGGGGGAAGGGGAGGAATATGTAGAAGCTGATGAGGATAAAGCAGAATTGCTTACAAAATATTTTTGTTCTCTGTTCATAGACAAAGGGCCAGGAGAAGCACCTCAGAAAACACCCACAGATAGGATCAGAAGTGAAGAGAATCTTGAATGATTTTTAGAAGACTGTTTGTGAGGAACTACTAAACTAAAAGTAGACAAAACAATGGGGCCAGATGGGATACATCTGAGAGTATTGAAGGAGCTTGGGGAAGTTCTAGTGGCTCTACTGTCTGACCTTTTCAATGCTGCTTTAGGATCAGGAGTGGTCCCAGAGGGCTGGAGAAAGGGGCATGTTGGTCCTTTACACAAAAGTGGAAGTAAGGATGAGGTTGAGAACTACAAGGCAGTTACTTTTACCTCTGTGGTGAGTAAACTAATGGAAAGGCTGGTAAAACAGATGATAGTGAGGTTGCTGAGGTCCAGTGAATTGCAGGATCCAAGGCAGCATGGGTTTACCAGAGGCTGGTCTTGTCAGACAAATCTGATTGTTTTCTTTAATTGGGTGACCAGAGAGTTGGATTGAGGAAGAGCCCTAGATGTGGTATACTTAGATTTCAGTAAAGCCTTTGACACCGCTCCACACAGGCGACTTATAAATAAATACATTGAGCACCCTAGGGACGGATCCTAAAGTGACTGTGGGTAAAAAATTGGTTGAGTGGGAGGTGACAAAGGGGAAAAGGTAAATGGAGCTCACTCTGAGGAGAAGAATGTTACCAGTCCTTGATCCAATTCTCTAACATTTTTGTTAGTGATATTGCAGAAGGGCTGTCGGGTAAGGCTTGTCTCTTTGCGGATGATACCAAAATCTGCAAGAGTAGACACCCAGAAAGGAGTAGATAACATGAGGAGGGATCTAGCTAAGCTTGAAGAATGGTCGAGAATTTGGCAGCAGAGATTTCATGCTAAAAATGCAGGATCATGCATTTGGACTGCAAAAATCCAAGAGAGTGGTACAGTATAGGAGGTGAAGTACTTCTGTCCATGAAAGAAGAGCGGGACCTGGGCGTGACTGTTTTTGATGATCTTAAAGTGGCTAACCAGGTGGAAAAAGCAATGGTGAAAGCCAGAAGGATGCTTGCGTGCATAGGGAGAGGAATGGCCAGCAGGAAAAAGGAGGTGATAGTGCTTCTGTATGTCTTTGGTGAGATCTCATTTGGAATATTGTGTGCAATTCTGGAGGCCATACGTACAAAAGGATATTAATGGGATGGAATTGGTGCAGAGAGTGGCTATCAAAATGGTCAGTGGTCTTCGTTATAAGCATTGGTGGGATTCAAAAATCTTAGGAACTGTATCATCTTAGACACCTTACTCCCCATTTCAAGATACAAAATAAGGAAAAACTAATATAGTTTATTAATATTTACTTTTCCTTTAAATACTTCCAAATTGAAAGTTGATTTTCATCGTACTGTTTATCTCCCATATCTTTCACTCTTGTCATCGGCTGTGTGGTTAACTCTTAGCCATGCTTGTACAGATGAAACTGGGTCCCAGGAATCCAATGGAAGGCTGATCAGGTTAATCGTCATTAAATTTGCAGCATTCTGAACTGTGAGGCGGTTTCTTTTATCTGAATATATAGTATTCATTGCAGAAACCCCTCTTTATGCCTCTGCAGAACTAATGCTATCCTAAACAAGGGGAAAGAAAAAGCAATGCATCCAGCCTTGATAAGAAGAGTTTTCACAACGCTTTCAGTGATGTCCTGAAGCAGCCTCTGATTTTATGAGGCGAAACTCGAATCGACAGCACATCTACAGTGTGTCTATGCCCTTTGAGATAGGAGTTGCTATCAATTAAGTGCCATTACAAGTTTTTTGAACTTTTAAATGCATTTAGAAATTGATAAAAACCAGTAGTGCACTTAGAAACCTATGAGTGACAGAAGGGCAAGTGTTGCGCTGTGTAGTTGAGTTCTTCTACCAGCGTGGTACCCCCCTCTGAGGCTTCTGTATTTAATTGCATATCCTCTATTGCAGCGTTTACAGTTTTCCGTTGTCGGGCTGGGTACATTGCTTTTTCTTTCCCCTTGTTTAGGGATAGCATTGTGTGGAGTGAGGGGGCTTATGAGTGTTTCTTTGTGGTAGTGCTCTGCAGAACTAATAGCAACTGTATTGATGATATTTTTTTGCCTTTTTTATAGTGCTTGGAATTTCATGGTTGTGACTGTTTTTCAGAAAACTTCCACATTGATTTCATGATGGAAATGTTTATGAAACTCACAAAGCTTTTCCTCTGCAGCTTTCCAAGGGTCAACAACTTTATGAATATTCCAACTGGTTGGTTCTAGTAAGCTTAGCGTTTCATGAAATTTATTATCTCTATTGTATTCATCATTCCTTGATTTTAAATGATCGCAGTTCATCAACCTGGCTTCCATATTTTTTATTATCGTTTCCAGTAATTTTTGACGAGGAAACCTGACATATTTTTGATTCTCTCAATAAAGCCAAAACTTGTAAAATCTTCAGAAGCTGTGATAGGACCAACTTTTTTCTCAAAGCTTCCAGAACTTTCTTTGAGCATTTCAAATGCTCTAAAGGATCTTTTAAAATTTTCAGCTCTTTTGAAGCCCATTGGAAAGTACGGAAATTTCTTGCAATAATATGTCATCAATGCTAAATCATTTATGATAAATCCGTTGCAAAGACAGGAGGCCATTCCTGAATGTTGTTTATGTAAAGTAAAATATTTTACAAAGCTGGATAAGCACGCCATATAGTACGTGTTGTTCTTAAGCTGCAAGCAGCCCATCTTGGACCAAAAGCTCTACCAATCTTTCTAATTTGTAGTCCAAGTTCTTCAGAAATTTTGGAAAGTTCCATTTGATTTTTGTTGGATTGGTGAAAATTTTGAGTAGATTTATCTATAAAGATTTTGAAGTTATTCAACTGTTTTATTTCATTGATAGAATCATCTAAGACTAACTGCAGGCAGTGATTCAAACAATAGCAAATGATAACGACAGGAAAATGTTTTGTAAGTCTGGTGCTCACCCTTGATTTGCGACTGAGCATTACACTTGCACATCAGAACAGAATGCAACCAGGTTGTTTCTCAAATATCCAACGTCAAATCCAGCATCATTCAAACTTTTTAACAAATCCTGTCCTTCCAACAATCAAATTGAGAAAAATTGTTGGTGATATATTAGAATCTTCAACTTTGATAAAAGCAATGATCACTGGTTTATTAGATATGGTTGAAGCTTCATCAATGATGACACAAAGTTTTAAATTGTTTTCAATTATTTTAGTAAATATTTCCTTTTTTAATTTCTGTTGCAATATGATCAACTACCTTAACAGCAGTTTTCAGAGAATGGAATCCTACTCCCATTTCCAACCCATTTTATACTTGCAGTTTAATCTCATCTTCTTTATCAGAAAACGGTCTACTTCTTTTTGCTATGGAGTAAACTGTATTGAAGACTCTACATGTACTGCTGATATATTTTTCATTCATTTTGCGTATGCATTTACTAATTAAACCATCTGTACGTTCTGTCAGTAGTTCTGCACACACACTATGTGCCTTTGATCAAAAGTGTTCATTCATCTTTTTTCTGAGAGATGCTTGCTAGACAACTTTAGTTTTACCTGATGACTTAATCCTTCGATGCGTGAATTCCCTTCATATTGAAAGAGTAACATTTTGCAGACTGATCACAACCCAATTTCTTGTTGCAAACAACTAAGTCATCATATTTCTTCTTAAATTCCTCGACCTGCTTCATATTCCAGCAATCAGGAAGATCTTCATCTCTAAGTTCTGCAGTATTTGAAAATGACATTTCATTATGTGCTAACGATAGATGTTTACTGGAATATTCATCTGCAATTGCAGATCTTGTTTTTTTTCATGGAAAATTACTCTAAAACTTGTCTTTTCATTTTGAGGCTGAAATGTGTTAATATTTTACTTCAGAGTCCCAGAGAGTGCACTCACACTCACAGTGGAAACAACAGGCACAAACACAAGCCTTCTTCAGGTGGTAAAGCCTCAAAAATATAAACATATGTAAACATATCATCAATATAAATAATAAATAACAATTCATATGTACATAAAATAATGATAATGTAAAAGCAAATAGTTGAAAACACAAGGCTAAGGAATAACTAATCACATGAACACTACAACTGGGAAGACAGTAAATAAAACAAATAGAACAGCATAATTCTGCAGTAAAAATCCTGTAAAGTAAAGGTGTTCAACAGACATTAATTACACAGTCAGACAAAAACGTTCATGAGAAAAAGATATATGATATTTATGAAGACATGTAAAAGTGAACGTGTATCGCCAATAAAATAAACCCTTTACCTTAAAAATGTATTAAACCAGAGGGATATTAAAAGAAAGTTAAATCCATAACGTCCAATGAAAGCACAACTCGCAGGAAACTCAAGAGAAAAGATACCGGGCATTTTGCATCACTAAGAGTTCAAAGGGTATGGGCACACTGTCAGGGAAAACAGAAATGGCAGTGACTTCTCAAACAAACTATTTAATTAGATGTTGCAAAGAGTAAATGGGGAATTTATAGAAATATTAACATAAACTGTACCGGTCCACACGTATACAAATATACTGCAAACAGTGCTATAACTAAAAAGTTACAAACTCGGAAGACACAGTGTATTTGTTAATGGTAGGTCCATAAAAACAAAAGTGAAATGTTTTGAATCAACTACCCAGTCTAAAAATGCTCACAAGCAAAGCCTATAATAAAAAAGCAAACGGAGCATAATGGCACAGACAACTCCAGGTGATGTAAGAGATACCTGACAAAGACCCTCGAAGAAACGTGTGTGTTGGTTCTAGCCCAGGAGGTTTAGAGGTTGCTGCAGGATCTCCTGAAGTTGGAGCTCTGGCTTCGGTGCTGGGGACATCTCTCAGACGTGACGCGGGAACCGGTATGAGTGTGACGACCCCGCAGGGGTCACCTACTGCCTGGTTGCCTTCCATCATGGATACCACAGTTGCAGCTGCCGCAATAGACACAGCGTGGGGTGCCTCCAGTTTCTCCAGCAGCCAGAGCAGTTTTCCCTTGTGTTCCGAAAGCACACCTCCTCCCCCCTCCACTTCCGCAGAAGGCAAACTGCGCAGGCATGACAGGCTGAAAGGAGCAAGTATGACCGTGATCTTTAGCGTGCCTTAGGCTCCTTTAAATTTAAAAGTCCTGCTGGCTGTTGCTGAGTGGATTGGCAAACTTTGGAAATTCTAGGGACAGATTCCGCCGAACTGGTGCGAATTGGCTGAATCCCACCACTGGTTATAAACATAGAAACATAGAAATATGACAACAGAAAAAGACCACATGGCCTAGCTGGTCTGTCCTCCCATATCAACAACTACAACAGTCCCCTTTTTACCTTTAGAGATCCTCTGTGTTTGTCCCATGCTTTTTTGAATTCAGTTACTGTCCTCATCTCTACCACCTCCACTGGGAGACCATTCCACGGATCCACTACTCTTTGCGTAAAGAAATATTTCCTCATATCACTCCTGAATCTATCTCCCTTCACCCTCATCCCATGTCCCCTCGTAGCAGAACTTGCTTTCAATTGAAAGAGGCTCTCTCCCTGAACATTTATGCCACAGAGGTATTTAAACATTTCAATCATATCACCTCTATCCCACCTTTCCTCTAAGGTGTACATATAAAGATCCTTAAGTCTGTCCTCATATGCTTTATAATGAAGACCACTAATCATTTTAGTAGCCACCCTCTGCACCGACTCCATCCTGTTCACATCCTTTTGAAGGTGCGGTCTCCAGAATTGCACACTATACTCCAAATGAGGTCGCACCAAAGACTTATACAGAGGAATTATCACCTCTTTTTTTCTGCTAGCCATTCCTCTCCGTATGCACACAAGCATCCTTCTAGCTTTTGCCATTGCCTTTTCTACCTTATTAGCTACTTTAAGATCATCAGACACAACCACGCCTAGGTCCTGCTCTTCTTTAGTGGACAAAAGTACTTCACCTCCTATACTATATTGCTCCCTTGGATCACTGCAGCCCAAATGCATGACCTTACATTTTTTAACATTAAATCCCAGCTACCAAATTCTAGACCATTCTTCAAGCTTAGCTAGATCCCTCCTCATGTTATCTACACCTTCCTGGGTGTGTACTCTGTTGCAGATTTTGGTATTATCCACAAAGAGGCAAACCCTACCCAACAGCCCTTCCGCTATATCACTAACAAAGATGTTAAAAAGAATGGGACCAAGACAGATCCCTGGGGCACACACCACTGATAACATCCTCCTCCTCAGAGTGAGCTCCATTTACCTGTACTCTTTGTCGCTTCCCACTCAACCAATTTCTAACCCAAGCAGTAACTTTAGGGTCCATCCCTAGGGTGCTCAGTTTGTTTATAAGTCGCCTGTGAGGAACAGTGTCAAAGGCTTTACTGAAATCTAAATACACCACATCTAGGGCTCTCCCTCAGTCCAACTCCCTAGTCACCCAGTCAAAGAAATCAATCAGATTTGTCTGACAAGATCTGCCTCTGGTGAATCCATGCTGCCTCGGATCCTGTAATCCGCTGGACTCCAGAAACCTCACTATTTTCTCTTTCAGCAGCGTTTCCAATAATTTACTCACCACCGAAGTTAAACTAACTGGCCTATAGTTTCAACCACATCCTTCCGCTTTTGTGTAAAGGCACCATATGAGCCTCTCTTAAGTCCTTTGGCACCATTCCCGACTCCAACGAGGCATTGAAAAGGTCAGTCAGTGGAGTTGCTAGAACGTCCCCAAGTTCCTCCAAGTATTCCGCCAAGTTCCCCCCAAGTATTATAGGGTGTATCCCATCCGGTCCCATCACTTTGTCTACTTTAAGTTGAGCTAGTTTCTCACGAACACAGTCTTCTGATAATTGTTCAAGATGTCCCTCGCTTCTGTTCCTATTTGTGGGTGTTTTCTGAGGTCCTGCTCCTGGTTCTTCATCTGTGAACACAGAACAGAAATATTTGTTAAGCAATTCTGCTTTATCCTTATCAGCTTCTACATATTCCTCCCCTGTACCCTTGAGTCTGACAATACCACTTTTGCCCTTCCTCTTCTCACTAACATATCTGAAAAATGTCTTATCCCCCCATTTTATTGCATTGGCTATTTCTTCCTCCTTTTGAATCTTTGCCTTCCTGACTACTTTGCTAGCTTCTCTAAGTTTTTCCAAATATAGATGCCTGTCTTCCTCTCTCTGTGGTCTCTTGTATTTCATGAAGGCCTTCCTCTTTTTCTTCACTTTTTCAGCTACTTCTTTCGAAAGCCATAGCAATCTCCTTTTCCTTTTACCTTTATTTACCATTTTAACAAAAAGGTTGGTTGCCCTTAAAATATCCCCTTTCAGTTTTGCCCACTGTTTTTCTACATCCCCCAGCTGTTCTCATCCCACTAACAACTCCCTGAGGTATTGGCCCATTTTGGCAAAGTTAGTCTTCTGAAAGTCTAAGATCCTCACCTTTGAATGGATTCTAACAGCCCTAGACCTAATACTGAACCACACCATCTGGTGATCACTGGATGCAAAATGATCTCCCACTACACCATCAGAAACACTTTCACCATTGGTAAGCACCAAGTCCAGTATGGCCCCTTCACTTGTGGGCACTGTTCCCTCTAAGCTGTGCGCGTGTGCGCGCGCACACACCTCGCCGAGCGAGCGCACATACTTTACAACAGAGCGCACAAAAATTACGGCTGATTCTGATAGAAAACAATACAGATGTCTTAAAATTTAAAAGTTATGATTGTAATTACTAGAAATTTCCTGCTTCATTTAGTAATCGTATATTTTCATTTAATTTGATTAAAAACAATGTGGTGTACATACTGTATTCTGACGTGTAGTCAAATTTTAAAGTATATAACTCCAAGTGTCGTTATGTGGTGCACAAAAATTTAACCTTCCTTCAAAAGCTGCACACAGCTGATATTTTATGCGCACACAGCCTACAGAAAATTAGAGGGAACATTGCTTGTGGGGTCTGTTACCAATTGCCTGAATAGTTCTCCCTGTAGAGAATCCAAGATCTCCTTACATCTAGATGATACTGCAGCAGGAATGTGCCAATCAACATCTAGCATATTGAAATCTCCTATCAGTAGCATTTCCCCTTTCCTAGCAATGCTGTGTATGTCTTCAATTAACTCTCTGTCCACCTCTTCCTCTTGTGAGGGAGGTCTGTATATCACACCAATGCAAATAGATTTCTCTTTCCCTCTTTCTAGTTTAACCCACAATGCCTCCTCTCTCCCTTTTAAGCTCTGTAATTCCAAAGCTTTAATAGTAGTTTTTACATATAGTGCCACTCCTCCTCCCCTTCTTCCTACCCTGTCCTTTCTGAATAAAGTATAGCCAGGTATAGTTACATCCCAATAATGGTTTTCTGTGAACCATGTTTCTGTAACTGCCACTAAATCCAAGTCAGCCACTCCCAACATCAGGGATCTTATTTCCCATACTACGGGCATTTATACACACTGCTTTCCATATGTTACCCCTGTTACCCATTTCCATAAAGGTATTTAATGTATCACCTACCTGGGGGCTTTCACCTACCTGGGGGCTTTCTTCACCCATCCCCAACGAATCTAGTTTAAAGCTCTCTTCAGTAGATTAGCCAGTCTACTACCGAGGACGCGTTGACCTTTTTTGGACAGATGGTTACCTTCTCTGCTCTGTAACCCTTGGAACAGCATCCCATGGTGTAGGACACCAAAATGCTCTCAATGACACCATCCACGCATCCATGCATTCATCTCCGGGAAGCGAGCCTCTCTGCCTTGGCCTTTACTCTCTACAGGGAGGATTGAAGAGAACACCACCTGTGCACCTAACTGCTTCACCCTCTGTCCCAGAGCCATGAAGTCACTTTTGATATGTTCCGAGGGATACCTGGCAGTATCATTTGTTTCAACATGGATTAGCAACATTGGGTAATAGTCAGTGGGCTTGATGAGTCTCGACAAACTCTCTGTAACATCTTGGATTTTGGCACCAGGCAGACAGCATACCTCTCTGGACATCAAGTCTGGTCGGCAGATGGACGCCTCAGTACCCCTCAGAAGAGAGTCTCCAACCACCACTACCCTTCGCTTCCTTGTGGTCACTGATTCTGCAACTTTGGGGTACTTGAGCTTTGGTTCTTCCCTTTCCAGGGATGCTTTCACCTCCTCCACTTCCAGGGCTGCATAATGGTTCTTCAATTCAAGGGTTGGAGAAGTTGGATTGGTGATTCTACAGGTCCTGGTGACTTGTGTCCAACCATCAACATTCTGCTGGCACCCATCTTCTTCTCTGCTGGAGAGCTTGGTTGCTGCAAGAAGCATCTCATCAATGTACTTCTCACTGTCTTGAATGCTCTTCAGCCTCGCTACCTCCTCTCTGGGTTCCTCCACTTGTTTCCTCAGAGCTTCAGCATGCAGGCACCCTGCACATGGAACCGGTCCTTCAACTGGCATTAGGACCTCTGTCTGGACAGAGGCAGAAGCTGTAATGGGAGCAACAGCTTTAGCTATATGATTTTTCCCAGCCATTGTTCTGTTCATGGAGCTTAGGTATCTGTTAAAGCAAAAGAGAGAGATCTACCAAGTACCAACTAGTTTCCCAGCTGTCCTTTCAGAGAAAATGCAGTTAAATCTCTTTAATTATATTCAAAATGTGCAGCTCCAAGTCTCTGTGCTTTGTTAAATGAGGAGGTGCCCTATAAAGCAAGACTGCTCACTAGGGGTGGGTAGGGAGGGAACTAACTCCTGATTAGATGTCAGCAGTTCCCAAAACTGAGAAGGTTACTAGAGTTCAACAACCTACTCTGCTCAAGGAAATTTCTCCTAAAGTACCAAAAAGAAAGTAACTTTGCTTTAAAAATATACAAAAACCCTTTTAAGAGCTCTAAGTCAGAAAGCTAGCAATTTACTAAAAATAAACCCTCAATCCTTACCGTTGTTTGACCCGTAGAGCCCCTGTTAGGAATGCCTCAACAGGGCAGGGCTCTGGAGCCTTTTATGCAGGCCTCAGCTGCTCTCAGGTAATCAGGCCCACTAACTCCTGATTAGGTGTCAGCAGTTCCCAAAGCTGAGAAGGTTACTAGAGTTCAACAACCTACTCTGCTCAAGGAAATTTCTACTAAAGCACCAAAAAGAAAGTAACTTTGCTTTAAAAATATACAAAACCCCTTTTAAGAGCTCCCAGTCCGAGAGCCAGCAATTTACTTAAAATAAACCCTCAAATCCTTACCGTTGTTTGACCTGTAGAGCCCGTGTTAGGAATGCCTCCTACGAAGGAATTGAACAGGTAGACTGAAGAGCCCAAACACAGCTCATTGACACCAATACCAAACCACTGAGCCACCTGCCCACCATGTGGGAACAGACTTAATGATCTCAATATGTATACCTTAGAAGAATTGCGGGAGAGAGGAGATATAGAAATGTTTAAATATGTCTGTGGCATAAATGCACAGGAAGAGATCCTCTTTCAATTTAAAGAAATCTCTGTAATGAGGGATCATAGGGAGAAGGTGAAAGGGGGTAGACTCAAGAGCAATATGTGGAAATATTTCTTTACTGAAAGAGTGATAGATGCATGCAATAGTCTCCCAGTGGAGGTGGTAGAGACGAGAACAGTATCTGAATTCATGGGACGAACACAGAAGGTCTCTAAAGGAAAAAAAAAAAGTGACTATAGTAGTTGATATAGAAAGGCAGACTAGATAGCCATATGGTCTTTTTCTGCCGTCATGTTTCTATGAGGAACCAGGGAAACCAGGGTTCAGTACCCACGTCCAGTATTGACACTCTTTGATCACTTATACAAGTCACTTTATCTCACTGTATGGGGCAATATTTAGCACTGGCCGCCAACGCTGAAAGTAAGATTCAGTGTTGAAGCGGATCTGGTATTTAGCACCGAATATCCGGTTTCACAGCTATCTGGTCAGCAGTGATACTGAGCTACTAGCCAGTTAGCTAAACCACATAAAGTTAGGACAGCCATTGAACTTTATGCAATTTTGAAGAAAGGCTTGGCAATCTACCTCCAGTCACACCTTGCTAAGAAAACCCAGGTGCCGAGTCATCAGGGGTCAGCATTGCCATCCTAATCCTCCTTAGTGACTCAATATCGCTGCTGACCAGATATCTGCTGTGACAGTCCCCACTCCTCCCAGAGACTGCCCCGGATTTAATGGGTGTCTTTCTTGTGGACTGTGGGGAGATTCAGCGGTAGTACCAGATAATGCTGCTGCGTATTGGGATCACCAGGGTTTAGCAGGTTAGCAGGTCCTGCTAACTAGCTAAATCCTTTTTAATATCGCCCCTAAATTCTTTGGGGAAGTGACATATTATCAGCCCTGTACAGGGCTCCGTACATCATACGTAGTAGTATGAAATTTTCAGGAGTAGTCACTAAGCTACAGTAAAATGTGATATTTTACTGCAGCAAAATGTACCATGTGAGCCACTAACCTCAGTATTGCAGATTAGTGACTTGTGCAGTAAAATTAATTGTGCATTACTGCAGCCAGAAATATTGTTCACTTCTGGCCACAACAACACAATCATTGCAGGCCCCAAGTCAAGCCCACTATCTTTTGAAGAGCTTGGCAGATGCATTATGAAAGACCCCCCACATCTCTCGCCACCCTTCCAATCCTCTATTCCAACTACCTTCCGTCTCTGATCCCCTCTTCCAAGAGGAGATGATGAAGAAATTTGCAATTTGTTCATGAGCTTCCTAGATGCAAATATTATATTGTGCCTTCAGGCTGACATTGCACATCTGTGCCTTAAGAACTTAAAATGTGGTTGCCCAGTTTGCATATTTGCTATCAACTACTTGGGATTATTGATAACAATTATTAGGCTGTGGGTGTTCATTTAATCCAGTCCCACCCATGCCTTGAATTAAAAGCAGATTCGTTAATTTTTCAAAGCACTGTTGGCATTTGAAGTAGGAAATCTGTTTTTCTTTTGAACCACCTGTTTCAAATGCCAGGAGCTCTGGGTTCAGTTGCACTATGAGTCCAAACCCAAGATTCTTCTGTTCCTGGATCATTTTAGAAACGTCTTATTTTTCAATTATCAGCAAGATAAAAGGAGTAAATTAAAAATTAACTAAATGAGTTTCTGGTCATGATCAGAATCCAAACTGTTACCAAGAGAAGAAAAAGGAATCATGCCGTAAGCTGTAAACAATATGATGTACCCCGATCTAAAATCATTATTTTCATAATCATACTTCTGCAATATCTAAAAGTGAGCTTGGAGCTTCACCGTGCATGAATTGTAGGATCTATACAAACTGGAAGCCTGAATGCTCTATTTAAGGTGCGTGTTTGTGATAGCTAGTTATTGAACTGCGTATCTCATCGGCTTTGTATTCTGTAGCCTTCTCATCTCAGCAGAGTGTCTAGTAACCTTACAGTAAAGCACTGCGTGTGTCAGGGAGATGGATTATATCTGCAGTGCCTGAATTTCATCCCTTTATATAGATCTATGTAAATATACAGATAAAGGGGTATACATGCACTGTGGATTTCCAGCTGTAGCAGCAAATTCTGCATTAATGACACACATTTAGTGTAGAGGAAATATCTACTGCTATAATTTTATGGAAGACAATTTCCAGCCTTAAGCTCAGTACATGGTATTCCTGGATCTTTATTTATCCTTGGCAAAAGATTATAAGAAATATTAGACATCAAAGCCCTTCACTCTAGACAATGTAGAGTGCAATTTGAGCTGTCTGTTCTTTCTAACGTTTCCCTAATTTAGTCAATTATTTGTGGCATAAAATGTAAAATAAATAGATTACCTGAAGTTGTTTGAAAGATTTCCAGAACAGAAACATTAGGTGATCACTAAGGGCCTGCATAATGTAAACCTCTCCTTTTGCAAATGGAGATGTAAGAGAAGGTTAGTGTTGTATGGAGGAACAGCCTAGCAATCAGATCTATGGTGTAAGAGTCAAGGACTCCAGGGACGATTCAACGCCCACTTCTCCTGTTGATGCTGCATGTCGCTTTGGGCAAGTTCTATGCCCCTCTCTTGCCTCAGATTCATTCTCTCATTTACTAATCTACATGAATTTGAGTAAAACATATGGAGTCTTTTTACTCAAGTATGTTAAGCACTTAGGAGCACTTTTATTAAACTGCACTACTTGGTAGTGCAGGTTTTAGCATGCGGTTTGGGTATCACACTAAGAAATAGTGTGGGGTTTGGCACTAAAATCCTGTACTACCCTAGTAGCATGTTGGGGTGGCAACTTGGTAGGATGGAAGTGCTCCCAGTGTGGCGCATTAGGAATGAGCGTTTGAGGTCCATACTACCTGTGCTCAGCACACGTAGTGCAGGTGCAACTAATGGCACCTCAGTGGGTAGCATTAGTTGCATCTGCAGCAGGTTCACCACGCTACTGCACAGTAACTGCAAGCGGGTGGATCTACATGCTCCCTGCAGGTAGCTGGAAGACCTGGACTGATAACACGGCACACACACACGTTACATGTACTGGGCTTAGTAAACATGCTCCTTAGTGTGGTTTCAAGAGTACTAACCAGGGCTACCATGTGGTAAAAGACCCACTCTAAGTTCCTAAAGCAGGTTGGGGTAGGATCGGGGAGGGTTCTGGGGGGAGATTGGTTGTAACCACCAGTGACGGCTACTGTGTGCTGGCTGTGACGACTGCTGATAATGTGGCTGCACTTAATATCATCTCAAGAGGCCCAGCAGTCACGTTTTAAAAAAAATAAACTTGACTATCGCTAGGGGTCAATTTTCCATATAAGAAGCGGCAGGTTGAGCCCTAACAGTAGTATTACAAGACTACTGATAGGGGTTATTGTTGCCATTTTGGAATCACATGGCTACTAAGCAGTAGTGGGAGAAGATCACTTATATTCTAGTCCATTAGACACTAGGGACCCCTCCTCCCAAACTCTGGGTGAGTCCCAGAGATCATCATATTGCTGGGGGGAGGATTGGGTTATGAATTGTGGGGGGGTTCTTTTTGGGAGAAGGATTCCTTTGGGGGCTTCCTTATTAGTTGTGTAGCCCTTCTTCCTGTCTCCTTCTCCCACGTGTACATAGTCTGTTCTGTTTGCCTCCTCTGCTCTGGGAAGAGCAGTGCCCTCACAGTGCTCTGCTAGAGAGGTGGATATTTAACTCCTGTGATGACTTTGCTGTGAGTTCTAGCTGTCTATTTATTTATTTATTTGTTGTCTTTATTGGTGTGCTACTTCACCTCCCTGTTCCCTTTAGTTTTGCACTTCAGCTTTCTCAGCTGTAGAACTTACCCTGCCTCTCTCAACTAACTTGTCTTTGTGTGGTAGCCAGGTTAACTGTTACTTTAAATTAAATATCTCTCCCTGCTCTGTCCCCAGAATGTGCTGCGTTTTAAACTTTTTTTCCTGCTCTAGCCTACCTGAGGGCTAACCCCTCCCCCCCTGCTGAGGGTACAGGACAGGGTACCTTGTAACAGCCCTCTTTTAATAGGTCTTATTTCCCTCCCTCCCTCCCTTCCCAACACCCACCCGCCCCTGGGGTAATTGTAGCTTTATAGGTACTTACACGTCTTAGAGGAAAGGGGCTGCTCTCAGGTGCAGCTCTTTATCCAAATCATTGAGGATCTGAGATTAATTAAGCTTCAGGTGAACAAGGTATATTAGAGGTATTAGATACACTTTTATTAGTATAAGCATCTACACCAACCCTTAGTAAGTACAGAATTTAAAGACCTAAACACAAGCTTTAAACTAAGATGCAGACAACAGTCCAGCAGCGAGATGGGGGCTTTCCAGTCTTTTGAATTGAGTGCCACATGTATGATTTTCTCCCAGTTGGTGAGAGGTCTTACGTATGCACTAAGTGCAAGGAGCTCTTTGCTCTCAGGGAACAAGTCCAATCTCTAGAGGCTAGAGTAGCAGACCTGGATGACATAAGAAAGACAGAGAAGTACATGGACGAGACCTACAGGGATATAGTCTTGAAGTCCCACCTCCAGTCTGGCAGCATCCCTGTTGCCATGGAGCAGAGAGGTCACGTGACAGGAGAGCATCACCCTGGTGTGGCAGGACGTGATCCTGTAACTAGGACCTGTCCTCCAGGTGATGTAAAACCCTCTCGCACTGAGGATGTTTCTCCAGTGCCATATGCCCATTAGGGAAGGGTTAGGACAGCTGTTATAGTTGGTGATTCAATCATTAGGCATGTAGATGGCTGGGTGGCTGGTGGACGTGAGGATCGCCTGTAACATGCCTGCCTGGTGCGAAGGTAGCGGACCTCACGCACCGCCTAGATAAGATCTTATATAGTGCTGGGGAGGAGTCTGCTGTCTTATTACATGTCGGTACCAATGACATAGGAAAATGTGGTAGGGAGGTTCTGGAGGCTAAATTTAAGCTTTTAGGTAGGAAGTTGAAATCCAGAACTTCCAGGGTAGCGTTCTCCGAAATGCTTCCCGTTCCACATGCAGGACCCAAAAGGCAGGCAGAGCTCCAGAGTCTCAAAGCGTGTATGAGACGATGGTGCAAGGATGAGGGTTTTGGATTTGTTAGGAACTGAGGAACATTCTGGGGAAAGGAGGGGCTTTTCCAAAGGAATGGGCTTCCCCTTAACCAGGATGGAACCAGACTGCTGGCATTAACCTTTAAAAAAGAGAGAGAGAAGCTTTTAATCTAGAAAATAGGGGAAAGCCGACAGTCGCCCAAGAGCGCATGGTTCGGAAGAAGGTATCCTTGAAGGATACTACCAAAAGCAGTGAGGTTCCAAAAAAGAGTAAAGTAGCCCAAATGCCCTTGAGTATGGTGCAGACAGAGCGTAAAGATTCCAATTTACCCATGCCTACTGATAGCCAGATTAATATTAATAAAATACAGTCTCTAAAATGCTTGTATGCAAATGCTAGAAGTCTAAACAATGAGATGGGAGAGTTAGAATATATAGCACTAAATGAGAAGTTAGATATGATTGCAATCTCAGAGACATGGTGGAAGGAGGATAACCAGTGGGACACTGTGATACCTGGATACAAACTATATCGTAATGATAGAACTGATCAAATTGGTGGAGGGGTTGCGCTCTATGTTAGAGAGGGCATTGAGTCAGAAAGGATTAAAGTTTTGCAGGAAACAAAATTTGCTGTAGAATCTCTATGGATTGAAATTCCATGTATGAAGGGGAAGGTGATGGCAGTGAGGGAGGGTGTACTATCGACCACCTGGCCAGAATGAACAAATGGATGATGAAATGCTCAAAGAAATCAAGGAAGCTAACAAAAGTCACAGCACAGTAATAATAATGGGTGATTTCAATTACCCCGGTATCGACTAGGTCAGTGTCACGGGAGGACATGCTAGGGAGATAAAGTTCCTAGATGAAATAAATGACTGCTTCATGGAGCAGCTGGTTCATGAACTGACCAGAGGGGGAGCCATACTAGTCCTTAGTGGAACACCAGATCTGGTGCAAGAAATTAGGGTGTTGGGACCACTTGGCAATAGTGATCATAGCATGATTGTGTTTGATTTAATTAGTGGAGGATGGATAGTAAAGAAATACACAGTACTACCTTTTAACTTTCGAAAGGGAGACTATGATAAAATGAGGAATATAGTTAAGAAAAAACTAAAAGGAGCGGTTGCAAAGGTTAAAGACTTACATCAAGCTTGGGTGTTGTTTAAAAATACTATCCTGGAAGCCCAGACCAGCTGTATTCCATGCATTAAGAAAAGTGGAAGAAAGTCCAAAAAACTGCCAGCATGGTTTAAAGGTGAGGTCAGAGAGGCTGTTGCTGCCAAAAAAGCATCTTTCAGGAAATGGAAAAAAGAGCCAAATGACGAAAACTGGAAACAGCACAAGCACTGGCAAGTTAAATGCAAAGCATTGATAAGGCAGGCAAAGCGAGAATTTGAGAAGGATCTTGCAATGGAAGCAAAAACACGAAATAAAGACTTTTTCAAGTACATTCATAGCAAAAGGCCTGGGAGAGAGTCAGTTGGACCATTAGATGATAGAGGGATAAAAGGGGCAGTAAGAGGAGACAAGGTTATAGCGGAGAGACTGAATGAATTCTTTGCTTTGGTCTTTACTGAGGAAGATGTAGGGATGTTACCCAAGACTGAAGTGGTATTTAAAGGTGATACTGCAGAGGAATTGAGAGAAATATCACTACACTGGGAAGATGTATTACAACTATTTGATAAACTGAATAGTAGCAAATCACCTGGACCGGATGGTATACATCCAAGAGTGTTGAAAGAACTGAAATATGAGATTGCAGACCTGCTATTAGTAATCTGTGAACTTTCATTAAAATCATCTGTAATACCTGAAGACTGGAGGATCGCCAATGTAACGCCCATTTTTAAAAAGGGTTCCAGGGGTGATCCGGGAAACTACAGACCGGTGAGCCTGACATCAGTACCGGGGAAAATGTTAGAAACCATCATAAAGAACAAAATTACACAGCATGTAGATAGTCTTGGATTAATGGGAGAAATTTTCCCAATGGAAAAAGGTGAATAGTGGAGTACCCCAGGGATCTGTACTGGGTCCGCTACGTTTTGACATATTCATAAATGACCTGGAAAAGGGAATAACTAGTGAGGTTATCAAATTTGCAGATGACACAAAACTGTTTAAAGTTGTTAAAACCCAAGAGGATTGTGGAAAACTGCAGGACGATCTGGATAAATTGGAAGACTGGGCATCCAAATGGCAGATGAAATTTAATGTGGACAAGTACAAAGTTATGCACCTAGGAAAGAACAACCTACACTATGGTTACACAATGCAAGGTTCCACATTGGGAACCACCACCCAGGAAAAAGATTTAGGAGTCATCGTGGATAACATGTTAAAACCCTCCGCCCAGTGTGCAGCGGAGGCCAAGAAAGCAAATAGAATGCTAGGTATCATAAGGAAAGGAATGGAAAATAAAACAAAGGATATTATAATGCCTCTGTATCGTTCCATGGTACGACTGCACCTTGAATATTGTGTGCAATTCTGGTCGCCGTATCTTAAAAAGGATATAGCGTTATTAGAAAAGGTACAGAGAAGAGCCACCAAAATGGTAAAGGGGATGAAAGGCTACTCCTATGAAGAGAGGCTACAAAGGTTAGGGCTCTTTAACCTGGAAAAGAGACGGCTGAGGGGAAATATGATAGAGGTCTATAAATTAATGAATGGAGTAGAACGGGTAAATGTAGATCGATTGTTTACGCTATCAGAATATAGAAAGACTAGGGGACATGTATTGAAGCTACAGGGTAAACTATTTAAGACAAATAAGAGAAAATATTTCTTCACTCAACGTGTAATCAAACTCTAGAATTTGTTACCGGAGGATGTAGTAAGGGCTATTAGTGTAGCTGGGTTTAAAAATGGTTTGGACAATTTCCTGGAGGAAAGGTCCATAAGCCATTATTAAGAAGGGACCCAGGATATCAATGTTTGACCCAGTACAAGCATTGTGGAACCTGTGTCTTTTGGGGATACTGCTAGGTATGTATGACCTAGATTGGCCACTGTTGGAAACAGGATACTGGGCTTGATGGACCCTGGTCTGACCCAGTGTGGCATATCTTAACATTGGGGTAGGCTGGGATGGATCTGTCTTGTGGGGGAGGATGGTGTTAGGGGGGTACTTTCTGGAGGGATCTGAATTGGGGGGCCTGATTTGGGGGGGGGGCTTGCTCTTATAAGAGTTGCTGTCTGGGGGTGATGATTGGGTGAGTATTAATGGTGGAGGGGATTGGATGAAGGGATCAGATTGAGGAAGGTGCTTTATTGGGGAGTACGTTTGTGCCATTATGGCTGTTGTATTTTAAAAAAAACGTTGTGCCAGGGCTGCACGGCATGCCTTGGCAGGTAACACAGTAAGTATCTGCCTTGTACATTAACTATAGGGCAGATTTTGGGCATGTTTCCAACAGGGCACAGGCTTTGCACTTCTTGTGAATTATTTTTTGCACGTAATGCATGGTAAATGCAAAATCTTACCACGCCTTAGTAAATTGGCTCCTCTTAGAATAATGGATCTTTCATTATTTTACATGCACTGTTAAACCAGAATAGTACATGAGGGCCTTAGACTGTAGACCCACTTGTGTCGATAAATACTTAAAGAAACTATATATAACTCTCCTTGAGCTCAAATTTGGAAGGACAAGTAATCCAACCTTAAAGTCTACTTCATTTTGCTAAAAGTATTGCCATGGAATTCAGTGGCAAAATTTTCATGCAGGGGTGAAGAATGGTGATATTAATGCAAACTAATCCATTTTAAAATATGCTTCTGTACTGTATGAACAGAAAACAAATTCTGAATAATCTACAAAGGTGAGTGTCATTTTTTTATACATTTCTAATAACTAGGGGGGATATTCAACGTGATTAATGTGGCTAGTAGACCTGCTAACTGCATTAATTGAGGTCGCTAGGATATTTAGTAGTGCTGCTGAATATCCATGGGTGCCGCTGCTGAATGCCGCAATGCTAGCCAACTAGCATCAGCGCGTTCCAGGGGCGGAGCATAGACGGAACCTGGCAATAACCAGGCAGGGACAATATTCTGCCACAGCCCAGTTACTGCTAAGCGGCGAAAGTTAGGCCCCGAGAAGATGACCTAACTTTCATCGCAGAAGTTAATCAGGCGGTGGATGAATATAGCCGCTGCCTGGTTAGCGTCTCTGCTATCTGGCCAGCCCAGATATTCAATGCCGGTGACAAGATATGGCCCCAGCATTGAGTATCCAGGTCTTTAGCGCAATAGCGATGGCTAGCCGCTTCATCAGTCCTAAATGTTTAGTGGAAAAATATTCTAGTGGCTAGAGCAGTGAGCAGAGAACCAGGGAAAGCTAGGACTCACATCCCTTTCTCCCACTAACACTCCTTGTGAACTTTGGGAAGTCACTTTTTACGTTCCATTGCTTCAGATACAAACCTATAACCTCATTTAATAATTATATTAATGAATGTCCAATTGTAACTAAGCACTAGATTTACTAAAGCATGCTACTGTGGTAGCACACATTGGGGCATGTTTACCAAAGTGCTGCAAATTTCTGCTATGGCTGGAGCAGCCGTGGTAGGAAATGAATCCTGTACCAAGCATGTCAGTCGTGCAGTAATAGCAACTGTGCATCAGGTGCTCATGCGTGCTGTGAAGGCATCTGCTACTTGTCCCTCACACTTGTGAGCTAACACTAATGTGAACCCCCTAGACAGGTGTATGTCACTGGGGTACAGCACGGTGATGTGCAGAGGGTTGAAAACATCCTGCAGATGCCTGCAGGATGAGAGAAGGCACATGTAGGTAGTCGCAACATGCCATGGAGTCAGACAGACAGGACAGCAGATAAGCTATACATGGGACCCTCGGCGATAGCTGCAGTACAATGGTGTGCCCACTCAGAATCTGTGCTATACAATGTTGGAGAGAGAAGCAAAAACAATGTAATGGATGGATGCCACCCACCACACCCCAGCAGAGAGAACAGGCAGCAATACAACCCCCAGGCCCCCAACCCCACCAACCAGAGCCACTGCAAGTGGTCAGGGAATGATAGAGAAGGCAGATGGGGGAATATGTGCACCCTGCTGAACAGCACAGAGATATGGGCCAAAGTATAAGGGGGGGGCATGCAAATAAGTGAATCAAGCCCATATATAGACACTGTGCAGCGGCTGTGTCTGTGGGAGTTACAGCATAAAAGCTGCATAAGCATAAACAAAGGCATGGGGAGGGGTGATCTGCATGGAGCGGCAGGTGCACCTACTCTTACCACCTTGCTAAGCAGACTATATGGACCATACTGGTCTTTATCTGCCATCATTTACTATGTTACTATGTGCAGGGGGCCCCATTCGGGTGAAGGCAGGGGTCAGCATAGTCCAGCAAGTGGGTTCTGGAGCATGAAACCCTCTTAATCTGAATCATCCAGGGTGCCTGACAAGCTAGGGTGCAATAGACAGGTGGTTTTAATTTTTGTGGCTGTCAGGACCTAGTGTTTTGATGTCATGGCTGCTATCCTTCAGATGCCGAAGCCCTAAGCAACTGCCTGGTTTGACTATGGACAGTGTCATCTGTGGTTGACTAGGATGTTATATGCGTGGGCTAGCTCTGGACTGTGAACTATAGGGAAATTGTGTCCATACCACACATTGGCTCCGCACTGGCAGGGAGGGTGCCACTAGCACCTGTTCAGAGGCTGGCATTATCTGCACCTGTGCTAGCAACGTCTTTCATGGTCAGAAGTACCAATAGCACGGCCACACTAGCAGTGTGCAGCTGTTCACACCTACTCTCCACCCGACCCCACCCAACCCCAAATCCACTCTAGCTCTGCTTTTATGTACATTATTCCAGTAACATATTTTTTTTTTACTTTGGGTCTATTTTTGGCTTCTGCAGGGTCCTGACATGTGCTAGTCATGCATTCCCAGCTACCGCGGGGCTGGGATGTGTGCTATTCATGCACTAAGCACCATGCTCCTGGCTACCGTGCTTTAGGAAACATGCCCCATTGTTAGTAAATTGGCAACTTACATAAAGTAGGCCTTGCAATAAATATAATAATGCATATTAATATGTGTTTTGATGTGTATTGACATGTAAAACTGTTAATGTAGGTTAATAATTGAGGCTCTTAGATCATAAGCCCTCTGGGGCTTGAAAATACCTGTGGTATCTGAATATGGTTGCCTTGCACTCTGACGTGGAAAGGCAAGTAATCTAAAATTGAAATCCAAATAGAAAATCCAAATTCATATGATGGGCACAAACTATTCCTGAAATAACCTTATCCATACACAGAATGCTGTTGGTATTGTGGCATTTTAGATTCAAGAACTTGTGATTTTGGACATCAAATTTCATAGTTCATTGGAAGGCCCCTTGATACCACTTATAGTTTCAGTGTGTGGGCTGATCTAGTAAAATACCTTATTGAACGTAAGCCAATTAGATTTTTAAGGTAAAATGAATTTTTACCCCCACAAAGAGGTGTATAAACCATTATATCTGTGCGTTGAAGGGATAATTGGAATAAAGGGATAATCAGCTCAGATCTGCTTTATATGTTTGCCTTATGATTGCATATATATCTGCCTTATAACTGCACTCTGGCCTGTTTGAAACAGACACAGCAACATATGGTTGGCACAAAACAGGTGGGCAACAGGAAAAGAGTACATGCAGCTTACTACTGTTATAAAGCCTAAAAAAAGCTATACTTTGGACAGAAGTGTCCAAGGATATAAGCCTAGGTTCAAACAGGTCAAGCCAGGAATTCAACTAATGCTCTTGCCCTGAAGGTTTCAATTGGTGCCAGCAGATGGAAAAACACAGGAGGAGGCAGAGGGCTATGATTGACTGCATAGATAGGCAAGCCTTGATCAGCAGATCCAGCTGCATAACCATAGAACGCCCTGGGAAAGAGTTTTGCATTTGCTGAAACTATTTAGAATTTGAAGCAGAGAGGTATATATAAGACAGCAATTTTAGAGGGTCTTGGGCAGTTCTTTTCTCCCCTTGCAGAGAGAAGGCTGCCCCGCTGTCCCTCAGACAGGCACTTGCTATCTGCATCTATAACCATTTGTTTGCTGTGCCAAATAAAAAGTTTTTTTTGTAGCTGAGCAACTTGCTGTCTGAACTGTTTATTGGTAATTGGGGAGACTTTGTAGGTGGACCCGGCCTACAAATTGGCGCCCGAACAGGGACTTCTAAACTGAGTTTAGACACTCATAAATTTTTCTAAATTGCCCAAGGATTCCTCTGACTGTATTTTTGTCAGAGAGGATACCTCTTGTTTGAAAGGAGAAACAGGAGATGAGAATACCATTCCAATAGGGGATGAAGATATTTTCTGCTGGTCCAGAAGATTAAGAAGCCGTCCCAGTGAGGGTGAAGAGAACAAGGATATAGTCCTGAGTGGTGACGAAAGAAAAGTATACCCTAGGAAGACTCCAGTTGTGAGTATTGTGTTTTCCTGTCTACAAACAAAGACAGAAGATTTACCCAGGTTCGATTGGTGGGTGAGTACCAAATTTACACATATGCATATGTATTTTATGTGCTTAATGTTTTGTTATGTAGAAATATTGTTAAAGTGTCTTTGCATTTAGTTGTAATGTTAGGGAAAGAAAGTTTGAAAGTTTTGCCCAGATATTAGGTCTCTGTTTTTCCAGGATTGATTGGTGTACGCTTGAGACTGTACGTATTATTAATACGAAGCGAGTGTGTGTCTTTATCCACGTTTCCATACCCCTGCGAGGGGATTGGCTGGGTTTAGACGAAGCGCAAGAGTTGTATGTTTTTATGAGTCCTGGATTCGTGATTTCGCTCCTCTGTTAATTAAGAGGTTTGGATTGCCATCTAAAAGCGAAATTACGCGCGCCTCTGTATATAAGGAGGTTCAATTTGCTATTGGTAAAAGGCGAAGTTAATTGTCCCTGTCCCTGAACAGTGAAAACACCAGGTCTACATAGCCTATAGCGAAGGGACAGCTGGGGAAATGTTTAAAAGAAAATCCAACCAGGAAGAAAATACTGAGAAAGGAACTGAGCCCAGTCCTAATCCCATAGATAGCCTTGTTAAACAGAACCCCCTACTGGAGGCTTCGATAAAAAATTGTTCTAAACAATGGGAAAAATGGACGAAGAAAACACCCTCTCTTGCCTGGCCAGCAGGGGGGTCGTTTGATCCGCTCATTTTGACCAAAATTAGGGATCATATTTTATTTAACAAATGTGGCAAAACCCAATTGGAACATTTGCGACATATTTCCCTGTGGATGCAGGCTGATCCAGAGCTTTCGCCATCTGCCCCTGTGCCCCCACCTTCTTATTGGGCAGCCGAAAGTAAAGCTATGGCAGCCATAGGCTATTCTGACCCTGTCTTCAAGCCCAAGTCAGAACCGACTTCTCACCCAGTAGCCTCTCTACCCCAGAACAACTTCTGCATAAACTCTTGGACACTGAGGGCGCTTGGGCAAAGATTGAGGGTCATGTTAACTTAAAAGCCACCCCTGCCCCAGATCCCAATGCATATGCTGAGGCACAGGCACAATTAGAAGAGTTGAAACAACAATTGACAGCAGAACATGAAGATTTAGAAAGTCAGGCTCAAGCTTTAAAACTATCTGAGGTTAAAATTACTGAGAATCTTAAAAGATGGGAGTTAGACCTAGCAGATAGGGAAAAACGTCTTAAGCAGATTATAGAAGAGGAAGAAGAGGAGAAGGTAGATGGGGTAGTAGATGATGAAGAAAAAAAAAGTGACCGTACACTGGTTTGTGGAGTTGTGCAAGGTGGTAAAACTCCTCGAGCTCCACAACCATGTATCCTTACTTTTATTACACAGCAGGAAGATGGAAATGGTTACTATGTTTACCGATGGTCCTCCAAGATGTACGGTTGGACAAAAGCCAACCAGCCCCAGATGTTACAGTGGCCCCCTAATGGATCACTGGAAACTGTACACCTTAACACCTCCCGACTCTGCATTCGCGGAAGAGCGGGAGACCCTAACTGGGATTCTGCCTATATGGAGGCAGGTCTTAGGGTTTGGGAAAAGTATGAGAATCAGGACGCTAATAAACAGCTTCTGTTTCCAGTAATCTACACAAATGAAGGAAAATCTAAATATATACCATGGAGTTTTACTGATATGACTAATATAGCCAGTAGTCTACCTCCTCTCAGCAGAGGGGGAGAGACATGGATTCAAAAATTTGAAAGAATTACAGCTGGATATAATTTGGCTTTGGGAGATATCAAAGCTTTATTGGCCAAAATTCTGGGAAATAGTGCGACAAATCAAGTGTTCGCCAATGCCGACTTAGACCAGGTGAAGGTCACAGTTAACACTTATGATGGTGCTTCCTTCAACGAGTTTCGTCCTCGTATTTGGGACGCCCTCAGGGAGATGTACCCTACTCAGCGCAGTTTGGCTCCTATCACTACTATGAGATTCCAAATAGGTGAAGATATCAGTGCATACCTCGTACGATTTCAAGATTTATGGGAAGCACAAATGGGGGTACCATACGATGATGTTTGTATGAGACCTGTATTTTTCCAGACTTTGTGTAATACATTACCCCCATCCGTAACTGCAAAATTAAAGTCTATAGTAGCCTTGGAGTCTGAGCCATGGCCTAAACAAGAGGCCCATATTTTGCATTATATTCGATCTTTAGAGGAGGACACTTTGAAACCTGAGAAGGATTTGAAACAGGCCCAAGCACGCTTGTTACACCTTCAACTTAAAGGGTTACAAGAAATTAAAGATCCCCAATCCACCACCAAATTACATCTTGATAAATCTAATAATGAACTTATTAGACAACTAAAACAGAAAATTAGGGAACAGCAGGAGAAAATTGATGACATGGAATATCTGGATCCTTATGAGGATGATGTTCCAGATCCCCGTGATGAGGTATGGGATAGAGATAAGGAGTGCATTTACTATAACGGAGCCCAATGACCCCGTTATCCTCAGCCACAGCGTCGAGGTCCCTCTTACCAACAAAATAACCGTACTCTTGCCCCACAGTGTTGGAACTGTGGTGGTTACGGTCATTTTCAGCGCTCATGCCGTGCTCAGCACAGAAATGAGAATTTTGACAGGAGGCGTTTTCCCTTGTGGACACCTCCCCGGGATTCTGGACCCCCACCCCAACAATGACTGGGAATCTATATCTTACAGGTGAGGCTCACATATCAGGAACCTCTGATCACAGTATATCTTAATGATGAGCCCACAGAAATGTTACTTGATACAGGAGCCACTTCCTCTGTATTAACTGCTTTACCACAGAGATGCCAGCTTAGTAGAAAGAAAATGACTACCACTGGTTTTGATGGTAGACCCCTTACATCTTACCTAACTACACCTATTTGTTTAAGAATAGGAGATCAGCAGATTTCTCATTCTTTTCTGTTTGCCCCATATTGCCCAGTAAATTTGATGGGTAGGGACTTATTGGTGAAATTACAGGTTGAATTCACCTATGGTCCGCTAGGAGAAAAAGGCCCTGAGCGGTCACTGCTCCTCAGCCCTTATGGCAGAGTTAAATCACATCTGCCTGTTACTATTCATGTTACTAAACCACCAAAGATTCCGCAGTATCCTCTCCAACCGGAGGCCCTGCAGGGATCTCGCCAGGAGATTCAGGAACTGTTACAGCATGGAATCATTGAACTCAGTAACTCCCCATACAACACTCCACTATTCCCTGTGAAAAAGCCTAATGGGAAGTGGAGAATAGTTCATGACTTACGTGCACTTAACAGTGTTATTGAACCACAGTTTCCAGTAGTCTCAAACCCTGCCACATTGCTGACAACAGCTACTCTGTACAAATATCATACTGTTCTGGACCTTTCCCATGCCTTTTTTGGGATAGAAGTCGAACCCACATCCAGGCAGTTTCTGGCATTTATTTTTGAGGGTCAGCATTATCAGTGGACCAGGTTACCCCAAGGATACGTGGAAAGTCCTTCCATATTCTCTCAAGCACTAGTTGCTGATTTGCAATCATTCAGGGCAGAGTTGCCCAGCAATGTGTCTTTGTTACAGTATGTAGATGACTTACTGCTTTCCACAGCTGAGGCTTCAACAAACCTGGCCCTCACAGATAAACTTGTTTGTTATCTTTTAGAAAGTGGTTACCAGATTAATATGGCCAAGGCACAGATCTGCCAAACTGAAGTCACTTTTCTGGGTTTCCTAGTAGGAGATGGAATGCTGTCTCTGACAGAGAAAACTAAACAACACTGCTTGCAATTGCAGATGCCTACCACTATAAAGCAATTGCGATCTCTGCTCGGCATGATAAACTTCTGCCGTAATTGGATCCCAGGTCACAGTCAACGCACACATCCCTTTCGTAAATATTTAAAAGGGGGGGGCTAAGGGGTCGACTTTTATCAGTCTGTCAGCTCCTGACCAGATTTTGCTTCAGTCTCTTTTGACTGATGTCTTGCACACACCAAGTCTCTGTCTCCCTGACTATTCAAAGGAGATGTTTCTCATTAGCTTTCACGGACATCACACGTGGGCAGCTGTGATCTATCAGGATGATGGTAAAATTGTGTCCTACTTGTCAGGGTCTTTTTCTGTTACAGAAATAGTTCTGCCTGATGTTGAGAGAGGGTTAGTAGCCACCAGTGAGGCAGTCAGGAAGACCTATAACACCTTTCATCCCTTGCGACTCACTGTGTATTGCTCCGGTGATGTAGAGGCATTGTTATGCAGTAATACTCTCCACTTTACCCCACATCGGGTGCACCAGCTGTGTGCTGCCCTGCTACGGAGTCATATACTCATTAAGCCATTCCCTGCAAGTCACCCTTTTGGTTACCTACAAAATTTAGTTTCTGTTATTGTTGGTGAGGAAGGAGATAAGGTCCCCATTTTTTCTTTCGCAGATAATATTTTGTCTCTTCATGAAATGCCTGTCAATTCTGAAGTCTGGTTCACTGACGGTTCTGAGACGTCACTATGCTCTGGTTTCAGTGCAGTACAGATATCTCCTTCTGGTGATATTCTAGATGTCCTGCAATATCAGTTGCCAAGTACTTACAGTGCTCAAGGTGCTGAACTCTGTGCAATTTTGGCAGTCTTACTGCATCAGGAGAAACAGAACATTATCATATTCACTGACTCCCATTATGCAGCACAAGTGCTGACAGTGCTTCATCAGAAATGGTCACAAAGAGGTTTTATCACCTCTTCAGCCAGCTCAATCTCACATCTTGATGAGATACATCAAATTTATGAGTGTTTAGAGAAACGCAGAATCAACAATCTGTTTCTGTGCTGTGAATGGGTTCCTGGACATACACAGGGAGACTCTTTCCGCCAGATGGGCAATGCCCTGGCAGATCAGTTAGCCAAAGAAGTAACTAGTAATGCTTCCCTGATCTTACCTGTCACCAGATCACAGATCTATTTAGTACCTGACCTTGCTGATTATCAGAAAGATGCTGTTTCTCATGAGATAGGAAACTGGGAGAGACTAGGTTGTTCCCAAATTAAGAAAATGTGGGTACATCCATCAGGAAAACTCTGTATCTGTTATGTAGCACTGAAACGCCTCACAGAACTCATTCATGATATCTATCATTCTAGTGCTGCAAATGTTTACAGCATGCTCGAGGACATTTTTTGGTGTCCACACATGAAAAATCGCATTCAGGAACTAGTAGCTAAATGTCCCGTGTGTATTCTGAACTCTCAGCCAGGGGGAAAGGCTATAGTCAAAGGTCACCTCCCGGTTCTAAGTGGTCCTTTTGAATCCTGGTATGTAGATTTCACTGACATGATTCACAGATGTGCTCAGAAGCGGTACCTTTTAGTGTGGGTTTGCCCTGGGTCTAAATGGATTGAGGCTTTCCCCTGCAATAGAGAGACTGCTGAAGAAGTAGTAGAGGTTTTGCTAACACAAATAATTCCACGATTTGGCATTCCTAAAGTCATATATTCTGATAATGGCTCTCACTTTCGTAATGCTCTTGTGACTGCACTCACCCAGCATCTTCCTGTTCAGTGGAAGTATGTTTCTGTGTATAAACCTACTTCCAATGGTCTTGTTGAACGATGTAATGGCATTTTGAAAACTCAACTCAGAAAGATTTGCTCTTCTGGTCACATGACCTGGCTACAAGCATTACCAATGTGTTTGTTTCAGCTGCGTAATAGCCCCATCAAGCGATTACATCTGACACCTCATGAAATGGCCACTGGCCGGCGTATGCGCACGACTAATTTATCACAGTCCCAGGTTCCGATTCATGATAGTCTCTCTGCTTACCTTGCAGGACTCCGGATTGTGCTCCAAGAAATTGCTGACCGAGTAGCAGTCACACAATCTGTGTCCAGTCCATCCTTATTACCCTGCTTCCCTGTAGGGTCCACTGTCTATAAAAGAAATTGTGTTCGTGCATCCTGGGACTGCCCAACCTTTTCAGGACCCCACGTTGTCACTGCTGCTTCCCCTTTTGCTGCCAGACTGAATGATACTGATACTTGGGTGCATGTCAGCCATCTAAAAGCGTCTCCAGCTGTCCCATCTGATTAATCAGTTTTATTTCCCTACAGAACTCACGTGTTCTCACCACAGTGCTATGTTATTAGTACCAAAGATGATCGCTGTCAAGCCTGCTCCGTGGGCATCCCTGTGCCTTCTTCTGGGAATCTCTGTCATAATCGTCCTCCTTATTGAGTGTTTACATCCAGATGGACAGCTAGCTTTGTTTCTCCATGGATGGAACCAGACTAACCAGACGATATCTCGAGTACCCCGAGCTTTGCCTGAAGGCTCTCTGAACTTGTGGAAGCAATCAGTATTACACATTGTTTCCCTGATGAACATTGCAGACTGCATTATTTGTACCCCTTTACCGAAGGGTGTATCATATGCTCCAGTACATGTTTCAAAGGTTCCTTTAAATGAGTATGCAGGACAGCTTGCTTGTGTAGATAATAATAATTTTTCTGCCAGTTGTTATGAAGCTTTTAATTGTTCCCAGACGTGGCATGCAATGAATATGATACATGACCCTTTGCGTGTATATGTTGACCCGAATATGATATTTGATCTATGTTTGATAACAAATGTATCCATTGCTTTTTCAGACAGGTGTAACCTGTCGTATAATGTTATTAATGGATCCTTTCATTTTACTAGTAATTCTGTCATGGTAAAGTGGTATAATCAATCCGGTAATATGGACCCCTCCAATATGAAATATGATTGGAGAAATATTACAAGGAGCCCAGTAGTGTTTAGTGGATCTGACTTCCGCTGGTATGTGGGGGTTGGTCCCATTTACCACGATGGTTCAGCTGTGCTGACAACAGGTTCTCAGAATGAATCTCCATATACTTCTTGCTATCTCCCAATGTCCAGTTTCAGGAGGGATCTTACCTCAGCTACCACGGGAAAATCTTCTGTTAAGTGGTTTGATGGGCATCATATGAGTCGCATATGGACACCTGCTACAAACCTCTTTGCTGTAATGGGTCATTATTGGTTGTGTGGGGAAACTCTGTATCAAGTAATTAACCTCTCCCTATTACCCTGTGCTTTGGTTAAAGTTTCTTCTTTTTCTGTCTTGATACCTCTTAATGTTACCCATCATTCTTCTTCTCGCTCCACCCTGCATAGATTAAAACGTAGCTCCTCAGCTTATGCTAGCCCCTGGGATTCCTCTATAGCCGAGGATGATGCCATTCAGGCCTCATTCGAGTATATCAATTCCACTTATCCCATGACTAAAACTCGTTTGGATGCCCTTAGCGCAACGGCCTGGATTCCCTTTGCCACCCCTGCCCTAACTGCTGAGCTTGGTATGGCTGTACGCCATTTGCAATGTTTGTTGCATATTCAAATGAAAGCTGTTACCGAATCTATCTCACGCCTAGCTGAGTCCCTTGAGCAAAATACACAAATGACTCTGCAGAATAGGCAAGCTTTGGATTTACTTTTGGCTGCTGAAGGTGGAACATGCACTTTCATTAATGCTACAAACTGTTGTACGGTCATCGCTAACCATACCATTTTTGTTCTTGATGCTATGAATAAGATAAAGCATCTCTCTGAGTTGCATATTGATGATTTTAAGGGGGGGCTTCAACTTGATAATATCTGGGGTAGTATTGCTTCATGGTTTGCTAGTTTAGGTGTAGGTCTTAAAGCCTTCTTTATTACGCTTTTAAGTATAGCTTGTTTTGCAATCATTGCCTGTTGTGCCTTATCCATTTTACTTGCCTGTTGTAAACGAATGATGCTGCAAAGCACTAAAACCATGTACATTGTATCTATGGAACAGTACCAGCGGTTGCCTCTCAATGATCCCTCTCTGTCTCAAATGGTTGTTATCCATGCCCCTTAGTGGGATTACTTTCGCTTCCCTCCACACAGACAAAAAAGGAAAAGAAAAAGTGGGGAAAGAAGGGATAATTGGAATAAAGGGATAATCAGCTCAGATCTGCTTTATATGTTTGCCTTATGATTGCATATATATCTGCCTTATAACTGCACTCTGGCCTGTTTGAAACAGACACAGCAACATATGGTTGGCACAAAACAGGTGGGCAACAGGAAAAGAGTACATGCAGCTTACTACTGTTATAAAGCCTAAAAAAAGCTATACTTTGGACAGAAGTGTCCAAGGATATAAGCCTAGGTTCAAACAGGTCAAGCCAGGAATTCAACTAATGCTCTTGCCCTGAAGGTTTCAATTGGTGCCAGCAGATGGAAAAACACAGGAGGAGGCAGAGGGCTATGATTGACTGCATAGATAGGCAAGCCTTGATCAGCAGATCCAGCTGCATAACCATAGAAGGCCCTGGGAAAGAGTTTTGCATTTGCTGAAACTATTTAGAATTTGAAGCAGAGAGGTATATATAAGACAGCAATTTTAGAGGGTCTTGGGCAGTTCTTTTCTCCCCTTGCAGAGAGAAGGCTGCCCCGCTGTCCCTCAGACAGGCACTTGCTATCTGCATCTATAACCATTTGTTTGCTGTGCCAAATAAAACGTTTTTTTTTGTAGCTGAGCAACTTGCTGTCTGAACTGTTTATTGGTAATTGGGGAGACTTTGTAGGTGGACCCGGCCTACAGCGTGTGTATGAAAAATGAACAACCAGCAATGTTACTAACCTCTGGAAACTCACCCTGCTTTACAGTTTCCTCTGACACTCTTACATAAAGACATATATCATTAATCCCTACATTCTACTCTCCCACAAATCGCTTATGGTTCGTAATCTATTTGTATATTTTTTAGGCACATTTTGCATGAGCGTAGAGCCACAAATTGAGTAAAGCTTTGACTGTCTGTGCATGTCTATGCATGTGCAAACAAACAGATGCATATTCTAACCCCCTTCAAACCAGCAGGGTGAAGAAATGGCAGGAATCCCAGTTCCGTTGGCATGAAGAGTGAGGCTGCAGGTGGGAGTCCCCTGCTGACCAGAAGAGCTGGGGCTGTAGCCTGCAAAGACCATTGTGAGTCCATGAGTCCTGAGGTTGTTACCATGGTGTGCTGCAGAGATCTTGGTCCAATTTTTGTTTAACACATTTTTTTAAGTGGTATTGCAGAAGGGCTTTCAGGTAAGGTTGGCCTCTTTGCGGATGACCCCAAAATCTGCAATAGAGTAGAAATCCAGCATGCATAGATAACATGAGGAGGGATCTAGTAAAGCCTGAAGAATGGTCAAGAATTTGACAGCTGATATTTAATGCTAAGACATGCAGGGTCATGCACTTGGGCTGCAAAAATCCAAGGGAGTGGAACAGTATAGGGGATGAAGTACATCTGTCCATGAAAGAAGAGCAGGACCTGAGGGCGATTGTTTCTCATAATCTTAAGGTAGCTAAACAGGTAGAAAAGGCAACAACAAAAGCCAGAAGGATGCTTGGGTGCACAGAGATGAATAGCTAGCAGAAAGAAGAATGGGATAGTGCCTCTGAATAATTTTTTGGTGAGACCTCATTTGAAGTATTGTGTGCAGTTCTGAGACCACACCTTCAAAAGGATATAAACAGGATAGAGTCGGTGCAGAGGGTGTCTATTAAAATTGGGCATCATCATGCGGCATATGGGAACAGACTTAAAGATCTCAATACAGGTATGTATACTTTGGAAGAAAGGTGAGAGAGGGAAGAGGCATTCAAATACCCCCATGGAATAAACGCACAGGAGGAGAGCCTCTTTCAATTGAAGGAAAGCTCTGCAATGAGGGGACATAGGATAAAAGTGAAAAGGGAAAGACTCAGAAGTAATTTGCAGAAATGCTTCTTTATGGAAAGAGTGGTAGATGCATGGAATAATCTACCAGTGGAGGCAGTAGAGGCAAGGACTATATCTGAATTCAAGAAAGCATGGGACTACTGCAATCAAATATATCAAGGTCTACCTAAGCGCACCTTACACTCCCTCCAGATGGCCCAGAACACAGCAGCCCGCATCATAACAGGAACGGCAAGACAAGAACACATAACCACCATCCTGAAATAACTTTGGCAGTATAGAAATACTGTTAAATAAATATAAGATCATACTCATGACATTCAAGAGCATACACTATACAACAGCGGACACACTCCAATCCCTCATAGTAAGAGACCAGGAAATCAGACCACAGAGAGCCAATAGCAAAAACCACCTAATAGTCCCCAAAAGCAAAACCAGAAGCAAACAGACAACATGCACCAGGACATTTTCTATAGCAGCACTAACAATATGGAACACTCTACCGGAGGACCTCAACAAGACTGCAGACATAAGAGACTTCCATAAGAACCTCAGAACCTACCTATTCACTGAGCACTATGGAAATACCACTTAACCCACTAATCATCGCATGAAACATAATCACTGTTTCCCCAGATTCTGTTGAATTCCTAACTTGACCCCTTGTTAAAAGCTCTCCAAGTTTGATACCCATGTTGTAATGTAACCCAAGAGTTGAGCTGTAATGTAAACTGCTTTCACTTAATAATAAAGCGGTATAAAGCACAGTTACTTACCTGTAACAGGTGATCTCTGGGAACAGCAGGAATAAGTCTTCACATATGGGTACGTCGGTACCGACGGAGCCTGCGCGGGAACGCTCCCCAGCGTCCAATCAGAAAGCTTTTGGGAGCATCCCTCAGCGCCTGCGTGCTGCCTTCCCGCCTTTCCAACTGTCTCTCCTCAGTTGAGTTTTATAGCTGAGACAAAGAGAGAGAGAGAGAGGAAAGGAAAGATAGATAGAGAGATACAACTCCTAGGGGAGGTGGGTGGGTTGTGAAGACTTATTCCTGCTGTTCCCAGAGATCACCTGTTACAGGTAAGTAACTGTGCTATCTCCAGGAACAAGCAGGAATGAGTCTTCACATATGGGGACTCTCAAGCTGAGATGCCTGGGGCCCTAGCATGTTGGAGATTGAAACATGCTGCACCTCATATGGCCAGGCATCCTGAGGATGGAGGGCAGGAGTTGAAAAAGAGAGGAGCTGTAGAAAACAGCTAACCTAAGATAGGACTACAGGCAAGGAGTCCTTGTATGTATGATAATTATCATGAAATATATTGAAATGAACAATCACAATATGGACCTCACTTACTGGCTTGTAGGAAGAGAGAGGCTGATGGAGTCTACTGGGGATCCAGTAGAGGAATCTTCAAGATGACCTCACTGAAGTGAAGGTGAAGGTCAAAATCTGGAAGTGACAGGTGACCCCAGGATTCAACTGGGGTAGTACAAAAACGGTAGGTCATTAGTGGGAAGCTTTATGGAAAAAGCTGAAAACTCTTTTGGCTACAGAGTTACTCACAGTTAGGAGCAAAAGAGGAAGACTGACCGATTTGGACAAACTGGCCTAGTCCTTGAGGGAGGAAGGGGTATGGGAAAAACCCCGTATTCCCAAGAAAGGACAGATGTCTGAGGAGTTGAAACCTCAGATCTACTGAAGATCCACCATGTCTTTCCTAACTGGTGAGAGGTAGGAAGATATTGGAGCATGGAGCTTCAGGGATACCTAAACCTAGGGTTATGGTAGGAGCTGTCAGTACCACAGCAGTGGTTGTGTGCATAATACCCCAAACATACTGTGGAAGAGTATGAACATGTGCAAAGCCCACTGTCTGGAACATATAAGAAGGTAAAACCTTTATGAGCATAGACAGTTAGAGAGATAAGTATGTAAATACATATCTACCTATAGCGAAGCATCTCGACAGATGCACACATATATATATATATATATATATATATATATATGTGTGTGTATATATATATATATATATATATGTCTATGGTGAGATCTAGAGGGGCATAACATATGCACACGCAGCTGAAAGACATATGTATCTATAGAGATGTATATAGATATATATACATATATGAATATATAGGTCTAAAGATAAATGTCTGCAATTAAGCAGACAGAGATATACCTATAAGAACATTCACATGGGAGATGTGAAGAGGAAAGATTCATTGAATAACAAGAAGGTGGAACCTACTTGAGAAGATATATAGAGAATCTATTCCCCCTGGTTATGATGGTGCAGAAATGCTATCCAGTGAAATAACCAGGATGATTGCGTGAAAAAACAGAAGATAATATCAGTCTGTAAAGAGCAAGTCCTGAGTCCTGTAGAACTCTAGCATGGTAAATGGACAGAAAACGCATAGAATGAGATACCAGGATGACCCACTTGAGGGACAAAAAGGGGTATCATGCGTTTATTAGTTAAATATGTGCTGTCCATGAAGGATTAGGATACCATGAGGACAAGCTGCAAGGAAAAAAGAGCATATTCCCTGTAGGAATTGGACAACTCTTTAGACTTTCACGTAGAGAAGGCTTATGTCCTTTATATTAAAAGGAGATAGTAGGGTGTGAAGAACCCTCACAGTCATGGGGAATGACTGAGGAAGCCTTTTTCAACCATATAGGATAGTCATTAGAGAAAAAACCCCATGCTCTCTAGCAAGGGCCTATAGTGGAAAGCTTCTCTGTAGGATTGCAGAGAGCATTATGCAGGAGAATTGGGAGATAGAACTGGCTGTTGGAAAAAACCAGCAGCCACGTCAACTATGCTGCCAAAGCCAAAGGAATTGGAGATGGCAAGGATAGAAGATAGTGTGATAAGCCTGAAGTGATAAGGATTATCCAAGAAAGATGTATGTACTGTCTTGGAATCACTACTAAGGCCAGACAGAAAGTAGTGGAGGACAAGACTGGAAACTTGTGGAAAAGTACCAGTAGTCCAATCACTGGAACTCCTGCATGGACAGCTGCTGAATAAGACAGCAGAGAGAATCTTTCTGTGTAAAACAGAAAGAACAGACAGAACAAGAGATAAAATTCCTGTTCCTGTCTGATGAGCGGCCCAGGCAAAAAGAGGGAGTTTACTCAAGAGAAAAAACTCCACACTGGAATGGAAAGAAGACTAGAAAGGCTAAAGAAGCCCTCCAGTGGTATGGCACCACTCTTACAGGGGAAACCCTGGATAAGAGGGTAGAGAAATAGGAGCTGAAGGGTGACTTACCATATGGAAGTCTGTAGAAGGAAAAAATTAATGTTGGTACAGAAAACTATCATGGGATAGTTGTTAAACCTCTCTTCTTGGCAGGAAGAAGAGGAGAAACCTGTGACCCATAGACATGAATATCCTGACAGCTCAGCATACCTAGGAGCAACTGGATGTCCTGAGAAAAGGAATCCATGTGTAGAGTTTTGAATGAAAAACAGTGAAAAACTTCTGCTGAGAAGAAGTCAACTGTAGGTTGTAAACTCCAAGAGGCAGAAAAACAGATTAATCAGAACCCTATGGTTGCTGGTTTTGTTTAGCCTGGCGAGAGTTTAGATTCTTCAGACCAGGGCGATGTTTCCCCTGCTTGGGAACATCTGTATGATGGGCAGGAGAAGAGTAAAACCTTCTCCTCCTAGGGAAAGAAGGTTTGGTAGGGCATTTCCTACCTACTGGGGAAGGAGAAGGCTTAGGATAGCCATCAGAAACAGGGAAGTCAGTGGACCACTGAGCAACCTGATGTAAAGACTCCTTATTGAAGAGATTTTCTCCAGTGCAAGGAGTATTACCCAGTCTTTGTTGTGCCCATTTGTTTAAGTCTGAAGCTTGGGGGAGAAGGAGGAGTTAACCCAAGATGGCCGCGGTAGCGTTTCTCTGAGTTTCTTATGCCTAAGCGAAAGGGAAAGCTGAGGGCTGCTCCCTCTGCACCTCAGCCATCCAGTTCGGGTCCTATGGATCGTTTCGTTAACATACCCCCGGAGAAAGCACAGGAGATTAGAGCCGGCTTGGTCGCGCCGCTTGCAGAGGACCGGCTGCCTCCGTCGGATGTGGACACTTCTCTCTCTCCTGCGGTGAGGGTTCCTCCACCGTGTCCTACTGCCTTGGAACCTACTCCAGTGGATGGGACGTCGACTCCTCGTGAAGTCGGGGTATCGGCTGCTGAGAGGGCGCACGCTGAAAGTGTGGTTTCCTTGTCTCCCGATAGTCTCGCTGAGATTTCGGTCGGCAGTTTGGACCTGAGCACTCCGTCTGGAAGTCTGCCTTTGAGGAAATTGCCTTCCCTCACTCGCCCTAAGGTATTTACATTGGAGACTCTTTGGGAAGCTATTGCTACTCTTTCTGCCTCTATTAACTCCCAGACTGCTGTACTGTCCTCCCAGATCCGGGAGAATGCTGTTAACATCCAGGGAAATGTGGATAATATTCAGTCGGTGATGTCTACCTGTGAACAGATTAAGAAGGATAATGCTTCTCTTGGTGCTCAGCTTGTTACTTTTTCAGATGTGTCCTCCGCCTTGGTGAAGGAGAATGCGGTTCTCAAATATAAACTGGAAGTATTGGAGAATGCCTCCAGAGCGTCTAACCTACGGGTTTTGAATTTCCCCCGTCTCCCTGAGGTGTCGGCTTTGGACATGTTTAAGCGGTATATCATGGAAATTCTGAAAGTCCCTTCGGATCTAATACCTCCTTTAAGTAAGGTATACTATCTGCCTTCCCGAAGAAAAGCTGAGACGTCTGTGGCTGTGTCTACTGTGAAATTTGACGTCCTGGATATGACTGGTCTCCTGGAGGGATCTGGGCGGGAAGTCTCTACTCCCACTTCGTCTACTCTACTTGTGCAGTGTGCTTTGGTATCTGATAAAGACTGGCTTTTGAAAATGTTCTTTAAGAAAAGATGTGACACTCTTCTGGGTCTTAGGATATCAATGTTTCCTGATTTAGTCAGGGAAACACAAAGGAGGAGAAAGCAGTTTTTGATTTATAAATCTGGGGTTTTGGCAATAGGGGTTACTTTTTTCCTGAGGTTCCCTTGTAGATGCCTAGTGCTTATGGAGGGAAATAAGTATATTTTTTCTGATCCTTCGGATCTGGGTAAATTTATCAATGCTAGACTTCCTGCTGTGTCTTCTAATGAGTGAATCGGTGGATTTATTACATCTTTCTCCTCCATGAATGTATTCTAGGGGTACGTGGCCTCATGGGTTCTCTTCAAACTTTTTTTGTTCTTTTATAACTTTCCCAATTCTCTGTACTGGGTGGGTGTGTCTCTCCTCCTCTCCTGTAATGTGGACTACACAGTGTAAGCTTTCTATTTGTATCTATTTTTTTTTTTTTTTTGCTATGGATTAATATTATCGTTAGCATACATTGTATCTGATGTAAGGAATGATTGTCCTGTTGGGTTTTTTTTTGTGAAATTTTATAAATAAATAAAAAAAAAAAAGTCTGAAGCTTGAAGCCAGGCTGTACGTCGTGCCCCTATGGCTAACAGACTCAAAAGAGTCTAGGGAAGCACGAGTAAGAAACCAAGAGATACTTTGAATATGACTAAGTAGTAAGGAATAGTCTGCAGTCTTGGGCTCTGAAAGAAAAGGAGTCAAAAGATATAATTTCTTTGTGACCTCCTGGAGAGATAGACTCATATAAAAAATATACAAGAGAATCCTTGCTGACAGCATGGATGTCTGGAAGGTTTGACATCCAAAGGCATCTAGTGTCCTAGACTCACGACCTGGTGGATAGGACGAGTGCTTCTTCTTACTTTTCACCTTCCTCATTGCTGATTCCACTACAATGGAATGATGGGGAAGTTGAGTCTTTTGAAACCCTGGAGAGGGGGGCACCTGATACAGAAGATCAGTTGTTCTAGAAGGTGAGGGTACCTTTAAAGGTGCTTCCCACATTCTTAGAAGAAGATCCTGCAAGGAATGATGTAAAGGAAGCATTATGTTTTCCTTTTCTTCAGTAGAAACAGAGCCTTGTGTAGGATCATAGCCAGGGATAGGAATAGCAAGAGATCTTGCCATATCCAGGAGGAAATTCTGAAAAGAAGGATCTCCAAAGAGAACCGTCCCTGGACAGGCTAGACGTGAAGAACTAGCCTGGGCACCGGAGGATCTACTTGAGTATATAGGAATATAAGATCCTGCACGGTGCAAAAAAGGATCCTTAAGGGATGAATGCTGGTACTGGAGGTCAGGAACTGTGACAGTCAGTACTGCATCGTCCATGCCAGGTATCGACTCCAAACTTGGTAGAGAAAGGAGCGACCCTGGGGAAAGAAGCATGGAAGGAGCTAGCCCTGATGCTACTGAGGATACCGGTACCGATACCGATACCGGTAGCACTGTCGGAATCGAAGGTGACACCGACATCGGAGCAGTCATCGGTGGCAGCTCAATCGGTACCGAGGTAACCGAACGTTTTTGGTAATCACCCTCGGTACCGAGCGTCCGGTACCGGTAAGTATCGGTACTGAGACATGTCGGTACCCAGTCTTCCAGACTAGAGATCGATTCCAGACTCGGCATCGAAGGAAGCGAGTCTATCGATTCATGTCTAGAGGGTACCAAGGTCGGTGGTAGTATCGGCGTTGATGCCGATACTGGAAAGTCAATCTGGAGCGTATCCACCGGTCCCGAAGGTACCGAGAAAACCAGATGACGATCCCTGGTGAGGAGTGAAATGTCCAACACCAGTGCCGATGCCGGGGTATTGGTACCGCTCGAAGCGGATGCCACCACCGAGCATGGCTCAGGTATGTTCTGTGAGGGGTGAGCCACAGGAACAACCTGAAACCCCTCATGGGCTTTGGAGGCCGAAGACTCCCGCCGGGGTTTTGAAGCCAATGGACCCTCGAGGGCAAGGCCGGAGCCGTCTTCATGCTGTGCATGAGACCTACCACTCGAGGGTTGTCTAATCTTAACAGACTGTTTGAGGGTTACCTGATCCTGTGTAGAAGAAGAAACGGTCGGTGCCCTGACACTGGAAGGGAACCTGGTATTGAGGGAAACTCGATGTTGAAAATCTCTTCTCACAATACTGTGGCCCGAGGGCTCCGGAGGAAAACGGTCAGGGCCCAAACAGGTTAGACACCAGTTTTTGGAGTCTAAAAATAAAGCTGTACCGCCACAGCTTAAACATTTCTTAGAGAAAGAGGCTGGCGGTTCCATGAGGGACATGGAGAGGCCTAGGAGGCCTAAAATATTTAAGACAAAAAACTGAGGGAAAATATTCCCTAAATTTCAGAAAAAGAAAAAAGAAACACCGGCGGTACCGGTGGAGTCGGGGAGACAGCCGCGACCACAAGAAAACAAAAGAATAAAAGAAGAATTTTCTGCGGTGACAGGAGGACGTCCTGCCGGCTCCTCGGAAAAACGAAAACTGGGGAGAGACAGTTGGAAAGGCGGGAAGGCAGCACGCAGGCGCTGAGGGATGCTCCCAAAAGCTTTCTGATTGGACGCTGGGGAGCGTTCCCGCGCAGGCTCCGTCGGTACCGACGTACCCATATGTGAAGACTCATTCCTGCTTGTTCCTGGAGATAACCCATTAAATAAAAAAAATGGGATAAACACAGAATATCTCTAAAGGATAAAAGGGACTATAAGGCTTAGTAGTTGATATGGAAGGGCAGGCTGGTTAGTCCGCGTGATCTTTATCTGGCATCATGTTTCTATGCTTCTTTACATTGTGACTCTGCCCAAATTCCACCCCAGACATGCCTATACCTAGGTCACGTGCAAATTTGCACCTACTTATCATAGTGCATACTTATATGAGAGAAATTTTATGAACTTATACTGGCATGTATGCACAAAAAAATCATTTATAAATTTATCCCAATGGTTTTAGCAATAAGTAGATAAATGGTATCTCCCCTTCTTAGGATTGCCGCTTCACCCTAAATCTATATGCTTTTGAATGGCAGTATATAAACATAAACCAAACAAGCTGATATAGTCTTGGTATGGTTCCATTGCATACATGGATTGGCAGTTCTGGTTTTGATGTCCCCCCAAAAAATCAGAGCTATCAAGCTATCAGTGGGCTAAAACAAGGACTGAATCAGCCTATTTGATTGAGGTGAGGATAAACCCTAGACCCTGTGCTGGGTAATTACAGTAGCTCACTCTGCCATCATCTATTTGCATTCCTGCAATATCTCCATTTCTCTCTAAATAGATTGCTCATTTATTTTTATTTTTTATAAGGCTTCTCTTCTGCTATTTCCAAATATTATGATCAATGTGGATTACAATTTTCCCTTCATGACAGATTGTTTCCCCTGGTATTTAGGTTTCATTATTTGATAAACTAGCTATTCTCACAAGTGTGTTTTCTACAGCTCTGTTATTGAAATGTTGCAATAATATATCTGAACACAAAGAATCACAATGTTCTGACATAAAGACATATCAGATACCAGGTTTTAAAATTAAGATTTTTTTGTCTCTTGCTCCTCTGGTGATTCTAGTTCAGTTGGAACTAGTCTATATTTTACTATGGCACTATGAACCTTATTGGCACTTACCCGGGACTTTTCTTTCATAATTACTTTCTCCAGCCCAACCATTGCAGGATGACCCAATTTAAGAAAAGATTTTTTTCAATTAATGCACAATTAAACTGTGCAATTTTTTTGCCAGAGAATGTGGTCTAAGTTAATATAGCAGAGTTAAAAAAAAAAGGTTTGGGCAAGTTTCTGGAGAATATGTCCATTAATAATTATTTACTAGGGAAGAGATTTCAATATTGCAAATGACCCAGATTTGCGACAGTTAAAAACAAGACGCTGAGCTTGATTGGTCTGGCTCACCTACTCATTTCTTATATTCTTATGACTGCGGTGCCATGGACCACAGTTCCCTCCAAAATCTAGTTTGCATGCTTTTTAAGTCTGACTAACAGAGGTCACCCTGAAGAGATGGATAGGATTCCCTTTCCCCCAGGAACTGAATGCACTGCTTCTACACCACGCCAAGCTGGGCTGGTCTGGGAAGCAGTAGCCTGGCTTGGGAATCAAAATCGGGTCTTTTGCATAGCAGTATGCAGTGGCTGGCCTTACAATTACAATTTTCAGAATAAAATGTATTTTTGAAAGCAGAAAAGTGCATGATCTGGTATGTTCATTTTGAACTTTCATTGTTTCCTCCTTATTGCATAATAGCCTTAACTGATAACATGGAGACTCACATAGCAACTTTAGGGGTCAAAGGGGTGTGCAACATAACAATTCACTAACAGTGGTTGGTGAATTGATTGACATCTCTTAGGGGAAGAGAATAAAGTTCCCTCCTCAAGTCTTGCTGAGTACCTTCATGTGGTGATCCTGTTGTATAACATCTATACTAAATCTCAGCAAGGTGAAACTACAATTGAAGTATGATAGGAACGAAAAAGAAAAATATACACTGGCCGCACGTTGCCCAGGATAAAAAGGTCTCCACACATAGCTTATGCACTAGGACTAATGATGATGGTTGCGATAGTGCAAGCGCTGCAGATGTAGATAACATCCCTGCCACAGATAAAGGCCATGGTGAGCCTGTTCATGGACCCACTGTAAGCAGGAAATAAACCACAGAGATTAATGAAAAAGTTAACAGGATTAATATGGTTAAGTGTAATTCTGCATATAAAGAGGAGCTAATGTGCTGCTATTTTTATGCTACAAACCCTATATTTAAATCAAGAGGGTATACAAAGAGAATCCACCAAAAACTGGAAGAAAGAGGAAAACTACCACTAGAAAAGCTTTAAAAAGCAACAGATGCAAATTTTAAGATCTTTAATTTCACAGATCAAAGTAAAGAAGTATGTGAATGATAACCTCTTGAAGCAACTAAGGCCTTCCATGGAAAAGGAAATTCAGGGAGGAGGAGGAGACCAAGAGGTGGAGGAATTCAAGATCCAACTCCTAGTCCACATGGAAAGGGATGAATATGCTGGGTTCCAAGGAAGGGAATGACTACCCAAGTTGAATTTAGCAAATAAGGTTAGAAGTATGATAATTAAGATGAACAAGGCCATATCCAGTATAAAGGGACCATTTATTGGCATCACTAAAATAAATTGAATATAATATTGTGCAGCTAAAATTATTACTGCAAGAATACTACCAACTAAATTGCAGGGCCATAAGAAAAATAGAACAATAACAGTTCCTCCTTGGAAAAGGCGCATCAAAGGAAAAATATAACCATTGCGAGTGGAGGTATCCCTGATAGGCGGGTATCTAAAAGGATTAAGATCATCAAAGGTACTGAGAAAGATCCAAGACATCAAGCTGAAGAATGCTGCATTAACAGAAGAGCTGAAATTTGTATGTTCCAAACATAAATTGAAAGTAGCAGCACAAACGCAAAAACTGTGAAGATATGAAGAAAACAGAAAAAGATATGAAAATAAATTATTTAGAGAGAACCCAAAACAATTCTACAGGATATTATGACAGAGCATTCATATGGTAAAGCACCACCAACCAAAGCCGAAATAGAAACCTTCTGGAGAAAATTATATGAGGACCCTAAAGAGCACAATCAAGAAGCAGAATGGTTACCCTGCATATAGGAGCATTTAGAAAAAGCAAACATCAAACCTATGGAATGGCCTGAAGTAATAATAAAAGAGCTGGAAAGCAGGTTAAAACAAGCCTCAAACTAGAAGAGCCCTAGCCCAGATGGAGTGACCAAGTTTTGGCTCAAACAGTTAACATCACTCCACCAAAACCTGGCGAACTGCAAAAAGTAATTTTTCCAGCAGCCAGGCTTAATACCTTACTATAGGAAAAATTTTTCTCCTTCCAAAGGGGGATCCAAGTAATATTCTCAATAATTATAGACCAATAACTTGTTTACCTACAATCTATATGCTGTTCACTGCAATAGATGCAGACAGAATATATGATCATATCGAGTTCAATAGCATCATGGCAACAGAGCAAAAGGGCAATAAGAGGGGAGCATATGGAACCAAGAACCAGTTAATGTTAAATAAGGCCATCATGATCAGTGCTAAGAAAAGCAGAAATCTTTGTATAGCATGGATTGATTTATAAGAAAGCTTTTTGACAGCATCCCACACTCTTGGATAATAAATTGCCTTGAAATGTATAAAGTACATCCTGGTTTGATAGAGTACATTAAGTTCATCATGACAATGTGGCAAACCATACTCTTTTTGAGATATGAAAATGGCCAGTACACCATTCCTAATATAAGATCCAGCGAGGAATATTTCAGGGAGATTCCTGTCGACATTTCTGCTTTGTGTGGTGCTTAATCCAATGAGTACTTCTTATCAACTCTTTGGGATACGGATTTAGCCTGAATCCTAAAGAAGGTAACAACTTAGAAGCAACATCCCATCTACTATTTGTAGACAATCGAAGATTTACAGTTCCAGCAACCAACAATTAGCAGAGCAACTCCGTGTGGTGAAAAACTTTTCCAATGACATCAGGATGACTTTTGGCCCAGACAAGTGTGCTAAGGCAACTTTATTTTAGTGGAAAATTGAGCAAAAACAGAAAACAGCTCCTTGGCTGAAGGCTGTGACATCAAGGACCTTGAACAGGAAGGCGTTTATAAGTATCTTGGAGTAGAGGAAGGAATGATACTCAAGCAGAAATTACTGAGAGAGCAGATCAATAAAGAATACTAGGAGATTAAAATCGTTATTGAAAAGTGCTTTAACATCATGGAATAAGATACAAGGCATTAATTACTGGTAATTTCTGTACTTTCATATAACTTTAGGATTGTGAACTGGCCTCTTAAAGGTCTTGAAAAACTGGATGTGTGAAGAAGAAAACTCCATGTTCATAAAGTAATTTACAAGAATCTGTATACCACAACTGTACATTCCTAGAGCTGAAGTGGGGCTAGGCCTCTCAGAGATTGATTACACCTACAGAGCTACTATCACAGGCCTCTAGGCCTACCTGACAGCATCATTGGATCCAAATATGCAAAAAGTGCTGAAATATGAAAGTAAATGTCCAGAATCTGTCTCCATCATGAAACGTGGACAAGCGTTCCGATGAGTAGAAGGAATAAGTGAGAATCCACAAGCACGCACAGGAAAAAAAGCAACAGGATTAGATCAGCAAACAAAGAAAAACAAGTGGCAAATGCACAAATACAGGGGGAAATGCAAAGTGTTACTCCAGGATCCCTTTGTCGATCAAGAATAGACACATGAATGGTTAAGGAGAGGTAAACTGAAACCAAAGGATAAGAAATGGATAGTTACAGCCCAGGACAGAGGATTACAGATGAGAAAGTTTACAGTGAGCATTGAAAAAACTGGCAAAACAGACATATGTCGATTCTGTAAGAAGGACCTGGAAACAGTGACTTACCTTATAGCTGGCCGTGAAGTTCTGATGACAGAAAATTTCTATATAGAAAGGCACAACAAAGTAGCATGCCTCATCCATTGGAAACTCTATAAACACTACAACTACCTGAAAAGCACTAAGATCATGACCCTAAGGGAATTACAGGGAATGAAGAGGTTATGATCACCTGGGACATTCCATTCCAACAGATAAGAAACTGGATGCGAGGAAACCCGACATAGTGGTAAAGGAGAAAAACACCAGAACTGCATAGATAATAGAAGTGTCGGTTCCGAGTGATTATTCTGTGAATTTCCTGGAGAGGCAAAAGGTCCTGAAGTACCAAGAAATGCAGTCAGAGACCAAGAAAATGTGGCAGAAAGATACAGAAATATCTCCCATTGTACTGGGAACCACAGGCTTGATAAAGAAGAATTTCCAAGCACATCTTGACAAGCTACCCATACATGTTACATCTTACAAACTCCAGAAGGAAGATCTCTTTGACATGATGTAAATAGTATGCCGAGCATTAGCAGTAAATTTGAGAGACTGAGATCATACTTCAGATACCCTGGCTGAGAAATGAAGCTCAAGATTGTCATGGTATGCGCAAAACTAAGTCATTTGGAGAAACTGCACCAAGTGCAACTTTACCCTGTGATTTATGGAAAACCTTTTTTTATTCTGTATTCTAGATTAGAACATTACATGAAACAGATTAACTGTATTTTCGAAACCTTAAACTTTAATCCTCAGGAAAACCACTTGAAATGAGAAAATTCACCGAGCTTATTGTATTGTTGGCTAATGCCTCAATGAAAGGGATATCTCTTCATAATTTCATTATTTCTACCTGGAAAATGCATTATAACTGCAATCGGTAGATGAGAGCTGTAGTAAGCACATCTTAAGTCTATATACCAAGTTGTTCCAGTTGTGCTCAACATTATTGACACCCATGCAGTTCAATCCCTTAATGTCCAATATCTCCAAAAAATAGTGTCCAGCGAAATGGCCTTGCACTAAATATGCACCATATTTGACACATAAAAGAACCAAATAAAACAAGACCAATTTAAAAATGAAATAGTAGGAAATAGTATAAAATCTGGGACATTGTAAGGACACAATTATTGGCACCCTTATAAACAATTCAAATCAGTTTCAACCAAAGAACCACACTCCCATTGTAGTAAAATTAGACGCACCTGTGAGCAGTTGTCAGTACTCATATGACTTGAATCAACCAATGAATGATGGCTCTAATGTTTAAAAATGAACACATTTACTCCTTGTTCCATTTTCACAATAGTGAAGAGAAGAGAGCTGCCTGAGACCATCAGAAAAGCCATTATCACCAAATATCAAACTTCAAAGGTACAAGGCTATCTCCAAAGACCTTGGAATTCCCGTGTCTACAGTTTGCAATGTTGTTAAGAGGTTTTATGCTCATGGAACTGTCAAGAACCTCCCAGGATGTGGTGCAGAGAGGAAAATTAAACCTGGGTGTTCTCCATAGTTAGTAGGAACTGTTGGAAAAACACCACATAGAACATCCAAAGAGCTTAAGGCTGACCTGGAGCAATCTGGAGTGGTGGCTTCAACCCACACCAGATGCCGCACACTAAACAAAGAAGGACTTCATGGGCAAAGGCTAAGGAGGACCCCACTGCTCAAAGACAGACATAGAAAGGCACGTCTTACCTTTGCCCAAACCCACCTTGTGAAACCACAATCCCTCTGGGAAAATGTTCTGTGGACAGATGAAACCAAACTTGAGCTCTTTGGCAATGCAGACCAGTGATACATTAAGAGGCAAAGAAATGAAGCTTATAAGGAAAAAAAACACCCTTCCTATAATTAAATATGGTGGAGGTCCCATAATATTGTGGGGCTGTTTTGCTGCCTCAGGAACTGGAGACCTGGAATGTATTAATGGCATCATGAAGTCAGAGGACTACCAAAGTATTTTGGAACGAAATGTGTTACCTAGTGTCAGAAAACTAGGTCTGGGTCGAAGGTCATGGGTCCTCCAGAAGGACAATGACCCAAAACATACAAAAGAATGGTTAAAAAGCAACAAATGGACTGTTTTAAACTGGCCAGCAATGAGTCCTGATCTCAATGCAATTGAGAACCTTTGGAAAGTGCTCAAATCTGCGATTGGTAAAAGGAATCCTGGAAACGTTCATGAGCTGGAACAAATCACAGCTGAAGAGTGGGAGAAACTACCAGCAGACAGATGTACAAAACTTATAGATGGCTACAAGAAACATTTGGAGGCCGTCATCACTGCTAAGGGGTTGTGCAACCATATTAGTGAAGGGTGCCATTAATCCTGTCCAGGTCATATTTTGTTTTTTTTTGTAATCAGAAATGACTACGTCTAAGTTGCATAGACATCTCTTTTTTATTGTATACTTTTGAACATACTATTAAAATATTCTGATGACATATAGATAGAATATTTCCAATTATTTCTCAAGATATTGTACACAACTAGGGTTACCAGACGTCCTGATTTTATCAGGATTGTACTGATTTTTGGAAGCTTGTCCTCATTTTGAAAAATGTCCAGATTTTTGTCCTGAATTTTGGCGTTTTGCCCTGACGTCCTGAATTTCTGTAAAATTTTGACAAATGATTAAGATGAACATTATAATACAAATGAAGTCATTTTTATTTGCTTAGAGGCCTATTCCAATCAGGCCGTCCAGCAGAATTGGGCCTTGCAGAACCAGATCCGATTCTGATCTCTCGGCTCCCGTGGGATCAGAATTGGGTCTAGCGTCTGGAAATTCAGGCCAGGACCCGATTCTGCCCAACTGTACGTCCTGGTGACTACCCGTCAAGCGCAGTCGGGCTCCAGAATGGAGCCACAGAGCTATGCCATCCCATCGCCATGGCACTGCGGCTCCATTAAGAAGCTGCAAATGCCAGCCACCGCAGATTACCTCCTTTCCCCACAGCCGGACCCTCGATCCGGCCTCCCATGGCCAGGGTCCAGTTACGGGGAACTTCCTCCACCCCTGCCTCACCTGTCCCCACCAGCCACCAAAGGAACACCACATCCAGGGGGACTTATTCCACCTCTGAGGTGGAATAGTCTCCCATCTATTTCCAAGGCCTCAGACGTAGAGGGCCGACCTCTGAATCTGCCCTGTATGTCCACATACTGCCCATGCCATGTCCTCACTCCACCTCCGAAATGCCTACTTCTGCCCCTGTCTGGGTTTCCCCGTACAATCCCACTATTTGTACAGAGAGGCTTTTGCTGGAGCCAGCAGGAGGGTGAATAGCAGGGGTGGATGTTATGTGTGATAACTTGGATTTTTCTGAGCAATGGAGGGTTAAGTGACTTGCCCAAGGCCACAAGAAATGCTAGTGGGATTTGAACCCTGGTCTCTTGGTTCCCAAGCCAGTGCTCAAACCACTAGGCTACTCCTCCACTCCTGATGGCTAATTAAAAAATATCAACAAGCCTAAAAAAGTATGCTTGGGCATGAAGGTGCATACTTAGATGAGAGGCGTAGCTGGGAGTGTGTTCTGGGCGAGGCATGCTACTTTAAAGCAGGTGTAAACGTCTGTACCTGAATTTAAGGTGCAATCCCTGCCACTTACGCTAGCATTTTATAATGACAAGTAAGCACCAACTTGTCTTTCTAAAATAGACTTTAAATAGTCATGTTTTGGCTGCCATAACTTAGGTGTCATGTTACAAACTCATCATGTTTGTGATGGGCGAATTACAGACAGATTTCTAATCTGATGTTTTTTTCTGAAAATTGTAGAACATTTTGGTATTGCTTCAGTTTCATGTTTTTTAGTAGAAACAAATGGATAGGGTGATGCTGAGATTGGGTTTTGTGCTAGTTATAGTACCGAAATGAGGTTGATGGCAGTGCAGGATGAGAGCCTAAGATACAAGGATGAGGAACATCAGGTCTTTTTAATTTTATTAGCGCTACCTTCAGCTTTTGTTTCTGTGGATTTGAGTCTGTTATTAAGATGATGTGAGGAGACAGGTTTGAGAGGGAAGGTTTTGCAGAGTTTATGCTCTTTTTTTAATGGAGAGGTTTGTTTTGAGGGTGGCTTATGATGTCTTAGCAAAGCCATTGAAGTTATGCATATCCTAAGCTGCCTGAATGGAATATCTTCTTGACGATCCACCCAGCATCATTAACCAGTGGATATGTAACTGTCCAGATGTGACCAAAGATGCTGAGAAGACCTACCACTTTTCCAACTATCTATCATCACGAATTCCAACTTCTGATATAGTAGAACTGAATTCCATTAGAAGTGTACATTTAGCAAGATGCTGTTCTTCTAACAGGCCAATATTGATTTTAAAGCAAAAGAAAGCAGAACATCAGTTCCCTCTGCTTTGCATTAGCCAAAACCGCAACAGCACTTGATTTCAAAATTATTACCTTGTAGGAAATATCAGTAGAAATATTAAAGATAGATTTTATAATATTCCACACCTCCCTCCAAAAAGTATAGATATTGTTATAATTAAAAAGCATATGCACCAATATGCTTTTCTCCACCCCACACGTCTAGCTACGAGATGGGGAGGGATCAGCATTGTACATCTTCAATGGAATTCATAGTGCTCTGAGGCTAACAAAAATACATGGACTGCAAAAAGATAGCAGAGGAAAAATACACCCACTTTCTTCAGCCTGACCAGAGAGGAAGGTACTCTGTTTCACAATAGTTTATACAAGTTAGAAGGTACATGTTTGGCTGCTTGTACTTGTTCAGCTATAGTATACAAAGTAGGGTCTGTAGCCAACACAAATGGGAACAACTTATTGTGTTTCATGCCGTGCTTAAGCTGAAGCCACTTCAACTGATGCAAAGGAGAGGGAATACCTTCTCATGAGTTCATGAAATGAGAGAAACTCATTACTATCCTTGAGATGCTGCACAACCCATATCCCTCTACTGTTCCACTGATTCCAGTCAATCATAGACTTGTTAATTCTGAAGTGCTGTGCCAGATCAGGCACCATAAAGTAGAGTGCCAAGGAACCTCTGAGCCTTGGTCAAGTTCAACCCAACATCTGTAGGTAGCCTCCAGCACACTTTGGGAAGACATGCTCCCACTGTTGATTTCAATTGTTCAGAACTTATCAGGGCCTCCTTTGTATCCAGCAAATTTGGGCTTATTATCCTCTGGGGCATTCCACATCAGCCCCTGGTGAAGGATAAAGGCCTTGTGGTACAAAAGGAAGTCAGGAAATGCTAGTACTTCCCCTAGTTTCTCTAGCAATTTTAGTTTTTTAAGGACAATTTTTGAAACCTTTCTTACCCACAAAAAATTTGCAAGTAACAAATTGAGTGATTAATAAAAATCCAACTTACAAAGCACAGAGGTTATGTTTAGAGCATAATTAACGTTTGGAGTCAATACCATTTTAATTGACTCCAGTCTCCTGCAAAATGATATGGAATGGGGACCACGTCAAGGTCAAATCTTTAGCAAATTGCAAGATATTGCCAGCTGGATCTCTACAGACACTGCTACGCTCAAAACCAAGAGACAAAACACCAGAGAAACTATCCCAACTCCCAGCTCATATACTTATTTATTTATTTATTTATTACAATCTCTTATATACCGCGCTATTTGGCATCAGCGCAGTTTACATTATAACACAACGACCATAACAACATGCTGTTTGGTTTTACATCGAACAGGGGACCAAACTTGGATAACAGGGGTAACTATATACATGAGATTTACATGGTAAGGAGTAACTTGGATAACAGGGGTCAATTATATACATGAGATATTTACATGGTAATGAGTAAAAATATCATAGTGAACGTGAGGGTTGTTTCTAAAGTGGGTCATCTCTTCAGAGGGGATGTCTAGGTGCCATTGGTGGTTGGGTAGTATTGGAGGAAAAGATGGTATTTGAGTGCCTTCCTGAACTGCGATAGGTCGGCAATAGCCCTAATGTCAGGGGTAGAGCATTCCAGCATTTAGGTACATAGTAACTGAACGCCCTGTTTGTGGTTGATATGATACTAAAGCCAATATGACTACAACGAAGAGGACATTTTCTCTAGCCGCACCATACATCATTTGTAATTAAGTTATGCCCCAAGCATTTCCTGCATGTTACCCCCGACCTATGTTTATTACATAAGTTCTCTGCAATTGTTCAGTTATTGAGTTATACTGTAAAGCGCTTTGATTCTAAAGATAAGGCGGTATAAAAAACTTGTTAAATAAAATAAATAAATAAATTATGGTCCACTGTAGTTTGAACATAGAAACATAGGAATATGATGACAGAAAAAGACCACATGGCCTATCTAGTCTGTCCTTCCATATCAACAACTACAACAATCCCCTTTTTACCTTTAGAGATCCTCTGTGTTGGTCCCATGCTTTTTTGAATTCAGTTACTGTCCTCATCTCTACCACCTCCACTGGGAGACTATTCCATGGATCCACTACTCTTTCCGTAAAGAAATATTTCCGCATATCACTCCTGAATCTATCTCCCTTCACCCTCATCCCATGTCCCCTCGTAGCAGAACTTGCTTTCAATTGAAAGAGGCTCTCTCCCTGAACATTTATGCCACGGAGGTATTTAAACATCTCAATCATATCACCTCTATCCCGCCTTTCCTCTAAGGTGTACATATTAAGATCCTTCAGTCTGTCCTCATATGCTTTATATCAACACAAAAGTTATCCTCCAAATATTTTAGCTTGTGTATGGCCCATAGGAGGTTATATTGATGCACTTGATACACTTGCCCATGTATATTTACAGGAACTGTTTCAGTTTTATGCCTGTTGATCTTATAGCCTGAAAAAGCAGAAAGCTTCTCCAGTAATGAAAATAAACTGGCAGGGTAGACTACAGACTGGATATGCAGACAAGAACATCATCTGTACAGGTGATTCTTTTCAACAATGTTAATTGCAACCCCAGTCTGCCAGATCACTAATAACAGGGGCTCTGTTGCCAAATTAAAAAGTAAAGGTAAAATAGAAAAGCCCTGATGTGTTCCCCAAAGTAAGACTAAAGGGCCTATTAACCTATTATGATGGGGTCTTTAGAGTGTTGCCTATCCCTCTCCAGAGGTATTATTAACAAGCCCCTTTAAGAGAGCCTGCAGCCTGGAGTTCAAGGCTAGGAGGGTGTGGCTCTCAAGGAGAGGTTAAAAACCCAGCAGACTGCAGGAGGGATGGAGGCCCATGGAGCCAGGAGTCCTTTCAACGCCAGCTGTACAAAGGTAGGAACTTCAACTGGACTGGAGAAAGGGCCGGTGGGCAGTTTTGTGAATGTGTAACAAACTAGGTCTGAATAAAAACAAGAATTGTTCTCCCTGAACTGCTGTCTGTTTGGTGTTTGAACAGAAAATCCCTTCCCACCGCATGCCTCCCTACCACACCTATTATTAACTAGTATCCTGGCAATAGGATGGGAATCTCCCACTACAACATCAGAAACACTTTCACCATTGGTAAGCACCAAGTCCAGTATGGCCCCTTCATGTTTGGGGTCTGTTACCAATTGCCTGAATAGTTCTCCCTGTAGAGAATCCAGGATCTCCTTACTTCTAGATGATACTGCAGCAGGAATGTGCCAATCAACATCTGGCATATTGAAATCTCTTATCTGTAGCACTTCCCCTTTCTTAGCAATGCTGCGTATGTCTTCAATTAACTCTCTGTCCACCTCTTCCTCTTGTGAGGGAGGTCTGTATAGCACACCAATGCAAATAGATTTCTCTTTCCCTCTTTCTAGTTTAACCCACAGTGCCTCCTCTCTCCCTTTTAAGCTCTGTAATTCCAAAGCTTTAATAGTGTTTTTTACATATAGTGCCACTCCTCCGCCCCTTCTTCCTACCCTGTCCTTTCTGAATAAAGTACAGCCAGGTATAGTTATATCCCATTCATGGTTTTCTGTGAACCATGTCTCTGTAACTGCCACTCCCACCAAAGCTTCAAGATCAGGGATCTTATTTCCCATGCTGCAGGCATTTATACCCACTGCCTTCCATATGTTACCCCTGTTACCCATTTCCATAAAGGTATTTAATGTATCACCTACCTGGGGGCTTTCTTCACCCATCACCAACTAATCTAGTTTAAAGCCCTCTTCAGTAGATTAGCCAGTCTACTACCGAAGACGTGTTGACCTTTCTTGGACTGATGGATGCCATCTCTGCTCTGCAACCCTTAGAACAGCATCCCATGGTCTAGGAAACCAAAACACTCTCGATGACACCATCCAGGCAGCCATGCATTCATCTCCAGGATGTGAGCCTCTCTGCCTTGGCCTTTACCCTCAACATGGAGGATTCAAGAGAACACCACCTGTGCACCTAACTGCTTCACCCTCTGTCCCAGAGCCATGAAGTCACTTTTGATACATTCCGAGGGATACCTGGCCATATCATCATGGATTAGCAACATTGGGTAATAGTCAGTGGGCTCCGTAACATCTTGGATTTTGGCACCAGGCAGACAGCATACCTCTCTGGACATCAAGTCTGGTCGGCAGATGGACGCCTCAGTACCCCTCAGAAGAGAGTCTCCAACCACCACTACCCTTTGCTTCCTTGTGGTCACTGATTCTGCAACTTTGGGGTACTTGAGCTCTGGTTCTTCCCTTTCCAGGGATGCTTTCACCTCCTCCACTTCCAGGGCTGCATAATGGTTCTTCAATTCAAGGGCTGGAGAATTTGGATTGGTGATTTTGCAGGCCCTGGTGACTTGTGTCCAACCATCGACATTCTGTTGGCACCCATCTTCTCCTCTGCTGGAGAGCTTGGTTGCTGCAAGAAGCATCTCATAAGTGTACCTCTCACTGTCTTGAATGCTCCTCAGCCTCGCCACCTCCTCTCTGAGTTCCTCCACTTGTTTCCTCAGAGCTTCAGCATGCAGGCAGCCTGCACATGGAATCAGTCCTTCAACTGGCATTAGTACCTCTGTCTGGACAGAGGCAGAAGCTGTAATGGGGGCAACAGCTTTAGCGATACGATTTTTCCCAGCTATTGTTCTGTTTGTGGAGCTTAGGTATCTGTTAAAGCAAAAGAGAGAGATCTACCAAGTACCAGCCGGTTTCCCAGCTGTCCTTTCAGAGAAAAAGCAGTTAAATCTCTTTAATTATATTCAAAATGTGCAGCTCCAAGTCTCTGTGCTTTGTTAAATGAGGAGGTGCCCTATAAAGTAAGACTGCTCACTAGGGGTGGGTGGGAGTCGGGGTGGATAGGGAGGGAACTAACACCTGATTAGGTGTCAGCAGTTCCCAAAAGCTGAGAAGGTTTACTAGAGTTCAACAACCTACTCTGCTAAAGGAAATTTCTACTAAAGCATCAAAAAGAAAGTAACTTTGTTTTAAAAATATAGAAAAAACCCTTTTAAGAGCTCCCAGTCAGAGAGCTAGCAATTTAATAAAAATAAACCCTCAAATCCTTACCGTTGTTTGACCTGTAGAGCCCCTGTTAGGAATGCCTGCTACAGGTGATTAATTACCTTTTTTCATGGAAAGGCAGGAATGAGTCCTCACGTATGGGACTCCCAAGCTACAGGCTACCGAAAACTGATGAGACCACCAAGAAGTCCAACCGAGGCAAAACTCAATTGTGGTATGGCAACCAGCCTTAACAGTCAAGAGACCAACTATATGTACAAAAGCAATGATTCTCTCTTCCCTTTTTTTTTGTTAGCCTGGACATATTAGAATGGGCCTAGAAGTGATGGAGTTGGATCCAAATCTCCAAACAGATTTCTGAGTACAGATTGGCCAAAGTTGTCATGTCAGGAATCCCAGTCTAGGCAGTAATGGGATGTGAATGTGTGGACTGAAGACCATGTTGCAGCCTGCAGATGTCTTCCATAAAGACCGAGCATAAGTTGGCCAAAGTTCTGACATTATAAGCAGTGACATGACCAGAAAGGCTCAGGCCTGCCTGGGCATAAGCGAAAGAGATGCAATCTGAAAGCCAAATTGAAAGAAAGCATTTGGAAATGGCAGCCCCTATCTTATTGGGGTTGAAAGAAACAAAAGGTTGGATGGATTTTCTATGGGCTTTTGTCCACTCCAAGTAGAAGGTTAAGGCTCTCTTGCAATCCAACATGTGCCACTTAGCTTCCTCTCTGAGGTCTTGGGAGAAATGTTAGAAAAACAATTGACTGATTAAGGTGGAAATATGATACCACTTTTGGAAGGAATTTAGGATGAGTACTAAGAACCACTCTATTATGCTGGAATTTGATATAAGGTGGATGAACGACTAGAGCCTGAAGCTCGCTCACTCTATGTGCTGAAGTGAATGCCACCAGAAATAACACCTTCCAGGTCAAGAACTTCAGAGGATATGAATTGAGCAGCTCAAATTGAGCTTTCATGAGCTGCACAAGAACCACATTGAAGTCTCAAGATACTGTGGGAGACTTATAGGGAGACTTCAAGAGAAGCAAGCCCAGCATAAAGTGAACAACTATAAGCATTACCAAGATGGACTTTCCTTCCACACTTCAATGATACGCCCCAATCGCCCTGAGGTAGACCCTGACAAAGCTGGACTTAAGTCCAGATTTGTAGAGGTGTAGAAAATATTCAAGCAGTTTCTGTGTGGAACAAGTGAAAGGATCTAGGGTCTGGCCCTCTCATCAGAAAGCAAATCTCTTCCACTTGCAAAAATAATACTTTCTCATAGAGGCTCTCCTGGAGATCAAAAGGACATTGGTCACATTTTCCAGTAGGTTGAGCTCAGACAACATTAGTCTCTCAACATCCACGCCATTCCTGTGTTATGAGATTGGGTGCTTGGCTGAGCCATAGTGGCTCCTGACTGGAAAGCTATAGCAGGAGAGGAAACCATGGCTGTTTGGGCCAGTAGGGAGCAATAAGAATCATCATGCTGCCATCAGATTTGAGCTTCAGGAGGGTCTTTGCAATGAGAGGTATTGCAGGATAAGCATACAGAAGACCCTCTCCCAATGAAGGAGGAAAGCATCCAATGCTAGTCTGCTGAGTGATCTTACTCTGGAGCAGAACTCATCCACCTGGGTATTCTGCAGGGTGGCGAACAGATCTATCGAGGGGGTTCTTCATTCTTGAAAGATGCAAGTCACAACCCCCCTGCCCAGTGTCCTCTTGTGTGGCTGGAGGACTTGACTCACCCTGTCTGCCAGAGTGTTTTGCTTGCCTGGTAGTTACATGGCTCTCAGGTTCATCCCATGCATGATGGCGAACTTCCACAACCTGACCGCTTCCCAACACAGGAGGCATGACCCCTTTCCCCCCTGCTCGTTGATGTAGAACAATGTGACTGATTGTCAGTTTGAATCAGAACAATTTGGTTGGCCAGTTGATCTCAGAAAGAGTATTTGCCACTGCTCTTAGTTCCAAGAAGTTGATCTGGGGGAAACTTTCTTGATGGACCAATCGCCCTGCATGTGCAAACTATCGAGATGAGCTCCCCACCCCAGCTTAGATGCGCTTGTAGTCAGAACCTTTTGGGGTGGGGCAGTTTGGAATAGAAGACCCTTGAGCTAATTGTGGTGGACTGTCCACCATTGTAATGACTGAACGAGATGATGAGGTAACACACAGATGATCCCTGAGTTAACCCGTGGCCTGGGTCCATTGAGTCCACTGAGATTGCCTCATCTGGAGGTGTGCCAAGGGTGTGACATGAACTGTAGAGGCCATGTGGCCTAGTACAGTCAATATCTTGTGAGCTGTCACCTGCTGACTCAGTTGAGTTTCCTGCACCAGTACTGTCAATTTCTGAAGTCAGTCATGCAACAGGAAGGCTCTCGCCTGAGTCATGTTGAGCAGGGCTCCAATGAATTCTAAATGTTGGATGGGTTGAAGGTGGGATTTGGGGTATTTTACCCTAAACCCTAGTAGCTCCAATACCCAAATGGTCAATTGTGTTGATTCTTGGATTCCTTCCAGAGTTGCATTCCTGATTAGATAAGGGAAGACAAACACTCCCAGGGCTGGTATGTAAGCGCTACTACCACAAGGACTACAAAAGGGGACTGCAACTTCTGGAGAGAGATCTGCAATTGTAAGTATTTACTTCTGGGAATTTTTCTAAATCTTGGGGGAAAAGGAATTCTTTAGATAATCTGTGAACCCAGTGTATTTGTTAAATCAGTCAGGGCCTAGTAGCAGCAAAGAGCTTTCAATTTAAATTTAAAACACAGCAGAGAGCTTTCTGGTTAAATTTAGAACACAAGCAAGGGCTGTGGGACTCCCCCTAGAAATTGGTTACAGATTACCTTAGAAGCATAGGACAGAGTACTGTGTAGCAGCCAACTTTTAATAAGCCTTTTACCCTCCCTCCCTCCCCAACACTCACCCACCCCTGGGATAATTGTAGCTTTATAGGTGCATAAACCTCTCAAAGGAAAGGAGGTGCCATATTCACTCTCAGGTGCAGCTGTTTTTCCTCATCAGGCATACATTAAGGACCTGAGATTAATTAAGCTTCAGGTGAACAAAGTACATTAAATGTATTGTGTGTAGTTTTATTAGTATAAGTATCCCTACCAACCACTGTTCCCTCTAAGCTGTGCGCGTGTGCGCGCGCACACACCTCACCGAACGAGCGCACATACTTTACAACACAGCGCACAAAAATTACGGTTCTGATTCTGATAGAAAACAACACAGACGTCTTAAAATTTAAAAGTTGTTAAGTATTTACGGTTTTCACAAGTTCTACAATGTTTTCTAGTGCAATTAATGTGGTGTACATACAGTATTCTGATGTGTAGTCAAATTTTAAAGTATATAACTCCGAGTGTCTTTATGTGGCGCACAAAAATTTAACCTTCCTTCAAAAGCTGCACAGCTGATATTTTATGCGCACACAGCCTACAGAAAATTAGAGGGAACATTGCTACCAACCCTTAGTAGGTAAAGAACTTAAATACCTAAACACAACCTTAAAACTATGATGCAGACTGGGGGGTTTCCAGTCTTTTGCATTGAGTGTCAAATGTATGATTTTCTCCCAGTTGGTGAGGGGTCTTACATATGCAAGGAGCTCTTTGTTCTCAGGGAACGAGTCCGATCTCTGGAGGCTAGAGTAGCAGAATTGGAGAACATAAAGAAGACAGAGAGGTACATAGATGAGACCTACAGGGATATAGTACTGAAGTCCCACCTCCATTCTGGCAGCATCCCTGTTGCCATGGAGGAAAGAGTCACGTGGCAGGAGAGCATCACTTTGGTGTGGCAGGAAGTGATCCTGTAGCTAAGACCTGTTCTCCAGGTGATGTAAAACCCTCTCGCACTGAGGAAGTTTCTCCAGGGCGATGTGCCCATGAGGGAAGGGTTAGGACAGCCATTATAGATGGTGATTCGATCATTAGGCATGTAGATAGCTGGGTGGCTGGTGGACGTGAGGATCGCCTGGTAACATGCCTACGAAGGTAGCAGACCTCACGCGCCACCTAGACAAGATCTTAGATAGTGCTGGGGAGGAATCTGCTGTCTTGGTACATGTTGGTACCAATGACATAGGAAAACAAAGTAGGGAGATTCTGGAGGCTAAATTTAGGCTTTTAGGTAGGAAGTTGAAATCCAGAACTTCCAGGGTAGCATTCTCCGAAATGCTTCCCCTTCCACGCGCAGGACCCAAAAGGCAGGCAGAGCTATGGGGTCTCAATGCGTTGATGGTGCAAGGATGAGGGTTTTGGATTTTTTAGGAACTGGGGGACATTCTGGGGAAAGGAGGGGCTCTTCCAAAGGGATGGGCTTCACTTTAACCGGGATGGAACCAGGCTGTTGGCATTAACCTTTAAAAAGGAGATAGAGCAGCTTTTAAACTAGATAATAGGGGAGAGCCGACAGTCACCCAAGAGTGCATGGTTTGGAACAATGTATCCTTCAAGGATACTACCAAAAAATTGAAGTTAGGGCATATCAGCAGAGAGATTCCAATAAAGACAAAAGTAACCCAAATGTCCTTGAGTACAAAATTTGCTGTAGAATCTCTATGGATTGAAATTCCATGTAAAAAGGGGAAGGCGATGGCAGTGGAGGTGCATCAATATTTCTTTCAATTCTTCCGCAAGTATCACCTTAAAATACCACTTCAGTCATGGGTAACATCCCTACATCTTCCTCAGTAAAGAACGAAGCAAAGATTTCAGTTTTTCCGCTATGGCCTTGTCCCTTCTAAGTGCCCCTTTTACCCCTCTATTATCTAAAGGTCCAACGGATTCTGTCACACAGTTTTTGTTACAAATGTACTTGAAAAAGTCTTTATTATGCATTTTTGCCTGCACAGCAAGCTTCTTCTCAAATTCTCTCTTTGCCTGCCTTATCAATGCCTTGCATCTAACTTGCCAGTGCTTATGTTTCCAGTTTTCGTTATTTGGCTCCTTTTATCCATTTCCTGAAAAATGTTTTCATTGGCAACAACAGCTTCTCTGACTTCACCTTTAAACCATGCTGGCAGTTTCTGGAACATAAAAACATAAGATATGCCATACTGAGTCAGACCAAGTTCCATCAAGCCCAGTATCCTGTTTCCAACAGTGGCCAATCTAGGTCATACGTACCTAGCAGTTTCCCCAAAAGACACAGATTCCACAATGCTTGTACTGGGTCAAACATTGATATCCTAGGTTCCTTCTTAATAATGGTTTATGGACCTTTCCTCCAGGAACTTGTCCAAACTTTTTTTAAACCCAGCTATACTAACAGCCTTTACTACATCCTCCGGTAACAAATTCCAGAGTTTGTTTACACGTTGAGTGAAAAAATATTTTCTTTTATTAGTCTTAAATAGTTTTTACCCTGTAGCTTCATTGCATGTCCCTTAGTCTTTCTATATTCTGATAACGTAAACAATCGATCTACCTTTACCCATTCCACTCCGTTCATTAATTTATAGACTTCTATCATATCTCCCCTCAGCCGTCTCTTTTCCAGGTTAAAGAGCCCTAACCTTTTTAGCCTTTCTTCATAGGAGTATCCTTCCATCCCCTTTACCATTTTGGTGGCTCTTCTCTGAACCTTTTCTAATAACACTATATCCTTTTTAAGATACGGCGACCAGAATTGCACACAATATTCAAGGTGCGGTCTCACCATGGAACGATATAGAGGCATTATAATATCTTTTGTTTTATTTTCCATTCCTTTCCTTATGATACCTAGCATTCTATTTGCTCTCTTTGCCGCCGCTGCACACTGGGCCGAGGGTTTTAACATGTTATACACAATGACGCCTAAATCTTTTTCCTGGGTGGTGGTTCCTAATGTGGAACCTTGCATCATGTAACCATAGTTTGGATTGTTCTTCCCCAGGTGCATAACTTTGCACTTGTCCACATTAAAATTCATCTGCCATTTTGATGCCCAGTCTTCCAATTTAACAAGATCCTCTTGCAATTTTCCACAATCCTCTTGGGTTTTAACAACTTTAAATAGTTTTGTGTCATCTGCAAATTTGATAACCTCACTCGTTATTCCCTTTTCCAGGTCATTTATGAATATGTCAAAAAGCACAGATCCCTGGGGGTACACCACTATTCACCTTTCTCCATTGGGAAAATTGGCCATTTAGCCCTACCCTCTGCTTTCTATCTTGAAATGATCTGGAAATGATCTGTAGAACCAGGGGCAGTTCTACCATTAGGCAGAGTGAGGTGGCAAAGTTTTTGGAGTGGCAAAAAGGCCCCCAAAACACCCCAGCAATGGCCACCTCACGTAGCCTTTTGTTTAAAAAAAATAATCTAAAAAGCTCTGCAACAGCAGCGGCATCACCCCCTCCCCCCTCCTCACTGCTGCTGACTCAGACCAGGTGAGAAGCAGCTGCGGCAGCAGGATGAGAGCTTGAGCTGAAAAATACAAACAGAAAAAAAAAATCAAAAGTGTGGGGTCTTGCTGACTCCAGTGCGCATGGAAAGCTATGATGGTCCCGCTTCCTTCTGACACAAGCTTACATAGAAGGTGGCGGGACAGGCAGGGTCTTCCTCATGCACTGGAGTGAGGAAGAGTCTGCACTTTTGATTTGTACTTGCCACCGCTGCTGCAGAAGTTGAGATATAAGAAGTAGCGGCAGTGGTAGGCTGGGGGCGGGGAAGGCGCAGAATGGCATAGTATAGCCCGACCACGTGAGTCTGAACCCAACATCAAGTCGCAAGAGTTGAGCCACATGCAAGGCATCACTCCAGCAGGCCGTAGCGGCCAGTGGAGGACTCTGGCAGCCGCTTGAGGCAGTTCTGTGCTACTGCTCCAGCCTGGAGCCACTGGTGGTGCCTGCCCTGTAGTGGCCCATGAAAGAGAAAGCAAAATTTTCTTTTGAGAAGTTGAGGTAAGAAGATTAATGGTGACTACCTAGAGAAAGCGGGGCGGATGGGAACAGTTCTGCCTTTCTTTTTTGTGCTGCTGCTGAAGCAAGGCAAGTGGGCATGCTGGATTGGGGCAAGTGACCCCCCCCCCAATCCAGCATGTCTCCTTGCTGCAGAGGGCAGCACAGCACGCCCCCTCAAAAAAAAAAAGCAGCACTGCATGCCCCCATCCCCTTCCCAATTCTGTATGTCCTCTTTCTTAAGTGGGCAGCACCAAAAGAAAAAACATTTTTTTGGGGGGGAGGGGTGTGCTTCCTGCTGAAGCAAGGGGTCATACTGGATTGGGAGGAAGTGGGACATGCAATGCTGCTTCTTTGTTTTTTTATGTGCTGCCCTCTGAAGGAAAAGGCATGCTAGATTAAGGGGGAAGCAAGGGGGAGATGCTAGATGGTGGGATTGGCAAGGGGGGATGGATGCTTGAAGCCAGTGTTCCCAAGTTCCTGGCAGTCCACTAGCATGTCATTGCTGTCTTTGGGAATGATGCAGCAATAACAGTTTCAATTGTAAAGGGCAACCAAGTTCTGCATGATTCCCAATGTACCTGCCTACCTACCTGTCCTTCCTGCTTGAAAATGTGACATTCTTGCATCATGTCCAGCAGTAGGACTGCAGGTGGACAACTCCTGTGCACCTTTGAGGAAATGTTGCTGGATGGGAAGGGGTGGGAAGAAAGAGAGAGTGAGTTGAGATGCTAGGGGCATGGAGAGGGTAGAGAAGGAGATGCAGGACTTGTTAATACTATAAGGGGTCTGTTAGCAAGCATTTTAGTGAGAGGAGGATACAAGTAGAGCTTGGGAGATGGTAAAAAGGGAAATTGCTGAGACTGAGTGAATAAAAAGCAGGGAGTGGATGACGGACATAGAAGGAACATGGGCTGATGAAGGGAAGAAAGACAGAGGAAAGCAGATGAGAGTTGGGGAGGGAATGAATACAGAGGATGGAAATGGGGAGTCTGTGAAAGAGAGAAGGGTCCTACGACACAGTGCCGTATTTCAACAATCTGCGTCAGGAACATACAGCCAAATCTCCATGGACCCACAACTCATTAATTCTTCACAGCAAAGGTTTAATGAGTTGTGGGCTCATGGAAATTTATATGCAGAGATTTTGAAACATGTTCCTGTATCGGATATCAGTGCCAATTAATGGCACATATGATAGTACAATGATGATGGTATTGTGCGACGCTGGGGAAAAGTACTATTGGATGTTTATGAACACACAAGAGACAAGAATTTATTGAAATGCGATGAGCATTCACTAAACTGAAATAAATGTATTTATTTGTATTTAGCTCACACCTTTCCAGTAGATGTTCAAGACTGTCATTACTGAAGATGGTAGAACACATTTTGGGTCATTTACTAAACATTAGTGTGTGCTATGTTGCAATATCCATGTTATGCCTATAGGAACGTTGATAGATAGTCATGTTAATGCTTAGTAAACATGGCCCATGGTGATTTTGGTGACTTTTTTATAACTTAAAATAAATTTTTTAAGTTTATTATTTTTATATTACAATTCTTATGGTGGAAAGTTACAGGGGGAGGGGGAGCAGGTGCCCACCCAGCCCACCCTGCCTGAGTGTCTCAGATTTGTAAACCAAAAATCTGGTAACCTCACCATACAGGTTAATCCTAGGCCCA